>JAEQBH010002845.1:0-1200000 GCA_016808115.1 Tetrastigma voinierianum | reverse complement strand
TTCAATTTTCAGTTTGCTTCTTTTTCTGCCACTTTACTAAAATTAACATCCGCCACAGCATACATAATTCATATCTTATACAGGTACAAGATTATTAAAAACAACTCTTTTGACAATTGAAATGGTATTCATGGAACTGAGCCTCAAAACCTTGAGTGGAAATCGAGAACTCAGCCTAGGTCCGCAATTCTATTTAAAATACTTGTCTTTTGATGATTAGTATACTTTCACGTAATTAGGGAAAGCTCTCATAATCCCCGGCAAACATCTAGGGTTTAGGTGATCTCTTCGAAATATTTAGACGAGAACATCAAATTCTCCATGGGAATTCATACCCAAAACCGAAATAAAAAGGATTCGTTACCTTGATGCGGCCTTGTCCTCCTTCTCTTCTTCTTCTTCTTCCTCCTCTTCTTCCTCTCTCTTCACCTTGCTCCTCCTCTCTCACGGTTTGCCACTAGAAAATGAGGTAAATGAGTTTGGTTTGTCGTGAGGCTTTTATACTCATGTTTCCCTTAATTGCGATTGGTCTCATGCTTTTTTAATGATATGATACCCGACTTTTGAAATTCTACTTATGGCCATGTCTACACTTTTGATTTCATATCTCCTTTGCTCAATTACTAATTTATCCTTATTCTCATATTATACTTTATCGATCTATTCTTCTTATGTCATATATATCCTAATTGGATAAGTTCCACTTTTACCCATGCTTAGGATATCACTTCCGGTTCTCTCGTTTTTCTGAAAATTCCTATTTAGCTTTTAATATACCCTACACAAGTCCGAAAACTGCTAGGGTATCTTTAGTCATTACAACTCTCCCCTCCTTATAAAAATTTAGTCCTCGAAATTAAAACATTCGTACTTTCGAAAAGAGATGGGATAATGCCTCTTCATACGCTCCTCATGCTCAGTATGGCTTCCTCTTGTGCTATGACTCCTCCCTGATACCTTCACGGTAGGAGTGATCTTGTTGCGCAGGGCTGCTCTCGACGGTCTAGGATTTGCACTGTTTCCTCTTCGTATGTTAAGTTCTCCTGTATTTCCACTGGTTGCTCTGTCAATACATGTGAAGGGTTTGGTATGTACTTGTGGAGCATAGAAACATGGAAAACATCGTGAATGCGATCGAGGTAAGATGGCAACTCCAAACGATATGCCACCTCTCCAATCCCCTCAACAATCTTGTATGGCCCAATATACCGTGGACTCAGATTTTCACGTTTCCCAAATCTTAGTACGCCCTTCCATGGGGAAATCCTCAAAAATACCATATCCCCTACCTCGAACTCTAGGTCCCTTATGGTGTTTGCATAACTTTTAATCGGTCTTGTCACGATTTTCAGTCTATCCCTTATAGCTTTTGATCTTGTGCAAGCCACTTGAACAATTCAGGACTACTAATTTCCTTTCTACTCGTCCCAGTAATTTGGAGTTCGACGTTTTAGTCCGTAAAAGAGCCTCATGGGGCCGTACGTCTTGGCGATAAATTGTTATTGTATGCAAACTCCATCAGTAGTGTTCCTTTAAGGTATGATACATCTTTGTACTTAGGATGCGCAGCGAGATGGGCTTCCTCCATATCTCTCTCATCACCTACATCAGAATTTACGTAACCTCACATCCCATGACCACGGTACCATCCTCTCTCAATGACAAATCCCCTGAATTTGCCGCGAACTCTCACTACCTCTCGGCTTTTTATTATCCGTGGATCCGAATGCAAACTCTCTAATCCCTGTCTATCAATACGGGGCATTACACATGAAATGTGGCTGGGTACTCTGAATTTATCGGTCCGATCCTCGCACCAAGGACCTCAATTACATGGAGTCGAGGAAGATGCACGACCCTCGGAAGTGCGATATGGAACTCATGGGTCTCCTCACCCAAGAGCATACGCTACCACGTTCGCCTTTCGGGAAGATATTGATGGTACGTGAAAATCCTTGATCAATTAGTCCATCTCCTTTGTCTCATGTTAGGTTCCTTACTGGCGTAAGCGAATCTTATGTCTTATGATGTAAAAATCTACCGGGCACTCCATATAAGTAATGCCTCCATATCCACAAGGCAAATACTAATTTACTAGCTTCAATTAGGTGTGGCGGGATAATTACTGTTCATGCTTCTTCAATTGCTGAAGCATATGCAATTACCTTGTCATTACGCATTAATACACAACTGGAGCACACTTTAGAGGCATTAAATACCTTTGCAAGCCATCACCTTACGATGGAAATTAACGTGCTGGCGAGGTCAATCTTTTTCGAGTTCATAGAAACTGCGGTAATGACCTGACCATAAAAAGCGGTTCCTCTTTCCTTGTCGATCTAGTGAAGGTGCGGCTATCTTGAAAATCCCTCAGCGAACTTATGAAGTAATGCCATGCCCAGGCGAAGAAAGCTCTTTATCCTACGCCCAGCTTTTCGTAGGGGTTTCCAATTGATATAGCCGACCTGCGGATCCACCCAGGACCCCTACCGCGAGAAATTATGTGTCAAGGCGACAACGTCAGTGCCGGCGACACTTACTAAGTTTGGCATATAATCGATGTTCCATGTTTTAACGGGAACTATCCTCCCAGTGCTTTCTGCATGTTCTTCTTCAACGCCGAATAGATCAATATATAGTCAATAAACGATAACAAATGTGATCTAAGTAAGGCCTAAAATTTTGTTCATAAGGATCATAATGGTGGGGCATTAAGTGAAGTCGAATGGCATGACTAAGAGACCTCGAATGCCCGTACACGTGTTTTGAATCTTTGTCTTGAGACATCCTCATCATGAAGTCTCCAACTTATCAATTCACTTCGAATTAAATCAAGGCTCATGACAACATCTTTAGCAGCGCCGTGAAGCCGTGACATCATAAAAGTGAAAAACCATAATGCCCTTCACCTTAACCATTTATATCTTAATCAATTCTTCTTCTTAAAACATTAATTCTAACACATTCCATTAGGCATTTAATCACTTCCAATTGATTAAAATCCTGTAAACTCAACTTTCATACTTCTCCTAAGGTGGTCAAATCCTACATGTCACACATTCATAATTATTTCTTAAATTTCTTATTTTCTTTCAACGGAATTATTTTTGATAATTCATCCCATGTCATTGATTTGTAAAACTAAATCAAACCCGTGCATTTCAATTAAACCCTTTCTTGGCCTAACCCTCTCATCTCATTTTTTCTATTCAACTTGATTTCATTAATTCCTTCAAGCATTTCAAGTAATGTCATTAATCAGGTAAAACCAATCAAACATCCGCCATTAACATCGAGGTTGACCTAAATTGACAATCCATATAATCTCATTCTTTCTTTTTCAATTTCTTAGCAAAATCAACCTGAATCATGTCAATTTAATAGCTAAAGCCTTAATATAACTCAAATTAGAAGGTTTAGATAAATGATCCATAAAACCTGGTACTTCTTTGGAACTTCCCGAACCCATGTTGTTGACCAGCTCAGTTTGTCCTTGTTTGTCGTGTACAGGTTTCAACCCCATGCTCCTCTACGTCTAGCTGCGGCTTCTACTGCTGGCCATCTTTGTGTGTGGGCTGTCGATCTTGTGGTCCACAAATCTCTGGACTAAGACCTACAGCCAAACCTCTTTAAGCCATGATATAGACCTTTTGGTTTTCCATTTTTATCTTTTATCATTTGGATTCGACTTTTAATGATGATACGACTAACTTCTCTTGATACATGACTTGTGGCATTTCTTGGAATAAGGACCTCATATCTCTGATTGATTGTGCACGATTATGCATAAGATCGTGAAAAACATATGTTAATCATCATTAGAATCGTCTTCTTCAACTTTTTTTGACAATCATCTTGACCTTTGATTATCGAAATGTCAGTCTCCCATGTCCTCCTAATTGCTCATCCCGTTTGAACCGTAGAACGTTATCATTTCCATGTTGAAGTAGTAGCAGTTTTCATTCAGACGAATAGACTCCCCATTTGAATGAGTCTGTTTTACATTACATTAATATTCCTTCTAAGATTGTTGATGATGAGTGGGACTCTTACACACATACCTACAATTTCTTTTCCAACTTTTATGATCTTTCACTCACACTATTCTCTATCCTCAAATGTAATCTTTGAAATTAAAAGTCCTTTTTGCCTAGACCTTCAACTCAGATCTAAGTATTTCCTATAAATGAAACCGGTATTTGATTGGTGAATGCTTAATGCCTCGGGGCTCTCTCACAGTGGCGGGTCGGCCTGACGACGCATTTTCTGTGAACTCAAAAATTTCATATGTCATGTAATGCATATATGATTTTAAATCACATAAATAATTTATGCAATTTTAAAATAAAACATTAAAACAATCATATGAACATATAAATTTTCCAAATCTTTATAACATTTTCAAATCATTGACTCTGATACCACGCGGATCGACGGATTAACCTCATGAACCAGGGGACGCGGCACTCCAATGGATATGAAACTTTTCCTTAGCGAACCCACTGATCATTAACATATCTTGAGAAAATAATGCAGGCGAAAGTGGTAAAATTTTTTTTTCTTTTCTTTTCTTTCAAGCGCTTAGTTTTTGAGGAAAAATTGGCGAGTTTCCTCTGTTTTTCGGACTTTCCCAAATTTACAAAGCGCAAGCATTTAAAAACATGATCTCCATCCTCGGCTTCTCAACTTAGTTTAGGACTTCTCGATCCCTTCTTTTTGTCAACCATGATATATCATTATATCGTTTATTCATTTCAATCATCAAAACATTTGAAACTTCTTCCAAATCCGTACATTTGTTTTTATCAAAAGATTGGGCTTGGCTAGGACTTAGCAAATAGCTACGTACCTCGTCATTTGAGGATCAAAGCCCTAGTAGTTCCTTTTCAACTTTATACATATACATATCCATAACAAAATATTCAACATATCTGATATGGAAAATTATATACAATGAAATCACAGTGTCGTCTCATGATGGCTCGACTTCTTGCAAGGGGGCCTTCTACTGCTTTATCTCGAGGTCTGAAAATGTTTTTTAAACATACGAGAAGAATGAGCTAAAGGAGCCCAGTGAGTGTACATTTTTATTAAAATAACATTTTTAGTATATATCAAAGTAATACATACTATTACAATTAAAATCAATTTATGCCTTAAACTTTCTTTATTTCTTTATAATAAATACTTATACAATTAAAATCCATTTATGCCTTAAACTTTCTTTCTTTATTTATTTCTTTCTTTTTTACGATGGAACCGAGGGAATAAACCCCCTTAGAGCAGTTTAAGTGCAGCGGTGAGGGCCAGTCGCGTCAGAGTCCTGCTTCTGACTGGAAGCTCACGCTTTGCATAAGGTTCCAGTCATAGCACCTTATCCGTGTAAGGATATTACTCTAGACACCTAATTTATCCTCGATTTAGTAACCCTGCTTTACCCTCTAAATCCTTACAGCTTAAGGTACCTCGAAGCGGAGATATCAGTCATACTTGGTCCATAATAGGGTTAGGGTAATATCGGTAAAACATTTATCAAATACATTTATAAATCCATTTAAATCCTTTTACTTTATCATGAAAACTCCATATATATATGCAAATATACATATGCATTCTTTACACATTTTAAACTTTCATAATCCCTTAACATACCACTTTACATATATAATTTAATATAAAAATATATATTGATGCAAGATAACTTATGCACATTAAAAAATTTTCATTTACATCAAAACTTTTCATTTAGGCAATATAAACATTTACATTAAACTTTCATTTTAACATCAAAATCATTCCTTTTAAAACTCAATTTCTGAAACATCATTTTATACTATGAGTTAATATTCAATCTTTGCTTCTCGTCGAATTCTAGATTTCCGTCGATAGTCCTTTTCACATTTTTCAAGAAAAACCACAACTAACCATTAACCATAACTTCATTTAATCCATCATACACATTCATTTTCGCAACCACATCACATTCACTTAATCCCATTTGTATACTTAAAAAAATATAAATCAAGGAAAGACCAAATTACCTTTTTCTTTACAAAATGACCTTAATGCCATCATTCAAATCCTTTTCTTATTCCTCTATGAATCTACTTTGCCCAGAAATTGCAAATTGGAATCGACAATTATTTCTTAAATTAGTTATGGCGTTTCGTCTGCAATGATCATTTACGATTTTACATTTCGGGACTGTTTGACATACGTTTTTCAGGGGTCTTAACTTCATATTTGACATTATCTTTATGCCTTTTTAAAGTTAAGGAGTGCTAGAGTTCTTCTCTGATTGGAGATCCACCGTCAGACACCGAAACTCGTTAAATCCAAAACAATCGGGCTAATCTATATTCAAAACTGAACCCGACAGTGGCTTACACATGACCCTACTTTGAGTAAATTTTTAGACTCCTTATGATCAGAATTTGACGATGCCTATTTCTATATGTATGATTCTCTTTGAAGTCTATTTTAACCAGCAACTTGAATCACTCAAATCGGATCAGAAATAAGCAAGTTATGGTCAAAATATGAAAACTGGTCGAAACAGGAAAACAAGAGCATTTCCTGTACCAAGAATAATGATGGCTTATATGGTCCTACTTTGGTGAATTTTAGGCCCACTTATAATCATAATTTGACGATACCTATTTCTATATGTTTGGGACTCCTTGAAGTCTAGTTTATTGGCCTTGGATCGCTCAAATCGGATAGAAATGAAAGTTATGGTCAATCACAAAAAGCGGTCGAAATAGGAAACTTGGTATTCGCATGCCATGATCCTTAATTACCGATTTGCTACTTTACGCCACTTTTCTTTATAATTAACATCGCTTCTATATTCTTTCTACCTCTAGAATTTACATGGAATTAAGTAAAAACAACTCAGCAACAATTAGAAGCCCCGAGTGTTATGGAACTTCAAACCTCAAAACACTTCTAGGTGGAAATCAAAAGCTGCTAGATCGTAAATTGTTAAAATACATGCTTTTGATGATTAGTATACTTTGCACAATTGAAGAGGCTTCTCACTTAATCCCAACAAACATAAAGTTTGAGTGATCTTCAAAACCACCAGACGAACATCAATTCTCCATGGAATTCATACCAAAAACCCAAAATAAGGATTCAACCTTGATCTTGACCTTGTCCTCCTTCTTCTTCTTCTTCTTCTTCTTCCCTCCTCTTCTTCCTCTCTCTTCCTTTGCTCCTCCTCCTACCACGGTTTGCCACTAGAAATGAGATAAAATGACAGGTTTTGGTTTGTCTCATGAACACATACTCTCATGTTTCCCTTAATTACCAATTGATTCCTCCTTACTTTTTTAATATTTACGTCTGACTTTGAAATTCACTCTTATATGACCTGAAATTCTATGACACTTTGATTTTCATGCTCTCCTTTGCTCAATTACTAATTTATCCTTATTCTCATATTATACTTTGGCATCCAATCTATTCTTCTTATGTCATATATATCCTAATTGGATAAGTTCACTTTTACATAACCCAGGATATATGGGATCTCTAGTTTTCTGAAAATTCCTATTTAGCTTTTAATATACCTACCTGAGTCAAGCGCTAGGGTATCTTCGAGGTCATTACGCTCGACTAGTGATTGATATGATACTTCTTGACTGATATGCAGGCCAAGAAGCGGAGCCACACTCCGAGTTACGTGGCCGGGTAATTATAGTTTGCCTCGGCGACATTCGACCCATTGACGGGGTCATAACCTTCTCTGAATCCCCTATGTGCCTTATGACAACGCACTTGTCTTAACCTTAGAATTAGAAACACTACGATGAGGCGATATATTGGTCGATCTGGCGGTCTGTGACCTCCTCTACCTCTTAGTTGTTAGCCCTAGGTTCTAAATGAGATAATCATCATAATCAGAAGGTAGTCGGTTTCAACGGATCACACACCAATTCTTTGGGGGAGAAAGTAATCTTAGGTTTGGCATTAGTCACTTGGTTCCCTCTGATGATTGGACCTCGTGCCAGCTAGCGTTATTTTTTGGAGACCTTGTCTGGATTCATGCAATGAAGGCATTGCCATCCTCTTACCACAAAATGCTAAGCTTCCTGACTCTACTAGGCTAGATTGACATAAGAGGAGACCAGAAAGTAGCCAAAACCTGTTTTGAGGTCAAACAACAAAAGCATGACGCGCCGACCAACTAGTAACAACAACTCGAGGTCCTCTTTGCTGAGCATGATGATTCCGAAATTGTGAGGCCTCTATAACTACATCTTTTATTCGACCCAAACAAGCCCGAACAAGTTAGCCTGGGATAATCTCTCTCTCGAGAAGAAATTAACTCCTTATCACTTATGCAAGAGTTTTCTGATATCTTTACATGGTCCCATGCCGACATGCTTGGCATTTCTCCCACTATGGCTCAACACTATTTGAACCTTAAAAAATGATGTAAATTGTCTGACGAAGCTGAAAAGATTTAGCCAATGCAAAAGTCATAAACAAAGGATTTGTCGGCTCCTTCACTGGTTGGTTTCGACAGAGAAGTTGATTATCTGAATGGTTAGCCAACATTGTGGTTTCCTAGAAGAATGGCAAAATGCGATATTGTGCGACCTCTAATCTAAATGATGTTTGCAGAAGATACGTTTCCCTCCATGCATTGATCGGACTTAAACCGTCTGACAAATGGGGTGTAGGCTTATCCTTCGTGCGTACTGCTTCTAAATCATATACGGCCAGAATGAACACACCAGATCTGCAAACCTGACATTCCATAACCTCTATGGGGATGTATTATTACAACGTAATGCCTGTAACACCCTTTTTTTTCTAACAATTTAATTGTAACTCGATGCAAATAAATGTAAGTCGGCCTCTGCGTCTGGCTCAAATACATTTTTGTATCTGTAGAATATATAATAATATGCCTCAAACATTGTGGTAGGCCCATCATTTAAGGATGTCCATTGGCACAACCATAAAGTATATGTCATTTTTCGTCTAAATCATTTACAAAATATATCAAAGTTTTCGATACATCAACGTTCTGAAAATAAAATCGGGGTTTATACAAGAAATGAAATTGATCATTTCATGAATGCATATTCGGATCTTTACTTCGACCTCTGAAAACGGCGTTGACGCTAAATCTTCATGAGGTCTTTGTCCACTGCATGCACATTTACTTTCCGTCTTGATGAAGCAAAAAGCAGCCTTAAGCATTTCGAATTGCCAAAGTGGTTCTATACAATTCTCTCTTAATTTAGTTTAAATCAATTCATGCAATGTTTATAAAACCATTGCTTTTGTACATTTTTCAATGATAATGCGATTACAATATATATATATATATATATATATATCTACCCTCTCTGCCTATATATATATATATATATATATATATATATACTCTCTACACATTCATTACATTCAATTACACAGAATTCATTGGTCATTTGAGTTATGCGATTTCATATGCACTAAATCATTCAGAATAATACAAATACTTTTCAATCTTATTATCATTTTGCCCTTGTAGAATTTTAACTATATGCTTCGATTACCTGGAGATTAGCAATTATTAAGCATTGTCATTGGGCTCTGGTAGACATAAAATGGTTTATAACTAATGATCCCAGTTAGAACATTGCGATTATTAAAAATCAATTTTGTGAACACTTCACGAATCTTATTAAAACATGTTGTAGGATCGGAGTGACTGTTTTATTACATTCATTTATAGTACATAATTTGACCCTTCATGATGCATACCAGTCTGTCTTTCAGAAATCAATTTAGCGCTTAACATTCTATCGGTGTTCATATCATTCATAGCAATCGTTATGAAGGCATGGCACATTTATCTGAGTAATTTATTTTCAATACTCATGCAATTTTTCCTTATGTAAATCATTTCACATCCAATTGCCTCAAATCAATTAAAACGATAAATATGTTTTTTTTCTTATAAATCATTTGTGATTCAAATCATTTTGTAATCATTGAAGCTTGATTAGAAGAGAGTGGAGAACAAACTCAAAGCAGTTTGTAAATCTTGATTCTATCCTTACGGTCCGTTCTTTATGTCACTTCACCAATTAACTTCCTTACAATCCATCACAAATATGTCACAATTAAAACAACCAGAAATAAAAATCGGTTATTGCATTCTAGGATTTTGGTTGGGGTTGATATCACCTGACTTACTCTGCAACTTCTTGAAAATTTTAAGGGACATATGAGCCATATTTTCTCATGCTTCCTTCAATAAAATGATATCTCTATGAGTCTATTTTCAGTGAATTAGAATCATCTCATTTGGATCACCGAACTCAAATTTTAACATTTTTAATGCCAAATTAGTCGATATGCCCCGCTCAGCTTTGGATCTTCTTTGTTATTTTCGATTTTGGGGTCTTAACTCCATAGAATTAGTAATAGTTCCTTTACTAATTTGAATATGGTTCTAAAGTTTCTTCTCAAATTGGAATCATCTAATTTGAAAGATCACAAAACTCAAGTTGTGCATTTTATATCAAGACTACTCCTAATTTTGCAAAGCAGAATCTGCACATAGGTCACTTTAATGATTTCTAGGCACTTTAGAGTTGTTTACACTTACTTTCTTCAAATGGGTATTCCCTAGAAGTCTAGTTTATCATATTTTGAATCACTCAATTTGTATGGTGAAAACTCAGCTATGGCCAAAACCACAACTACACCATGGGAAGAGTACCATGTGAAACTGCGAAACTACCCCAAACCCACATTCTAGAGCCTTAGAACTACTTTGCTCCCTGAGTCCCTTCTATACATTTGTACTTCTCAGCTCTTATGGTTCTTTACAGTTGGAATCACTTCATTTGGATGATTATAACTTAACCTGGCAAACAAAAACGGGGTTTTGAAAAAATTTGACAACAACTCCTTTTGAAGAGCCTCACATTCCTTTATACAAAATTTATAAAACTAATCAAACCAATCAAACAACAAAACACAGCTTGAAACTAGCCCCAAAACTTGTTTACAACAATACAAACACTCATCCAAAATTTTGGGAGTTTCAGCCAACGACACAAGAAAAGAAAAGTTGGGTTTGGTTCCATACCTTTATCTTTTGATTCTTCAGGCACCAAGCATCCTTCTTCCTCTTGATCTCTCAAACTCTTGATTTACTTAGGAGAAAAATCACCAATATCCTTTCTCCACAAGCCTAGCTCTCTTTTCGCTCTCAAAGCAGAAATGCCCAAATGTGAAAATGGCTTTCTAAGACCAAAATTGGTCTTTGATCCCATTACATGGCTAAGGCCATGTTTGGCTACTCCATTAATTCCCATTTCTCATTTTTTCTATTTTAACACTTCATTTCACTTCCATTTCAATTTCATTTTATTTTATTCACATTTTTAATATTACACTCCTCATTTAGGACCCTTGGGTCCCCATTTGACATTTTTACTAAATTTATTTGGCTCTTGTAAAATTTTTGGATTTTTATCATTTTTTGTTTTTAGTCATTTAAACGCCAGAAAAATATAATTTAATTTATTTTACACCCTGAACATACTATAAAATTGTTAGGGCATTTTCAGGGCGTTACAATTCTCCCCTCCTTAAAAAAAATTTCATCCTCGAAATTACCTTCATTGGACAGTTGAGGGTATTGTTGTTGCATAACTTCTTTGCTTTCCCACGTGGCTTCCTCTGTTTTGTGGTTTCTCCACAACACTTTGACTAATGGGATTTGTTTGTTTCGCAACTCTTTCACTTCTCGAGCCAAGATCTCCACTGGCTCTTCTTCATACGTCAATCAAAGATTCTAATTTCAATCGTCTACGAAAGATTACATCTGGCAGAGTCGACACGTACCTCCTGACATTGACATATAGAAAACATTATGGATCTTTTCCAACTCTAGAGGTAAAGCTAATATGTATGCCACTGGACCCACTTTCTCTATCACCTCATATGGCCCAATGAACCTAAGGCTCAACTTGCCCTTCTTCCCAAATCTTATTACTTTCTTCCAAGGCGATACTTTCAAAAATACTTTCTCGCCGATCTCATATCGAACTATACTATTTACCATGTCGGCGTAAGTTTTTGTCTATCCATGGCCCTTTCCACGTCTTTTCTCTAATCATTTCACATTTCTTTGGTTTCTTGAATCCGTCGGGGGCGATCACTTTCTACCAACCTTTCGGTCCAACCTGATAATTGTTACGAATTTTCTTCCTTAAAAGAGCCTTAAGGCGTCATTCTGATACCATTGGAAGCTATTATTATACACAAATTCAACTAGAGGGATGTGTCTATCCTAACTACCCTCATAGTCGATCACATAACTTCTTAGCATGTCTTCCAACACTTGGATCACTCTTTCAGGTGTCCATTCGATGCATTAGGTGGAGCAGCTATCTTGAAATTGATTCAGTACCAAGCCTCTTGCAACTTTCCCCAAAATCTCGAGGTAACCCTCAGATCTCTATTTGAAATGATTGATATGGGAATTCCATGCAACCGAACTATTTCCCTTATGTAAAGCTCTGCCAGCTTATCAAGTGCATAGTTGGTTCTTACAGGTAGGAAGTGAGATGACTTTGCCAATCGGTCTACCACGACCCAAACTAAATCATGCTTCCTTCTTGTCAATGGTAACCTGACCACAAAATCCATTGTGATTCAGTCCCATTTCCATTCGGGTATTTTAATAGGCTGCAATAATCCCACAGGAACTTGATGTTATGCCTTCACTTTCTGACACACCATACACTGAGTCTAAATTCCAATACATCTCTTTCATTCGGACCACGATTATGAAGTCTTTAAATCTGATGCATTTCGTGCTACGAGAATGCATAGCAAAAATCCCCGTGTGCCTCTTCAAGTATGGATTTCTTGACTCATCATCATTAGGTACACCGTCGGATCTCTGATAACCACACGAATCCATCCTTGTTCCTTATAGTCAGTTTCTTTCCCCTCTCTACTCTGATTTACAATTGTGAAAATTTTCTCATCATTCTTTTGTGTCTACAGCGCGGTTGACCGTCGCGGTTTACATACTAATTAAAGAGCAGCGTGATGTAACTGTGTAATAACTATGTTATCTTAGCGGCGGCGGCGAGTGCGAAGGCGGCGTGGCGATACTATTGTGCGTCGTCGATGACGATGAGCGTTGCCTTCGGCGTTTTAATATTGACTTTCTGCCAGAGGCATGCAACTACATTGGTCTTCGGGATGATGGTCGATCCACCTGATCATAATCCTTGATCTATTCCATCCGTCGTTGTCTCAAGTTAAGCTCTCTTTGCGGGCAAATACTTAAGACTTTTGCCGAAGCGAATAGATGAAACACTTGCACTCTCCATAAAGATAGTGTCTCCATATTTTCTAATCTGAGAACACAATAGTGGCCAATTCGAATCATAGTAAAAGGGTAGTTTTCATGTAATGGCCTTGTGAAGCATAAGCTACCACTTTACCCTTTTGAATGAGGACACATCCAAGTCCATTTAATGAAGCATCACTAAAAATCACGTATTCTTTACCATAGGTCGGTTGAGTAAGAACTGGTGCCTCGGTTAAGAATGCTTTTAACAAAATTAGCTTGACACTTTTCACTCCATTAAAATCTTACATTCTTTTTCGAACAATCTCTTTGTCGTGGGGCCTTGATCATGGCTTATACTTGAACCTTACGTAGTAACCTTCGATCCCGAAACTACTCATAGTGACATTTCTCGGTGGTTTCCATTCAATAATCACCTCTCTATCTTCTTTGGATCCTCAAATTCCTTAGCTACAATGTGTCGAGAAAGACACTCTCTGACGAAATTCACATTTTCAGTTTGCATATATTGTTCCTTTCTCAAGGTTTCTAGCACTGCCGAAGGTGCGTATCACGATCTTCTCTGGTCCTTTGAAAACACGGGATGTCTATAAACACCACTACAAAAATTTGATCTACATCGATCGGAAGAGCTCTTACGATTCATTAAAGTCCATGAAAGGCGCTTGTGCATTTGTCGACCCAAGCGGCATTACAAGAGACTCATAATGTCCATCTGCGTTCAAAGTATTGATAACCATGCATCCGCATCCTTAATCATATTGTTGTTCCCGACCATAGATCAAATCTGAAAAGACACTTGTACCTTTCAATTAATTCGAATAAGTCATCAATCCTAGTAGGATATTTGTTCTTCTTGTCATTTGCGATGGACATTTGCTATGATAAACTTTGCTTAGAAGCATCTTTCTTATTAACAAAACAAAAACGCTTCCCATGGTGATACTCGGACCGAATAAATCCTTTCTCTAATAACTCTTGTGAAACTGGTCTTTTAACTCCATAGACCATTCGATAAGGGCGTAATGGATAAAGTGGCACCCGGAACAACGTCTATTGCAAACTTAATCACTCTCTTCTTCTCTTTTCTTCTCTCTTCTTCTTACAATCAACCACCACTTGGTGTCCGGATAACCAATCCATCCCCAATATCACATCAAACCCTTGAAATGACAACTCGATCAAATCTCGGGGCTTCATACTCGCGTTCTAATGGGACGATCCCTCTGCCAGACTCACATTCGCAATGATATTATTGGGGCTGAACTTTCCATGCTTACCTATTAAGATAAATGAGATCCTTGTCGAGTCAAAATCATCTTTATATCTAGAAATACATTGCATGTCATAAACAATTTCAAAATCGTTTACAAAAATTCAAAATCATTTTTGTAGAGCCAGCTAAACCTAAGCTACGATACCACTTTAAAAAAATGCTGCTATTTTTCTAACAATTTCTTTATAGCTCGATGCAAAATAAATGTAAAGTCAGTATGCAGAAAATAATACAAGGTTTTTCATATATTTTGTAGAATATATAATAATAGTATCAAAACATTTGTATTAGGCCCCATCATTTGGGACAATCTATATTTGCACAATATGGCATTATATGCCCTTTTGATCGAGATCATTTACAAAATATATAAAGAGTTTTCAATATCAAAACATTTAAAATAAAAATCGAGTTTGCACTAAAATGGTCAAATCCATTTCATAGATACATAGTCGGATCTTTACTTGACACATGAAGCTTTGGCGTCGACTCTAAATCTTTCTGCGGTCTTTGTCCTCATACATATTTTCGACCTCTGATAACAAAAACAATGCGTTAAACAATTTTCATCTTAGTGAGTTCTGTCTGATTCTCTCTTAATTTCAGTTTAAATCAATTCATACAATGTTTAAAACAATGCTTTTTGTACATTTTCCAATAGTCAATATAGTCTGATACATATATATTATATATATACTTATATACATATATATATATATATATTCATTCATTACATTTAATTCTAAATTAATTTAGTCGTTTAAGTTATGCAATTTCATATGCACTAAATCATTCAAATCACAAATCATGCCCTTTTAAATCTTATTATCATTTTGCCCTTATTGAATTTAACCTATGCTTTCGGTGCACAGGATAACGAATCACGCACGGTCTCTTGGGGTACAATTTGGTATAAACGGTTTATAACCTGATCACGGTCTCTCACAGAGTTTGTTGATTGGTTATTAAAAATCAATTACGTTAACACTATCGATACTGTCCTCCTCGACTACGGATCGGAGTGACACAACATTAAATTTGGATTCGTCTGCTAATTTGACCCTGTGGTATGCGTCTATCCCTCGACTCGTTAAACGATTTAACATTCTATTAAAGTGTTCATATCCGTACTTAATATCGGTATAGCTATGTACATTTATACAAGCAGTTCATTTTCAATACTCATACAGATTTTTAACCATATAAGTCATTTTACAATCAATTGCCTCAAATCGATTAAAACAAATCATTATGTTTTTTTTCTTATAAATCATTTCAGCAATTAAAATCATTTTGTAATTATTCAAACACTTTGGAATTAGAGAGAGAGAGAGAAGTGGAGAACAAACTCAAAAAGGTTGTTGCTCTTCGATTCCTATCCTCGGAATCCTATTCTTGGGTCAAGCTTCCTCGTCATCAACTCCTAATCCATCACAAATATGTCACATTTAAAGAACAACCCAAGAAAGAAAAATCAGTTGTGCATTACTTGGATTTTTTTAGTTCAGGGTTGATGTCTACCCAAAACTCCTTTACACTTGCAAAATTTTGGGGACATATGAGCCCATATTTTCTCATGCTTCCTTCAATAAAACAGTAAGCTCTATGAGTCTATTTTCAGTAGGAATTGGAATCATCTCATTTGGATCACCCAGCCGAACCTCAAGTTACGACCTTTGGCCCATACCAAACTAGTTGATATGCCTAGCTCATTGGATCACCTCTGCATTATTTTTCGATTTAAGAGTTGTAGCTCCATAAAATTGGTAATAGTTCAACTTCACTCATTTGAATCTATGGTTCTAGGTTTTCTTCTCCAGTTACAATAATCTAATTTGGATCACAAAACTCAAGTTATTGCATTTACATCTAGATTACTCTAATTCTTGCAAATAGAATCTGCAGATAGCTCCAATTTTTATGATTTATGTAAGTACCTTTGGGGTTACAATTTACATACACTTTCTTCAATTAAATTATTCCCCTAGAAGTATAGTTTACCCATAATTTTGAATAACTCAATTTGGATGAGTGAAACTCAACTTATGGCTAAAACACCACAGTCTACACACATAAAACAGAAAGATAACAAGATGCTTTATCTTAAACTCACATTTAAAACCCATATTCTGGAGCCTCAGCTACAATTTTCTCTTGGTCCCTTCTATAAATTTGTAGTCATAGGTCTTATGGTTCTTACCTATCGAATCACTCCATTGGATGATTATAACTTAACCTATAGCCAAAACAAGAATAGTTTGAAAAAATTATCAAAGAACTTCTTTGAAACCTCACACCCTTTACACAAAATCTCTCAAAACCAACTAAACCAATCAAACACAAATCTAGAGAAACCCCAAAACCGTTTACAACTAATAAAAACACTTTCATCCAAAAAATTTTGCTTTACCAACTAACACAAGAAAAGAAAAGTTAGGGTTTGGTTTCCATACCTTTAATCTTTTGATTCTTCAATACCAAGCATCCTTCTTCCTCTTGATCTCTCAAACTCTTGGTTACTTGGAGAAAAATCACCAATCTTCTTTGTTCACAAGCCCTAGCTCATTCTTTTTCTCTCAAAATGGAAATTCCCAAATGTGAAGTCATTTCTTCACACTCAAATTGGTCTTAATCACATATAGTTAGCTAAGGCTATGTTTACAATACCCATTAATTCTATTTCTCATTTTAGTCATTTAACACTTCATTTCACTTTCATTTCAATTTTATCATTTTATCTCACATGTTCAACATTACACTCCCCTACGAAGCACTTCAGTCTCATCCATATTTTACTAAGTTTATTGCCCCGAATTTTGGATATTTATCATTATCCGTTTTTAGTCATTTAAATGCTGAAAAAAATATATAATTTAATTTATTTTACACCCTGAACATGTTATAAAATCAAGTAGAGTATTTCGTATATGTATAATGCTCTTTGGTTCAGAACACTGTGAGCCAATTTACCAAATGATATGATGCGTCCCGCATTCAACCCCTACTGAAAACTATGGAAGTATAGATCAATTACATATATTCTAATCAAAATCTCTTGAAGACCATTTAACTCACTTATAAGAAGCATTTCACTGGACAGGTCGCACCGCGATAATGAATCGTATAAGTGCGCATTCGGGGGCTGAATATGAGAACTCTGGGTTCAACAGCCAAAGAGGAATCGAAATAGCCCCCAATCAAGTCATAGCCATGGGGAAAATGCAACCCCGTGTCACTAAAAAGCAGATACAAACTCCTGCTGTGTGTTAGCACACAACATATTATCTCTGAGATAGATCGTCGACCATCTTCACGCTCTAAAATGTGAGCTTCCCCGAAGGGGCAGGACTGCACGTGACAAACTCTCTCAAGCCATAAAGGAAAGGATATCACCTCCTTCTATCTGTCACCATTGAGATGGCGAGGAGCTCTACCTATATCTAGTCACCTCGACTATAGCGCAAGGCTGAGCTTTAGTAAGTGTTGGATGGAAACTGCAAGGCTTCCTACTGTGGAGTGGGAGATGATAACATATGCCTAAAACCAAATACTCGTACCTCAACGAATAAATAAGATCCCTTGATGAAAAGAAAAGAGTTACTACTTTCTAAGCCCACACTATAATCGTCCTCACCAACTATCTGATTAAAGTACACTCCACAAACCATATGCTTCAGGACGACTCCTGAAATGGGCCGTTGAATTAAGGAAGTTCGATATCGAGTATCGCCCAAGATCAGCTATAAAAGGTCAGGTCCTCGATGACTTCATAGTTGAAATGTTGAAGGTACAGACTACGACCGGCTAAGGAACTCTTTGTCATAAACTTGCAAATCTGTTATGAATTTAGCTAGTGCATCCCCAAAGCGAGGAGAATACAAGGCTAAAAATGGGCGAATGGAGAAATAGACCGTCGTCAACTTTGACACACTGATTCATGAAATTCATAGTGGCTCAAGTCCCGAGATCAGAAAACCGAATGGTCAACGCCTTAGCCAACTTAGCCTAACACACTCAGTCATTACCCCAACCCCTCGCCTAGGCTGACAAAGAGGGCTAAACACATATCAGACTCTTTACTTACTTTTCTACATTGTACTTCCAAGTTCGTATAATCACCAAATATCATATACATAGATACAAAAATAAAATCTGATTTAATTCAGTGGTAGGCTTACAAAGGTCAATACAGTTACAATCCCGAGTCCCATTTATACATATACATATACAAAAACTCTGTGACATTTATACGTAGAGCAAATCAAATACAAAACTTATTGATGGACTCCACTAGTTTGTCGCCCAACAAGATAAGACGCGAACGTCCCCTCCTCTCTTGTACCTACACGCACTAAAAACCCATGCTATGTTTTAATGCTTAAGTGGGAACATAAGGTGTAGACCCCAAAATTTTCATGATTATTTATTATTATTATTATTATTAAATTTACTATTTTTCATTTTATTATTATTATTATTATTTTTCAAACACCACCCCCAAACTCCCCCCCCCCCTTCATTCCCCTAATTCCTATTTCTCTTCCATCCCATCCCTTATGACCATACCCCTACACACCACTTCTCCCTTTCTTATCCCTCCTAACCTGGGCTTTGCTTCTTGTAAGCACCCTTTTCCTGCTCGACCCGATCGTGGTCAACTAGATCTCATTAGTCAATCTATTTATCAAACATATTTCATTTAGACATTTAAAAACCCTTTAAAAAAATATTATGGAAGCATTTTCAATCGTTTCGGTAGGCCCATACATTTTACATTTAATCAAAATATATTTACAATAAAGGCATTCCATGCCTATTCAAAATAAGATACAAAATCGTTTCAGAATTTAACTCTTTTGATCACAAAACATCAATTATTCAAAAATATGACAGAGTATATACTTTTACTTACAAATTTTCGATGACTTCATAGCCTCGATTCGGTCCCAATCGTTAATCACTGACACTGTGCATTGGTAAAATAATAGCGGCATTTCATGTTTATAGTGATTCTATAGAAATTTCTTCATCATTTTAAATCCAAACATGCAATATTTATAAAACAATACTTTTGTACAATTGTCAATGACCGATGCAGTACAATACGTATCTATATATATTTTTTCAATAAATCAATTACAATTCATTGGTCATCTCAAGCTATGCATTTTCATATGCACTAAATCATTCAAACTAAATCGTGCACTTTTCAATCTCATTAATATTTTGCATTTTATTTCAGAATAATTTAACCTATGATTTTAGGCATAGGATAACGAATCACGGCACGGCCCCACAACAGCAAAGGTATATATATATATATATATATATATATATATATATATATATATATATGTACTCTGGCTGGGTGTATACTACCGATATCGGGTTCACGAGTCATGGACTCCAGATGCCAATAGGTACGCTTGAGTCCCCACTTTACATATATACCAATTTATCGTTAACTTGAATTAATAGTTAATATCTCTATTAAGGGTATCTAAATCATTTTTAGGAAAATATGATAGTATGTATTTTTATTAAACAAATCATTTTAATACTCATGGTAATTATATTATTCATTTCCAATCAATCAATTTCTAAAATTTCTTAACTTAAATCAACTTGCAATTAATTTCACAATTTATTTGCATCAAATCAATTTAAAACAATTCAACATGCAATTCAAACATTTTGGAGATATAGATTCAAAATAATGAGAGAACGGTGTAGAACAAATCAAAAAGCTTTGCACTTTGATTCAACTTAATCTCGATCTCACTGGTTTTCCTCCTCGTTGTCCCTATTCCAATACAATTAAATAACAATATTATTTTTAGTAGTGATTTGCTAGTTGATTTTCGGAGCTTAATATCGTATTCTTGATCTCATTAGCAAATAAGGACAAGATACAAGCCGGGTATAGTTGTTAGTTTCCCAAACTTTAATTCATCACATAACCAAAATACTAAATTTTTTTCCTTACCTTATAATCCTTTTCCAATAGTACTCTTGATCAACTAAACCATCCCCAAAGGAAGATTAAGTCAAAAACCTCAAACAACCACTAACACCACATGCAAGGACCGTTATTTTCTACTTTTGTACTCTCTGGACTTTATTGCCCAAAAATTATGCAAAAGGTCTTAAAAAATTATGAAACTCTCCAGTTTAGTCCTTTATATATCCAATGACATCTCTGAAAATTTTCAATTTAAAATTTTTTCTCTAAGGCCCTCAACCACATAACACAAACAGGGAAAAACATGTTGGTTTTTTTCAGACAACAGTACCTTTAAAACGTGTCACCAAAACCAATCCTAATTTTGTCCAAAATTA
Source organism: Tetrastigma voinierianum (assembly GCA_016808115.1). NCBI lineage: Eukaryota > Viridiplantae > Streptophyta > Magnoliopsida > Vitales > Vitaceae > Tetrastigma > Tetrastigma voinierianum. The sequence goes on along the minus strand of JAEQBH010002845.1, from coordinate 1,179,040 downwards.
ACTTCAAACATTGATTTTATTATCTTAGACCAAGGCCTAACCAAATCCTTCTACACCCAAATCAGATTATACACCAATTGGTATAGTTTTAACTTTAACATCTAGGCTACTCTAATTTGCAAATAGAATTCCTAATATAGCTCCACTTTGACAAATTTCTCTGGGAACTTTCAAGTTACAAATTGCTTACTCTTCAGTAAATTATTTCTCTAGAAGTATAGTTTAACTGAATTTTGAATCACTCAAATTGGATGAGGAAACTCATTTATATTGTAAACACTCACAACTACTCCCAAAACAGCAGGCTACCTAGAGCTACCCAAAACTCAGTCTTAAATTATTTCCTTGGAGCCTTAGTACTGTAATTTGCTCCTAGTTCCTTCTATACACGTGTATCACTATCTCTTATGGTTCTTTACGAATTGGAATCACTTCATTTGGTTGATTATAACTTAATCTATAGCCAAAACGAGAACAGGGGTTTTGATACTTCTTGACAAGACATTTTGAAAACCAAACATTTCCTTTACAAACACTCCTCCAAACCAATCCAAACCAATACCAAAACCCGCTTACAACCTAATACAAAACACCTTTATCAACATTCGGGGTTTTCCTAACCCAAACACAAGAGAAAAGGGGTTAGGTTTAGTTTACCTTAACTTTGATTCTTCAACACCAAGCCTTCCTTATTCTTTTCCTCTTGATCACTTGAAACCATAAATGGGAAGATCTCTCACCAAAACCTTGGTCTTCTCTCAACCCTAGCTCTCTTTCTCCCTGCCTTCCAAGATCAAAATGCGCCAAATGTGCTCCTTTATCTTAGACCACATTTGTTCTTAACTTCATTTAATGGTTAAGGCCTTGTTTGGACTTCCTATTCTTTTTGCTTTCAAAATAAGTCAAACTTCTCATTTTTGACATTTAAGTCTTCTATTTCACTTCCCTCATTTAACTTTGTATTAGCATTTAAACTTATTCATTCAATCTTTAGGTCCTCATTTTATTAAATCAAATTTTACCCTCTACACTAAAATTTATTGTATATATTTTTTCTGCTCTAGGATTTAAATTCCAAAAAAATTCTATTTACTTTATTTTATACCCTAAACACATAATAATAAAAAATATATATATCATAAAAATAATAGGGTATTTTTGGGGAGTTACAACTCTCCCCCACTTAAGAAAATTTCGTCATTGAAATTACCTTTAGTGAATAGTTGTGGATATTGTTGCCGCATCATATCTTTACTTTCCCATGTGTCCTCCTTGGTCTCGTGGTTTCTCCATAGCACTTTGACCAATGGGATGCGTTTGTTTCGCAGTTCTTTCACTTCTCGAGCCAAAATTCCCACCGCTCTTCCTCGCTGTGTCAATCGGGTCTATTAAGCCTACAATTGTTCAAGAGATCACGCGGTGATGTCCGACGGCATTTTCACATCAAACATGGAGCCATTGTGGATCTTTTTCCAAGTCCCTAGAGGCTATAAGGGGTATGCTATCGGACCCACTTTCTCTATTACCATATGACCAATAAATCTAGGCTCAACTTGCCTCTTTTCTCAAATCTCATCACCTTCTCTTCCAAGGCCATACTCAAAAAACACTTTTCGCACCATATCGAATATCTTTCTGCCATGTGCATATGATTTATGTCTATCGATGGCCACTTTCAATATTTCTTTAATCATTTTCACTTTTTCTTTAGTCTCCTGTATCAAGTCGGGGCCACTTTCTTTTCGCCACCTCATTCAACACAACGCAGTTCGTATTCTTCTCCATATAAAGCCTTGTAAGGCAATCATTCCAATACTTAATTGGAAACTATTGTTGTACATAACTAACTAAAGGGATGGTGTTCGGTCCAACCACCCTCATAGTCGATCACACAATCCCCAAGATGTCTTCCAAAATCCGACCATCTTTCGACGGTTCATCCGTTTCAGGTGGAACAATGTGCTAAAATTCAGTCGAAAGTGCCTAAAGCCTCTGGTAATTTTCTCTCAAAACCCGAGGTAAACCCTGATCTCTGACCGAATAATGGATATTAATCCCATGCGTCGAACTATTTCCTCGATGTACAGCTCGCTTAGCTTATCGTTTAATAGCTTTCTGCTTCACCGGGTAGAAGTGAGTCGACTTCGTCAATCGGTATACTACGACCCAACCGGGAAATATGCTTCCTCCCCGTTAATGGTAACCCAACCACAATTCATGGTGATTCTGGCCCCATTTCCACTCCAAGATTCTAATGGCCGCACAATCCTAAGGAACTTGATGTTTTGCCTTCACTTCGCACACCGCACTCGGTCACGACTAAACATCTCTTTCATTCCGCATCACCGCGACGAAACCTTAAATCTTGATACACTGCGCTACCCGGATGCATAGTAAAAAGATCCACTGTAGCTCTCTTTAGAATGGCTTTCTTACCTTTCACTATCATCGTACACAAACCCGATCTTTATAATATAAAACCCCATCTTCATTCTCTCAGAAACTCGATTTCTTTACCATTTCTAACTGACTTATTATGGCGTAAAGAATTTTCTTTCTTATCTTTCTTTGTGCCCTTAACACCAATTCAACAAATTCGTCTCCCTATCACCTCGCATCATCGCACACCGCCCGTCAAACGACACTGAGCATTCAACGCCAAGCATTTTGCAATCGCTCTTTCATCAGTGCCGCCGGCCACTACATCGGGCCTTTCCCGTGTGATGGTCACAGGCCCAAAACCCACAAGTTTTTAATCCATTCTTTTGAGTATATTATGATAAATGTTGATTTTGTTTGGTGCAAAGTGATAATTAACTCACCATTTTTGCGTAAAAATACAAATGTAAGATCAAATCTTAGCTTAAAATCGTAAGAAATCACCACATAGACCACACAGGTCACAAATGAAAATTTAAGTCGCGACAGGAATGCTTAGTTGCCAGCAATTCCAAGTCACGACATCAACAGATTCGGCTCTGAAGAAGAAATAGAAAACTTGAACAAGTGAAGTCTTGACTTGAAGAAGGAGGTTGCGACAAAGAAAACGTGGTCGAGACTAAAGTAAATAATCAAAGGAAGAAATTCAAGTCTCGACATCACTTTGATGTCGTGACACCAAAAAGATATGAATGATGTCGCGACACAACTCTGAAGTCGTGACAAGCATTCGTCTATGAAGCCACAAGAGAGGTCTTTGCAAAAGAAAGAGGTTGTACTAGTTTTAAATGCAAGGTTTTCCATTTCATGTCGCGACACCACTGATGTCGTGACATGTAAATAGCGACTGGCAACCAAGAGCCAAACAGGTGAAGCACTTGCCACGAACCGAGGATCATAAATGATGTCGCCACCACTATTGTTGTCGCGACCAAGAAGAGCTGGAGCGTAAGAAATTCGAGGGGTTGCGACACCACCTTGATGTCGCTGCACTCGAAAATAGGTGGAAGAAGGAAATTTTTAACGTAGAACTGAGTCGGACCTCGAAGAAAGAAATGGGAAGCAAAAGTGGTCGCATATCACCACGGTGTCGCGACATAAAATCAGACATACGAAGGCAAGCAGCCACTACCAACACAATTGCGACCAAGAAATCAAAGTCACAACATGAAGTCATCATACAAACAGAAAAGTGGTCGCAACCTAAAACTGATGTCGCAACTCGTAATCGAAGAATAGGAGACAATGATAAAATGCGATTATCAACCGAAAACGCAATATCAACAATCGGGGCGAAAATCGAAAGCAAAATGAGCCGCGACCACAAACGAATGTCACACCACCGATCATGTTGTCGCGAAGATAAACTGGCTGCAACTTAAAGAAAGAAGTCGCGACCGATCATGAGCAATCAAGAAAGTCCATGTCGTGACATCAACTCGAGGTCGCGATGACGCTGAGTCGGCTTTTTTTCGAGTTCCACCGACATTTGGTGATTCTACTTCAAATTCTTTTTATAGTATAAATAGATAGCTTTGTGAAGAGAAAGTAGTTCTTCCCATCTTCACTACCTTAAAAGGGAGAAGAAGAGGAACTCTGCTGTATATTTGTAGTAGATTTTTATTTTTTTATTTTTTTCTTTCTCAAGCTTTGAATCGCGAACTGCAGAGATCTAGTGTAGTTGATTTTTAGTTCTATTATTTTCGAAGTATTACCGGCTCGAAAATTTATGAAATCTAGACAAATTTCTGAATTCATTTATTCTCGCTTTTATTGCAATTACAAGGGTCAGGCGTGATCGGTGCTCCATTTCTTAATTCAATGCAAGAATCGTGAGCTGCCAGTCATTGATTTGATTTACATTTAAGTTACGTATTTTTCGCACAATTATGGAGAATTAATTTAGGTTTGGTTCTTACTTCTAATCGTGGGTGTCATTTTTGAATGGATAAGTTCCCAATAGTAGCACTCAATACCATTGAGAATGTATCTACTGATATCCAGATGCCCTCTGCGTGACAATGTAGACGGATTCTCGAGAGTCGAGACATTCTTTCTCGGGTATGTTTGACCACCATTGACGAATCGGCCAGCTCTAAGAGTTCATTTTGATAAATCCCCCATTCACTCATAATTGAAGTTGGAGGGGGTGTATTTAACAATATTAATAATCAAAGAGTTCACCTTAATCTAAAGGTAAGTTCCAATCCATGTGTTAGGTTAGATCTAATCAAGGGAACGGGATGAACCCATAGATCTCGTTGTGCCACACTAAGTGGTAGAAACTTTGCAAAATCCTGAGAAGGAAAAGCAAAAGTTCTACCGTCAATGTGAAAATGGGTGAAGTATCGAGAAGAAAATACCCAAATCTTGCAAGAGAATTTGAATACAAAGAGTCGGTTCGACCTGTTTCGAGAGAGCCAAGGATATCTAATCTAAGTGAATACGAGAAATCCACTTCCAAAAAATAGAAATCTGACACAACCAGATCCATACATAGGAACAGAGCAAAGGATTTTGCTGTCGGAATCGACTGTTCCATTGTATTTCATTGATGGTTTTGCTTCTCACAGTAAAACTGGATTCAATCCATTCTTTATATACACTTCTATTTTATTCATTTACTTGTTTTAGTTTTTAGTTTGAATATATTCACTAGTATAGATTTTTTAATTTTAGTTGTTTAGATAAAAACTTCCACTATGAGTTTTTGAGTCCAAATAGTATGGAATTTTTAGTAGTTGGGTAGCTGATCTGTAATTGCCATCACCCCTGTGGAATGATACCTGGACTTACATTCAGATTTTACTACTTGTATGACCTGTGCACTTGCAGTGTCATAGACTGAACCCTTATTTGTAAATCATGAACATTAAGAGAAAATTATTTTATCAAGCAAAATTATCCAAAGTAACATAAAAGAGAAGTAAGGTTCTGCACTATGTTAAATTGAGGGGTTTTAGTCTATATAGAAAAGTTGCAAACAAGTTTTTACATGCCGTTGCCTGGGATTGAAAGAATTAATTAGATCAATATTCGACAAAAGAAGGAAATGCTAATTGGACATATGATAAACGAAAGAACAAAATAGTTTTGCCAAGCAAGTACACATCACCACTAATCTCTAACAAGCCATGTTGAAAATATTTGTTTAGTTTGACTAATCCTATTAATTTGAGTGTTTTGATTTCAGAAAACTTTAATGCATAGGAGTCAGATTCTCGACCGATTCCGTACACACCGAATTGGAAAGAACACCTAAGCTTAAGAAAGACAAAAAGAGCGTTAAAAACGGTGCCATGGCGTATGAGAGACATGACCATCGAGGAACGTAGGACAAAGAAATTAAGGCCTCCCATTACGACACAATGGAGCATTTCTCGGGAGACCTATTATTCAAGAAGAGTATTCTACAATCGACAAAATTTCTACTGTGGGATGCAAAGAATTTAACTAAAGTCACTTTGACATAATGTTCAGCAACATCGCTTATCGGTCATCCCAATCGAAGACCCAAACGAGCACTGGTAGATTTCTCGTGATGGAAAATACAAAGGGAAGTCGAATGGTGTGAGACTAGAGGGTGATAAAGTCGCATCTCTTTCCATTTTCTTTGAGAGATATATGCCCACATAGTATGAATCATTACCATATGGTTCGGTCGATACTGGGGAAGAGTTGGCAGAAGCCTACTGGGTAGATTTTTTTTCCCCCATCTCTCACTCGCAGAGAAGAAGAGAGATAATAGTATTCCAACAAGTGGGAAGATGAGAGCTCATATGTAGCTCGGGGAAAGATTCAAGAGGTCATCAAGAGGTGCCCGATGCATGGAATAGATTTGAAGACTCCAGATGGACACATAGTGTATCATGCTTAAATGATACATCTGTTATCGATGCTTCATGCCGTGGAGCATTCAAATGAAAAAGTGTCAAGAGTAAGAGAGATCCGATAGAAGACCTAGCAAAATGCACATGAAAGCTCCATCCGAAGCCATGGTCAAACAGAGGGTCATGGAGCCGAGCAAGATGACAGCCATGGAGACAAAGTTGGATGCCATAATGCATGTGATGGACAAACAAGAGAGAAGATGCAATAATCGCTTCATGGAATAAGAGCAAAGGAAAGAGAACTTTATGAGAAGAAGTGTCGGGAGCAAAGCCAACGTGCAAGAAGACTCTTATGGGGTCAGAGGAGTTTGGGCACGTAAACGAGCCAAGAAGTTATCATTTCAAGCCAAATCCCAACCCGCCCACACACCACAATCCAAAGATCAGGAACCATGAGAATTTCATACGGGTAAGGGCATTACAAGGCCCAAGGCAAGAACAACATCCTCAACAAGGATATCGCCAGCCTACCAAGGTTCCAAAGAGCAAAGATCAAGGAGGTGAAAGCGCAAATGAATATCGTGGTCAAAGGAGTGGCCTCAACCATTTGAAGAATGCTGCAATTATGGGGGATAACAAGAGGTTGGCTACAATTCCATGAACGTGAAACTGCCCGACTTGGAATCTTTCGAGTCTCGATACTAAACAGCTTTAAGAATGCTAGTGCCTCGCTGAAAATTTCGAGACACAAGTAGGCAACGCCCCCGATATGCCAAATCGTATAAGGGTACATTCCCTAATGACACTCAGAAAAACCCAAAAGATTGCATGGCAATTCAATTAAGAAGTGGGAAGGATTTGATCAGCAACAAAAAGATAGAAAGGAAAGGAGAGACTGAGGCAAAAAAAGAAAAGACTGAAAAGGAAGGAGAGAAGAGCACCGAGATTGAACAGCCGAAAGGAAGTAATGACCGGAAAAAGAAGGAAGGAGTACCAGTTTATACACCTTCAGTGCCATTTCCACAGAGACTTCAGAAGTCAAGAAGAGAAGAATGCTAAGAAAATAGAAAGAATATCCCATTTGCGGAGGTAATCAGCCAAATGCCTCTTTATGCAAAATTTCTGAAGGAGATACTGAGCAAGAAAAGGAAGATAGCTGAGGAGGGAATAGTGAACTTGATTGCTACTTGCAATGCCATTATCCAGCAAAAGCTCCCAACAAAGATGAAGGACCCTGGCAGTTTCTCCATTCCCTGCTCCATAGGGAAATATGAATTCAAGAAAGCTTTATGTGATTCTGGCGCTAGTATAAATTTGATGCCTCTATCAGTTATGCAAAGACTTAATTTGGGGGAACTTACCCCAACAGCAATTACATTGCAGATGGCTGATAGATCAATGGCACAACTGTATGAATTCTTGAAGATGGCCTTGTCAAGGTCAGGGAAATTCATCTTCCCAAGGATTTTGTTATCATGCGTATGGAGGAAGATACCCAAGTTCCTTTCTTTCTGGAAAGACCTTCTTAGCAATCGAGATGCCTTTGATAGGATGTACGTAAAGGTGAATTTGACACTCAGGGTTGAAATGAAGCAAAGGCATTTTAATATTACTAGGTCTGGATCATCCCGCGGTGATGCAGACAACGATGGTCGTAGGAACAATAGCCTTCTCAATGTTGAATTGAATTCTGATTGTATCCATCAACACTCTATTAATGAAATTGAGATGAATTTTCAGTATCTTGAGAGTCTTGGTTGTGAAGTTCTGCCTTCAAATTTGTTTAACAAGGAAACAATCTCGAGTATAAATGAAAATGTACCAAGATGAAGGCGCAGCCAGAAACAAGAACATCGAAAGCAGAAACTGCGTATGGGTTAACATTGAAAGAATTGCCCAGTCATTTAAAATATGAATTTTTAGAACCAAAAAAGAGAAAACCAATTATCATATCACCGCAATGACCGGTCGGGTTAACGTAAGTTGTCGGTAATTTCGAGAAAATACAAGGAAGCAATTGTTGGTCAATTAAGGACTGGCGGTATCAGCCCCGATTTGCATGCACAAAATATTGCCGGATGATAATGCAAAACTTCTTGCTGAGCATCAAAGGAGGCTAAAACCTAGTGATGAAAGAAGTCGGCTTAAAAGAAGTTCTCGAAATGGTTAAATGCAGGTTTTATATATGCTATATCGTGATAGTTCTTAGTAAGCTCAAAGGTGCATGTGGTTCCCAAGAAAGGTGGATTCACTGCGGATAAGAAATGAAAAGAATGAACCGATTCCTACAAGAATCGGTGGACAGATGGGAGGGTGTGTATTGATTCGCTTAAAATTGAATACTACAACCAGAAAGGATCATTTTCCCCGCCTTCATTGATCGATGTCGGATAGGTTGGCAGACACCTCATTTGCTTTCTGATGGATACTCCGATATAACCAAATTACCGCACCAAGACGTGAGAAACCACTTACATGCCCATTTGGTACTTTTGTTTTTAGAGAATGCCATTTGGTTTGTGTAATGCTCCCGGTACCTTCCAAAGATGCATGATGTTCATTTTCCGATGCAGCGTATGAAGCCATGGAGATCTTCATGGATGATTTTTACAAAGGTATGGATCCAAGCCAACAAAGGTTCGTGATAACTCGAGAGAGAGACGCACTTCAAAGGTGCAAAGACAAGAATCTAGCTCCTCTCGAATTGGGAAAATGTCATTTTATGGTTACGTAAGGCATTGTCTTCAAAGCACATGATTTCTCAAGCAGACAGGCTTCGAGGTAGACCGCATTGTTTCAATTATAAGAAATCTAACGCCACCACTGGGCAAGAAAGGAATTAGAAGTTTCTTAGGACATGCTTGTTTTATAGAGATTTATCGAGATTTTCTCAAAACTCGGCAGATCATGTGATTACTTGAAAAGATAATAAGTTTTATTTTGATGAATCTCGCCATAATGCATTTGAAGAAATCAAATCGTATCTAGTCAAGCTCCCATCATACGTTCAAATCGAACGTAGAATTTGAAATCATGTGTGATGTCAAGATTGGCAATGGGAGCGGACACGTAAAGAGGAAAGTGTTCAAGGCCATCTACTATGCTACAAAACCTTAATGAAGCTCAAGAAAATTACCTCCACTACCGGGAAAGGAGATGCTGGCAATAGTATTTGCATGTGAAAAAAATTTAGACCATATATTTTGGGGGGTCCCATGTCGTTATACACACCGATCATGCAAAGAATTAAGTATCTAATGGCAAAGAAAGAAGCAAAGCCTAGATCGATCAGGTGGGTACCTTCATATCGTTATAGAATTTGATTTAGAAATAAAAGACAAGAAGGGTTGTGACAATGTGGATAGCCGATCACTCACAAGAGCGAGAAACCCACCCGTACAAAGAGAAAGGAAAGAGAAATACAGGGTAATTTTCCAAAGATGTGAGCGTTATTCCGCTTGTCACCCAATCACCCCGTATGCCGATATTAGAATCTTTAGTCAGGAATTATGCCACCATAATTCAGCTACCAAATGTATAGAAAAGCTAAGGACCGACAACAGTACTAAGATCCGACGACCCATGTCATTTAAAAGAGGTGCTTCATCCGATTATAAGAGATATGTACCGGTTAGTGAGCAAAGCAAGATTTTACAAGAATGTCATGCATCACCATATGGAGGACATTTGTAGAGATAAAACAGTCACACAAAATTCTCCAACCAGATTTTATCGCCTACTATTTTTAAGGACCTGTTAACAGGAAGTTACGTGATCAATGCCAAAAGAATGGGAAATATCAACAAAAGGTACGAGATGCCCCTCAAGTATCCTGGTGGTGCAATTGTTTGATGTATGGGGAATGGATTTCATGGGGCCTTTTCCAGCTTCATTTGGAAATATATACATACTTCTAGCTGTGGATTATGTATCAAAATGGGCAAGCTGAAATTTCCAACAGGAGATAAAAGAATTCGAAAAGACCAGAGTTCAAGATAAGAGATCGGGTCGTCAGTTTCGATGATGCACTCGGGCATACATGACCGCTTTAAAACTCCCATCGAATGTCCCCATACAGGCTTGTCTTTGAAAACCTCGTCACCTACCTCAGCTAGAATATAAAGCCATGTGGGCCATCAAGAAGCTAAATTTTGATTTTAAAGTCATATGAAGATGACTACTCCAATTAAATGAATTGGAAGAGTCGAGAACAGAAGCCTATGATAGTGCTGCACTACATGATAAAACAAAAAATGGCATGATCAACGAATTTGAGGGAGGGAATTCACAAGGTGAGATCAAGTCTTGTTATTCAACTCCGCACTAAGACTCTTTCCAGAAAGTCGAAACTAAACGGAGTGACCACGCATAATGGTATCAAGTACGCTTTGGGGCAAGACACTAGAACCACAGAATCATGAAGAGTTCAAGGTTACCGGTCAGAGATTAAAAGACTACCTTGGGAGAAAGGAATTGGAAGAGTAACCCTTCTCGTTTTGAACAAGGAAATGGAAGAAACAGAATTAATTACAGCAAAGAAAAGTCCAAATAAAAGACTAAAAATTGAGCATTTTCAGGAAGGCAATCCACACCAGTTTGTTTTTACGCCGCCATAGTTTTACAATTTATGTGTTTAAATTTCTATCAGCTTATGACAGATTTTATTCATTATTGATTGAAGAGTAGGTAAATATTTTTTTTTTTAAGTTACAGACAATGAAGATTGTGCAAAATGAGAGCATCTCGTAATCAAACTTCAATCAAGATAAGAGACCAAAAGGACAAGATATTCTTTCTTAATTTGATTTTAAAATTTTTTTGATATAGCATGATTGAAAGTCAGGGAATTTTTATCTTGTTTTGATGCTTAAATTTTTGAATGTGATGCATAGTGGAAGTTGCTGAATTTTTGCACACAGATGGTAGGGTCGAAGTTGTAGTTGTTTTGATTTGAATTAATAAATAAATTGACGCACTGAAAGGTTAGTAAGTTTCGGGTCGCAACATTAATCCGGGGAAAAGTTGCAACCAAGAATGATGGATGTGAAAATAAAAAGGAAAAGAAAAAGTCAAAATAATGAAATTGAGGTCACGCACTAAATAAAGAAGTGGGAAAGAACATTTTTATGTCGCAATACCAAAGTCCTCGTCGTGACCACATTTCACAGGCCGCCAACCAAAATTTTAGTTGGCATTTAATAGTCCTAGAGTCAACAAAGTAGGTTAAAACCTCGCTCACTGGGGCATTCCAGCCAGCTAAAAATAAAATTCATTGAAAATCATTAATTTAGAGGATCAACATTTAAGGTCGCGACTCCCATAGTGCAATCATAACATTGAATCCAGCGTCTATTCCACTTCAAATTCCATTAGGCTACACTACCTTAAACCTTTCGCCCGCACACCATTCAAAATCTTGAAATAAATAGTTATTAATGCGTAAACAATCAATGTCTTGATTGAACTTTAATTATTATATGCTCACCAAGGAGAATAATCGTAGGGAATTCTTAATAACTTCAAGGAAAATCAATATTCTCAACTTAATTCCCAAACCTTCCGTTTGAAATATTTGGAAAGAGCAAGAATTCGAGGAACCTCATTCAATTCATTCATCGAAAATTTAAAGAAAAGAATAAATGGCCTCAGAGTTCCCAAGAGCAGCAAATCACTATAAAAGTGATGGGATAACAAAGGAAAAACAAACAAAGAAATTGAAGAGAAAGAGAATGAGAGAAAAGAAGAGTCTAAGGCCGAACACGTAGAGTTAATGGAATGAATGAGTCGAAAACAAACCACTTACATTCCTTATTCCATAAAACGCTGTGTAATCAAGAGAGTGGTTGATGGGAAAGGAATTGGAAGAAGGGTTAATTAGAACCCATCAACCTGAGAAGCTCCAAAGAAAAAGAAAGGAAGGGCACCAATTTGTTGAACAACTTTGTTAATAGCCGAATCACTCTTGAAGCAAGCTCAAGGTCTGGTGAACCAAATGAGGCGTGTTTCAAAGAACCTTCGTAGGAAGGATATAGGATTTTAGATTACAAATGGTAGAGTTTTTCTAATTTAGTTTACAGTCTTATTTGTAAGGGAAAGCGCATTGTACACATCGGAAATGTTTTGATATTGAATAAATTCTTGTTAATCATAAAATTGATTTGAACATTATTGATGAGTATGAAATTTTGTTTTTGTGTCATTTTTCGTTTAGCATTTGATAAATAAATAAATGTCTTTTCTCAGGTAAGAATCAAATAATTTCGTTCTTTCTCAAGAATGCTACTTCGTGAAGAATCGGCGTGAATAATTAAACTCGAAATTAGGAGTATCACACATTGTTTAAATTCAAGATAGATTGCAAAAATTGGAAAATTGGTTATCGCGATGGAACAAAAATACTTGGATGAAATAATGTAAGTGTACGCAAATAAATACAAGTCTTGAAGAAATAATACACTTTGGTCAACAAAACTTATGAAACTTTTAGAGGAATTAGGAACATCTTCTGGGAAATTCAAGACTAAGAGTCCATAGTCCTAGAACTTGTTAGATTATTGATTGAGGCGAAATTTAGGGTGAAAACACCAAGAAGAAATGATGTAAGCCGGCTCCCAAGTATTGCTTTTCTAAGTTTCATTCAATATATGCTACATATACTAGTTCCTTGATTTGGAGCCAAATAAGCCTTATTTCTTCAATAAACTACCGAAACCTAAATTCTTCCTTGCACAACCATAAAGAAAGAGCCCAAATTATCCGCCTAGCTCGTAAAAGTTTACTATAAAGGAAGAAACAAGTTTGGGGGAAATATATTTCCAAATTTTTACAATAAAGGAGGTGAAGAAGTAAAGAAGCAGAAGCTAGTAAAATAAGGAATAAGTTTTGTCTTGTGGCCTATTTCCTTGAACACCAGTTTCGTGAGGGGTTTTAACACTCCAGTACCCTAATACCAATCGAAAGTGGAGTTATACAGCCCAAAGTTCTCAAGAGTAATAGAAAGCCTAAGAAGACAAAAAACATTGCACTATTCCCAATCCTAGAAAAACAAAAGCAAAAGAGTTCAAGAAACAAAGGAACTGGCCCGAATAAAGAGCATATGGAAGTTGAAATTCCCTAAAAAGAATTCAACATGAAGATGAATCAGGCCAAGATTGAAGAGAATCAACCTGAGAAGCTCCAAAGAAAAAGGATGAAAGTTGAAGGCAACAAGTATAGAGAAAAAGTGGAAACTGGGTGATTTACAACTTAAATTTTTCCATTATCTACCCAATTACCTAAGCCCAACATTACAAGCCTGAAAGACCTCATTGATTTTGAAGGTTGAATTTACCTACATTAGTGGAGATCAATATGAAAAACAAGCCTATGGGACTTGACAATCAGTCCAAGAAAACTCCCAGAAGATTAACTAAATTCAACATGAAGATGAAAAGGATTGAAGACCTGCACACACACACAAAACAAGACTTGTTGAATAAATTGTTTAGATACATTAGTTCATCAAGAAATTTGTGATAGAAGTATACCATGTCTTATTTTGAATCTAAATCGAAATTTAAAAATGATGTCGGTATTCTTAATTATCGAAGGTGGAATGAGAAAGACCGTGGTATGAATCGAAAAAATGTCCTAAAAATTTTAAGCTTATTTGTTTGAGGACAAACAATTTTCATCTCGCTGGGACGCTGTACTCTTAAGCTCGGGGGAGTTAGTTTGATGAGTCTAAAACTCATTGGGTTTTAATCCATTTTTCTCGAGTATATTATGATATAAATGTTGATTTGTTTGCAAAAAGTGGATAATTAACTCAAATTTCATTTTGCAGAAAAATACAAAATGGTAAACTCAAATTTAGCAAAAATCATAAGAACCACCAAGCAGTGTATCTGAAGTCATAACTGAAAATTTAGGTCGCGACAGAAGCCTGGGCCGTTAGCCATTCCAAGTCACCTACATCAACAAATTCGGCTTTTGAAGAAGAAATAGAAAATCGAACCGCGAAGTCTGGATTCTTGGAAAAGGAGGTTGCACAAAGAAAACGGCGTGGGTTTGAGACTAGCAAATAATCAAATAAAAGAATACTTCATGTCGCGACATCACTTCGATGTCACACACCAAAGGATATGAATGATGTCGCGACACCACTCGAGGTCGCGACAAGGATCCGGGCTCTATGAAGCCACAAGAAAGGGTCTTTTTGGTAAAGTGAAGAGGTTGCAACTAGTTTTCAAATGCAAGGGTCCATTTCATGTCGCGACACCACTATGATGTCGCGACATAAAAAAAAACAGGAAGATTCAAAGTGCAACAAAAAATAGAGTTTGAAAGAAGGTCGCGACCTGTAGCCAAATAAGCACTCAAGAACTAACTTATACCTTTACAAATCAAGGATTAGAAATGATGTCGCGACACTCATTAAGGTCGGGGACCCGAAGAAGAGTCGACCGTAAGAAATTGAGGTCGCGACACCACCTCGAGGTCGCGACTGAAAAATAGGTGGGAAGGAGTGAAATTTGTTGCAACATAGAGCCGAGAGGTTGCAACCGTAAGAAAAGAAATGGGAAGTAGAAGAGGTCGCTACATCAGCCTACGAGGTCGCGACATAAAATCGGTGACACATAAGGAAGGCAAAGAAGACCACCAACAAGATTGCGAACAAGAAATCAAAGTCACAACATGAAGTCATCATAAAAATAGGAAAGTGGTCGCAACCTAAAACTGATGTCGCAACTAAGAAGCTAGAAGAATAGAAGACACGATGCGTCGACATGTAAACTTTAGGTCACATCACCGGCGAACACGAGCAGATCGAGGTCGCGACCACAAACGATGTCGCACCACCGGGCTACGCGCTGCAGACAAACTGCTGCAACTATAGAAAGAAGTCGCGACCGATCACGAGCAATCTCCATAGAAGTCCATGTCATGACATCAACTTGAGGTCGCGACATAGACGTCGAGCCGGGCTTTTCTTCGAGTTCCACCTGGAGCATTTTAGGGATTCGGCCCAAATTCTTTTTATAGTATAAATAGATAGCTTCAGAAGAGGAAAGTAGTTCTTCCCATCTTCACTACCCAGAAAAGGGAGAAGAAGAGGAACTCAGTGTATATTTTAGAGTAGATTTTTATTTTTCTTTTTTTCTTTCTGGTTTTGAATCTGCGAACTATGCAGAGACAAGTAGAGCTGGATTTGTAGTTATATTATTTTCTTGAGTATTACTGCCTGAAAATTTATGAAATCTAGACAAATTTCTGGAATTCATTTATTTTCGCTGGCTGTACTACAAGGGTTAGGCAAGATCGGGCAGGCTCCATTTCTTAATTTACAATGCAAGACCGTAGCTGCAAATTTCCTGCCGGATTTGATTTACATTTAGTTACGCCTTTCCCGCACAATTATGGAGAATTAATTTGGCTTGGTTCTTACTTAATCGGGTGTCGCTTGAATGGATGTTCAATAGTAGTACTCTAATACCGCTGAGGGAATGTATCTTACCTCGATATTCAGATGCCCTCTCGCGATTACGTAGACTGAGATTCCGAGAGTCGAGAGCATTTTTCTGTGTGTATGTTTGACTACCATCGACGAATCGGCCGAAGCTCGAGAGTTCATTTTGATAAATCCCATTCGCCATAATTGAAGTCGTGAGGGTGTATTTAACAATATAAATAATCGTGCAGAGTTCACCCAATCTAAAGTAAGCTCCAATCCCCGTGTTAGCTTAGATCTAATCAAGGAACGGATGAACCCATGGGATCCGGGTCGAGCTACCACTAAGGGTAGAAACTTATAAAATCCTCGAGAAGGTAGAAAGCAAAGTTCAACACAACGTAGAAATGGGTGTGAAGTATTGAGAAAGAAAAATACCCAAATCTTGCAAGAGAATTTGGAATACAGGTAGCTGGTTGGATCTTGTCTTCGAGGGAAGCAAGGATATCTAATCGATGAATATGGAGAAATCCACTTCCAAAAACTAGGATATCTGACAATAAATCCGCATCCATACATGTAATTGTAGAGCAAAGGATTTGAAGTGTCGAATTGACTGCCTACTGTATTTCATTGATGGTTTTCGCTTTCTCACAATAACCGATTCAATCCATCTTTATATACAATTCTAATTTTATTCATTTACTTTTGTTTTGGGCTTAGTTTGAATATATTCACTAGTATAGATTTTTTTACCTTAGTTGTTTAGATAAATCTTCAATTACAGCTTCGAGTCCAAATAGTATGGAATTTTAGTAGTTGGGTAGTTGATCTGTAATTCGCTATCAATCTTTGTGGGAATGATACCTGGACTTACATTCAGATTTTTTACTACTGTATGACCTCGTGCACTTCAGTGTCACAGATCGAACCCTTATTTGTAAATCATGAACATTAAGAGAAAATTATTTTATCAAGCAAAATTATCCAAAGTAACATGGGTGCAAGAGAAGCGTAAGGCTCTTGTAATTATGTTAAATTGAGGGGTTTTAGTCTATATAGAAAAAGGCAAACAAGTTTTTATGGTGGTTGGTGTCGCAACCTGGAAAATAGGTGGGAAGAAGGAAATTCAAGAACGTAGAATCGAGGCTCGAATCAAGAAAAGAAATGGGAAAGGAAAAGAGGTCGCGATATCACCATGAGGCTCACATAAAATTGAGACATATGAAGGCAAGAAGGCCACCAACACAATTACAGACTAAGAAATCAAAGTCACAACATGAAGTCATCATACAAACAGAAAAGTGGTCGCAACCTAAAACTGATGTCGCAACTCAGAAACTAGAAGAATAGGAAGACAATGATGTCGCGACATCAACACTGAAGGCAAACTGAGCAAATGAGGTCGTGACCACAAACGATGTCGCGACCACTGATCAAAGAAGTTGCAAGACAAACTGGTTGCAACTTAAAGAAAGAAGTCGCGACTGATCATGAGCAATCAAGAGAAGTCCGTGTCGTGACATCAACTTGAGGTCGTGACATAGGATAGTGAAATGGCTTTTCTTTTCGAGCCCACTTCAGCATTTTTTGTGATTCGGCCCAAATTCTTTTTATAGTATAAATAGATAGCTTTAGAAGAGGAAAGTAGTTCTGTAACACCCCGTCCCAAGAGGGTGTACGGTATGTGTAACCGTATGTGCACCAAGGGCTTCCTTAATTATTTTAGTGTCATAATAGAATTTTTGAAAGTTGTTTTAAGGGTGAAATTATAAAAGTTTTCAAAGAATTGTGGCACTTTACCATGAAAGTGAGTAAATAAATTCCAATTACGGAATTTTAAAAGATAATAATAATAATAAATTACCAAAATAGTTCGTGGAAGTCTCGAAAAATTTCTAGATCTCTGATGACCGAAACTGACCGTGTCAGTTAAGTTCGTTCTCACGAAATCTAGTAACCCAGAAAGGTTCGCTAAATTCTCGAGACGTTTTAATATTTTACTTAATTTCTAAAGGCACGAGTTTAGAGTGAACCGAAAAACGGATTTTAGAAAATCTCAAAAATCAGAAATATTTAAAGAATATTCAATTATGATAAATGAAATTGAAACCGGGATAAAATAAATTGTTTCGGGGCTGAAAAGGATCGAGAAATGAAATAAAAAAGGACATGTGGGTCCCACTTGAAAAAAAAAACAACAAAACAAAAACAAAAGGAAGCAGACTGAACAAAGAGACGAACGACGTGGAGGAGAACGAATTAGGAGAGAGATATTTTTTTTATTATTTTCTTCTCTTCGTTCTTTCGCATTTATTTAATCGGGACCGTAGGCTTTCATCTGAAAGCGTAAAGCAAAGCTGACTCACGGGGCAGAAGCCACGATAGGTACCAATATCTTAGCCTTTGTCAAACTTTTAAAAGAGGTAGCTCTTCTGCTTGTAATATTTTTCTCGAGCCTAAAGGCTATGTAATGGCTTGAAAATTCTTAAGGTCGTAAAGGTCAGAACTTCATCCCAAAATTTTGGGATCAGTTTAGGAATTTTTAGGAATTTTGGGACCGTGTTCTGACAATCCCGCTGAATTTCGGACTTTTTCTGCCGCCTCGCATTGAAATTTCGTGATTGTAGCTCCGACAAGCCTGGACAAAATTTTCAAATGTTGGTATTTTTAGACTCTATGGAGTCCTCAGTCAAAAGTTGTCTAAAACGTGATAGTTTTTATGGGGCATTTAATGTGTGTGGATTGTCATTTCACATCATATTATTCATGTCCTTATCTAATGGGACTGGCCACAAGGTAGTTTTCATAATCAAGTCGCTCGATATAGTCACTTTTGAAAGCTCTGCGGTATAAGTTTTTATGGTTAAAAACGTTGAACTGAGGGCATTTTCGTACTTTGTATGGATTGTGTAGGCGATTTGAGCATCCGACGAGAATCTAGAGTGCTTGACAAGATTTGAAAGAAATTAGTCGAGAAAATGCGAAGATCAAAATCATTTTCTAAAACTAAAAGCTGCTTAAATTGCCAATTTTGTAAAGTGTTTGAAAATACAGATTTATAAAAGACTTACCTCCCAATTGTTATACTCACAGTAAGTTTGATTTTCAAAGATTAAGAAACAATTGTCGGTTTAGCAAAACCCCTGATGGCACAAATTGGCTTTCCTACGATGTATTTCTGATTGTGCATGGCAAGGTTATGGGATATTATGACTAACTATACCGGCCTCGGCTCCAATTGGGGGTTAGGATCTAGAATATATAGTGAGTCGCCCTCCGCACATTCGGGCATATAGTTAGCGCACCGACTTAGTACATACGCGATGAGGTGTTGGTTCCGAGGTTCCATCACCGAGCATTTCCGTCCCGAGGTGTTCCACATACAGATCCCGCCGTGAAACCACCGACCACATTAGCCGAGTAGTGTTCCCGAGGTTCAATTATCGATGCCGTGTTCCAGGCATCACGCCTAAGGTATTTCCGTAAACGGGCCAATGTTGGCTGGCACTGATTTACGAAAGATAGCACTTTTAGATTATTAACCACCACTCAGCCAAAGGCCAGCTATAAATGTTTTCAAATCAAGTTAAGAAGATAATTAAGCTGCATCACACAGCTGTAAATGCAAGAAGAGAAATAGTTTTCGTAACGCTGTAAATGGTTTTCATAGCAAAAACTCAGTTTTCTCATAAACATTTTTACAACCATTTAAGTACAGATTTTCATATTGGGAGGTACAAACAGCAGACAACAACATTTAGAACTTATAGTACTCACTGAGCCCGTTTAGCTCATAGTTTTCTGTTTTTAAAACAATTTTTTAGGTGCAGGTGTTGAAGCCGAAAGACCTTTCCAAGATCTCACTATAGACGCCGTGGTCGTGATTATATATAAGATAAGGTGTAAAGTAAAAGTAGTAAAGTTAAAATGTGACATTTTGTATATGTAAATATCTTTGTAAAATATGCATGCATGGTTTTGAGAAAACAGTCATGGATAAAAAAATTATGTCGATCGATCCTGTCTTATATTTTCGATGAGGACCAGGTCCTTTATCACAGAAGTTGTGACATTTGGAAAACATCGGGAGTGTATATTTGTTATACAGGTGATTTTGTATTTCGGGCTAGACCACCGTGCAGTCGTTATGCTGCCGGATTTTCGCTAAATCTGTGATTTTGATAGAAAAGTGAAAAATTTTATAACCCACGTTTTCCAAATACAAGCCAGCAGCTTTAACGCTTTTGGCTTCATGGTAACTCACACGAGCCGAGCTTCGTCGGGAGGTTACCAGTGGAGTTGCCTACGCATTTTCCGTCACTAGGAAGGGGTCTCTGGCTGCTCTTCCCATCTTCACTACCCATAAAAGGGAGAAGAAGAGGAACTCAGTGTATATTTTAGAGTAGATTTTTATTTTTATTTTTTTCTTTCTGGTTTTGAATTCATGAACCCGTGCGTAGACGAGTAGAAATGGGATTTTTAGTTCTATTATTTTCGAAAAATACACGCTTTAAAATTTATGAAATTCCAGACAAATTTCTGGAATTCATTTTTCGCTTTATTGCAATTACAAGTGGTTGTAGGTGGATCTGCATCTCGTTTCTAATTTAACGTAGTAATCAGAGCGTTGCTCGCTGGATTTTGATTTTGCTAACATTTAGTTACGCTTTCCTCAGACAATTATGGTGAGACCACTCGTTGGTTCTTTACTTAATCGGGTGTCATTTGAATGGATAAGTTCCCAATAGTAAGATCTAATACCGCTGAGGGAATGTATTTGCTGATATCTCGTGGATGCCCTCACGTGACAATAATACGTAGACGAGATTCCCGAGAGCGAGCATTCTTTCGGTATGTTTGACTACCATTGACGTAACTGGCTGAAAGCCTGTATTCATTTTTGATAAATCCCATTCACATAATTGAAGTCAGAGGGGTGTATTAACAATATAAATAATCGAGAGTTCACCTTAATCTAAAGGTAAGTTCCAATCCCCGTGTTAGCTGGGGATCTAATCAAGGGAACGGACAGAACCCATAGACTGTCGAGCTACTCAATTATGGTAGAAACTTTGCGAAAAACTTCCGAGAAGGAAAGTGAAAAGCTCATTGTCAACAGAAATGGGTGTGAAGTATTAAGAAGAAAATACCCAAATCTTAAAAGAGAATTCGGGAATGTACGTGTAGCTGGTTTGATCTTGCCTTCGAGAGAAGCAAGGATATCTAATCGGTGAATATGGAGAAATCCACTTCCAAAAAATAGGAAATCTTGGACAATAACCAGATCCATACATAGAACAGAGCAGCGATTTTTTAGTGCTAGAATTGACTGCGTTCCATTGTATTTCATTGATGGTTTTCGCTTTCTCACAAGAACTAGATTCAATCCATTCTTTTATATTCAATTTATTTTATTCATTTACTTTGTTTTAGTTTAAGCTCAATATATTCACTAGTATAGGATTTTAATTTTATTGTTTAGGGATAAAAACTTCCACTATGAGTTTTGAGTCCAAATATATGGAATTTTATAGTCAGTTGATCCTGCACTATTATCAATCTCGTGGGAATGATACTGGGACTTTTACATTCAGATTCATTACTTGTATGACCCGTGCACTTGTGTTGTCATAGACTAACCCTTATTTGTAAATCATGAACATTAAGAGAAAATTATTTTATCAAGCAAAATTATCCAAAGTAACATGGGTGCAAGAGAAGTGTAAGGTTCTTGTAATTATGTTAAATTGAGGGGTTTTAGTCTATATAGAAAAAGGCAAACAATGGTCAATCACGCAATCATAGTCTTTCATCAATTCCCTCCATCTACATGGTCTCAAGTTAAGCTTTCGTTGTGAGGGCAAATATTTAAGACTCTTATGATCGGTGTAGATGAAACATTTTTCCCAATAAAGGTAATGTCTCCATATTTTCAATGCAAACACAACTACGGCCAATTCCAAATCATGCGAAGGGGCTTTTCTTACGCGGCTCAACTCCGCCTCGAATCATAAGCTACCACCAGCCCCTCTCAGATATGGACATCCGAATCTGTTTAATCCACACATCACTAAATATCACACTCTTTACCGAGGCTCGGTTGAGTAAGAACCGGTGCTCGTCAAGAACGCTCATTTATCAAAATCAAGACTTTTCACTCCACTCAAACTTTACATTTTTCTATAATTCATTCTAGTCATCATCTAAAAACCCCTTAATGAACCATCCCGTAGCAACCCCGCCAATCCCAGAAACTACTACTCCGCGGACATTTCTCGCAGTTTCACCAATATCACCTCTATCTTCGATCCACTTGAATTCCTTCTTCGATACAGTCTCAAGAAAGGATACCGACAATCAAACTCACTGCTTAGTTTCGCATACAATTTCTATTTTATCAAAGTCTCTAACACTACACGAAGGTGTGTGTCGTGATTTTCCCGATCTTTCGAATACACAAGAATACGTCGCTTCAGAACACTAATGACAACCGATCAACATACGGTTCGAAACACGATTCATTAGTCCATGAAAGAGCCACGCATGAGGATTGAGTCAACCCAAAAGACATTGCGCTGAGTCCTCATAATGTCCATACCGAAGCTCACGTCGCCTTATGCACATCCGTGATCCTTAATTCCTCACCGGATGATACCCGTGATCGCAAGTCAATCTTCGGTAATACACTGCACCTTTCAATTGGTCGAACAAGTCATCAACTCGGTAATGGATACTTATTCTTCACTGGTCATCTGCTTCATTGCCTATAATCAACACACAACCGGCGCACTATCTTTCTTTCTTGACAAAGAGCACTGAGCTCCCTATGGTGATACACTCGACCGAATAACATTTTCTTTACCAATTCTTGCAACCTAAGCTTCAATTCTTTAACTCCACCGGGAGCCATTCGACACGTGTAATGGATGCTCTGAGTGGCACCCGAACAATCGCCGACAAAACTCAATCTTCATGGAGGCACCCTGCAACTCCTTCGAAAACACATCCTGATAGTCACTAATTGCAGGGATGTCTGATAAACTAGCCTCCACCTTTTTCGTATCTATCACATACGCCAAGTAGGCTTCACACCCTTTTCGAACCATTGTTCCCAAGAGGTAGCTGGCGACATCACATTGGGGAGCAAGGGGAGCCTAGACTTCTCGCCAATAAAAGTCACTTCCTTGCCACTCGGTGTCCTTAAGGTCACTCTCTTCATTCTACAATCAACTACCACTTGGTGTTAAGACAACCAATCCATCCTCAATATCACATCAAACTCTATGAATGATAACTCGATCAAGTCTCCTGGAAACTCATACTCTCGTATTTTGATGGGGCAATCTCTATATACCTTATTCACCATAACACTATGTCCGAGCGAGTTCGTCACCAAGATGTCATACTCGATTTCACCTCGGTACTACTCCAAGTCGGGTATGTTCAAGACACACATAAGGAATGGGTTGACCCTGGGTCTATCAATGCATGCATAATAGTATCAAAGATAGTAAAATTACCAACTATCACATCCAGGGCATCGATATCTTCTACTGCTTTCATCGCATATGCTCTAGCTGGAGCACGGGCATCCTATCTACTCACGGTTTGAGTCACTTACCTCGGAACACTAGGTGATGCAAACACTGCTGTTCTCCCACTGCTGAACCCGCACCCCCGATCCGGGTGATGTGAAGAACGAGCCGACACCTTTTGATTCCTATGCTCATCGATCCATAACTCAAACAAGCACCTGTTAATCTTCAACACTCTCCTTTAAGTCTCCTCCCACAATGTGTGCAAAAAGGAGAACCGGTCCCCTCAAGAATCTCCTTCGTGCATTAGTTAAATTCAACGTGCCTTAGTGTTACTACCAAGAGCTTGAGCTTCGATCCCCTGCAGCTGATTGAATAACCTTGCTATCTCTCTCGAATTCTTTATGTCAAGCATCGATGAGAATTTGACTCCGCCTCCAGCTTTTTCTACTCCCTGGCTTTCTTTTCTTTTCTTTCATTTTCTCTTCTTCACTCTTTTCAACATTTTGAGCACATGTCACACTTTTGAGAAGTCATCATGGCGCATCCTCGTGATCGTGGCTTAGATAACACTGAGACCACTCAAAACCAAGGGGCATTTTTCTTCCTCAAGCATTAGTATCTTAGAGCATACTTGCTCAATCGAAAGGGAATTTCCTCGGTATTCAGACACTCATTTGCTGTCTTTGCCTCCTCAAATTGGGAATTCTCTCCTCATTTTGTTCAAGTAAATGCACCCACATACTGTGTTCAACCTGGCTCAAGAAAATTCCATGGGACACTTCTCTCATGTGCGGTCCTGGGCCATGGAAACCCACCACTGATAAGCTTCATCTCGAAGCAGTGAGATCACACATTCTAATTTCTCTTCTGCAGTGCAATGCATTTGCACAAGATTCTAAGCATAGTCCTCTCTAGAGCCAAATTCTCCGCCATAGCTGCTCATTGTCTTTCCTTCCCATAAAAATCTACCTGTTTGCACTGGCCATTCTTTAAACGGGCCGACCATCAGGAGTAATCGCAAACTGGTCATGACCGCTTCTTTGTAGTGCCCGAGCCATTTGCCTTCGGTGGATGTCTACAAAGACCTCCCCGCTACTGCTCGCTCATTCATCGATGGAGTGATGAGCTTAAAAGTCATCTTATTTTAGTCCATTTTTTTGCTTAATTTTCATATCAAAAGAGACAATTACTTTGCAGAAATATGAAGAAACTCACCCATCTGTTATTAGCAGGTAGAATGGAAGAAAGAAGAAAAAGCAGTAGAAAAATGCAGAAATAAGTGGAATAAAAGTGCAGTCAATTGGCAGAGCATAAATGAAAAGAACTGGCTGAGTCATTGATGCAGTTTGGGGTTTACACAAACCCTACCAAGGAGTACGACATCGTGAAATTGAGAAATTACGTGTGCTCATGGCGGGATAACAAGATATAGTCGCGATTACGAGACCGCCATGAAAAGCTGTAAAGGAAATGAGTTGAGTCGCGACGTGAGATCAAGTCGTGACATCAAGAACCACGCCTAAAGTCATAGAAGCCATGAATCAAAGTCGCTGAGCAAGATATCATGTCGCGACATCAGGAACAAACAAATGGGAGACTTTGCGGGAGGCATGAAGTGATGTCGCGACAGGATTGATGTCGCACGTTAAGAGCAATCAAATAAAGACATGTTTCATGGCAACATTGAAGCATGCAAGACCGCTTGATGTCACGATAACATATCGATAATGCGCGATTATCATGAGAAAATAGTTGAAACCCAAGAGATCCTTGGCCATGTCACGACAAGAGATTGATGTCACGACATCAAGACAAGTCACCGTCGCTAAGACTTCTTGAGATCGGTGTCAGGACATGAAGAGAGACTAGTTGAAATCTGCAAAGGGCGTGACTAGATGTCACGACAAGAGATTGTTGTCATGACACCAAGAACAACCAAGGCCCCGCAGAACTATCGAGGTCGCGACGCGGAGATCGATGTCGCGACATCGTGAATCTTCGATGAAGGTCAAAAGAAATGAAGCCGATGTCACGACAAAGAGTACCAAGTCACTTACACCAAAAAGCCATCAAGTGAAGTCCGCAACCCCATAAGTTGATGTCGCGACAAGAGATCGTCGCGGACACGAGACCTCGCCAATAAGGTCAGTTATAAAGTGATGTCGCGACAAGATATCGATGTCGCGACATTAGGAATTACCAGATCAAATCTACAGAGTTACAGTTATATGTCGCGACAAGAGACGTAGGCTCGCACATCGTAAGATATCGCTTGAAAGATGCATTTTATTTAGTTGATGTCACGACAAGGGAATGACGTCGCGACATCAGGAGCAACATGTGAAACCTGCAGAAGAAGTAAGCTGATGTCGTGACAAGAGAATGATGTCGCAACATCACTAATGAACAGTTCAAGGCTGCATAGACAAGAAGTTGAGGTCGCGACGTGAGATCGAGGTCGCGACATGTGGATACCGCCGCACGCGAGTTGAGGTGCGTACTTCGAACAAAGCTGACTCGGGCCTGGATACTCTAAAATCCACGAAGCAGTTACTATCGATTAGGGCCCAACTGAAAACTCCTATAAATAATGCCAGCCTATTCGTAAGAGGAAAGAAGCCATGCCACGTATCTAGAGGTCCTGGATAGCCGAAGGCTCATTTTCTTTATTTTTTTAGTTTTCTTTTCTTATCTTTTCTTTTATTTTCTTCGCATTGATAGATTAGATAGATTTAATGCTCTAGTTTTCTTTATTTTTTTTTTCGAAATTGGATGTTATCGCTCGAGCTGAAGCTGAATGCAAATTCACCTTTCAAATTACTACCCGAAATGTCGTTCGCATTACTTTGGAATTCGCTTATCCAGCTTCAAATGCGCTATTCTTAAGTGATCGAGGAATGTCGTAGTGTGTAATTCAAGAATCGAGAACCCAACTTCCATTAAATGAATGCTATCACAGAAATTATCTTTCTATTGTTATTTCCAACAAATCATAATATCATTATGAATTTACTTCGGTTGGTATAGAATTTTGATCCGAATATCGCTTCTTATACCATTTAAGAATTGTTTCATTGCTCGATTAAGTGAGGTCCTCGAGGACACAGAGATGACAATCCCGGGAGTTATGAATATTTCTTTGAAGGTATATTAACCTCGCTTATTAGAGATCTAATGAGTTTGTGGAGTTTACTTGATAAATCCTCTTTCTCACTTAAACCATGAATGAGTCAAGAAATATCATCAGCTCACGCAGAGTTCATCTCCATCTAATAGTGAAGCCAATCCCGTGGTTAGCCGAGATCTAATCAAGGAGAGGGTGATCTATTTTACTCGGGAGGAAGAGTAACCCGGAAGTCGTATATCCTCGTCAATCGATAACTGAGCTAAGGTGTACATCTTAAAAATGGGCAGAAGTATTGCAAAAGAAAAATACCTTTAATTGTGGTGTCCCTCGTTAAAAGTAGTTATCTAATTCCATTCGAGAGAGAATCGTGTCAAAAAATTAGATAATGAAATGTGAAGCGTGGGAGAGATCCAATTTAACCATATTAACGCCTCGACGTATTTTGAAACTGGAATTCACAAGCAAAAATTAACAAGTCGACAATGTGAATTGATACTACAATAGCATTGATCATAATGTGTTCTCTAATCGATAATTATTCAATTCCTATTCATCGCTTCAACTACTAATTATTCTTTATTCTTTATATTCAAGTTTATTTGCTCATTCGCTATTTCTTGTTTCGTTTAACTTTCCAAAGAGTTTAATGTCGGATCTTACTATCATTTAGTGGTCCAAATAGTATGGAAATTGAGTAGTCAGGGTATTGATTTTGTAATTCTGAGACTGGTGGATCGCATATCTCGATCTCTAAATCCATTTTATTACTTGTCGACTGCGTACCCCAGTAATATCATCAAAACCAAACTTTGAAAATGATTTACTCTAGAGATTTGGTTTATAAAGCATAAATCGCAAACATGTTTCGTCTTAACAGTTTCTTATATGCCATGTCGGAATTAGATAATAGTCCTTGGTAATAACGTCATAAATTTGTATATGTTCTTCGGGTCTTACCAAGTTTTATGGCGCCACGCGGATTGTATTAACAGTCCTCGGGTGATAACGTCAGAATTTGTATGTGTTCTTTGGTCTATTAACATGGAGCATGGGATGCATGCCCACCTTCCACACCAACAGGACAATTTAGGCGACTTCCTAAGTCACCTCCGACCTTATAGGGTCCTGAACTATCCATGTTGAACCTATTAAGACCGACATAGCATCCGCTCAAAGTCACATCTTTATATGCAAATGCACATGCAATAAACAATTTCAAAATCATTTCACAAAAATTCAAAACATTTGTAACCGCTCTAAACCTGGGGCTCTCATACTGGAACTAAATAAGCACCTCTTCCTGGCCCGACCGATCGTGGGTCCGAACCGACCGAGGCGCTAAATGACCATTCATCAAACATATTTCATTTGCACATTTAAAAGCCCCTTTTTAAAAAATAAAAAAATTTTATGGAAGCTGCCAATCGCGCCGTAGGCCCATACAATTTACATTTAACCAAAATATATTTACAATGAAGGCATTCCATGCCTATTCAAAATAATATACAAAATCGTTTCAGAGTTTAACTTCTTTTCGATCACAAAACATCAATTGTTCCTAAAATAGATAGATGCATATGACTAGTATATACTTTTACTCCGCAGCTTTCTTAATGACTCTACTCTCCTTGATTCGGGGTCCCAATCGTTAATCACTAGATACCGGGCATTGGTAAAATACGCTAAGCATTTCATGCTTGGTTCTATGGAAATTCTCTTCATTTCATTTTAAATCGAAACATGCAATATTTATAACACAATGCTTTTGCATAATTGTCACGACCAATGCAAGACAATACGTATCTATATATATATTTTTTTCAATAAATCACTACAATTCAATAGTCATCTCAAGCTATGCATTTTCATATGCACTAAATCATTCAAATCACAAATCGTGCACTTTTCAATCTCATTATCATTTTGCATTTTAACCCTTATCGAATTTAACCTATGATTTCGGTGCACAGGATAATGAATCATCGACACGGTCCCGCTAGGCTGTAGGTCGGTATGTGTGTGTATATATATATATATATTTATATATATATATTTAATATGTACTCAGTTGGTGTACACTACAGATACTGTCCCGTTAGGCTATGGATCGGTATGCCACAATAGTACTTTTGTTCAACTCTTATTGGTATACCGATTTATCCTTAACTTGAATTTAACAGTTAACATTCTATTAAGGGCATTCAAATCATTTTTAGTAGTAACACAAAGTATAGTATGTATTTTTTTATACAAACAAATCATTTCTAATACTAAGCAATTTTCATTGTCATTCATTTCGCAATCAATCAAGTTCTAAAATTTCTTAACTTAAATCAACTTGCAATTCATTTCACAATTTATTTAATCAAATCACTTAAAAACAATTCAACATGCAATTCAAACATTTTGGAGATAAAGATTCAAATAATGAGAGAAAGGTAGAACAAACCAAAAAGTTGCACTTGATTCCAATCCTCTAATCTCGATCTCGCCTCGCTTTTCTCATCCTTAGCCCCTAATCCAATACAATTAAAGAACAATATTATTCGTGTGTGCTAGTGATTTTGGTTAGGGTTGGTTTTCAGAGCTTATCGTAATCTTAATCTCATTAGCAAATAAGGACAAGATACAAGCCCAATATGGTTGTTAGTTTCCCAAACTTTAATCCATCACATAACCTGTACATTTACATTTACATAATCAGAGTGCAAAACCTATTGT
The DNA here is from genome assembly GCA_016808115.1 of Tetrastigma voinierianum. Taxonomy (NCBI): domain Eukaryota; kingdom Viridiplantae; phylum Streptophyta; class Magnoliopsida; order Vitales; family Vitaceae; genus Tetrastigma; species Tetrastigma voinierianum. The sequence goes on along the minus strand of JAEQBH010002845.1, from coordinate 1,149,952 downwards.
GATGGACTCCTACTAGTTTGTCGTTCAGTAAAGATATGGAAGATCGCGGACGTCCTCCTCTGTACCTACACGGATTAAAACCCGTGCTAAACTTAACGCTTAGCGGGTCTACAATATGACTTATACGTATACACATGCACTAATACTCATTTATAGTAAGCATATAACACTAACAGATATACAGTAGTAGATATAAGAATTTTCCATGAATTCATATAACAAACTTATAAACATACTTGTACTTACAGCGCACTTATACTCTTGTTCGCATCTCCGTAGGGAGTTAGCTGCAGCTTATATTGCATTTCCGAGGTACCGTGAGGTACTGGCAGAGCTTATACTTGTACAGAGGTACCGTGAGGTACTACAGCTTATATTTGTACAAGAGGTACCGTAGTACATTCGTGAGCAAACAATGTACATCAATCTCTACTCTTATTCGTTATTCGTAATTTCTTATCATATAACTGTTGACTACCTAGACTGGCACACAAGAAATGAGAAGGGCACAAGAAAATAAGTACCCGGTTGCATTTCCAGATAATACTGAGGCGCCAGAAGACAAAGCAGAGTGCCGAAGCACCGATGGGAGTGTCATCGCACTAATAAGAGTACCAGTACCACTGTGCCAAAGACAATCGTGAGAGTGCCGTCGCACTCAATCGAGTACGTAGTCACTATACTTGCTCGCCACATAATGTAGGTGTCGGTCATTCAATATCTGGTCTAGGCATTCCCACAATGATATGTGTTCGTGAACTTGCCATCTTATCATGGGCATTAAGTTTGTTTAAGCCGGGCCGCGGCGAGGTACGATCTATGTTTTCCTTTACCTTACCAACATGAATGGACCCTTTCATACATTTATAGGGTCCTCATTAGTCCAATAGACAAGTCCTCGGAATAACTTATCAAAGAAAACATGACAAAAACACATGTTCAGAACGTTGCTACGCCGGCGGCGCAGCCTCGCCTCACGACATGCTTGCTACGCCGCTTTACCCGAGGCTTATCTAAGCCTCCTTCTACCGCCGCAGCGGAGCATGCCACCCTTGGCGGACTTCATTGCATTGATCCTCACGCCGCTATTGCAGACCAAATTGCCTGCAGATTGTTGATTTTGTCCCTTTTTCCATAAATCCAACCAAAAACCCCAAAATAATCCAAAAGCATCACCGAAAACAACTCCCAAATGTTTTATAATCCAAACATACTCACAAGAGGGGAAGTTAAGAGGATTCCTAACACCCAACAAGCATTCATACTCTTAAACACCTCAAACCCTAGCTCAAGGAGGAATTTCATACACCCAAGCAAATGACCTGCTACGAACTCTTCACAACCATAGAAATCCTAATTTCCAAGCTTTATCTATACATATTCCTACAAGTTCCAACCCAACAATCCTCTTACAAACACATACAGGGGTTAGAACTTCTCATAGCAAAACCTTAGACAAAGAACTGGATCAAGAATCCAAGAATCCATACAAACCCATAGTAATCCATACTAATCCATACCTAAAATCCTCTTCTCCTTCTTCTTCTTCCTCTTCTTCCTCTTCTTCCTCTCTTCCTCATCTTCATCTTCTCTTCTTTTCTCTCTTCACGAAATGCCCTCCAAAATCCCCAAATGAGAGACCCTAATTGGTTTTATCCCCATTTGGTCTAATTTTCCTATTATTACACTTTGGTCCTCAAACTCCTTCTATTTCAGACCACAATCTCTATGTCATTTCGGTTAATAGCCTATCATCTTCTTTATATTATGACTTTTGCGGTCCCGCTTTGACAAGTTACAAATTTATCTCGTCTATTTCCTGCTTCGCTGCTTTTGAATTTAAATTACTTAAAAATTCAAATTATACCTACAAAATACCCTAAACACGTTGAAAACGACATATTTCGGGTGTTGAAACTCCTCCCCCTATAATAAATTTCGTCCTCAAAATTACATGAATCAAGAGCCGAGGGCATTAAAATCATCGCCGATTCTGCTCCCATGTCGCTTCTTCCATACCGTGATGTTGCCATAGCACCTTTACCCGAGGGACTTGCTTGTTCAGAATCGCCTTTATTTTACCTATCTAGAATAGCTTTCGCTCTTCATCGAAAGTGAAAATCTTCTTATACTTGTATATCTTGAATCGGGTAATACGTAAGGATAGATCGTAACGCGCATAAGCATAGACATTACCGGAATACATCATGTAATTTGGCTAACTCCGCAGGAGCACCACATGATACGCCATCAATCAACTCTTTTCTAAAATCTCATAAGGGCCAATGAACCTTGGACTTAAGTTTTCCTTTTCTTCCAAAGCGGAGTATCTTTTTCCACGGAGATACTTTGAAAAACACTTTGTCTCCGACTTCATACCCTATATCCTTTCTCTTCAAATTAGCATAAGACTTTTGTCTATCACTGGTAGCTTTTAACCTTTGTTGAATAATCTGAACTTTTTCTTCTGTGTCTTTTACTAAATCAAGATCAATAATCTTATGCTCGTTGAACTTTGTCTAACACATAAGAGTTCTACATTTTTCTCCATATAAATAGTGTCGCCAAATTTTCAAAGCGAACACTACAGCTATCAAGCCCCCCGATCCCCCGCCCAAGCGGAAAGAGGGGACGCGAATCCATACTGGGACTCTTTACTTTCTTTTTCAGACGTTGGTGGGCCTAAGTCTTATAACTGAATCAAATATCATATCCAAGGATACAAAAATAAAACTACCACCGTAGTGGTGTTTACAGTATCAATACATACGGTTCTGAGTCTCATTTACATATACATATACATTTACATTTACATATTCAGAGCGCGGAACCTACATGTGATGAACCCCTACTAGTGTGCTGGCCCAGTAGTGTGTGGAAGATCGCGGACGTCCTCCTCTGTACCTACACGGATTAAAAACCCGTGCCAAGCTTTACGCTTAGTGGGAAACATATGACTTATACCTGTACACATGCATTGATAATCTTATACAAGAAGCATATAATAGTAACATATATCAGGACTTTCATGAATTCATATAACAAACTTATACACCTACTTGTACTTATAGAAGACTTATACTTATTCAGATCTCCTGTAGGAGTTACAGAGCTTATACAATACAGAGGTACCCGTAGGTACTACTACGTAGTTTATACTTATACGTAGGTACTGTGAGGTACTACGCATCCTATATTTACAGAGTCTTAGGGTACTATAGAACTTATACTTGTATTTCCTTACTTACTCTTATTCGTTATTCGACTCTTATCATATAACTCGTTGACTACCTAAACCAAGTAATAAGAAAATGAGTAGGACATTATTGGTCATAAATTAAGGTACTCCAGATAAGATCAGGTGCCGTAGCACAAAGCAGGAGTGTCGAAGCACTGACAGAGAGTGTCGTCGCATTAATCAGAGAGTACCGAAGTACTAAACAAAGAGTGTCGAAGCACTAAACAGAGATTATTGAAGTACTAAATGTGTTGAAGCAAGGTCAGAGAGTGTCGTCGCACTAATCAGAGAGTACCGAAGTACTATACGTGCCTGCCCACGTAACAGAGGTGCCATATCATTCAATATCTGGTCTTAAGTGAGGTACAGTCTAATTTTTCCTTTACTTTACCTTATTGACATGTATGGACCCTTTCATACACTTATAGGATCCTTATTAGTCCAATAAACAAGTCTTCGGAACAACGGAAAAACAAAACGAAAAAAAAACACAACATTTCAATGCTGTGAACAGTGGCTTCGCCGCAGCGAAGCCTTTGGCTACGGCGAAGCTCAGCTTCGCCGCGGAGAACCTGAGGTCGAGCCAACCTTCCTTCTTAGCCTCGCTGTGGTGTGGGGATCCTTCGCCGCTGCGAGGACCTTCGCCACTGCGAGGGGTCTCTTTGCCGCTGCGAAGGACCTCCGCAATCTGCCCAGATTTGTTGTTTTCAGCCTTTTTCTTTTCCAAAATCAAAGGATATGCATATATTCTTCAGACACACATCTCCCAAGTGTGTTTTAACTCCACCAAAACTAAAGATAGAGAGTAACTAGGGTTTTTCCAAACCCTAACTCAAATCCTTGTATGATAGGTTAACTTCCTAACACCAAACATGTATCCATATACCTTATAACAAGAATCCATACAAAACCTTACTCATCTTATGCAAACTAGGGTTTTACCAACCCAACTTTCAAGACATCTAGGGTTATGATGAATTCTTATCTAAACCTTATAAATGGAACCACTGATCTCCATACAAACACTTCCATACAAAAACCTGGTTTCCATACAAAAACATGGTTTCCATACAAATCCATAGTGATCCATACTTCTTCTTCTTCTCTTTCTTCTTCTTCTCCTTCTTCTTCTCTTCTCCTCTCTTCTTCACGTTTTTGCTCCCAAAAATGCCTAAAATGAGAGACCAAAATCATCTTATTTAGTCTGCTTCCTAAGGCCTCATAGCCACAAGAATGCACACTTGACTTTAAGTTTCCTTTTATTGCACTTTGGTCCTTCAACTCTTTTCTTATTTGCTCCACAAGTTATGTTATTTCTATAATAGCCTCACATCTTTTTATCTTATGACTTTTATGTCCCATTTTGACAAATTACAAATTTGTCCTTGTGTCTTGTAAAATTTCCTAGTTTCTCAATTTCCATGTTTCGCATTTAAATTACGAAAATTTCAAATTATATCTACAAATAATTCCTAAACTCATGAACGACTTAGGTATATTTGGTGGCTTTGAGCAATATTATAACTCACTCATGGGAATGGAGATAGTTTTATTTGTACTTATTTCACTGCTCTAGGGTATAGCACACTCTATCCCTCGCACTAACACTATCAGATCTGGAGCATCATTTATATATAGTATATCCTCTGACCTGGTGAGGTTGAATACACAGTATTTTCAACTGTGATCACTCGAGGTCGGATTGACACTTATCATCCCACTCAAACTTCACTCCTTTCCGGAGTAATCTTGTAAGTGAGGATGTTATAACTGAAAATCCTTATACAAATCTCAGATAATAACCTGCTAAGCCCAAGAAACTTCTCACCTCGGTTACATTTCCAGGAGGTTTCCAATTCATGACTGCTTCAATTTTCACTGGGTTCACTCTAATACTTTCAGCAGATATAATATGAATTAGGAAACGACACTTCCTGTCTAAAAATCACATTTTACTTAACTGCGAAATAACTGATTCTCTCAAAATTTGCAATACCATCCTCAAATGGTGTTCATGTTCCTATGCATCTTTAGGATCACACTGTGGATGTCATCAATAAATACCACAACAAATTGATCCAAATAGGGGTGGAAAACTCTATTCATCAAGTCCATAAATGCAATCGGAGCATTGGTAAACCCAAATGGCATTACTAAAAACTCATAATGGCCATAACGGGTTCTGAAAGCTGTTTTCGAGACATCAACCTCTTTTACCCGGAGTTGATAATATCCCAATCGCAAGTCTATCTTCAAAAAGACACTTGCTCCTTTCAACTGATCAAATAAATCCTCTATTTTTGGCAACAGATTCTTATTCTTAACTGTCACTTTGTTTATTTGCCAATAGTCAATGCACATCCAAAGACTGCCATCTTTCTTCTTAACAAATAAAACCAGAGCACCCCAAGGTGAGACACTAGGTCGGACGAAACCCTTATCCAATAGCTTCTGTAGTTGAGTCTTCAACTCTTTTAGTTCAATTGGAGCCATACGGTAGGGTGCCCTCGAAATAGGAGTCGTCCCCTGTACTACTTCAATAGAGAGATCCACTTCTCTTTCAGGTGGTACTCCAGGTAACTCTTCGAGAAACACATCAGGGAACTCCCTAATCACATGAATATTTTTTAAATTCACTTGCTCTCTTTTGGACTCAAGAATCAAAGCCAAAAAGGTTTCACAACCTTTTCTTAGAAAATGTTGGGCTTCCAAAGCTTAAATAACTTTCGATATTGATTCAGATCGGATACCTCAGATCAAGTACTTGATAGGTCAGGAACATTTGCTGTGACTATTTTTCTTATCACAATCAACTATGACCCGATGTTTGGATAACCAATCCATTCCCAATATCAAATCAAACTCATGAAAAGGCAAAGCAATTAGATCAACCTAGAATTCCCTATCATGTACTAATAAGGGAAAATTCTTTTACACACGGTTGACTCTAACACTATGCCCTAAAGGACTTGTAACAAGCAGGTCATAAGCTAACAGCTCTACTGAAGGCAATTTATCATGCATTTGTTCTATGCATATATATGAATGCGTAGATCCCGGATCAATTAAAGCATACAAGTCAATATCAAAGATAGTGAGCACTAACACAACCCCCAAAGAGGTCCTTAGATCTTTACGAGCTCATAGCATAAGCTCTAAGTTAAATGTAATATAGGACGATTCATTGTCTCTAAAGCACTACATATTCCTTGTGAACCGCTTCATCCTCTACCCTTACTATTAGTCTGTGGAGGTACATTTGACCCTCATCTACCACTTCCTTGAGGATTTATAGAACTTCCCAATCCTCGCGGACAGTTGGCTATCACATGATTAGAGCTCCCGCACCAGAAACACCCCCCAGTTACTTGTCTACACAAACCATAATGATTTCCATAGCAATGCGGGCATGTAGGTCTTTCCTCTTGTTCGGTTGAGGTGCCTCGACCGGAACTTTGTGTCATGGTAGGTCCTTGTCTCCTACCCTCAGTTAAACCCCAGATCGAATCAACTTGTGACTCCCCTAAGTCTTTTCCCGAAGAGGAACCCCTTAGAACTTTTTCTTTCATTCTTTTCGACCTTCATTCAGGACTTCTCAATTTTTATAGCCATTACTAGCCGGAGCAAAATTGACAACTTGTAGCGAAGTAACAACTATGAGGTACCTTACGGACTCATGTAAGCCCTCCTCAAACTCGGGGTTTACATTCAATTTTTCCTCGTAAGAACGGATTCCGGTGCATATTTACTAAGACAGCTGAATTCTTTCTCATATTCAGCCACTATAAGTTTCCCTTATCTTAGAATAAAAAATTGCTTCCATTTTGACTCCTTGTAATCATCAGTGACATACTTCGTATTAAACTCTATGACGGTTAGCTCCCATGTAACTCGGGATCGTGAAGGAGTGGATTTTTAAAACCAAATTCTTCACTCAATCATGTCGCACCTTGCAGCAATGTAACTGCACATGTGGCCTTTAATCACAGGACATCTCACTTCATCTAGGAGCCCTTTTCCAGTTTTTCTGCCAAAATCGGCTTTTATCAGACTCTTCCATACTTCGTATTCACGGATTTCCACTCCATGCTTTCTTACTGAATCACTCGGAGCTCGAGGGGCCGTGAGTCTATCTAAGACCCTTGCCATATCCTGAGAGATTTTTACCAATGCTTAAGTTGAAGCATATTCATTTATCATTGAATCAGATGGACCATAAGCAGATTGATCCAAAGGATTGACGCTTTCAATTGTTTCATCTACAACTTCCTGAGGTGGATCCATTCTAGACAATACACAAAACAAGGACATCCGCATTATGTCAACATATAACTATGTAGGTGCATCCTTAATCTAAGACTCTTCTAGAAACACCTAAACCTAGGCTTTGATACCAACTTGTCATACCCCCAACCCCCGCCTAAGCGGATGAAGAGGGCGCGAAACTATACTGGGACTCTTTACTTGCTTTTTCAGACATTGGTGGGCCTAAGTCTTATAATCGAATCAAAATATCATACATAGATACAAAATAAAACTAACCATAGTGGTGTTTACAATGTCAATACATACAGTCCTGAGTCCCATTTACATATACATATATAAAAACTGTACATTTACATTTACATAATCAGAGCGCAAAACATATTGTGATGGACTCCTACTAGTTTGTTGGCCCAGCAGTATGGGGAAGATCGCGGACGTCCTCCTTTGTACCTATATGGATTAAAACCCGTGCTAAGCTTAACGCTTAGCGGGTCCACAATATGACTTATACGTATACACATGCACTAATACTCATTTACAATAAGCATATAACACTAGCAGATATACAGTAGCAGATATCATAATTTTCCATGAATTCATATAACAAACTTATACGCTTTAACTTATGGCGTAATTTATACTTGTTCAAACATCTCCCATAGAAGTTACATACCATAATGCACTTTGAGGTACCAGAAGTACTACGTAGCTTATACTTGTACGAGGTACCTGTAGGGTACTACAGAGCTTGTTTCTGTATAGAGGTACCTGCAGTACATTCAAAGCAAAACGACGTACATTACTTTACTCTTATTCGTTATTCGGGACTCTTATCATAATCACACTACCTGCATCAAGTATTAATACAAATGAATAGGACACAGCACAATAAGTACTCGAAGGTATGGTACACAACTGAGGTGTCGTAGCACAAAGCATAAGTGCCGAAGCACTGACAGAGAGTGACATCGCACTAATCAGAGAGTACCGAAGTACTAAATGTGCCGAAGAACAATCAGAGAGTGTCGTTGCACTAATCAGAGAGTACCGAAGTACTATACGTGTCTGCCCACGTAACAGAGGTGCCGTGTCATTCAATATCCGATCTTAGGCAGTCCTACAATTATGTGTGTTCAGGAACTTACTATCTTATCATAGGGGCATTAAGTTTGCCGAAGCTTCGCCTCGGCAGCGAGGTACGGTCTAATTTTTCCTTTCCCTTACCAACATGAATGGACCCTTTCATACACTTATAGGGTCCTCATTAGTCCAATAGACAAGTCCTCAGAATAACGGAATAGCAAAACATGACAAAAACACATGTCTATGAACAATGCTACGCCACGGCGTAACCAAGGCTTGTCCAAGCCTCCTTCTCGACCGTGCCGCAGTGTGGACATGCCACGCCTTAGCGTGAACTTATGCTGCTGCGTGGGATCCCTACGCCGTGGTGTAAGACCCCGAAATTGCCCAGATTTGCTGATTTCGTCCCTTTTTCCATAAATCCAACCAAAAACCCCAAAATAATCCAAAAGCATCACCGAAAACAACTCCCAAATGGTTCATAATCCAAACATACTCACAAGAGGGGAAGTTAAGAGGATTCCTAACACCCAACAAGTATTCATATTCTTAAACACCTCAAACCCTAGCTCAAGGAGGAATTTCATACACCCAAGCAAATGACCTACATGAATCCCCACAAATTCATAGAAATCCTCATTTCCGTTTATCTATACATATTTCTACAAGTTCCAACCCAACAACTTCCATAAACACATGTAATGGTGGGTTAGAACTTCTCATAGCAAAACCCTAGACAAAGAACTAGATCAAGAATCCAAGAATCCATGCAAAAGTTCACAAATCCATACAAACCCATAGTAATCCATACCTGAAATCCTCTTCTCCTTCTTCTCCTTCCTCTTCTTCCTCTCTTCTTCCTCATCTTCTTCTTATCTTTTCTCTCTTCACGAAATGCCCTCCAAAATCCCCAAATGAGAGACCCTAATTGGTCTTATCCCAATTTGGTCTAATTTTCCTTTTATTACACTTTGGTCCTCAAACTCCCTTCTATTTGCACCACAACTTATGCCATTTCTATAATAGCCTATCATCTTCTTATATTATGACTTTTGTGTCCCGTTTTGACAAGTTACAAATTTACCCTTGCCTATTTCCGGGTTTCTCAATTTTCGCGTTTTGAATTTAAATTACGAAAAATTCAAATTATACCTACAAAATACCCTAAACACGTTGAAAACAACTAGGGTATATTTCGGGGTGTTACACGCATCAGCGACCCCCCGAGCGCCCGACTAATCTTGCCATGATCCAACCGAAAGCCCGAGGACGCCCCGGCCGGGCCATTACTCAAATCCCTTTAGCTATCTTTTTTATTAAATTTTGTTTTAAAAGTGTCGCGACCAACTTAATTCGAATTCGATTATTTTGATCCAAGCCTAGAGCCCTAAGACTCGACATTTTCTCAACTATCTTCTCAAAACATTTTGTTTGTGTTATTCAATTTTAGACATTTTAATTACGCGAAAGCACTTCATTTTGGGCAAGCCCATAAACATTTACAATTTCAAAGGACCCATAATATTTACATTTATCAAAATGCATTTACAAAATAGAAGTTCAGAGTTGAAATTGTTTTACAAAATATCAATGTTCGAAAGAAATGGAGTGAATGCATATGACGGAGCATACTCCGTAATTCTTTCTTTATGACTCTGAGCTCCTCGATCTTGGGTCTTGCTTCACTGTCTATCACTCGGTACCTGCGCATTGATAAAACAATACGCTAAGCATTTTCATGCTTAGTGGTTCTATACAGTTCTCTATTCCATTTCAGTTCAATATATATATCATGCATTTATCAAAATAATGCCTTTATACAATGTCTGTGTAATGTAAAAGATACTTATACAAATACACTTTTTAATATCATTTTTCGCTTTTCGCTTTTCGGTTTGTGATTTCACATATGACTATAGAGTTAACATTCACGACAGATTCAGTTGGTGAATCCTGTCTTGTTTATCACTCAATAGCAATGTGGTTTCACATTCAATATTACCATTTCACATATGGCTATAGAAGTCGACATTCACGAAAAATTCAGTTGGTGAATCCTGTCCTGTTTGTCATTCAGTAGCAATGTGGTTTCACATTTAATATCACCATCTCACATATGGCTATAGAAGTTGACATTCACATGCATCTGGCCGTGAATCCTTGGGTCCCGTTTGTCATTCAAGAGGCAATGTGGTTTCACATTCAATATTACCATTTCACATATTTGGCCATGTAAATCGACATTCACGACGTATCGGGCCAGAATCCGTCCTATTTAATATTCAAGAGGGTAATGTGGTTTCACATTCATTATTATCATTTCATTATACGGGTTATAGAATGACATTCATGATGTGCATTCGCTTAATGAATCCTGGCCATGTTTGTCATTCAAGAGTAATGCGATCTCACATTCAGCACTATTTATACCTTCATGACAAATTCAGTTGGTGAATCCCGTCATGTTGGTCATTCAATAAAATTTTTCGAATCAACTTACTTTTATGCAATAACTTCACTTATAATTCAAATACACGCATACATGCAGATATTTGACAAGCATTTCAAATACTAATTATTCAAATTCAAATAATTAACACCAATTCATATATGTGTATATTTCTACAAATAGAGAACTAATCGAGAACAAATAGGGAATAAGAACAAACATTTCGCAAACATTTCAAATATCATATTTTCAAATCCATATGCACTTTCGTAATATAATTTCAAATTTATTTGGTATACTACCAAAACGCTTGAAATGGAGATAGAGGGTCAGTGAACAAACCAATTTTCAATTCCTTTTCTTTTTCGATATCGATCCTAGGTCAGGTTGTCGTCTTCACCCGCACCTAGTCAAATACAAATTCTTCACTCTAATGGTTAAGCAAATAATCATACTAAACGATTATCGCCGAGGCGAAGCGAAGTTCGGTACGTTTTTCACTTATTCTTATTCTTATTTGAACCCCCATTATTCATTTCTTAGGGTCCCTAAACATCGGTACACGAATACGGGACTTAACGACGTGAAAATATGCAAAACGGGTCAGTTGAACAACTGTGACTGTACACCTTGACCTGTACCGCACAGTTACCCATCGCGACAACCTCACTGCACAGCTCCACGTATCCTCGTACCGACAAAACAACCCACCGGTACACCCTACGGGTTTTTGCCCATAAATGTTCGATTTTTGGCATTTTCACTCATTTTTCATCCACCAATCTTCTCCAATTCGTCCCATATCAAAAATCCACCATGGAATCTACCCAAAACAACTCCAAAAGTGGTTTAGACTCAATAAAAATTAATTTTCCTATGTTAGGCTTTTCCCCTTAAAATCAAAATCATAACGAGGAAGTTGGGGTGGTTTGATTTTTCTTACCTTATCTCTTCAAATCTCCTCTTCCATGTTGTTTGATCTCTTAGGAGCAAGAATTGGGAAGCAAAGCCCACCAAAGCTTGATCTCTTGCCAAACCCTAGCTTTTCCCCATTTTCTCCTTCCTTCTCCCTCAAAAACGGGATTTGCTCTTCAAATGAGCCCTAAGACCAAATTTTGGTCTTTTAAATTTCTTTTAAGTGTAAGGCCATGTTGGCCTACACCCTTTTTCTCATTTCTCATGTTTCCCTTTTTGCTCTTAAATCACTTATTCCTTATAAGGCCTTGCTCACACCCAATAAATCCAATTTTCCATTCGACATTCCTCTAACTTTTTAATCTACATTCCTTATCATTTGTCATTTATTTCCCATATTAGCATTTAAGCTATCATTTGACCCTTAGTCCTCATTTTACAAATTTCCACATTTTCCTCACTTGGCCCAGCTCGGTTCAATCAATTTAGCATAATAATCAATCATATGCTCACACTTTAAATTTACATTTACAATTTGTCAATTTCAATTTTCTCGGAAAAACCTAAGTTTGCTTCATTTTGTACCTGTAATTTATATAATAAAATTATTATAAAAATTCTAGGGTATTTTTGGGGCGTTACACGCACTGTACCCTTACCACATGGATTTAAACATTATAGCCCATCCATCAATTTCTAATGCTGCAATCCTCAAAGTCGAGATTCAAGAAGATTGCTCCTTTATATCCCATATTTCGAGCTATTTAAGAAACAGGACCTTGCCCGGAGACATAAGTGAGGTGACAAACGTAAAAGTTCGAGCAGACAGGTACACCTTGATAAACGGTATTTTGTATAGGAGATCATTTTTTGAACCATACTAGAGGTGCGTGCCGCCTGATGAGGCAAAACGTATCGTTGAATAAGTCCATGGAGGAATTTGCAGTACACCACAGGATTATGACACAAGGTTTCTACTGGCCTACAATGAATCAAGAGTCCGAGTTGTTCATTAAAAAGTATGACACCTACCAGAAATTTGGCAATATTATTCATGCCCCGACCACGACGCTCTACTCCTCGTCAAGTCCATGGCCTTTATACAAGTGGGGTATTGATATTATGGGTCCGTTACCTCAAGTTATTGGTTGAAGGAAATTCATCTTGGTGGCCATCGATTACTTTACAAAATGGGTGGAAGCCAAGGCCTATGCGCAGATTAAGGCAAGCCATCTAACGCAGTTTGTGCAGAGAAACATTATATGTCTGTTCAGGGTCCCTCATTCTATCATTTAGGACAATGACCCACAGTTCATTAGCAAGTCGTTTCTCTGCACTCAGACCAGTGATGGAATAAAAACGCTTTACTCCACACCCGGTATCTCTTAGTCCAACGCTGTCGGCGACAAACAAAACATTACTCGGCTATTTGAAAAAAAGGTTGACATCGTGATTAGTACCCAAAAAGTGCTATTTTGAACCTTATTTAAGATAGGTTCTAAGTACTTTTTGTGCACTAATCATATTAATTAAGCCAATTGACACGTGTAGGTCCCTTTAGTACTAATGATTGTATTTCGAGGCTGTTTGTGGTAGTTTTTGCAGGTTTCATAAACATATCCTACCATATCAAGCTAAGCATATCGAAGTTGAACTGATTTACACCGAGTTCGTGTGACTTATATTCGATTACATCAAGTCGGGAATGAAGAAATTGAAGATGAAACAAGTTGGGTGCAGGCTGGAATATGCAGGATGCAAGCAGGAGAAGCTGGGGAAATTTCGCTAGAATAGCGAAATTTTCGCACCCGTGGAGGGCATCGATCCAGGCCCAGGGGTCAGACCAGTACCCCTGCCAGAGATGGCGCTGGCACATCCAGGGCTGCCGCTGGCCACTCTCCGGCTCAGGATACCGAGGCACCTCCTGCATTGACTCCTGATGCAGCTATGATGCAAAGTCCAAGCCGGGCCAAGATTCCAGAGGAGTCTCAAGGCGCCGAGCCCCACCAGCGATATCACACCATGGACTCGTTTCCCTCTCCCATCCACGCATCTTCCGGAGGGCCCCGCCTTCCAAGCGGGCCCGGACATCTGGCCCAAGGGAGTCTTAGCATACTAGGCCCGAGCCTTCGCCTCCTCCAGCTACTCAAAGTTCATCGCCTCAGTTATCCCCAGCTTCGAGGATTAGGCGTCTGATGTTTAGCTGTGATCCGATACCCGGGAAAGTGAATTGTCGTGCCAAGGACTTTCACGGAGAGTCCCATTATGATATACCAGCATTGGCAGCGAACCCGTGGTTCAGAGATTCGATGCGGTTGGTCCAGAGGTATTCACTGCTGCCGTTTATGTCTCCAAGGCAGTTTTTCTATCCCCGGGTGGTTCTTGAGTTTTATCATACTGTGACATCCCGAGGATTGTCTGACGATGCAGATCCTGCCTGGGTGATATCGATGGTCAGTCCCGGATTCCGCGGCCTCTGATATCACCATCGCTAGCCCGCTAGTAGCTCCGCAAACTCCACACATCTACAGCTGGCCCCAACACCTTTCAGAGAGATGGTTCGCCTCTCCTCGGAACACCGCACCCGGATCTATACTTTTTCGCCGGCAGCTTCCTCCGCAGATGCTCCTCACGGACCACGTACTTTGGTCCAATCTATTCCCACTTCAGCATTATTTACAACGCAGAGGAGCTATTCTTGAGGCTCTGTGCCGGATATCCGAGGGTTTGAGCTTGTCATAACTTGACATTTCTACACTTGAGGGAGAAGGTCGTAAGGACTGGCTCGGGCGAAGGCTATTCCTTATTGATGCGAGGTTGCTATGCCACGTCTTAGAGCATCTGGGTTCCCGGAGGAGCCACGTATAGAGCGTCGACAGAGTTGTCCTGTGATTTTATCCCGCCGCGGACTCATCAATTTACCCGCTCTCTTTCTTCTACACTCTGGGAGGTCGTGGATGATTATCTTGAGACACCGCCTAGGGGTGGCTTGACACATGTCAGAGTTCAGATCATCCTTCAATTCCACCTCCTACCCCCGCTGACTCCTCCACGAGTTACGGGCGTCCTCCACGTAAACCATTTGAGCACGTCTTTATCGCTTACGAGGATTGCTCCGGCTATTTTGGATCTTTGTCGCTTTTACTACTACTCATGCTGGCGGCTTCCAGGCGGCGATGGTTGAAGCGAATGGCTTTCGGTAGGGAGTCCACTCGTCACCCAGAATGGGGCTATTCATCTCTGAGATACAAAGCCACGAAGTCTCCCGCGATTCTGATGGCCAGAACTGCATCACGATGCTCTCATGGCCCGATCCGTTGTTTAAACAGCAGCCTCGGTGGATATACTCGCGTGTCGTGATGGCGAATCCACACACGCCTACACCACCACGAGGTGGGGGTGGTCACACTTCCTTCTCTGGCTTTCCTACTCCATGCCGGGTGAGGACAGGTGATACTTTGGTTGGGGAGGTAGGCGTCGAAGTGCAATTTATAACTCTTATGTTTGGTTTTGTTCATACTTGTGTTGTTTTAGTTTTATCAACTTCCTACTTGTCTTGTATGGGACTGTTTTGTTTGTATGTATTAGCCAATAGTAGGCAGTTGTTTATTCTGTTCAGCTATGTATAGTGTTCAGCTATGATAAGCTTGTACTAGCCCTTTTGGTTATATTAAAAGCTTTATAGCAATATTTGCATTTTCTATTTTTTGCCCACATTTTTTTTATTATTTTAATTAACTTTTGTATGTGCATAATGTTTAGCCTTGCAATTTGATGAGCTTAAGCCTTTCCTAATGGTGTCAACGTTAGAAGGGGTCACATCATAGGAGTTAAGTGGATGACTAGTCACCTTCTTGTTGTGTTGCTGTCTCTTTACAACTAATCACACACCGAGCGCGTTGGAGTCCTGATGAGGCTAAGAATGTCGGCACCAAAGCCCCCTCTTGATGCAAGCCCTTACCTAATGTTGATCCTCCATGAATGAGTTATGGACCCATTATAAGAGCCCGATGTGTCTTCGAAATAAAAGAGAAAAATAAAGTGAAAGAAAGAAAGAGATAGAGATCGCATTGCTTTGCCTTGAAACTAGAACACGGTCCAGGGTATGGTGAAAACCTTTAAAGCCGGTGCCTAAACCTTCTTTGGTTGGGGTCGGCCCGGAGCTTAATTATTCGCTACACGAATTGGATGGGTGGAGTTTAGAGTTGTAGGTCTTTGGGCTCAAGAAATCATTAGTCAGGGGTGAAACCATATAGAGTTTGTGGTCGAAGATCCTCATGGCTGTCACCCTAAGCCTTCTGCTTTGATTTGGGGTCGTCGGTTAATCCGTTACACGGTTTGGTGAAGTCGAGACCCTCAGCATTGCACCACAGCGCCAAAAGAATTGTGTGTAATAAGGGGCAGTCCACGATCGTGAGACCAGGAGAGAATCCGATTTCCTTAGGAATGATGAAATGGTAATTTAGGTCAAAATCCAAAAATTTCTAGATCTCGGATGACGAAACGGACTTCACCGTTGGAATCGTCTAGCAAAATCCTAGCCCTGCGTCGAATTGGTAGTGCGAGCGATCGAATTTGCGTTTTAGAGACCTTGCAAGAGATGCGAGAACGCGGCATGGTTGGGTGGCCAAGAGGCGCCACATGTCCAGTGCAGATGCAGTCAAACTTGAAGTCAAATGGGGCTCACTTGAGACACATGGCATCATGCCATTGGGTGAAAATCTTAAGGTAGATGGATAAGGATAAGGGTGTAATCTCATGAGCAAATAGGTGAATGACATGTGGCATTGAGAGGACTTTTCTCTTGTCCTAATCTTGACTAATTTAGTTTGGGAGGGAAAGGAAGAGAGAGACAGAGAAAGACAAAACGAGAAAGGGAGAGAAAAGAGAGGGAGAGAAAAGAGAGGGATTTTAGAGAGAGAAGCTCTACCTTCTCTCTAGGATTCCCGACAATCGGACCGTCGGACTCGTGAGCGAGAAGCAATTTGCTCCTGCAGCGGAGAGACAGCGTGTGGACACAGTTGGGGTTCGAAGGCAAACTCAGTGAGGTAGAGTGCTTTCTCTGCTTTTTACTTTTGTTTAAGGGCGTGCAATGGATGAGGATTTGTTGAGGCACGGATGGCGTGATTTCGGTTCAAAGATTTGGACCGGTGAATAAAACCTGGAGTGGTTTGAATGATCCTGACATTTGCGTGATTTGTGTGATGTTGTGTTATTGCCATAGAATAACATACTGGTGCTTGATTACTGTGAGGCGATTCAAGATGGATGTCGGATTATTGCCTTAGCCCATGTGAGCTAAACTTATGTTATTGTTGTAAATTGAATAACATGATTTATGGAATTAATTTTGTTAATATATGCATGAGTGATATATTAGCATGTGTTATATGATTGGTGTGCCATTGCATCGCACTTAGGTGGGGAGTAACCCAAGTAGGGAAATTCCCGCTACTGTTGCTCCTGTCGAGGAAATACTATTTCGGTACGAAGGCAGCACACTTGGGGATAGGACGCATCCAAGGCCTTAGGCGAAGAAATGGCCAAGTTAGTATATCTTGTATTTTTGTAAAATTATGGGCAAGAGACCAGTTTTGTATAAATTATGAAATTAAATCTGATTGTAAACAAATTCTTTTGTATAAAATATATAGTTGGAGTTGTATGGATATACGGGCCCCATTGAGTTCATTTTACACACATGTAATAGGTCTCATGGCGTGAGGATGCCCAGATTTCGCGAGGTTGTGAATTAGTCAATGGACACCCCGGGTTTTGGGGCGTCACATGATCTATTTAGGTTGTTAACACACAAGGTTATGGCATTAGCTCGGTTGGGAGGGAGAGGCGTGCAGGTTGCGTAGTTTATGATTGAGACTGATCAAACAGGCCGGTAGCTTTTTGTAGAAGGCACAGTTCATGCCTTCGGGGAGGGAGCTTGTTGGTCGATCGGCGCGGGTGTCGTTTCATTAGATTCGAGATGGTTTAGCTTAGGTTTCGTGATTCTCATCGCAGGCCTATACGCATTACTTTTACAAACCTTTTGACCTCATGTTTTGTTCTCTTGTGTTGATTATTTACGGCGTTGCTACGGGACTGGCAATGTGTAGTTCAGGGAGTGTGATTGGTACCCTGAAAGGGTGCTATTTTGAACCATATTTAAGATAGGTTCTAAGTACTTTTTATTGCACTAATCATATTAATTAAACCAATTGACACATGTAGGTCCACTTTAGTGCTAATAGTTGTATTTGAGGAAATTTGTTTGTGGTAGTTTTTGCAGGTTTCATAAACCTATCCTACCATATCAAGCTAAGTATATCGAAGTTGAGATGATTTACACCGAGTTCATGTGATTTATATTCGATTACATCAAACCGAGAATGAAGAAATTGAAGATGAAAAAAGTTGGGTGCAGGCTAGAATGTCACGGGATGCAAGCGGGAGAAGAGTGGGGGAAATTTATGAGAATAGCGAAATTTGCTATGTAATCTAATTTTCGCCTACATAGCGAATTTTTGCTATCACTAGCGAGAATTTCGCTACATAGCCGAAATTTTCACACAATAGCGAAATGTTACCTTCTTGTTTTTATGTACAAACGACCTCATTTTTGTTTTTCCATCTCTACCCTCAACATGAATTATCTTATTTAGGATAGATTGGTATTTTCACCTTTTTGTAAGGCTATATAATCCATCTTATGAACAATTTGTAACCTAACTATTCATTGAAGGCATTTCCATTACGGGCCCCTGTTTTCGGCCCTCATTTGCTCTCTTCTCTCTCCTCTTTCTCTTATTTTCTAGGCAGCAGACACACCCCACTGGGGATGTGACTCAAGAATGTTTGGCTAGGCCTCTAAACCTTGAAGAGGAGGGTTGCTAGGTTGGTTGATGAGGTTTGCGGGTGCTCCTCACATTTTCACGGACGATTCTTGGGTATTTATGTTCAAACTTTCAAAGCCAGGTTCACTTCATTTGATCTACTTTCTTCCGGTCAATACTTGGCAAGCTTTTTAGGGTTCGGTGTATTCTTAATGTTAGATACAACGACATCCGTCTAGTTATCATTTATGAGCCATCGGGGATAGGTTAAATGCTAGATTTCAGCTGCGGGAACAGCTAATGCTCGATGTTTATGTTTCAAGAGGAATGGTACTATGGTTCAGTTTTTAAAGTTAAACAAAGATGGGTTTTGGAAATGACTATAGGTCATTTTAATGCGGAAATAACTCGAGGGACACCTTTGCGGCCATATCATACCAAACTAGTGGCCCCGAAACCCAGGGAGTCTTGCTTTTTTACACATTTTATTTTGAATTACCTTCGAGTTAACATGGGAATGACATCCCTTTGTTTTTGTATAAATCCGAGAAATCCAAACAAAAGCCTCACCATTTTGAATCATTATCTGAATCATTTGTAAGGCGAAAACCCATCGATGTTGATCCTAGAGCCACTATCTTTGCGGTAGTTTTACTACGGCGGTAGGAGTAGGTCGCACCCACTACGTAGCCGCGAATCACATCGGCAAAGGAAAGTGGGTAGAGCGAGGCTCATATCGCACTGCGGGCATATCTACAATTCGAAACAGCTTACGGGGAAGCCATGCCACTGCATATGGGCGGCTTTATTGATTCCAGCGAGTGGGCTTGGAAACCACTGCGGCACTAACGTGGTTTCGACTCTCTGTACTTACTAGGCAGGCTCGAGAAGAAAAGAAAGATTAGGCAGCCATGTTAAAGCGCGGAATATCATTGCCTTTCGTCCTGTGTGAAAATCATTAAGCCCGAGTTTTCGTTAAGGGTGATCTAAGTCGCTAATGTACTTTCGAAGGGAGCGGAAATGATTAGAGAGTCCTTTCATAATTGTTGATGATGGATCCAAAGGCACGTACATAATACAATCCCAGTGCGGAAAGATGGAGGGTCACCCCTAGAACTAGGCTTATTTGAAGAAGTATTTTCAGTAATTCTCCATTATCATCAGAAGATTGTATCCTAGTTCTAGTGAGCGAATAAACGTTATGTTAGTTCTACATTTTCATAAGATGATTGTTTTATGCCTCTGACGGCTAGCCTTCGATGGCCCTAGGCCTCGGGCAGCATAAGTCCCTACAAGCGTTATTTCTCCATTTTCATGAGATTATTGTTTTATTCCTTTGGCGGATAACCCTTAACAGCCCTATGCCTCTAGCATCATAAGTCCCTATAGGTGTTATTTCTCTATTTTCATGAGATGATTGTTTTATGACTTTGGTGGCCAACCCTCGACGGCCCTTGGCCTCGGGCAGCATAAGTCCCTACAGACGTTACTTTTCCATTTTCATGAGATGAGTGTTTTATGCCTTTGGCAGCTAGCCCTCGACTGCCCTAAGCCTCGATCAACATAAGTCCCTACAGGTGTTATTTCTCCATTTTCGTGAGATGATTTTTTTATGCCTTTGGCAACTAGCCCTTGACGACCCTAAGCCTCGAGCAGCATGAGTCCCTACATGCGTTATTTCTCCATTTTCATGAGATAATTGTTTTATGCCTTTGGCGGCAAGCCCTTGACAGCCCTAGGCCTCAGGTAGCATAAGTCCATACAAGCTCTCTTTGGCCTCGAGCAACATATATCCCTACAAGCCCTCTTGCCTTTTGTGGCCCGCCCTCAATGGTCTTAGGCTTCAAGCAACATAAGTCCTCACAAATAAACAAGTTAGATAACAACCCAAACCATTAGCAAGTGGAAAACTAAAATTCCATTCAAAATATCAAAAATTCATCTAGAATAAACCTCCACGGCTAATTAAATTACATTTTCAGGAGAAGCAGATGGCGAGACGACTTCAACTAAGCTATTGAAAAGATGTGTTGATGACTCAGTCATGTCAGTTGAGATTTCTTGCACTATAATAACCTCGGGATTAACACAAGCCAACGCCGCAGGTTCAAAAGCCCCTTCCCCAATTGTTGGCCCCGAGCTTCTCTTATGCCGCTTGATTCAATATACTCTTAACTACGTGTGGGTTTAGCAGCATCCTCCATGGACGGTTCTAGGTCACCATGAGCGATCTTCTCGACTTCCGCATATCTAGACCAATAGCCCTACTCAAACTATGCCTAATAAACACCAGGCAGTTTGGCATTGTACGAAGCCTACAATTACGATAGTACCTACACCTTCTCAAATTCACAAAAAGCGTCTTTGTGTTCTATCTCCGCCAAGTGAATGCCGCGTAGTCTTTCTATTTCGATTTGGTGAGTGCTGCACAGCTTGGAGATAGTCTTCTGTAGTTCTATCACATTAGCCTCTAGCCTCGACACTTTCTTCACCTTGGCGAACAAAACGGCATGCTCCTTAGCTAGATCAGCCCATTTCAGCCGAGCTTCCTCCAGCTGAGGAACCTAAGAGTTTACCTACACCTTGTTGTACATCTCTTGATCCCCCTCTCTCAAATGAGACAACAAGC
This sequence comes from Tetrastigma voinierianum, assembly GCA_016808115.1. Classification (NCBI taxonomy): domain Eukaryota; kingdom Viridiplantae; phylum Streptophyta; class Magnoliopsida; order Vitales; family Vitaceae; genus Tetrastigma; species Tetrastigma voinierianum. The sequence goes on along the minus strand of JAEQBH010002845.1, from coordinate 1,128,545 downwards.
TTAGATGGTGTTGCCTTATATCACAATGCTTTGCCTATAGGCGCTAAACATGCTCATCTGTAATGATTGCTATATCAAGAAGAGAACAAAAGGTATAAATAATCAACATAGAAAAAAATTAAAATGCTTACCGAGGCTGCCATCTTGAAAAGGGTTGCATCTTTCAAAAGCTCTTGCTCCCCCTTTAAAGCCTCATTTCAGTACAATGCTCCTAACGCGTAGACCACTTCCTCGTCCAAGTCCTTTAGGAGGGGCTCCTCAAACAATGAGGATTCGGACATAAGTGCCTCTAGGGAAGGAGGGGACGTTGGCTTCTCCAAGAGAGAAGAAGCCCCCGATGATGCCACCGCCTTCCCTTCGCCCTTTGCCCTTTGCGCCAGTTGCCACTCCTTGAGGGGGGGCACAACTCACAACCCTCCATGATCTTTATCTCTCCTCGAGGTTAGGAGGGAGGACGATGATCCTTAAGTGGTGTAGTGGAAAGCCTACACCAACCCCAAATACCAGGAATAAATGGACCCACCCCTCGGGCGCTCCTCGTCACAAATTTTCGACATGGCATCTCACCTCCAACCCATCTATTCCTTTCGCCGAGCCGTAGTACCTCGAGGAGCCGACAAACGACACCCACCCTAAGGTCACCTCCCACCATCTCCTCGGATTCTTCCTTAATTCGGGTAAGAAGGCGGCTCTGAACCCACTCCTTTTCTTAAGCATCCCTTGAGCCCTCAATGTTTAGTCTTAGAACCTTCAGGAGTATAAACTCCTCCGGATGGTCAAATACCTTCCAAAGATTTGGTGGCATTAGAGCATATCTAAAGTCCTTCTCATTGCTTGGGAGGCTTAGTACCTTTATCAACGAGTCGAATTGAGCTAGACTTAGATATTCAATGAGTTTTCCCATACTCAAGCTATCTACCCACACAAAACACAACAAACAGATTTAGGGTAAGTACCTACCATTTAAATGAACCATCTAGGCAAGGGTAGAATAGGGGCTCAGATCCTTGCACCAGATCTGAATCGGGATCCGTATTCACTCAAAACTCATGGAGCATGGGATCTTTTACACACCCCAAGCACCAAACAACAACACATTACCTTGTGGCTTGTTCTTGATGGTGGCAGGCAAGTTAGTTATTAATTGCAATAACTTAGCGTCGACAATGAGGTAATACCTCCCAAGCTTATGTCACTTTAAGGAGTATGCATAAAGGACCTCCTCCAAACCTAAATGCACCTCATGCTTTTGATTTAGTACGTACACCCCTAACATAACGCGTATAATGTTTACATGGGTGTAAATAGGATGGAGACGGGTAAAGTGGAAAAACTAGTGTACAAAGGAGGAACCCCAACCCCTCACTTATATGAACCTTCGACCAATATATGAAGTTCATTATGTAACACTCCAAATTATACCTTAGTAGTTTTATGATATGTTTATGGTATAATAAAAGTCAAATTTGTATTTTTCATAAATTTAAGTGCTAAGTGTGAAAAAGGGTAATCTGGTAATTAGCCAATTAAGGACCCAAAGGACATGAGATAAAAAGGTTATATGTTAAAGTAGAATAATAATAAGTTGATTTGCAAATTGAATGAAGAAAAAGGACTAAAAAGAAAAAAGAGAAAAATTGAGCCAAATGACATTAAGTGAATAACTTGTTCTCTAGATCATAAGAATTCCCATTTGTTTTGGCTTAAGGGGTCTAGGGCATTTCGGTGAAGGAGAGTAGAAGCCAATTTTGGGGTTCCTATTTCTCCATCTTTTGAGGTTCTACTTGATCAAGTAAAGGAAGGAAAGAAAGAATAGAAGGAAAAGAAGAAAATGAAGGTTAGGTTGAAGTCTTTCAAGAGAATCAAGGTTAGGAAACTATCCTAACTCCTTTGTTTATGTGTGTGTTAGGAAAACCCTAACTCTTCCATAAATGTGTTTTTGGTTGGCTTGAGTGGGGTTTTGTGATTTGGTTTGAATTTGTTTTGTTTTGGATTGGATGTGTCCGGTGAAATAGGGAAAAAATGCTTCATTTCTATTCCAACCTGACGCCTCTCTACCGAGGCGAAGGAGTGCTTTCCTAGGCAAAGGTCTGTTTACCTAGGCAAACCCGAGACTATCTGTAACACCCCAAAGTATACCCTAGTCGTTTTCGACATGTTTAGGGTATTTTGTAAGCATAATTTAACTATTTTGTGAGTTAAATGCGAAATGTAGAAACGAGACCCGGAAATACAAAAACTTATGACAAAATTGTAATTTGTCCAAAAGGCCTAAAAGACATGAATCGATGTGTTTGAGGTCAAAAATGAAATAAAGGAAACTTGGAATACAAATAGCCAAGAGTTGAATATTAAAGCAATTAATGAAACTTAACCCAAAATGGTTTTGAGGCCAAACAAGGCCTTAGCAAATATATTTTAAAAAAGACCAAAGTTGGTCTCATTCGGGAGGAGAAAACGTGAAGGAGGAGGAGGGAGAAAGAAGAGGAAGAGGAAGAAGATTTGAGGAGCCAAGATCAAGCCAACAAGGTATGGAACTACTAACCTTGAGTATGGAACTTGGATTTTTGGTATGGATCCTTGGTTTTGTTTGGTTAATGGTTATTTGTTGTACTAAATCTAGGGGTTTGTTAGGATTTATCCTAACCAAAGATGTATTGAAATTAGGGTTAGCAAAACTCTAAATGGCACAAGAAAAATAGGGAATCCTTCCTTTGAGAAGGGATTCATGGTTAAATTGTAAGTAAATGAGTTAGGGTTTAGGACAAACCCTAACTAACCTTTATGATTGGGTTGTGTATGGATCATAAACCATATTGGAGTGGGTTTAAGAGTAATTCATGAAGGATTTTTGAAATAAGAGAAGTATTGAAAGAAGAATCAAGCAAAATTGAGGTTATAAGATGGATATGGAATGGTTTCGATGTGTGGTTGAAGTATAGATTTGGCTCGGGATGGAAAAGTGCATGAAAAGGGGAGAAAATACATTCGACACTTTTCGAGACTTGTACCGGTACAAATTGAACTTGTACCGGTACAACTTGTGTTCGTCATTTTGGTTGATCCAGCCCGCATGCTAGACATGTAATCGGTGCCAACTCGCTCTCGGCTTCCCCTAATTTCGACCAGTTTTCGTATTTTGGCCATAACTTGCTCATTTCTTATCCGATTTGAGTGGTTCAAGTATCTACTTAAACTAGACTTCAAGAAAAACAAAACTTAAGAAGAATGAATCGTCAAATTCTGATCCTAAGTGGTCCAAAAATTCACTCAAAGTGGGGTCATGTGCAAGACAAATTCTGGTTCCAGCTTTGAACATAGAGTACCCGTTGTTTCACGTACCTGGAGTTTCTGTTCGAATTGGGTGATTCCAGCTGGAATAGAACCCTAGCACCTATCTTTAAAAGAATACAATGACCTAGAGTCAAATACATGAAGTTAGGATCCGGGAAGAAATTAGTAATACGTAATCAGTTCACAGTGTGTAATCCGGTAAATCGACTAGTTTGGCATGAAAATGCCATAACTTTAGTTTGATGATCCGATTGGTTGATTCAATTCCTAAGTAAAGTAGATTCATAGAGGAATAAGAATATATGAATGAGGTGTGTTTTCATAGACGTCATGCTTCACAGAATATGGTGCCCATAATGACATGTTCAAAAATCATAAGAAAATAGAAAGATGTATAGATATGTTCATGTTCATAGAAAATGATTATGGAAAATAGAAAATGAAAACGAGTTGATATATAAAATGAGCATCGATGAATGGATACGTGAATAGTATATGAAATGAATGTGAATGAGTGATGTTATATGAAATGAATACGTGAATGAGTGTTATGAATGAGTATGCATGAATAAAGAGTATACATGAATGAATATGTGAATGAGTATAAATTAGTACATGAATGTGTATATAGAAATAAGAGATAGATTAGTATATCATTGAAAGATAATAAGTGAAATTTGAATTGAAATCTGATTGTGATCGGTTATGAAGATACTAATTGTAAATATATATAGTATATATATATTGATTTGAATGATTGTTATTCGAATGTTTGTCACGCTGTGCTTGTGCATGTATTTGAACCTAAGTAAGATTAGGCTTATAAAGTAAAAAGTGAGATTTAGGCAAGTATTATTGAATGACTGACATGGCGGAATTCTGTGAGTCGATACGAAGGTGCCGTAATTGTCTATCTGAAACCACATTTACTCTTGAATAATAAAGAGGCCAGGATTCTGGCTTTGAATGCATGCGTGAATGTGTCGAATTCTATAGCCATATGTGAAATGGTAATTGTTAAATGGAAACATTGCTCTTGAATGACAAACACAGCGGATTCTGGCGAATACGTAGTGAATGTAGAATTCTATAGCCCGTATATGTGAAATGGTAATTGTTAAATGAAAGCCACATTTGCTCTTGAATGACAACGGGGCGGGATTACCGACTAAATGTATCGTGAATGTCGAATTCTATAGCCATATGTGAAATAGTAGTGTTAAATGAAACCACATTCTTCTTGAATAATAAACGGAGATGAGGATTCTTATTTGAATGCGTAGTGAATGTCCTTCTATAACCATATGTGAAATAGTAATTGTTAAATGGAAACCACATTGCTCTTGAATAATAGCTTGGGGCAGGATTCACCAATTGAATGCATGCATTGAATGTCGAATTCTATAGCCATATGTGAAGCAGTGGTGTTAAATGGAAACCACATTCTTCAGACAATAAGCGGACGAGTTCACAGTGTTGAATCTGTCGTGAATGTCGAATTCTATAAGTATATGTGAAATCACAAACAGCGAAACAAACGGTATTGAGAATTGTATTTGTTTAAGTATCTTTCACATTACACATATATGGTAAAAAGGTATTATTTTATAAATAATTTAATAGGATTCAGAAATGAAGTGTTTTAATGAGGTAAGGTCTAAAATAAAATAACATAAACAACATGTTTGGAAAGATAATTGAAAATGTGGGAATTAAGCTAGGGCTCCGGCTTGGATGTAATAGGGTCAGTCGAGAGTTCGGTCGCGACACTTTGAAAATAAAAATTTAATAAAGAGCGAAATAAATGTTTTGATTGAAAATGTCGAATGGCAAGGGCTCCAGCTTGGATCGTAACCAAATTAGTAGGGATTGGTCGCGACACTTTGAAAATGAAAATTTGAAATGAAGCGATAACTAAAAAGTTAAAGCAGGCGTCCGAGATCATGAAATGTAATTCTAAAAGGGAGTTGATTAAGAGCTTGAGCCATGATGATGATAAGAGTCTAATATGTATTGATGATATTAGTTTGATTTGACCTTGTATGAATTTGATATGACGATTTGTTTCGAATTATGTAGTATGTCAGTTGCTTTGATATGATTTGATCTGGCAGTACATGTAATAGATATGAGATTCATGACACCGTAAAGACATGACCGCCCGAGGAAGTAATATGAACAAGATAATGATAAGAATACGAGAGCAGAATAAAATCTACATGTATATTATGAGATGAGGTTAAGAAGTCACATAGAATAGACTTAAGTTATATGCATCAAAAGTAAGTAAATGTAAGATAGTGACGGCGATTATTGTTATTGATGGGTCTATACTTGTCTATATGTTCCCACTAAAAGGCGTAAAAGCTTAGCACGAATTATTCAATCGAGTGTAAAGATCTTGAGAAGGAGAGATAAAGCCAGGGGACATTCCACACCGTAGTCGCGAGACGTCGAGAGATAGTGCTCCACAATGATTTGTTTAAATGATCTCAGGTGTTTATGATCAAATATTGTGTATGAGTATTTATATAGTAAATTGGGACTTAACATATGTAATGAGATCACTCAATGGATTATATCAGTTGGTGGTTCTTGCAATATCTCAAATGACGGTTGGTTCTTAAAAAGTGTTGTATGAATTATAAAATTAAACTCACGAAAAATATTGTTTGTAATAAAAAAATAAAAATAAAGGATCCCGACCGTGGTTTTTAGCACCCGGCAGATTCGGTCGCCAATCCGGTCGGGGCCGGGATCGGGCGTGACCCACTATCCTCACTGAACCATGTCACTCTTGCTCTGTGGGGATCTTCCTCAGAGCGAGAACCTGCACCCACTGCCCTCAAGCGAACCAATTCTTCCTAGACATTCTTTTTGTTTCTTTGTTTCCATTTGGCGTGATTGCTATTCTGCCAAAGCTAGTGATGGGATTAGGAAGTAACAAAGTAAGGAAATGTGGATATGAATTCTTTCATTTGGGTTACCTGACTATGAAAATGGTATTAAAGGCCCCAGGAATAAATCTCACAAAGAAGTACATACATAATTGGCAATAATATTATAGCACCAAGGCCAGAATAGTGAATCAGTAAGAGCCGCGTTTGGTTGTTTTTCACTTTACTCACAATGCGTCTTACCCGAAGCACTCATTCCAAATCGCCAGTGACACGTGCGACCGATGCCTCACTTTGCACTCATAATAGTCTTCTTTGGCAGCTCCTACATTTTTATGTTATAAACCAAATCACGTTTTGAGTGGCCGACATACCGTGTCTTATACCTACATAGTAATGTGTGCCGCCTAATCGCGGATGTCCCTTGTTTTGTATCATTGACTAGAATGGACCAATCTCCGGGATGTTTGTGGAGAAGCTCAAAGCGAAAGCGTCAATCATGGACCTTGATCCATCTATCTCTGGTTTGTCTGACTCGACTAAAAGTGAACATGTGTCAACTGAAGCGTTGTTAAAATTTCTCAGGATATGGCAAGGGTCTTAGATCGACTCACAGCCTGACTCAGATTGATTAGGTGAAGGGATAAGAAGGCCAGGGTACAATGATACAGTTTGGAAAGGACTTGATAAAGGTAGGTTTGTTGAGAGATATTGCAAAGGAGCTTTTGAAACCCGAGTGAAATGTCCCCCTGTATGGAGTGGTTAAGTAATGGCGGTCTGACATGAAGTGCGACTTATGATTAGTGGGAAGTTAGCTTTTGAAATCTGTAACCGTTGTTGGTGGGTTTACTTACATCTTGAGGAGCTTTGGGACAGTGGGTCACCGATGATTATAGAGACTAGAAGTGAGCGATTCTGGATCCTAAAAGCGGGGAGGAAAATGGCCGGTGGGGTGGAATATGAGAAAGAATTTTGAGGAGGTAAGCCTTAGTAAAGTATACGAGAACCAGAGATTCTTCTTTGAAACTTATTGGCCCATTAAACAGTTTGAGGATGGCTGGTACATCAAAAGATACCTCCCACCGATTGTTATCATTGCATGTGGTGAATTTCTACGATTAATTACAGCGACTATGAAAAATAGAAATCTGACCAAATAGAGTGGGGAACAAGAGGAGAGATGAGAGAAAAGTTCTCGGAAGGTGGTCCTCCTCAAGTAAAGAAGACCTAGAGATTTCAAGTTGGTCGGTACATGGATTTATTACTAGAGGTAGAAGGCAAGGACTGTATCGTGACATGGGTTTTACTGTGGGGCACTTTAGCAGGACAAAAAGAAAAAATGAATGCTCACTATCACAAGCATAAATTGACTTGGTAGTTGATAATTAGGGGAGTTGTTTCAATGAAATGGAAGGCACATACCATCTTATAGTGATGTCGCGAGGATCTGGAAATTCTCGAGAAGTAGTTGAGGAGGATCGGAATGTGCCTCCCGGAAGCATGATAAGGGTGGGGAGGCGCGTAGTTCCGCGGCGGCGCAGTAAGCCAGAAGCGATCAAATCGTTCAACACTACGGTCAGCACGAGCACATGCTATGGCGGCTGCCGTGAAGATCAAATACACCGTAGATTGTCGCGGGTATTCTTTCGATGACATTGAAATGCATGCTTTGATAGATCCTAGTTCTACACATTCTTATGTCTGCACTGAGCACTTGTTTGATAAAATGCCATTAGTAGAACCTTTGGCATATGACATGCATGTTACCAGTCCCTTGGGGCATAGTGTAAGAGTCAACTGAGTATATAAGAACTGTCCTCTTGTGATCGATGATAAAGAGTTCTCTATTGATCTAATTGCATTGCCTTTTCATGAGTTTGACTTGATATTCAAGATGGATTGGTTATCTAAACATTGGGCTATAGTTGATTGTGATAAGAAAGCAATAGTGCTTAAATGTTCTGACCTGTAAGAAGGAAATAGCTATGCAGCAAGTATCCGATTTGGACCCGAGTGTCGGAAATATAATCTATGCTATCTGAAGCCTGAGCAGTTTCTTAGAAGGTTGTGAAGCCTTTTCATGAGTGCGCTTTTAAGAGGGAGACGGGAGTAAATCACGGATGAGAAATATTCCGGTGATAAAATTTCACTGATGTGTTTCCGAAAGAGTACGGGGTTTACCACCTGAAAGAGAAGTAGATTTAGCTATTGAAGTTTTACATGGAACAACTCCTATTTATAGGGCACCTTACCTTGTAAAAGCTCCGGGAGCTTAACTAAAGGTTGAGAAGACTGGCTACATGAGCTATTGGATAAGGATTAGCGGAGCCACAGTGTTTCACCTTAGGGTGTGCCGATTTTGTTTGTCAAAACGATATATGGCACTCTTTGGATGTGCATTGATTATAGACAAATAAATAAGGTAACAGTGAAAAATAAATATCCAGATTCTTTGGAATAAGTCTGTTCGATCAATTTGAAAGGAATGGTGTCTTTTCAAAGATAGACTTGCAATCGGGATATTATCAACTTTGGGTGAAAGATGTTGATGTCCCAAAAATAGCCTTTAGAACCCTATATGGTCATTATGAGTTTTTAGTAATGTCATTTAGGTTGACTAATGCACTGGCCGCATTCATAGACTTAAAGAATAGAGTATTCCACACTTATTTGGACCAGTTTGTAGTGGTATTCATAGATGACATCTTAGTATATTCTAAGGATGCACAAGAACATGAACAACATTTAAGAATAGTGTTGTGGATCCTAAGAGAAAAACAATTGTTTGCAAAGTTAAGCAAATGTGATTTTTGAAACTAAGGAAATATCGTTCTCTAAGGCCGTGTTATTGTTTGTAGAGGGTATTAGATGTATTTGCAAAGAGTTGGAAGCGGTAAATGAGTTGGAAACTAGCATAAATGTAGCAGTGAGAAGTTTCTTAAGTTTAGTGGATATTACCATGAGGTTTGCAAAAAGAGGTTCTCCATCCATGATATAAAGAAACTTACTAAGTTAATGGAAGGGTGAAGTTTGAATGAGATGACAAGTGTGTTCAGTTTTAATCAGTGAAGAAATCTTGGTTGAAGCCTAGTGTTAATATTATCTGTAAAGAATATTTCATGTATATTGTCTTAGTTGGTGTGAGATGTGTGATGCGAAGATGGAAAAGTGGTGGCATACTTTTAAGGAAACAGAGATCGAAACCAGCGGTCATCCACATGATGCGGGTAAGAAGAAGGAAATAGTGTTAACTTTGAAAATATGGCGACACTATTTGTATGGTGTGTATAATATTCCTGAGATCATAAAGTCCTTAAGAAAGTATACATTAGCTTTCGAAAGAACTGAACTTAAGGCAACGTTGAGTGATTTAGGAGTGTTTAAGGACATGATTGTATAATTGATTGCAAAAGGAAAAGCCCAATAATGGTGGAAAAGCGCCTTAAAAGTAAGAAGAAACGATTTACGATTTTATCCGGAAGCATTATGTGGAGATTTACATCTGATGGAGCTTTGCTAGCTTAATTAAGAGCTATGCACACGAGTTAGTGGTGATGATTGATGCTCGGGCAAATGATGTCGGAGTTCTGACTAAAGTTCTGATTAGTCCTAAAATGGAGCAGGCGACTAAGTATGTAAGAAAAAGAAGAAGATGATGGTCACGTTTTTCACCAGAACAAAATTAATGTGTGCCGAATGTCAAAATTGAGAAAGCAGGGGGTTAATGTATGAGAAAGCCCACGATGCCGTATTCACTATTAAATCACGGAGGTAAACGAGATGTACCGGGATTTGGAAATAGTATTATTGAGTGGTGAGGGATGAAAAGGATATAGCGAGTGTGTTAATCCGTCTTCGACTTATAAATAAAGTAAATTTGAACATCAAGAGTACCTTGGTCTGTTAAATCCCATCCCAATTCCACAATGGAAGTGGGACAAGATTTCTATGGATTTTGTGTTTATTTTTCCCCTCACCCAAAAGAAACATGATTCAATTTGGGTAATCGTCAATAGGATTACAAAGTCTGCTCACTTCTTACATGTCCGACTTGACTATTCCATGGATCGGTTAGCGGAGATGTATGTGAGTGAGATTGTTATGTTGCATGGAATTCCACTGTCAATAGTGTCTTATCGAGATCCACAGTTTACATCAAGGTTTTGGAAAGAATTACAATCAGCCTTGGGTACTCGACTGAATTTTAGTACAACCTTTTTCATCCCGCAAGCGGATGAATGATTTGAAAGTGTGATTGAGAGTGTTAGAGGACAATGCCCGGGGGTTATTATGCTTGATTTTCTTAAAAAGTTGGACAAGTATATTCCGCATGGAATTTGCCTACAACCATGAGTTATCGATAAAAATATTAGTATGGCCTATGAAGCCTTATATGAAATGTAGAACTCTTATGTGTTAAGACCAGGACTAAACAAAGCATAAAGTCATTAGTCTTTGTTTTTATAATGCACAAGGAGACAATGAAAAGTTAGGGGTTCGATCGATGAGGTTAGTACTTCCAGTGATAGAGCCAAAGGGTCATGTCTGCGAGATCTGAAAAGAAAAGACACATAAGGAATCTGAATCGAAGATAAGATTTTCTTGCCGATCTGAAAAGATGTACAAATGTAATTAGACTTCTGCATGATGAAGAACCAGAAACCCAATTCTAACAGTGAGTAAAACAGTTGAAGACAAAGCAAGATTCATACGGTAAAGGTGGCTGGCAATGCCACGGTATGGAGGAAGAAACTTGGGGTCCCGAGTCGGCTTGATGAGGGCTGTCTGCCTGACTCTTCGGTCGGGTATGAATTTAGACCATTAACACCCAGGAGAGAAGAATTGTAACATCCCAATTATGTAATGATTTTTATGATATGTTTATGGTATAATAAAAAGTCAGAATTTGTGTTACCCAGGAAATTTAAGTGCTAAAGTGTGAGAAAAAATGTAAAGTAGTAATTAGCGATTAAGAGGACCCCGAGACATAAAGATAAAAAGGTTATATATTAAAGTATAATATTAATAGGTTGATTTTCCAAGGTGGAATGAATGAAGGACTAAAAATAAAGGAAGAATCAGGGCAAGAATGGCATTAAGAGAACAACTTGTTCTCTAGATCATAAGAATTCCCATTGACAGGATCTAGGACATTTCAGTGGAGGATAGTAGAAGCCATTCTTGGGATCTGGCTCTCATCTTGAGGTTCTACTTGATCAAGTAAAGGAAGGAAAGAAAGAAGAGAAGGAAAATAAGAAAATGAAGGTTAAGTTGAAGTCTTTCAAGAGAATCAATGTAACACCCCAAATTATACCCTAGTAGTTTAATACATGTTTAGGATATAATATAAGTAAAAGTTGCATTTTTCGGAAATTTAAGTACTAAGGTTAAAATGGTAATTTGTAAAATGAGGACCCAAAGGTCATTATGTAAAAAGAGTATATGTTAATGTAGGAATTGGATATGTTCATTTGCAAATAGATGAGAGTTGAAGGACCAATTGTGAAAATGGAAAGTTAGGCGAAATGGGATAAGACGAGCATAGTCTTAGAAATCTTCATTTTTTTTTTTTTTTTTGCTTTGAAGGTTAGGGCATTCCGGATAGGAGAAAAGGAGAGAAAAGAAGAAGGAAGAAGAGAAGAAGAAGAAAATCCAGGTTTGGAATTCATGTTTGGAACTCTTGATTGGAACATCTCTTTTGTTTGGAATATTTCTTTTGGTATGGAATGTATGGATTTGTTGGTTAGGAAACTACCCTAACTCTTTCTTTGTCTATGTTTGGGTTAGAAGCCTAACTCACGCAATACATGTACTTTGGTTGATTCAAGTACAGTTTGGTTGGTTTTTGGTGGTTTAGGTTTGGTTGGAAGATTTCGATTAATGTGGCTTGGCCGTTTCTCTGAAATAAAGTGGTGCGGTGCTAAAGTTGATGCCGATTTTTCGATGGCAGTTTAACTGAAGGATGTTGGTATCGATGCGAGAGTTGAGAATGCCAGGTACTCAAGTTGTTTTGGTCAAAGGATGTTAAGGACGTTACCAAAAGTTGGGTATCGATACCAAGTCGTTTAAATCTGAAGGATCTTGAGTGCGATCTTGAAAGTTAAGTACCCGGTACTCGGGTTGTTAATGTCCGAGAGGATCTTGAGTCACCCGTCACGAGATTAAATCACAAGTACTTCAAGGTGTTAAGGTTCGAGTACCAGTCTTACAACTTTGTTTTCGTTCCGTTCTTCCGTTATTCCGAATGAAAGGTCAGTACATGTATAAGAGTTGGGCAAACATTGTTTCTTACCCTCATTTGCTAATGGGATTAAGAATGATATAACGAGTTCTGAAACACATATAATCGTATGTCTGCTTAAGATCGAATATTGAATCAATAGGCACCTCTATTCAGTGCTACGACACTCCTGCTAGTGCTACTACACTTCTATTACGTGGGCATGCATGTCTCTGATCAGTGTTTTGGCACTCCGGCTAGTCTTCCCAACATATTACGTAAGCCCAGCTTATCTTTGTCGGTGCTATGACCTCCTGCTAGTGTTATAGCACTTTTGTTGTGTGAGGCGGGGCACATCTGATCGTCATTCCGACACTCTTGCCCCCAGTGCTCACGGCCGCCTGGTATGTGGCGAGCGCGTTTATGTGATCACATTACCGTACCTTGGTCGCACTGTGTGTTGTGTTCCTCTCATTCATTGTTACCGGTCTATGCAGACAAATACTTACATGTTGTATACATGAATAATGTGATATATGAAATTAAAAGTACTCAATTCTGTTTTGTGGTCTATATAGGCAAATATTTATATGATAAAAATATGAATAATGAACAATAAGAAAGCTTAAGTAATTAGTTGTTTGCTTTGTTGCCGTATTGTACCTCTGGTACCTTATGCAAGATCTGCGTTACGATTCCTACGGAGATATGAAAACTTGATTATACGTAAGCTTCACGACATATAGTTATATTTATGTGTATCTATAATTGTGTGGACCACTTCAAGTGGTCATATCTGATATCATTTCCCACTAAGCTGTAAACTATGCGAGTGTTTCATCCATGTTAATGAAGAGGACATCCGAGGCATTCCTCATACGATGAATTTAACCACGTGATAATAGTACACTTGATGTAGGTTTTGATTTTTTGGTTTATAATGTAAATGTAAGTTTTTGTAATAGTGGAATTTGTTTAATATGCAAGTAAATGGGACTCGAGAATATGTCTGAGACGGTTTAAACACCCACTTCACGGAAGTAGTGCATCAGTTTTATTTCTTTATGGATTTATATATGAAATGGCTCACAGTGTCCCCAATGGGTTAAGAGTCGGTCCTTGTCATGCCCCCTCTGCCCGCCCGAGGGCGGTAAGACGTGACAATCAAGGATGAAGCTAATCTGTAACCCCTTCTTTGTTTATGTGTGTGTTAGGAAAACTCTAACTGTTCCATAAATGTGTTTTTGGTTGGCTTAAGTGGGGTTTTGTGATTTGGTTTGAATTTGTTTTATTTTGGATTGGATGTGTCCTGTGAAATAGGGCCAAAATGCCTCATTTTTGTTCCAGCCTGGCACCTCTCCGCCTAGGCGAAATAGCCGTCTTGCCTCGCTGAGCTGAACCTCCTCTCAGCCATGCCTCCGCGTAGCGAAGGCTTCGCCTCGATGAACCAGTTCTTCTGGACATGCTTTGTTTCTTGTTTTCTACATTGCTTGTTTGATTGCTAATCCTATAAAACCTAAGCAAATGGGGGATTAGGGTAACCATTAGGAAATGGATATGAATTCTTGCATTTTGGGTTACACAACTACATGAATGTTATTAAGATTGGACTAAACTGCTCTTAAACACATATAATTGTATGCCGGCCTAAGACCAAATAGTGAATGAATAGGCAAGTCTATTTAGTGCTTCGACACTCCTTCCTAGTGCTACCCAGCACTCTTGTTTTGTGTGACAGGCACGTCTGTTCAGTGCTACGGCACTCCTACATAGTGCTACGGCACTCCTGTTGAGTGTTGCAGGCACGTCTGTTTAGTGCTTCGGCACTTCTATTCAGTACTGTACTGTACCTTCAGGTACCTATTATGTTGCGTCCTTCTCATTCATTGTTACTGGACTATGCATGCAAACATTTATATGATAAGTATGTGAATAATGAACCATAAGAAAACAAAAGCAATCAGCCCTAATGTTGAGGCATATCTTAGTTATGTCCTATAGTGTACCTACAGGTACCTTATGATATAAAACATATGTTATATACTCCTACGGGAGATTGAACATTTTGATATGCTAATTATTTTACATGTATACTGTAATTGAGGACCACCACAAGTGGTCATATATGTTATCTGATACCACTAAGGCTTGAAGAACATGTGGTGTTTAATCATATGTTTCAAAGGAACTCGAGAGGTCGCTAGGACATCTCAAATGTGAAACTAGCTCTAGATATTAGAGTCCTTCTTATGTAGGTCCCAATTGGTTTGTTGTAATAAATGTGATATTTTGGAGATAGTACAACATGTAAATACAAATGATTCAGTTGAGCATATATCATGAACCAATTTAAGCACCCCTTCATGGTGGTAGTTTCTTATGTCTTCATGAATATGCTTGAAATGGGCCACTAATGTCGGGTTAATAGTTCTCTGTGGTAATCTCACTTGACATAATGAAGTGAAATGGCGTTACACATTCTCCCTCATCATTTTCCGTAATCTCAAGGAAAAGAAAAAGAAACTGGGCATTCAGGAGGAAAGAACATTTCTTCGAAATGTATTTTCGGGACTCCCCAGCCAGTGCGCTGTTATGACTCTAACAATGTCTACCTGGTTGTTTTTGTTTATATAAAAGTTTGGTTAAAAGCAACTTAATCCACAAGTGCACGGATCACAATTAATATAGTGGCTTTCAAATTAAAAACCTAGTATGTAGAACCTATAAAGGAAAAGATATTAAGTGGAGTTAATGCCTCATTGCCTCAGGAATTTTTATTGTTTAAGTGAATTAAATTAGTTGTGATTGATTGTTAACTAAAAAATGAAACTAAGTTAAACTAAAAATCTACTCTAAAAGATTAGCAAATAGTTGGATTAAGTTGTAAGAAAAACTTTAAGGAATAATAGGCCGGTTATTTCCATTGGTGCCTTTATGGTTTATATTCATTAAGTGCTAATTAAGTGAAGATACTCTTGTGTTTACCCAAGGAACTCTGTATGAGGTTCTCTCTTTCGAGTCTCACCTCAATTTCTCACACCTAATCCCTATTTTCCTTTCGGTTCATCTAGGTCAAACAATGTGTTACACGTTCTAAGGTAAATCAGTCATTGGGAATTTCCATTGGTCACCTCTCGGTCCATGCAATGGAATTTCCCGGGTTATGTTCATATCGATCACCTTTCGGTCCATAGGATCATCACATAAGGTTAGATGATGTCCCTCCTAATAATATCCATCTAGTACTAGGTTTTCCTAATTTCCTAGATTTCTTTGATTAGGTTATGTTGATTTTATCCAGTTACATATTGGGATGAAACTCCCGAATCCTAGGGCTTATTTCCAGTATACCTTCACAACCCTTTGAGCTCTAGGTCTTAATTTCACTACCTAGTATCATAACAATTGAATAACCCTGAGAGACAACTGTAAACCACATCATAAAACCTCGCTTCTACAATCGTTCACAAAAATCATTGATATAATACATAAAATAAACACAATGTAAAACAACTTCAGCTAGAGGATGATCTAGCCACTCATAGCACCCTTAAAATCCAACAAAATCATGTTTATAGCAAACATAAAGCCGAAAATTAGAGAGAGAAGAGGTTGGTGATCTGAAAACAAATATGAAATGGATCATAAATGCCTACCATTGCAAGAAGTCCTATATGATTAAAATCTCCTAACTTAACTCCAAAAATAGAAACTTAAAGAAGAACCTAGAAAAGATGGAATATGTGCAAGCCTCCAAGCTCTCTCCAAGCTCTCTTTAGAAATGTTACAAGTGAGTATTTATAAAATATGGAAAATGACCAAAAATGGGGCTGAGAATGAGGGCATTTTTGTCTCAACTCGACATCCTTCGCCTTGGAGAAGACATGCATCGATAATCAAGATGATCTTCCTTCGCCTTGGCGAACCCAAAGCTCTTGGTTTGTAGGATGTTCCCCCCTTCGCCTTGGCAAAGGTCTGTTTCACCTTGGCGAAGGCCTTCGCCTCGGCGAAGGTCCTCTTTGCTTAGGCGAACCCTAGGCTTTTGATTTCTTTAGTCTTTAGCTTTGCCTCGGCGAAACTCTCTCTTCGCCTTGGTGAAGCGCCGCCTCCTCTGAGCTATTCATCGCCAAAGTGGAAATGATCTGTAATTAATAGGGGATTATGCTTTCTTGCTCTTTTTGCCCCTCTTCTTTGCTTTGCTTCAATACCGCAAAAACTCACATATGATAGGTTAGTGTAATATTTGCACATAAGGGTGTGAATATAGCATTTAGGTTACATAAACACCTGAGAAACACACTATAAATGCTAATACAATTCACCCCTAAACTTAATGTTTTGCTTATCCTCAAGAAAAGACAAACACATTTTCCATTTTTATTAGAAAGAAAACATGAGTCCGTAGAGATATGTAATTTTTCAATATTTTGCCTTAGGAATTACTCATTCCAACACATGAATAATGTTTCTAGACAGTGTTCCTCAAAACAAACAGGCTGGCCACAAGCTAGTTGCACCTAGGTCAAGGTTCTAGCGTGAGTGTGTGTAGTCTCACCCTCATTGATCGAAATGTAGTGTAAATGAAATTAGGAAGACCATGAGTAAAGATCTCCTCGCTCGTAAGAGTTTCCATAGATAAAGAGTGATTGAGACTTCATAAGCTTGCTTCGTATCCCATTCTCTACTAATGTAGGCGTTACATGTTCTTAGGATCAAATAGGTCTTTTCAAGCTTGTAATGTGTGGCTAGGGTGAGAGGGAAGTTAACTAGGTCATTTAAAGTTCAAGATTTCCCAAAGCACTCCCATTTGCTTCCTTACATTCTTGTGTTCCTTCACTCCAAATTTTGACTATGTCTTCAATTAGGTGAAACTCCTCAACCCGATCGACATCGGTGTGCTTTTCATTCCATTTCACCCCCAAACTTGTTTGTTTCTATCTTTCTTCAAGATTACCAAGACTTTTGCTTTTTCTGAGCATCAAGGTATAAAGCAATGCAATATTCAACCTTTTTAAGCTTTCTACCTACCCCATGTAGTGAGTTTTAAGTCAATAACTCCCGAGCCAATTGGCCTTGGGGTATTAGGTGTTAAAACACCCTTACAGACTTACTAGCTCAAGGTAGGAAGGCTACGAGATTAAATTTTCTCCCCCTCGAGTTCTTTTTTTCTTTGCTCTTTTTAATTTCTATTCCTTGACATTTTGTACTTATCAAAACCGCTTCATCCCAACTTCCCACCAAACTACATGTCCTTCTCTTGATTTGCGCTTTGTCAATGACATGTTAAGGGTAAAATATGGGTTCTTGATTGACGGTTAAAATAACGGGATATGGGCGTTCGTTTTTTGTTTTCAAGATAGAACATAGTTTATTCTGGCTCAATTGGGTGACTATAGGTTAATACATAACCGGGTTGGCTAAAAAGGCTCAACCAATTCCAAGGATGGCTTACATCATTTCCCAAAAGATGTGATGCCTAAGATTTCGCCTCAAATGATATTTGAGCAAGTTCTAAAGTCTCGTGAAATCTTAGACATCATGATTTCCCTCCATTTTTTCTCTAAACCAAGCATAATTGGACAACAACGGTATATGAGACTTGTGCTTGATTTGGTGCAAACCTATAGCTAAGTGTTCAACTATATGGTCATTCTATTTGACTTTTAGCTCAAATGTCTCTCACATTGTTCTTATGTAAAGAATAACAAAATTTGATACCATCATAGGCACAATGGACCCACAAACAACAAAATAAACCATTTTGGATATTTACAAAAAAAATTGTTTCAAAATTGCTATGCATTATGGCATTAGAATGATTTACTCAAAAAATTGCATATCAGAGCTACTATGACTAAAAATGGATTAGAAAACCGATCAAAACACAGTAAATAGTATACCATTATCAAATATCCAAATAATTGTGCAAATAAAGCAGATAAAGCAAATGAGTAAATTGTTCCAAGTGCATGGATGGCGCCAATGAGCCTGAGATAAAAATCTTTGCAAAGATAAGTAATATGTTGAAAAGTATTGCAGAAACCTTTGAAACTTGAATACAACATTGTCATGGTGCGACAGAAGAATGCGAGTAGAGCTCCTCGGTATGGGTGCTCGTCGTCATCCTATCGGTGGTCGGTGGGGGTCTGTCGATCGCAGGTGCGGCCGGGGCCATGCTGGAAATTGGAATGGAGGAGGCTGCAGAGATGCTACTGATAAAGATGTTGGTCCATGGTAGAGCTATGACTAGCTGGCAAAGTGAGCGCGTGGCGGCGCGATCTCTTTGCGATTGCTGTGGATGGAGCCGGCTCATCTGCGAGCTGAGTCTGGAGAACTCTCTCCATGGCCTTCACCGGGTATATCACCTCGTCTTCGTGTCATGGGTCTATTCTCGACTGAAACATACTGTTGCTGCAGCTTCCTCGCATTAACTTCTTCCATATTTGTCAAAAAGCTCCATCCTTGATTTGGGGCGGTGGAAGTCCGTAGGTGGCTTTTCTTGATTCATGCATTCTGAAACCTCTTGAGTCAACATAATTGGTGTCGGATAAAGGTGTATAAGGGCTCCGATTTTGTAGCCCACCCCAAGTGAATCTATTTCCCTCTTAATAACATTACCGACATCAATTTTATCACACTACATAAATCACGTAAAGTAGAAACGAATCTTGTCACACGGTGATTGTAGATAGATGAAGGCTAGGCTTCAGGTAATGTGATGAGTTGCGAACTCTAGATGATTAAGATTTCATCTAATGTAGTAACCTCGGAAGTTGAGGGATGGCGTTTCCATACATCCCGACCCCTTGTGAGGGGCCTCATAATCATCTGATAACCGATGTCCTAAAATAATGCCCTGTAGGCGTCGTTATCATCATCCACCGAGTTATACACCCAGTTAATTACAGCAGCACTGAAATCCACCCACTTGCCTCAGACATTTCTTTGTGGAGCCAACCTTGGCTCCGTGGGTTGGTGAAACTCTCTAACAACCGGGGGATATCCGGGTTAGGGATCTTGTATGGCGTAGTCGAAACTTTTCTTGGATCATGAAGGTGAAATAGACGTTTGAGTCCGGGATACCACGCTCTACGTTGAACGTTATGTTGTAGAGGGATTCATGGTACAACTTCTCCGCCTCTCGTGTGATAAACTTCTCTAGATTATCGAGAAGAGGAAGAGGTGCATGGGAGCTCGAGCTTGTCCTCTTCTTCTTCTCTAGGACGATTTTCTTCGGAGCTATGGAGGAAGAGAGATGGAAAAAACTTGACTTGGAAGGACCGAGTTCTTGGAGAGGGAAAGCCGGGAAATAAAGTGAAATGAAAAAAGCTACGAGTGGTTCACATTGGCAAACCCGAAGGTATGCCAAAAGCCTGATGGGGGTTTGCCTCTGTGAAGGCCTGTTCGCCTTGGCAAACCCGAGAGTGTGCCAAACTTGGGACTCATGTTCGCCTCGGCGAAGGGTTGCTTCACCTTAGCGAACACCTTTGCCTTAGCGAACACCTTCGCCTTGGCGAAGGTTTTCCTTTGCCTTAGCAAACCTAAACCTTGCCGAGCACAAGAGTTCGCCTTCGCGAAAAGCGATCTTAGCTCAGCGAGCAGAAGTGGAGTTCACTTTCGAAATTCATGCCCACAAAATTTTTAAACTTGACTTTTGTCCGCAAAAATTACATTAAATTCATTGAACATCAAATTGAGTTCATGGCTCCCTCTTTTTTTTTCTTTTTTTTTTTTTTTTTTTAGAAAAGATAAATGTTTATTCCTTGATTTTGGTTCACTCATGAGCTCGGTATCAAAACCCCAAAATCCAACCACAGGAAACCTTACTTTCTTGAATGAACTTGGGAAACACTTGACACAAATCAAACAAAATAAAACAAACAAGAATCCCGAAAACCACAAATCAAATAAACTAAAAATAAATGGAAATAGTAAATAAAAAGGAAAAATTAGAGTTCTTACAAAACATGAGTTATTATTAAAGACAGCCCTCTGTCATAATCAGTGTATGCAAACTATCTGCCACCCAAGTACTTTTCAGTCATCGGCAACGGCTCCAAAAACTTGTTAAGACCATTTTTCATGTACATGGAAAGATGTATTTGTTATTTTTTTGTAAAATGACTCATTTAAAATTTGTGTGTGTGGTCTTGATCCTTATGAGATGGTTAAATGATCAGAGGTGATTGTTGAGTCCAACATGGCTACACAGAGGAGGAAAAGTATAAACTAAAGACTAACTTCACTCAACTTCTCAAGATTATTACTATTTGAACTCATTTTATTTATGATGATAAGAGAATTTAAAAATGTAGTCTAGCTAAAATCTTACAATATGCAAAAATAAGTTTAATAAAGTGGGGTTGAATTCATTAGTGAGACAAAAAAACTGGACATGAATCAATTAATAATAATTAATTTCTGCATCATTTCGATTCATAGCTCAACTATAAATTGGAGAAAAGAAATGAGTTTGTCGAGGAATCGCGAGAGTAGTATGGATTTGGATTTCTCACTGAACCATACTTTTCAGCGATTAAAAGGTTCATATTCATTTCGAGACATGATTCAATTAGTTGCTTGTGATATGTAACCTGTACAAGATTTAAGTATTTTTCCTTTTCGATTACTTCATACTCGGATCTTAGGACTAAAGGAAATTCTTGCCCCATGACAGGGATGTGCGAGCCTTCTCCGAATTTGATTGACACCTCATCCTCGCTTCTTGAAATTTTCCATCTCCTTGATTAGATCTTTGCTAACACGGGATGAATCAATTCATCGAGAGAAGAGGAGAGACCTCTTTAGTAATTAAGCAGAGATACTTCGTTCGACTATCCTCCAGAATTATAAGTAAGTTAGGTGATCTATCTGAGTAATCCTTCAAAGTTCATTGGTTTCATAGTATTGGTCTGCCATGCCCCCAAGGAAACTGCTCTGCTATAAAGTTCTCCGTCTTTGTGCAATCACTCGGATAAGCATAACCCAAGAAAATCAAAGCGAATCTGATACCTTGCGTTTAGATTACGATCTTGTCTTGAAACAAAGTAAATTTATAAACAATACCAATCAAATAAATTCAGGAATTCTAGTAAAGCTTTCTTCCCACCTTATGAGAAAAATGACTATCATCAATGACCCATTTCCGATGAAACTCAACTTTTTCAAAAAAATTGGTTCACTCATGTCGGTGACTAATGATCGAAAATTTACTAAAATCATGCAATTGAAATAAATGAACTTGAAAACTTTCTATCTGTCCATTAAATCAAATAATAATGAAAAGATGATGTTATAATACCAACTCAAGATACAGCTAATATGTACCCAAGTCTAGAAAGTTGTGGAAGGCTAACAGAATCAAAGCTATACTAAAACTAAATCTACTAAAACTAGAATAATAAAATAAACAAATAATAATACAAGAGCCTTCAACCACCTAGGCGTCCTGAGTTGGAAGCACGGGCACATTGCCAGGCGTCTATTTATGAGGCTTTCAATGTTGGAGCAACTTCATTAATTAGTTGTGGATCATAAATTACAGCCAAAATTGAATTATATTTTGCTCGCCCGACATAGAAAGTTCTATCGCCGCCAGAACTTTTCCGGTCTTTGTCATTGCCCTCTGTAAGTAGCATCTTGTTTTTAATGCAACCCTATTCTCTGAGCTTGCTCTTGGGTGTGTTGCGACATGCTTTGTAATGTCCCGACATTAGATTTTATTCGTGGACTTTGTTCTTGTCGCAGCCAAAGAATGCGCGTGTCACGACGCAACATATTTGCAACCAGCTTCTCATGTCCTTGTCCTTTTGGAGTTTGTCGAGACATAATTTTCCTTGTCGAGAAAAACATTTACCTTTTCAGCCTGTCAACTCTATACATGACGGGGATTTCTTTGGAGATCCTTAGCGATTTACGTAAGCGATAAGGCTCATAGTCTGACCAGATATTCTTCTCAATTCCACTTTAGCTTGTTGGTGTACTGTGTTACCTTGAGAATTGTTGTTGCGACACGATTCTATGGCTATGCTTGGTTCTTCTTCTTTTTCTATCGACCTAATTTTCTGCGTGGTGACAAAAATTACTATCGTTCCACCAAGCTTTTATTGTTCGCGATATAAAACTTCTTTGTCGCGACCACGAGTTTTAACTTTTCAAATCTTGATCATGTCACAGCAAGAATTTCTTTGTACCTCCTTACTGTATTGCTCTTCAATTTCTTATGCGTGAAAATAATTCACCACCTTCGTGTTTTGGTTATCATGACATAAATAATCTTTATTCGTGAGCATGAATTTCATTTTCTGGTTGTGAGATTACGAGATGTTATGTACAGGATTTTCTTTGTTGTGACAACAATTCTTCCTTGAGCTGGCTTGATGCTAAAAACTTTGTCACAACATAAAAACACTTGTCTCAGTTGACTTGTGTTGTAATCTAAGCAATTTCTATAGCAACGAATTATGTACTATCGCAGCAGTTTAATACGGTAGTCTTGACTTTTTATGTTGCAACATAAATTGCTCATTGTCGCGACAATGTACTGGCATGCGCTGTCGTTGTCGCCAAAGTCGAGTTATCGCGACGATTTTCTTCACAATATTCTTGATAATGTCATGACGAAAAACTCTTTGTCCGACAAAACTTCTCTTCAGCCATTGATTCTGTGTCGATCTTTGTTCACGACATTTCGTTAATTGTTTGCAACATAGTTCCTTTGGCTGCCAGATTTTGTGTTGCGACATACGAAAGTATGTGTGACAATGCTTCATTTTCCACATTTTTGCTTTTTTACCTTTGTTTTCTCTACTTTCCAGTGCTTTTGCAAACATAAGGTTGATGAATGTTCATAATTTGGCATAAAAATGGATCTAAAATTGTAAAAAACATGCCATAAAAATGGATTAAAAATAGATGAGTTTAAGACTCGTGAATTCATAAAGCACAAAGTTTTTGTTTGTCCACTAGCAAGATTGAAATTTCGTTTGATACTCGAGCAATTCAGCCTTTATTTTAAGGACATTTTTCTATTTAAGCTCAGGTGGGGGCGGGAAACATATGTCCAGTTTTAAAATTACTTCTAAGCGTGTTTCGATCTAGAATTAGGAAGATTTTGACCTTCAGTTCACTAAACGACAAATAATTCATGTGGTGTAACAATTTAATCATTCGATCGATTTTTGTGTGTGTGTTGGTGCCCCTACTCTTTTCTTTAGTAAGATTAGTTATCTTCTGGAATAATACTCGATTAGCATACTACTCTTTCATTTTTTAAAGTCTCATATGCTTGTTTTATCATATTAATCTCCGCTAATGTAGGCTTAACACACACCTTTATAGAATCAAATGAGTCTTTTAGGCATGTGTGTAGCTTAAGGCAATTAGGTAAATGGTATTTGACACTAGGCTCAATTATTCACCCAAATTTCACTGTTGACTACCTCTTACCTTCTTGATACATCAGTGATTTCTCATGGTGTAAGTTTCCAACATTCATCGAGTTTGTGCATCTGTGCATATTCTTCACGTGTCGTATCTTTTTTCTCTTTTCCTTTCCACACAAAGATAGCTTCTCTTCCTTAATTTTTACGAGCTTTCACTTTTTTATCTCTCACCAAGTTTTATGGAGATGATTACATTGTTGGTCTTTTAAGCTGCCACCCATAACAAACTTTGGTTAATGCTCCACACAAATAACATTAATTTAGATCTTGAACACCCACAAGAACTTAATGGTTCTGAGGAGGGAAGGCTCAGGAACCAAACTCATTCCTCCTTGATGTTTTACTTTTCATAGCTTCTTTCACTAATCTCTTGTCTTTTCTTATTTCTTTTGCATTGTCTTTCTCCACCCTTGCTCATGTTTCTGGCTTGACTAACATTCCCCCAAAACTTGTCCTTTTATGTCCTTAATGTACTTTGTTTGATAATCTGGGAAAATAAGGGTTCTTTACTATAGGATTATGTTTAGGGAAGAAAATTGGCTTATAGTACTGGTTGATAGTGAAGATTGATTATAAACTCGAAATAAAGGAACTAGTGTATAATGCTTATGCATATTAAAGAGGATAGACTTTGAAGGCTCAAACTTCAAGGGACAGCTTCCAAAATTATTTCACAAACCAGTGTTATTGCCTAGATTTCGCCTTGACTAATAATAGCTGGTTCTAGAACGTTGGAGAGCTTCTTTGTGATAGATCGGAAGATGTTCTGAATCTTGCACAAATTTCTTCAGATTATTGTTGGCTGCCAATGTAAAGTTTATCAGGATTTTATAAACCAAATGTTTACCTGAATAGGTATGGGTCTTATTTTTCATCGATTTATTAAAATGTGTAATCTTGAAGTTGACACATTTATTCATAACCTTGCCTTTCCATTTCCATACATTTCATCACCCCGATATCTATCGGATTTTTGTTTGGTTATTGAATTTGTTGTTGTGGTGCCTTCTTGATATTGATTGTTTAAATGTCTTTAGCTCCCAAAACAATCACTCTGACCACGATTTCATTCTTTCATCAATTTCATTCAACGAGCATGCAACAATTTAACCATTAGATCGAGTAGTGGTTTCTCAATTGACCCTTTCAACTAGGCTATTGTCACAAGTTAAAGATTTCCTAACTTCAATAAACATGAAGGAAGGAAAATGTGACAAGGCAAAACAAACAAGCAAGAAAAATCAAACAAAGTGAGCATGATCTTGCAGGAATTTCTATTTTATTGAATTGTCAAGGATTGGTATTAGTTACAAAAGAAGGAAAAAAGATATGGAAGAGCAGGACAAATTTCATTTTTACTCCTTCTGACCTTTCATGGCGACTTCCATTCTTAAGTATTCTTCAACTTCCTCTACTAGGGTTAATCCTTTCTTCTTTGTTACACCAGGGGCTTTATTTTTAGCTAGTTCTTTACAAGGTTCAGAAGGTCCTTCTTTATTTGGATTTGGGTTTAAGAAATGTAGTATTGGATTTGTTTCCCCTGGAGGGACTACTGTGTATGGAACACAATCTGAGATCTTAATTTGTGGCAATGACACTTTCTTTTTGTTCGAGACTATCTTCATAGCCCAGTCTAAAAATTTTGCATTGCTCTTTGTCAGTTCTCTCTACCTTTTAGCCAATGACTCAAGGAGTGTTTTGTTGTTGACTTGCTCATAGGTCATTGGTAGCTTTACTTCTTGTGTGCCATCTTAATCAATAATCTTTGATCCTTTTTTTTTCTAGTCGACTCTCCATTCTTCATCTCTTTTCTTTAAGGCATCCTCTAGATTCTGGTCCTTTCTTCTGAGCTCTGCTTCCATGTACTCATCCCTGAGTTGTAGTTGGAGATTTAGCTGGTTGTCCCTTTCTTTCATCTCCTGTTTCATGGATTTGGTGACTTCCATTAGTTCCCGTATTTACACTCGGGGTGCCCCGAACTTCCAACTGTTTGATGGATTTGTCTCAAACTGGGTGCATTCAAGATTGGGTTTGGCTCTCGAAGCTCTTTGCCTCTTTAGCCGGACTCTCCTATCGCTACGGCCATAATTTTCATACTCCTTTTTCTTCCACCTCTTTATCTTTCTCTTTTTCTCTGTTCTTTGGACCTTTAGTCACTCATGTCAAGGTCAAAGGAGATGCCCTAGAGTATGTTTCTTCTTGTCCCCATTCTGCCTTAACTCCCCTAAGAAGGCATAGGTCAAGTTATAAAGTACAGTGTGGAATCAAAACCCCGCAGAATTGCTTCCGGGCACTTCAAGATGGAATTTTCAATGATTTTCCCCACATTTATCTCACTTTTAGCAATGCGGTGGTGAGGATTGTTTCGTCCATTCTCATCGTGGCCGAGGTGCTTGAGGCAAAGGAGATAAATACGTAAGTGAGGAACTTGCTACCTTAGCCTCTTTCGCTAAGTCTCCAATAGCACGGATTTGTAAAGGTTTTTGTTCCCTTCATTTCTCTCCTTGCCAGGAGCAAGTCTACCATCTTGGTATTTTATTCCTTTTAGTAGTTTCTGAACTTTGAGCCATCCTTCGCAGACCTTCGTATTGAACAACATATTTATCCTCTCTCTGCTGAAGTCTATCCAATGTCCTCTGACATATACTCTCTTTCCTTCTTTTTCCACCATATTGGCAAAAAATTCTTTCACCAAAGCAGCGCACCCAGGTTCCTTATGCTCGCCCAATGCTTGCCATTCTTTCTTCTCAAGCATTTCAACAGCTGTGAGATAAGCTAATCCTTTTTTCAAAGAATGAAACCTTCTGTCTCTGTGAATTTTCTCCCATTAGCGTGGCTTGGTCCGAGATAAAGTTTCTTACTTTTCAACTCGCTCCGTTTCGCTTCTTCACTTCTCCTTTTCCCTTTTTCTCTTGATTCTTCCTCTATCTACCAAACACTCGTTTAATTCTCGTGACCTTCTTCAATTCCACTCGCACCGCCGAGTGGCTCGAATCGGCTTCATTCTCCCATCAACATACTCCACATCTCGCTCGAGGTCTGGAACCAGTCGTGGGCCAAGCATCATGAGAGAGTGGTTAGGGTTTTGGAGCTTTAGGGTTTTTGAAAGGCAGAATGAGAGAGATTTGAGTATGGAAGCAGAGAGGGTTGATGGTTTATGAGAAAGGTGGCCCTTCAATTTTCAAAAATTTTCTATTTATAAGCCAACTGTTATGTCATGTCTTCATTAAATGTTGCAACAAAGATTGCCTAGGGTCTGCCTCCATTTAATACTACAATGTCGCCATTTACGTAAATAATTGTCACGATACAGTTTTGCACCATTTGCAACCGCTACCAAATGTCGCAGAATATCAGAAAAATGTCATACATTCTTTTTAGTGCATTTCTGAGTTTATGTCACGACAATGAAAAAATGTGTCATGACATAAACTTGCCTTTTCAAATTGAGTCCAAAATCAATTATGTCGCGACACGGAGAAAGTACGTTGCGACATTTTACTAACAATTTCTAGACTTTCATCTTTCCCAATTTTTCACTCAAGACACATTCAAAGCAAGGTGTATTCACTCATATCCAACTGAGCATACTTGTGCAAACTCATTTAATCATCAAAGACTCTCAATTCAAGTATGAACAATAACATTTCATTTCTTTATTCAATATAATCTACAAGGCTGATGTTCAAACTAAAAATTTTGAAAACAACAAAGCTATCATTCATTTTATGCATTTAAACTAAACTCACATTCCCTCAAACTTCAATTAAGCATTATCATTAAGAACAAATAAAAGGAAATAGAAATACTCCCCCTTTTAGTTTTTTTTTTTTTTTTTTTCAAATTTCTTGAGACAAGCAGGGGCTTTACTAAAATTCATCTTTAATATAGCTTTATTGTCCTGAAAAATCAACAACAACTAAAAATAAAACCTCCAACATAATTAATACTAAATCAAAAACACGCAAAATTTAACCACGTTAATCTAACTATTAAAAATAAAAATTCTGCTTTGGTTGCCTCTCAAGAAGCTACTCAGTTTACTGTCTTTAGCTAGACATTGCTGATAAATCCTTCATTTTCAACATCTCTTTGTATGCTCCTTTAGTCTGATCAATTTCTTCCCAATGTCCGTTTATCTCTACATCTCGTTTTCTCTTTGCAATCTATCATTTCCGTCACTAAGTAGATGTGAAATCTTGATTTATCTCTCAGATATCGGGAAATGCATTCCCTTGATTGTTTTTGCAAGGAAAGTGGCTAGCCATTCTACTGAGTTTCCAAGTTCCTCAATGAAGCATTAGTATTTGTTTGAAACACGGTTATGTTTTCTTGGAAATTTTCAAGTCTATAAAATCTTTTCATGATAGTCTGCACTTTTCTTGCTTTCTAACATGAAATGCAGCATCTGATCTTCAAATGATTGAGTCCTTTTCTAACCCTGATATTCGCCTCTATTGTCCCTCTGTTGCTGCTATTCTTGGAACCTAAGTTGAGAATAAGCCTGATGGTAATTCTATCTAGGTCTAGGGCCCTGCTGTGCTCCTCCACCATATGAAAAGTTTTCATGATTCCCAGCGCCGGTGTATATGCTGGTGTTGTACAGTTTGAAGTGATAACTTTTGCTCACTCATACTGGGTCTCCCTTCAACTTAGTAGGCCCTTCTTCAATTGGTCCCTTAACACCAGTTTTAATTCTTCTTTTATCAAGCCCTATTTCATATGCAAGATGCATTCTCCTTTCATTAAGCTCCAATTTGCTCATCATCAGATCTATAAATTTGCTTCATATCGCCACGTCACTCTTTAATCAAACGACTTCCCTTGGCCTACTCATCGCTCCTCTTGAAGCTCATGGAGCCTTATAGTTACATCTGGGCAAGGTCCCACCCACAGCCTTACTCCTCTCACACTTCTCTAAAGTTCCTGAGTGAAGGTTGATGCACCATCAAAATTCACAGCATAATTCATGGCACATAGAATATATCCATCTAAGTGGTTAGATCTATTCCATACAGGACATCTTTAATACTTCTTAAATATTTCCCCATGCTGAAGAGACTTCCTCTTCCCAGCAAGCTTAAACATTAATTATTTCTCCTCCTCTCGTATAAGAGCTAGAGGAAAAATATGCTCATATAGGGCTTCCACTAACTATCTCCAAACTGTTTCCACCGATCCAACTGGGTACGTGAATCAACCATGTTACCTACATCTCTTAGTGAAAAGGGGAAGAGTTGTAGCTTGATTACTTGGTCTCACCCTATCTAATTGGATCTGTTTGCCATCCCTACGAATCTTCCCATATGCTCATTGGGATCTTCAGAGGGATGACCAGTGAACTGGTGCTCCTATACCATGGTAATAAATGCTAGCTTTAGCTCAAAATTATTGGCTTCTATGGCAGGTTGTCTCACTGCAGAGTACTCATCTTAGATAATATGCCTCCAATAGTCCTCCATAATATTAGGCCTCTGAATTCTCTCTACTTCTTCTCCTTCTTCTGGAATAGCCTGCAGTCTTTCTCTTTGATTTTCCATATTTCTGGATTCTGCTTCTGTGATCTTCCTCAAATTCTTCATTGTTCTCTCAATTTCAATGTCTATAGGCAGCAGATCTGCTTCTGGTTTTCTATGCATTTAAAATCTTCCAAATAGAAACACACCATCAAATGAATTCAGCGAGACGCTATTCATTTAAGCTCATAGAAAATGTCACTAGCTTCTTTTCACTACTCACCATTAAAACTGCTTTTGTGATTTTCTCAAAAATAATATCAAAAAAGAAAATGTCCAAATTAGTAAATCCCTTTAATAGAATATCACCCTTTAATTCATCGACCCGATTCCCTAAGCAACGACGCCTAAAAACTCGTTAAGACCAAATCAGATGATGTGGATCGTTGTATGCCAAACTACATCACACCTAAGAACTCATCCTTCATAACGGCAATAAAACTCATTAAGATCATTTTTCATATACATGGAAAGATGTATTTGTTAATTTTTTGTAAAATGAGTCATTTAAAATTTGTGTGTGTGGTCTTGATCACTGCAAGTGCATAGGTCATACAAGTAATAAAAGTGGATATTTAAAGTCCAAATATCGTTCCCACGAGGAAGGATGATAAATCTAAAGACTAACTACTCCAACTACTCAAGATCATTACTATTCGAACTCCACTGTTATGATGATAAGAGGACTAAAAATGTAGTCCTAGACTGAAATCTTTAATATACAAAAATAAAGTTTAATAAAATTGGGGTTAAGGATTCATTGAGTAAAACAAAACTAGACATGGATCAATTAGTAATAATCAATTTCTACATCATTTCAATTCATAGCTCAACCATAAATTGGAAAACTGAGTTTGTCAAAGATGTAAGGTAGTATAGTTTGGATTTCTCCTTTAACCATACTTTTCACTTATTAAAGGTTCATATTCATTTATGAGACATGATTCTTAATCGCCATTTATAATATGTAACCCTTTCTAAGATTTAAGTATTTTTCTTTTTCACTATTTCATACTCAAATCTTAGGACTAAAGAATTCCTCGCCACATAGACAAAAGATATTGTAAACCTTTCTCCAATTTGATCGACAATTCATCTACACTTCTTATGAATTTTCCATCCTTGATTAGATCTTTGCTAACACTCGATCGAATCAATTCAATGTAAAGAGGAGAGACCTCGAGTAATTAAACATATACTTCATTCAACTATCCTCAAATTATAAGTAAGTTGGTGATCTATCTGAGTAATCCTTCAAAGTTCATTAGTTCCATAGTATTAGTCTACCATACCCACAAGGAACTACTCTACACTATAAGGATTCTCCATCTTTGTGTCACTCAAAGGGCCTCCCCGAAATCGGGAGCAAGATACAGACTCATACTGGGTACACTAGACCGTACTGAGATCAAGTAAATTTATAAACAATACCAATCAAATAAAGTAAAGCTTTCTTCCACCTTATGCAGAAAAATGACTATCATCAATGACCCATTTCCCTTGAGCTCAACTTTCAAAATCAAGTCATACTCACGTTGACTAACCTGATCAGAAAATTCACTGAAATCATAAACAAACTTAAATAAATGAACTCCGGAAACTTTCTATTATCCATTTAAATCAAACAGTAATGAAAAAGATGATTTTATAAAGAAATACCAACTCGAAACTGCACTTCAATATAATACCCAAGTCCAGAAAATTAACGGAAAACTAACAAAATAAAGCTACACTAAAACTAAATCTACTAAAATGGAAAATAATTAAAAAAAATGCAAGAAAATAAAAAAATGAGCTAAAAACAAAGATTAAATTAAAATTAAAGAAAATCTAAAGAGAAAAATTAAATAAATCAAAATAAAATAAAATAAAATAACAAAAAAAACAAAAACAAAAAGTATAATTCAGCCTCAAAGTGAGATCGAGTCCCCAAACTAAAGGTTTCTCAAGCCTTCGAGGTTCGAGGGAAGCTCCTCTCCATGCTGTCTAGTCCTCAAAGGGTACCGCTAGAATCGTGGAGCCGGGTAGAATTGC
Source organism: Tetrastigma voinierianum (assembly GCA_016808115.1). Classification (NCBI taxonomy): domain Eukaryota; kingdom Viridiplantae; phylum Streptophyta; class Magnoliopsida; order Vitales; family Vitaceae; genus Tetrastigma; species Tetrastigma voinierianum. The sequence goes on along the minus strand of JAEQBH010002845.1, from coordinate 1,097,140 downwards.
TGTGAGGTTCAGTGCTCCAAATCAAACCAGATGGTTCTCATACGAGCCATCTGGTCGCCATGCGCATGAGCAACCGCTAATGTCCTGGTGGATGAGTGGCGAAGTTTGAGCAGAGGCCACTAACTTCCTAAAGTTTTGCACAAGCAATGCAGATTGGATGGTGACGGGATGATAGTGAGTGTATAAAAGTTAAGTAAAAATGCGTGCTCCACGCGCAAGTATACGCTGGCCGAGTTCACGAGTGATAAAGAACTCACAAGGTCGCTCCCATAAAGAGAAGGTCAACACTCGCTTATGACCCAGGAAATGTCTGATCCGCCTTATGCTGAATTATAACTAATTTAACCAATTTAAGGAAAAACCTAATATTAAAATTTTGATTTAAAGTAACATTGAGAAACTAGGTTTGGCCACACCTACCACACTTGATGGATTTAACCTAGATAGCATTTATTTAATATTTCCATATGATTTATGTTTCATGTTGATTGTGCCTACAAGAGATTCTTCTAGATATATCCCGCTATCTCGCTGCAGGTGTATCAGATCTCTCCTTCCGATCCTCGACTCGAGATGCATAAATGTGCAAACCCTAGTGCTACACTTGGAACGTGGGATATCTCTATTCCTTGATTGACCAAGTGTTGCTTTACCCATGTCCCTATGAGTCATCTTCTTTCGATTTCATACTCCTAGCAATAGCATGCTAAAATTGGCCAAATAATAACATGTGATTAAATAATGGAGTAAAGCAATCATAAGAATTCATACCAATATTAAATAAAACCACTTACTACTACATTAACTATTAATAGGGTATCGATTAGGGCTGACACAACCCTAGTAAGAAAAGTTAGTTCATAGTGATTTTCATTACAGACTGAAAGATTTTTAGCATCAAACGAATCAAGAAAAGAAATGCAGAAGAAGTCATCTTTGCGATCTCTCGGAATCCGTCTCCGCCAATCTCCCTATGTTCGTTTGTCCTTCTCTTCAATCTACCTCCGAATCCCCCCTCTTTGCCTCTAAAATCCTTCTTCTTTATATATCGGGATGCGAGCCCATCATTGGCCGAGAATTCCAGAGTTTTTAATGCTCCCGATTCTAAAAGAAAACCTTGATACACCACGGCAAAGGAGTGCTACACCGCAGCGTACTCGAGACAACTGAACTCCTCCCTCGCTAGTTCGCTGTAGTGTAAGACCTCCACGCTGTTGCGAAGAGCTACGCCGTTAAAGGTGGAGCAGCTTCGCCACTGCTGCACTGTCCCCGCTTCGCTTCTCATTTCATTCCGCTCTGGTCTTTTTCTTCATTATTTAGCTTCCTTTTTATTCTTATATCATTGCGGTCCCCAGAAACATTATAATAAGGAGGATTAGCACAATATGAGTGAATATGAATGTAAATCATGCAATTGAGTTATAAAGACACATAAATTTTACTAAAACGCATGCATAATTCACTTCGATCAACACCCCCAAACTTAGTTTCTTGCTTGTCCCCAAGCAAGAACAGACTCTAACCAAGGCACGCAAGAATAAAGCGTAACTAACACCGACGATATGGGTCCAGTACACATGATACTAATAAGAAGGGGTCAACATGACCCAATTCATTAGATCCATGGACTACCTAGGTTTGTTCAACTTCAGAACTCAGACTCGAAGCCGTCCCTCGCGGATCAAGCAAGCTTCACCTCATTTAGCGCTCAATAACCTTTCCCAAGGAGTCTATAGTGCAGTTGAAGTGTGATCTCCAATGAATAACTCGACTCGCACTTCAAACTTGAATTTAACTCTCGCTACTATTTGAATAGCTTAACACGTATTGTGATGAGAACTACCAATTTATTCACTCAACTAATCCTAAGGGATGAACCCTAATTAAGATAAAATCGGGAAGAGCACCTAGTGCTGCAAAGCTAGGTGAGGGTTCAGAGCAGTGATCCATTGGTGACTCCCACCTGTTGTCTACTGCTATCTGGGCTCTCTCGAATCTCACCCCAAACACTCAACTAAACCTCGAGGTCTTGGGACTCGAAACCAATCCATCCTCTGTCCTAGCAATAAAACACAGAGCAAAGCTCAATGTTCCCACTGTGTTAAATAGTTCAGTGCATTAGGTTTCGGGAAGCCTCTGACGTGCTCGGAATTGATTTGATGATCCACTCTATTCCAAAACCATGTTTATTTTGGTTTTTTTTTAATTTTGGGGCTCAAAGGCGATCCTTCTTTTCTAAGGTGTCCCATCACTGTGTTTAAACTTTCCAAAGGTTCAGAAATTCAGATGGAGAGATCGGAGTCTAGGCATACCCCAAGATCACGGTGTGTGTGTGATAGCCACTCAGAAATGGTTTCGAGATCTGGTAAGGTGGCCGCACATGGTCATTCTCAACTTACAATGCAACCCGATCGTCAGAAACAACCTCGAGTTCCCTATTTACTCAAACATACCATTCGTAATTACTATGACTCTCCTTTTTTAAATCATAGCCAAGACTAAAGTTGAGAACACTATCACTCAACTGAAACTACCATATCATAATAAGTATCAAACAGAAACATACAAAGAAAATAGGGCAACCCTGCATTAACTCTACACCTAAAAACACATAAACATGCGTAAAAATAAACTAAAATACCCTGCACACCCACACCCCAAACTTAGAACTACAAGGTCTCACGACAAAGAAATAAGGGCATAGAAATACGCCCTGCAGAATCACCGCAGTGGGAGGTGGCGTGGCGAGTGTGAAAGAGGTAGAGCTGCTACCATCGCGTGACATGGTCCTAGTAAGAGTTTAACGACACATTCCCGGCCTTCGATGGCGCCCATATCCCGACTCAAGGCAACACTTGCGCTTTCGCACTCATCCCATTGGCGCGCTAAACCGCGTAGTGAGCACATGAATCGGGTCTCCGCCAGTGGATCGAGTCGAATCGAGGGGACCCTCAAGGTCGCTATCCTGTGGTCGCCTCACTAGGGCTGTCATGGCCATCGCTGACTCTATCCGACCGCCCGGCCCCCAATCCTCATCCTCGGGTAGTGGTATGGGTAGGCGCTACTACACTTGCTCCTCAGAGTCCAACACCAGGACCTCGACCAGTTAGCATAACTGAGTAATCAGCGAGGGATGGATCAAGGCCCCGGTGCATCTCCCTTGGGTAGACTCAATCAACCCCCTCTGATGATGCACTGATATCAAACTCGGAAGCCCTAGGTCACGCGCAAAGGAGGATCGCTCGTCTTCAGATCGGTGCTAAGGTGTAAGGTAGGTTTGATTTTTATGGGAGCAAAAAATTATACTGCATCCCAAATTTACTCCACAAGAGGGAGCATCCTAAATTGGTAAATCACCATCATGGTTAGTATTTCACATGCCCCCGGCCCTGGTTAACCTCCCGCATCAAGCACTACACCTGTTTGTAACAATGCTTTATTTCTCACTATCGTCATTCAAGAAAGCAGAACTAATTGACGGCTCACACCAAATCCTCACCCACTCTGCCTCTGACGAAAAACAAGGCAGTCAGACTTTGAATGTGGCAAATCGAGGAATTTCGCACAACCGGCTACTCCGAGGATAAAGTATTGTAAAGTGTCCACCAACCGCGATTCCTCGGGATAATGAAGCTTCAAGAACGCCTGAGGTGGGGAAACCTCGTCGGGGACAAACGAGCACTGAATAGTGACTCATGGTAGACGACCTGACCTTCCTGAAATGAACTCATGTGGATCCTCCCGAGGGTAGCGCCCGTGAGGAGCGATCATCGCCTTTCGGGGTCGGATCAACTCCATGGAGCCACGTGGTAGATCTATGTTAAGGTTCCAAACAATGTAAAACTAAGAACTGAGAGCGTACCAAAACTCGTGGTAGGTGGGAAATAAAATAGTCCCAAGTGGAGGCTTTTAAAAGAACAAAATTTTCACCCCGCTACGCAAAGAACAGGGCTCTATGTTGTAGCAGTAAGGCTACGCAAACAAGATGTAGCTCCCACAAGCACACATCTGAAGCTGATAAGAGCCAATACGCAGTCGACGTATGCGCCACGTCATATGTACTGCAGTGCTTAAAACGAAAAATTCTTTTTTCCTATGCAAAGAATAAGAGAGATCTATCAGCCAAGATACCAAAAGAAGGAATGTTTGTAAAACACGAATTTGGCTCTCACAAACTATAATGAACATGGAAACTCCTTAGTTAATAAAGAGCCAGACCCTCAAGTAACCCCGAAAAACCTACAAACACATTAAAACAACAAAAGCAGTAGATTCCAAGAGCGAAATGTAATCAAGTATAAATTAAAAAGACCGGTAATACAAGTCTAAAAATGAGGGATCTCTACAATACTGGTCAGCTTCCTGTGGCTGCTTATGTTTAATGTCGCATCAATTTCTAATGTATAAAGAGACTTTGAATTTTAAAAATAACTGAACTGTTGGGACCTTCCACACCCTTACTGTCTTCTTCCAAGTGTGCTTAGAATGGTGTCCTATCTTCCTGTATGGAATTCTCTTCTAAAATACGGTTTCAATCTCTAGGCATTGACTTTGAACTGTCCCTTCTCTGGATGCATTATCTCAACTCCTCCATAAGGAAATACTTAAACATCAGTGAATCCGCCGACCATTTGACTTCACTCTGCCGTGAAGAGTTTCAACCTAGAATTAAAACAATAAAGACTTAATAATCTTACCAAACTCTTCCATACAATATATTTGTCATGCCAAGCTTTCGTCTTTTCTTTATAGATTCAAGCATTCCCTCATAAGCCTCATTAAGTAAATTCATCTAATTCACTAAGTCAGAGCATCCGCTCTCTCCACTACTTTACATTCATGTTCAAGCAGCCCTAGTTGCCCAAAGATGCTCTTATGTTCCACTCCACTTTAAAAATGGCATGTTTTCCCATAAACTAGTCTTAATACACATACCTAATGGGGTTTAAATGTTGTCCCGTATGCCCAAAGTGCATCATCAATCTTCTTCACGCCTTTCCTTAACCATTAATTATTTTTTCCGTAATTGACTTTATCTCCCATTTGATTAATTCCTACTATCCATTTCCTGCGGTATGCAAGTGATGTTCAATGCCGCACACCATATTTTTGCAATACCTTATCAACCAGCTTGTTGCAAAAATGAGTACCACCATCCGTAATCAATGCTCTTGGAGTGCCGAACCGTGTAAATATGTGGCTTCGAAGGAACTTAGCTACCACATAGGCATCATTAGTGCGTATTCCGATCGCTTCTACCCATTCGAGAGACGAAATAACGTAAGGAGAATATACAGTTATCGAATGGAAGAGGAATGGACCTACAAAGTCCATCCCCACAAATCAAATAGCTCCAACCTCTAGAATTGCATATGGGTGGTTCATCTCATTTGGAAATGTTGCCCATTCTTTGGCACTTATCACAAGTAGAGATACAAACTCGGTGAGCATCCTGAACAAGCTTGCTTCTGCTAAACCCGATTTAAGTACCTTGTCGTCATTCCTCCGGCCTCCAAAGTGTCCTCTACATGATAAGGTGTGGCGTTGATTCGCATCACTACCCATTTCATCTTCTGTACATCGTCATTTCACTTTATCCGCACAATGCTTGTATAAAATAGTTCTTCCCAAAAGAGTAGTGCTTCAAATGTGCAAAGAACCTCTTCTTCATTGCAAATTTGCACTGAGGGATAACCTTGGCCACTAAGTAATTCACATAGCCGCTAAACCATGGAACGAGCCAGGTCTTCAATTAGTAAGAGCCGCTCATCCGGAAATTCATCACTAACTCCGTACTGCCTCCCAGCCCTTCCAACTCGTAATAGATGGTCCGACTCAGGTTCTCTATTCCCTTCGTTTTTAATCTCAGCCAAATTCTCGTATTAGAGTGTACCCCATTGTATTAGTCTCTGCCATGGGCCCTTTAGTCATTAGGTACTTAATGGTTGAGTGGTCAGTGTGCACTATTACCTTATTGCTAATCAAGTAGGGCCTAAATTTGTCAAAGGAGAAAACAATGGCCAATAGCTCTTTTTCAGTGGTGGCGTAGTTCTCATTGCATCATTCAAAGTCCCATTAGCATGTTGATAGCCTCGGAATATCCTTTCTTTTCGCCCCGCATCGTCCGATCGCATAGTCACTACACACACATTAGTCAAACGGAGGTCCCACCGTGCTACAACTATAGGGGCCGATACCAATCTATCCTTCAGATCGAAAATGTCATGACACACCGCTTCATCAAATCAAATGGTGTCCCTTGAACTAGCAACCTGGACAAGGGCTTTAACCGAGAAAATCTTTATGAACCTCCTATAGAACCCTACGTGTCCTAGAAAGCTTCTTATGCCCTTTACTAATGATGGAGGAGGTAGTTTCTCTATTGCCTCAATCTTTTCTTTGTCTACCTCTATTCCTCTTGCAGAAATTCGGTGCCTAAGTATTATGCCTTCTTGTAAATTCATAAAGGGTACTTCTCCCAATTCAAAGACAAGATTGGTTTCCCACACATCTAATCAAAGACTGACCTCAAGTTTTCCAGTAATTGTCAAAGGAGTTCCCACACCGGTGTCATCCATGAACACCTCAATCGTATTTTCAACCATATTTGAGAATGGCCATCATACAAATAATAGAATGTGCCTAGTGAATGTCAGTCGCCTTCTCTTGATCCTTCCGCTATAGCGATTCGATTGTAACCTAATACCCATCCAAAAAATAGTAGTATTCATGCCTTGCCAACCTATCTAACATCTGATCCAAAAATGCAATGGAAAATGGTCTTTTCTGCAATTTTATTCAATTTCCAAGAGTTCATGCAAATTCCTCCAACCTATGACTGCTCTAGAAGGCAAAGAAATGTATTATTCTCTCTCTGGTTTCCTTGTCATTATTATTCCTCCCTTTTAGGGGCAATAACCTGTACCAAACTCACCTACGACCGTCAAAATAGGATAAATAACTCCCTAAGATCCGCCAAATTAATTTCAAGATTTCCTTACGAACTACTTCTTTCTACTGCTTGGATTCGCTCCTATGTGCGCTCTCCACCTCTGCTGGTCTATGACCTTCCACTAGCACAATTCGATGCATACACATAGAGGGGCGAATCCCCTTTAAATCAGCCAGAGACCAGCCAAGTGCATCCAGATCTCTCTGAAAGTACTCTCAATACCTTATCTTCTTCAAGTACTACTAAGGATGTCAAATAATCACTAGTAAGGGGCGGAGGCGTCCCAAGATAAGCATACCTCAAATGGCTAGGTAGTTGGCTTTGCTCCATCTCGTGGTCTGTTCAAGGATGGCACCGACATTTGAGTATTTTTTCCTAGGGGTTCGTGAAGATTTCTTCCTATTAGGCCGAAAGAGTCCATCCATTTCACATACCTTCGACCTCTTCTCCCGCATCTTCCTCTCGATTCACTCACCTAAGCTAGTTCCAAAAGGTCAGCGAGACTACTTTGGCTGTATAAATTATGGTTCTACTGCCTTTATCATGAAGCATGTATCACTCTTCCGCTCTGGTGTCTCACAAAATTTCAAACATATTGAACTTGACCTTATCATCCTGCATTCTCAATTTCAACTCTCCCCTCTGCACATCAATCATTACCCTACCAGTTGTGAGAAATGGTCTACCCAATATTATGGGTATTTCTTTATCTTCTACCATGTCCGTATCGATGAATCACAGAAGATAAACTTATCTACCTTCACTTAACGCCTTCTATCACGCCCATCCCCCGATTCTTCTTAATGACTGCCTCGTTTAATCGAGGTGACTATAATGAGCTTAGCTTCACCTAATCCCAAAGGCCGAATATGGATAAAGGCATGAGGTTAATACTAGCTCCCAGATCACACAAGGATCTCAAAGATGGAGTTCCTGGATATAATAAGGAATAGTAAAATACCTCTCAGGTCTTTCAACTCGCGTGGTAGTTTCAAGTGACGGCACTACATTCCTCGATGAAATTTGACTACTTAAATTCGGCGCCTTCTTTCTTTTGACAAGAGATATCCTTCATGAATTACATAACTAGGCATCCGTTCTAAAGCATCAGCAAATGGAATGTTGATGTGCAACACTTCCATAAACTTTGTGAATTGCTTATCTAGTTTATTCTTTTCAGGCGTTGAGGGTATGGAATTTGTGCAATGGGTTCAGTCGTGTTTGGTCTACCTTTATCCTTAGTTCCTTCTTCCTCAAACTTTTTCTCTTAGGGTTGTTCCCTTTCTATCTTGTCATTCGGGACTAATTGATTACTTCCTCGCTCTACCTCTCCTATCACAAAAATGTCGTCCTGGTGATTACACTCTCTACTCACTTCTCAATGTGATACTTACATGTTCAATACTCTTCATCTTTGCCCACTCGTAGTTACTATGTAATGATATGTGCTGTCTCTCAGTCAACAATGTGGCCATTTGGCCTATTTGCACTTCTAGGTTTCTCGAGTCAGCCCTTCATTCCCCAGAGGGTCGTGAATTGCTTTTGTAGCTGCTGAGCTTGGTTTTGGAATGTGACCTTCATCTCATTCATAAATGTGTTGTGGGAAGCCATCATATGAGCTAAGATTTCTTCCATATCACTTTCTTCTCTGGTGGTGGTTTGCTTGCTCGAAGTGATGGCATATTATTCCGTCGTCTTCCAGCTATAGTTCCGATTGCTCGATTATTCTAAGCATCTCCCAACCTCACTCGACTGATTCGACTGTACCCATTCCGTAGGTATGACTCCATATCGCCCCGCTTTTAGTTATTTTGCCTTATTTTATTTGTGTTGTGACTTGGTCTCGACTTTATACTTGTGATTTCAGGAAAGCAATTAGTGTGCATGCAAAGACAAGATCGCAAGGAATTACTTCCATTCAATCCTGAACTAGAATTGACATTACATCGATTACGCAAAGAAGCACATGCAACCCAATTTAAAATCATGCAGACTCAATAAGATGAAGGGCAGTTCCAAGAAAGGAATGAACCACAAGTGGATCAGAATGGACATAATCATAGAAATCAAGCCACCCGTATCGTTTCAGACAGCCCACGCCATCCCTATATGCTACTTTAAGGAGTTCGCCTCACACTCATACTTGTTCACCAATATACGATCGACCACCCATCTCAGTTTCTAACAACTTTGAGCCTAAAGGAGTAACTCACAAATGCTCCACAATATACAATTATACGCTGCCGAAATTACATAAGATTTGTGACTCACAAGTGTCATTCCTATGAAGAGTAAGGTCAATAACGCTTGGCTTAATCTTAGAAATATTTGGATCCAATCTATAGTGAATTATAAATTCAATTTACAAGCCTAATATTAAAATTTTGATCTAAAGTAATGATGAGAAGGGAACCAGGGTTTTGTTATCACCTACCACACTCGATGGATTTTAACTTGCATAGCGTATTTATTTAATATCATATGATTTATGTTAGCGGGTCGATCATGCCTTACAAGAGATTCTCCTTCGAGATATATCCGCCTATCTCGCCATCAGTGTGGTATTGCATCTCCGTCAATCTCTGACTCGGATGCATAAATGCAAACCCTAGTGCTACACTTGGAATGTGGGATATCTCATTCCCTGATCGACCTCAAGTGTCGCTTACCCATGTCCCTATGAGTCATCTTCTCGATTTTAATTTTAGCAATAGCATGCTAAAATTCACACACACAATATGTGATTAAATCTTGAGGAAGCAATCATACGACCATACTATCATTAAATAAACCACAACTAATACATTAATCCATAATAGTGTGGTTAGGGTTGACAAAACCCTAGTAAGAAAAGTTAGTTCATAGTGATTTTCATTACAGATTGAAATATTTTTAGCATTAAACGAATCAGGAAAAGAAATATTGTATAGTTGCCTTCGTAATCTCTGGACCGTCCCCACCTCCTCTGTCGGCCTGTCTTCTCTTCACCCGCCCTAATCCCCTCTTGCCTCTAAAATCCTTCTCTTTTATATCTCAGGATGCGGGCCCATCATTGGCCGAGAATTCCAAAGTTTTTAATGCTCCTGATTCTAAAAGAAAACCTTGATACGCCGCGGCTGCACTCCGAGACTACCGAACCCTCCCTCAGCCGTTCACTCCAGCCAGGACCTGGCACTCGTCGGCGAAGAGCTACGCCTGATGTCAAGGGAGGCTTGCCACCACGCACTCCAAGGTCTCGCCCGCTCTACCATTCTCTCGTCTCAGTCTTTTCTTCTATTATTTAGCTTCCTTTTTTATTCTTATATCGCCATGTCCTGTAAAACATTATAATAAGGAGGATTAGCGCAATATTAGTGAATATGAATGAAAATCATGCAATTGAGTTATATAAACACATAGAAATTTTACTGAAACGCATGCATAATTCACTCCGATCAGATGGCCTCAGCTTTAGCAGTAGGTGCTTCAGGTGTAGAATGTGCTACAGGTGTAGGCAGGATGTGCACTAGGTCAGGAGAGGGTGCTTCTGGCAGTGGGCTATTGCTGGCTTGGGCAGTGGCACTGGGATTCAATTTTATGAGAAATGGTTTAAGAATAAGATTTTGGGGCTCTTCCACTACTTCCTTTCCACTGCCTTCCTCAATCATCAATGGGGAGATTGCTTCATTCTTTCTCGATGGACAAAAAGCAGCACAAATGTTTGAGGATTTGGTTAACCCTTAAGAAAATTCTACAAAAGTCTCTTTCAACCCTTCAGAATTCATCGTTACAATGCTCCTCCACGCGGGTAATTCAATCGTGCATTATTCCTCCGAATTTCTACCTCTGGATGAACATGTCGATCGTGAGCCTTGAAATGGAGTACGCAGTTGTCAATTGTCCGACTCAAGGTCATTTCAAGCCCATCTAATCTTTCGTTCGTAGAACCTATAATATCAATTCTTTGATTTTCGATATCACCGTTGCCTTCATAAAATTACCTGAACAATTTGCTTAAGTTCAAGACATTGCTTCGCTTCAATCAAGAAGTTAATCGTGGTGGCTAGACGCTGAGGAGTCAAGCATAATGCAGGAGCAAGAGGTGCACACCGTGGAAGGTCTCGTTTCATGAGAAATTCGTGTTCCTCCAACTAGGTCAGGTACTACCATATGGTGCATTAGTTGGAGGCACAGTGCAAGAGGGTGCACTCACCCATGGAGGGTGTATGTGGTCCCTCATGGACCTAAATGCATTGAGGTTCCTCTCCACTTCCTACTAACTCTGCTACTCTTCATGCGAAGGTTCCATTGGATCAAAATTCAAGTTCAGTCCAGAATTTGGTTCATGTGGGAAATTGATTTTGACTAGCCTGCCTTTTGAGTTTCTAACCCACTAGAACATGCATTCCTGCAACAAGAACAAGGCAAACACCAAACAAAATAAAGAAAAACAATTCTACCAAAAAGGGTTAAAGTTAGCTAAAAAAAAACAGTGAAGTGAAACTAAGCAAACTATCAGTAAAATACTAAAAAGAATGATAAGAGAAAATTCACCAGAACTTGTGATGAGGATCACAAGTGTTCAGTATGTTGTCATTTGCACTTAGGCACCATCCCCAGCAACTGCGCCATTTGATTCGTATGTCGTGGGGTATCTTTAATCAACAAAATTTATACCTAATACCTCCTACTGGGTTTACTGTTACTGGGCAAAGATAAAGGTTTCTAGGATCGCCCATGCAGGATGGGTTTCTTTCTTTATAGAAATGACTAATACCGAGGTTTTACACGTGATTTCGATGTCGGGATTTGATAAAACTAGTGGGTTGTGTAATGGTTGAAAAACCTGAAAATAAAATAAGTTAAAATGTAAAAGAGAATTTCATGTTAGGTCACTAGCTTAGGTTCCTAGGCAAATGAGGGTTTCTCAGTTCTTTTCCTCGTTATTGGGGAGGATGACCTATAGTCATCTCCCAAACCTAGCTCTTCATTTAGCTATAAAAGTCGACCCAAAATAACTATCCTTTGGAAAATGGTATTCACCGAGTTACTAATGGTCCTGCATGTACAAAACAAGTCTCCCTCGACTCACCTCCACGGCTCATACATAACCAATGAACATCATTGATCTAACATTAAGCATCCAATGAGCCCTGTGTTTTTACTAAATCCATTCAAGGCGCATCAAAGGATCAAACCTAAAGTTAGAAAGGGAATGTAAGAATAACAATGAATACCGCACGAAACCATGAAACCCCTCAACTCATCTTTAGATCCTCACTAATGGCCTTCCACTTCAAGGATGAAGGGGTTTTAGCCGCTCATCCTCTGAGTTGTCATCCTCAGAGGGTGGTTGACTAGTAAGAAAATGAGAGAAAGTGAAAGAAAATGAGAAAAAGCGGGAACTGCTACAAGCTTCCCTCCAAAACTTCAATAAAATGAAAGACTTTTTTTACAATGCCTTATCTAGGGGCTTTTATAGCCAAACCCCATTACAAATTACCAAAATAACCAAAACAATAACTATTACAAGGGGACAAGTTGGGAAGAAATCCAAAAAGTGACAAAAAAGTCAAAAAGTCAAAAGTTGCAAGAACATTCAACAACAAGTAGAAACTGCTAGGGCAGGTAATTTCACAGTCATGGAAATTCATGTACTCGTGAAATTTCACAGTGGGTCGCGAATTGCAAAATCTCGCAACCCTCATGGACCGCTAAGGGCTAACAGATCTCTCCTCGTTATGCCTCGGCTCCCACTTTTTCCTCGCTCCGATTCCAATTGATTTCTTCATGCTTGAGTTGAATCCCTAACTATGGTATAAATAGCCTGTAAAAACAAAAAAACTTGCCATAACATTTTATTAGTAGCATTGCAAGGTCCTTAACATGCCAACTGGGTTAATTAGGCTGATTACTACGCAAAAAGTGCTCAAAACCTATGTTAATAAGGGTGTAAAATAGCACTATTTTGGTAGTAATCACTAACTGATCAGGAAAATTTACTGAAATCATAAACGAACTTAAATAAATGAACTCCGAAAACTTTCTATCATCCATTTAAATCAAATTACTATAAAGAAACACCCACTAAGCCGCACTTCAACAGCAATACCCAAGTCCATAAAATTAACTGAAAACTAACAAAATAAAGCTACACTAAAACTAAATCTACTAAAATGGAAAATAAAATAAAATAAAATAAATATATATATAAGAGCCTTCAACCACCCAAACGTCCCGAAAGTTGCCGGTCGCGCACATTACCCTAAAGCCGCCTATTTACAAGCCTTAATGTTGGGCTTAACTTCATTAACTGCATTGTGGATCCCCAAAATTTTGGCCCAAATTGGTCTCTTTGTCGCAACATAGAAAGTCTGGCCATGACGTAACTTCAAGATTTGGTCACTACCGGTCAGAGCTTATTTTCTCGTCAGTAACCTATTCTCTAGGCTTGCTCTTGAATTGTGTTACGACATACTTTGATAATGTCACGACATAGATTTTATTCAGTTAGCCTTGTTCAAGGATATTAGAATTGCCTTGTGTCGCGATTAATCTAACTGCTTGCAACCAACTTTCACGTCTTGTCCTTTCCAGAGTCTATTGTCACTTATTGACAATTTTCTTCGCCGCGATAAACATTTACCTTTCAGTCATTAACTCCGTCGCGATAAAGTTTACTCGGTCAGACAGGATTTCCCTTCAGTCCTTATACTTCACGACAGAAACCCCTTAGTCGCGATGCAATTATTCTTTCCTAATTCCTCTAAATACCAGTCGGTAGTCGCGACATAAAATTATTTGTTGCGACACAATTTCCTTAGCTATGCTTAGTTCTTCTTCAATTTCTTTCGTGACCTAATTTTTCTCTGTCGCGACAAAATTTTATCATTCCTTAGCTTTTATTGTCACGATAGAAAACTTCATTGTCACGACACAGGTTTTGCTTTCAACTCTTGATCATGTCACAACAAGAATTTCTTTGTCGCCATCTTTCTTGTCTCGCTCTTCAGCTTCTTATCGCGACAAGGAATTCACCTCCTTCATGTTTTGGTTGTCATGACATAAATAATCTTTATTCTGACAAAGATTTATCGCTTTTGGCTGTGAATTCGAATGTTATGTCTTACTGTGGATTTTCTTCGCTTGCGGATACCAATTCTTCCTCGGAAATGGGTCGGGATGCTAAAAACTCTCATTACAACATAAAAACATCATTCCCGCCTTGACTCAGGTTGTAATCTACAATTTCTATAAAGAACAAGATTATCTTTATCTAAACAGTTCATCCTGTTAGTCTTCAAATTTCTTTTTATGTTGCAACATAAATTATATTGCCGCCATTACAAATCTTCTTTCATTGCCTCATAATCATTGGTCGCAAAAGAGTCAAGGATTGTAGCGACAGTTTTCTTCACAATATTCTTTAATAATGTCATGACAGAAAAACTCTTTGTCACGACAAAACTTCTCTTTCAGCCATTGAGTTATGTCTGAGCTTTGTTACGACATTTAGTTGCCGGGCAATGACATACCTACCGCTTTGAATTTGTGGTTTTACATACTTAAAATTGGTGTGTTGCGATAAAGATCATTATTTCTTCCACCTTTTGCTTCTTTTCCATTGCTTTTCTCTTTTTTCAATTTACACCTGCAAAACATAAAGTTGGTGAATATTCCATAATTTGGCATAAAAATAAATCTAAAATTGTTAAAAACATGCTAGAAAATGGATTAAAAATATATGAGTTTAAGACTCATCAGTTGCCTCCCAAGAAGCACTATATTTAGTGTCGATAGCTCGATGAAGTTGTGTCTCACTGTTGGTTGCTTGAAGAAACAAAGATTATACAGCAATGTAGTTTACTATTTCTTTAGCAAGTTGCTCACCCAAATAATGCTTCAACCTCTAGCCATTGACTTTGAACTCTCATTCATTTTCTGTCGCACCCCTATCGTACTCATAAGTGGGGTTACCGATGTGACTATGATAGCTCGTACTCATCTTGATCTCAACTTGCCCGAGAACAATTTTTAGCCCGGAGCTGAAAATCGACTTTGTCACCCACCTTGAACTCTTTCCTTAGCAAGTGTCGTTATGCCATCTTTTCGTTTTCCTCAGATCTTGCATTCTCATATGAGTCATTGTGCATTTCCTCAAGTCTATTCATTTGAAGGGAGTCTTTTTCGCCACTTTCGAGATTGAAATTGAGGTTCCTTTATCGCCTTACATTGCACGTTGTTCTAACTCTAATTATAAATGGCACTAAGCCCAAAGATTAAGCGAAAGGGGGACATGCTAATTGGAGTTTTGAAGGCGATCCTATATGCCCATAGAGCACCGTCCAACTTCTTCAACCAATCCTTCCTAGACGAACTCACCGTTTTTTCCAATATTGCTTTGATTTCCTTATTTGAAATTTCTACTTGCCCATTGGATTGTTCATCCGAGAAAGATTCCTCAATCTCTATGTGGTCTTCAATCCCCTTATCGGATTCCAAACAAGATAGGTGGTCTGCTACCACATTTTCACTACCTCTCTTGTCTTTAATTTCCATATCAAATTCTTGAAGCAATAAAACCTAGCGAATTAATCTCGGTTTAGCATCATTTCTCATCATAAGATATCAAATTGCCACATGGTCCGTGTAGAGAGTCACCTTGGAGCCAAGTATGTACGATCTGAACTTATCACAAGAATACACCACTGCTAGCATCTCTTTCTCTATAGTCGTATAATTCTCTTGAGCTTCGTTCAGCGTTTTACTCACATGATATATGGGCCTAAAGATGTTCTCTCGCCTTTGTCCCAAAACAGCCCCAACTACATAATCACTGGCATCGCACATTATCTCAAAAGGTTCACCCTAATTTGGTGCAACGACAATGGGTGCTTTGATCAATTTGTTCTTTATCTCCTCAAATGTTGTCATGCAGACTTCATCAAAGCTAAATATCACATTTTTTCCAACAATTTACATAGTGGTTTTGAGATTTTTGAGAAATCTTTGATGAATCTTCGATAAAAACTTGCATGTCCCAAGAAACTACGAACACCCGCACCTAGAGTGGCGGTAAGGCTGATTGTTGTTATCTTTGCTTTATCCACTTCTAACCCTTTGGAAGAGATGAGGTGTCCAAGCACAATACCCTCTTGCACCATGAAGTGGCATTTCTCCTAGTTTTCTCCTAGTTCCAAACCAGATTTTTCTCTTTGCATCTGTGTAGAACCACTTCAAGATTGGTCAAGCAGTTATCAAATGAGCACCCATACATTGAAAAATCATCCATGAAGACTTCCATGATGTTTTCTATCAGAATTGAAAAAATGGTGGTCATGCATCTTTAAAAGGTGGTTGGAGCATTGCAAAGCCCAAACGGCATTCTTTTAAAGGCGAATGTCCCATTTGGACATGTGAAGGTTGTCTTCTCTTGGTCTTCAAGGCTCACCATAACTGCTGTATCCTCGACAGCCATCTAGGGAAGTAGTAGTGAGTGTCCTCAAGTCTAAGATAGCATATAATCCAAGAAAGCTTAGCTGACACGATCCTTCCTAATTGCCTTGCTTCAGCTCCTATAGTCAATTTATTACCTCCATCCTCAGAACTATAATGAGTGAATAGAAGCTCATTTTTTTATTCCTCGAACTACAAATTATCCCTCATCTTTTCTAAGACACACTAAACGGATTCCTCACACCTGCATACTGTACAAGATATATGAACCTAGTCTGAAGCCATTTTAGAACTTCCTTTTTCACGACTTACTTCATTGCGGGGTTTAACCGCCTTTTATGCTCATTGGATGGAGCATGATCTTCTTCCATCAAAATTTTGTTCATGCATATGGAAGAACCTATCTCCCTTTTGATGTCTTCTACGGACTACTAAATTCGAATTCTTCAAGCACACCTAACAGCTTTAATCTCCTCGTGATTATCAAGGTTTTAGCTTTGAAGATATAATTACTAGCTTTGTATCTTTGCATCCCAAAAATGCATATTTGAGGCCCTTCAGTAATTCCTTCATCACTAATCCATCCGGAGTCCTTCTATCTTCTTCTAAAATTGATTCTTCTTCATTTTCTTGAAATGCAAGTATTTGCTTCGACGGCTACATAAGAGATGATAGATTCTCCCCTACCTATGGCAAACTGCGGGTGTTTTGATTTTGTCAAGCATTGCTCGCGGACTCGCTTTTTCCAAAATCATATAACACGTCATCTTATGAAGGAATCAAGGCGTCAATGCTCATGCAACTTGCATTTTCAGCACTTAGGAATTCCATGTTTTCATACATATTGAACTTCACTTGGTCTTCACCTACTCTCAGTGTTAATTCCCCATTCTTCACATTGATGAGTGGTTGCCCAAAGGCGAGAAACGGTCTTCCCAAGATCATCAATGCCAATCTATCTTCCTCCATATCTAAAACCACAAAATCCATAGGAAAGATGAATTTATCAACCTTCACTAAAACATCTTCGATAATGCCCTTCGGAAAGGTCAAAGATCTATCAGCCATTTGAGAAGTGATAAAGTTGTAGGTGTATTTTCCTCCAAATTCAACTTTTTATTCATTGAAAATGGCATGAGATTTATGTTTGCCCTAAGATCACATAGTGCCTTGCTGGATGTGTGCTTCCCAATGATGCAAGGAATAGTAAAATTACCTGGATCTTTGAGTTTCTCTGGGAGCTTCTACTGAATGATTGCACTGCAATTTTCAATCAAATTTACTGTCCCATATGCCTCTAACCTTTTCTTGTTGCTCATTATCTCCTTCATGAATTTTACATAGTTAAGCATTTGATTCAACGCATCAGCAAATGGAATATTGATCTCAAGTTTCTTAAACATGTTCAGAAATTGAGCAAACTGAGCATCCAACTTGGTTTTTTGAGTGTAGAAGGGAGGGTTATTGGGAAAGTCATTCTTCCCGGGACAACTCATTATATTTTTGCTCATTTCCCTTGTTTTTCAACTCAACTCCCGCTTTGTTCTTCTCAGCTTCTATCTTTTCTTCAATTTCATCTTCCCCCTTCTCTTTTTTCAGCCTCAACATTTCTCTTTTTAGGTTGCTCTTCTTCATTCAAATTCTTCTTCTGCTCTTCAAGTTCTTTTCCACTTCTTAATGTGATAACCATGCATTGCTTCAGGTTTTTCTCTGTATCACTCAAAAAGGATTTTGGCGGATTCTCTCTCAAAGATTGAGCCAATTGTCCCATCTGAGTTTCTAGATTTTTCAAAGATGCTTCCAACTCGACCTGATTTGTCTCCATATTCTTCATGAATGTGCCAATATTTGTTTGGTTGTGCTCCCTATTTTTCATGCATGTCCCCATGGTTGATTGAATACCTTCCATGCTCTTCATTACATTTCCCATCACAACTTAACCATTTTCCAACTGGGTGATTCTAGTGCTCTGCAGACTTTCATGTCATTTATCGCCAGCAAGAGCCCATCGACCGACCGCCAGATTTCCTTGAAAAATCGAGCCTCAAGCCCGATTCTAAAGCTCGGGGGGTGCCATGAAAATATGAATTGACGAGGCTCATGGGGAACTATGGCTTGATTGTTGTAAGAGAATTTCATGATTCCTTAACCCCTGGATGATAATGGATGGTAAGTCATTCATTGGTCGAAGGTGTAACTTATATTATTCACATAGTTTGCATCCTCAATTTGAAGTGAAGGATTAGCCATAAGAGCACCTTGTGCTTGCATATATGTGATCTCCCTAATAGTCAGCTCTTTTGGAGCTTGTTGATTTAATCTCGTCATCAAGGCTTCAAACTTCGCCTCCAAAGACGAAATTCTATCTACCTCATGCATTCCCCCTTGTTTTCTTCCATCACTTCTCTTAGCCAATTCTTTGAACATCAAGTTGGCTTCTCTTACAGTTTTCATGGTGATTTAGCTTTCACACGCTACGTCCACTAGTGCCCTGGTCGAATAGTTAAGACCATTATAGAATATTTGCACTTGCTGATGTGGACATTTCCTTAACAGTTCTTTAAACCTATCCCATGCATCATAAAGTGTCTCTTCGTCTACTTGTCGAAATTGTGTGATTGCCGCTCTGAACTAAGAAGTCAATTAAGGTGGAAAAAATTTCGTCAAGAATACCTCTACTAAAGCTCCCCAAGTATCTATTGATCTCGACGTTAGATTATGGAACCAATTTCTTGCTTTATCTAGTGAAAAAGGAAAGAGCTTAAGCTTAATCACATCAAGGGTCCACTCCATTCATCTCTTATACTGCCACACAATTGTAAGAAGACAAGCTCCATCGGGATCTCTCGTAAAGGTCACCCCCAAATTGTTGTTGTCGACCATAGAGATCAATGCGTGCTCTTAATTCAACATTGTTAGCATCTATAGTTGATGTCGAATCCTCAACATTCTTCATTCATCATGGCCTCCAAATAAACAATTCTCAAGTGTCAAGTTCCTTAATTCGAGATTTCATTTCTTTGGGTCCAAATGACCACTGAATCTATCAATGTTTGGATCATCCATCTCAGCTTTATCGGCTTTGACCTTCTTTTATCTGAACAATGTTCTTTCGATTTCTGGATCAAATGGCAATAAATTAAAGTTGGACCTTCTATGCATAAAATTTGGTACCTAAAATCAGAAAACAACACTAGAGAATAGAGTAAACAAACTAAATATAGAATAAAAACAAAATAAAACTAAAAAGGAAAATAAAGGAAATAAAATAAAATTTCTGCACAAAAAGATTTTTGCTCAAAGTAGAAATGTCCCTTTTTCTAGAATATTAATCTATTCCACTTAAAACATCGCATCCCCGACAATGACGCTAAAAACTTGTTCGGTTGTTTTTGTTTATATAAAAGTTTGGTTAAAAGCAACCTAATCCGCAAGTTCACGGATCACAAGTAACATAGTGGCTTTCAAATTAAAAACATGGTATGTCGAACCCACAAAGAAGAGAGAGATGACTCAAAGTAGGATTAAGCACCTTAGCCTACCTGGAAAATTTTACTATTTACAAATTAAACTTCATTCATGCCCCCGCATTCGACTCCAAATTCCTGCAGGTCGACCTGATCCGTGACGCGCGCTCTCGCTCTCGCTTTTCACTCCTATATACATTGTTGAATACCGTGAGAAATAAAATGCCGCATAATCATTCTTGCCAAAGACGGGTCCACCGCTTGTCAATTAACACTTTCAATATGGAATGCATGCCCTTTCACATTATCATTCACAAAACATTATCGTAGTTCATCTCCACAAATAACCAAATATGTTTTTCCCATGAAAACTTATACATTTTGGTTTCCATTACAAAAGGATCAAATAATGTCATGGGATGAAATGTGGCGTGCATGAGACGGTTGCCATTTATACTCAAGACAATTCAACGATGACTCGAACTCTACTGGTTTTTGCTCATTCTTAGTCACGCACTCGCACGATAAGATAAAATAACGCTGCTAAGCATTTTCATGCTTAGTGGTTCTATGCAATTCTCTCTTAATTTCAATTAAACACAAATATGCAGCTTTTCTGAAACAATGTTTTGGGCACAATTTCAATAGTCCATGCAATATACATTATATATATGTGCTTATTTCACATACTTTCATTTGTCAATCATTTTATCACTTCAAAGTATACAATTTCATATGCAATATTTCATTCGAAACTCAAATCATGCATTTCACACATTTACTTATAATTTTTCCCTTAAACGAATTTAACCATTTCTTTTAGTGCCTAGGATAACGGAATCACTAGCATAGTCTTGTTGGATTGCAGGCTGGTATAAAAACATTTAATAATACAGTAAGGTCCCGCTAGGGTTGGCCACCGCCATTTAAAAAAAAAAAATCAACAGTGTGTACACTATCGATTACCATCCTATCGGCTATGGATCGGGTATGTCACCATATTTCGCTTCGCGATAAGATCGCTTTTGACCCTTTATCGGGTATACTCAATTCATCCTTAACTCGAATATAAAGGATAACATTCTATTAAGGGCATTAAAACTAAGTCATAGTAATTTACAATATTGTATAGACATTTATACCGAAATAATATACTTATTAAACCACATCACATCTGATCAACCCAACCCTACATTATGAACCCACACACGCTTTTCTCAAAATCATTTCAACTAAGCATCAATCATAAAACTTGAAATAAGAAGAGAGGTATGAAGAATCAAACCTGCAAAGGTTGTCGCCCTCGATTCCTATCCCCTAATCCCACCTGGTCGCCTCGCCACAACCCCTAAACCATCACAATTAGATAACCATATTAGTTGGTTTATTTAGGTTTCTAGTTAGGGTTGTTTTCTACCAAACTTCATTCAAGTAAAATTTTTTGGGAATAAAGAGCCACATTTTACCAACTTCCTTCAAGTTCATTGTTCCCCTATAAATCTATTTTATTCAAAAATTGGAATCATCCAATTCGGAGCACTAAAACTCAAGATATGTTCAAAACAATCAGGACTACTCTATTTTCAAAACATAACTGCACTGTCTAAAATAACTTGGGCTACGAATTTCCATTCCAACGCCCAAATTTGAATACACTTATTTCAAGAAGATTTGTTCTCCTAGAAGTTTAGTTTACCTAGAAATTTGAATCACTCAATTTGGATGAGTAAAACTCAACTTATGGGGTAAATACCAAAACACCAAAACTGTACCAAACTGAACCAAAATTTACCCGAAAACAGAGCCTCACTTTGACAAATTTCTGGGTCCAATGGGGTCTAAAATTTAATACAGTTGTTTCAAGGATATATGTTCTCCTAGAAGTCTAGTTTACCCAAAATTTTGAATCACTCAATTTGTAATGCTGATACCAAGTTATGCACAAAACAAAAATATATGTTTCGAAAATTCTCGATAAAGATCTCCCTAAAAACCCCAATATTTCCTTTTATACAAAAATTCTCAAAACCAATCCTAACCTAAAGCACTTTGAAACTTAACCAAAAATAACCCCTTTAAAACTGGATCTTACAACCATTTAAAACACTTCTATTCGATTTGAGCTTTCACCAAACCCAAACACAACATTTAGGGAAGCTAGGGTTAGTTACTTAAATCTCTTAATTCTTCTACTAGCTTGACTAGCTTCCTTTCGCTGATCAAATGGAACTCAAGATGAAACAATCACACAACTTGGCTCGTTTCTTCTAAACTATGCCCTTCTCTTCTTTTTTACCTTAAATGAGAACTTCCTCATTGTAGGACTAAAAAAGTTTGGTCTTAATCCACATCCTCCATAAGGCCATGTTTCGGCTCTCTTGGGCATTTCTTTGGGTTTCATTTTCCTTTTTTTCATTTTGGTCGTTTCTTTGTCTTTCATTTACACTTCATTTCATCAAATTTTCCATTTTGGCATATACACTTACTCAGTTTATGACCCTTTTGTCCCTATTTCTTGGAGACATTTTACCAATTTAACTTTAATTCTTGTGTAATTTCCGAGTTTTATCATTTTTTTTTTTTTTTGTTCTTTAACAATATAAATTCCAGAAAAATACAACTTAACTTATTTTATATCCTAAACATGTTATAAAACTGTTAAAGTATTTTTTGGGCGTTACAAAACTAATTGTGATTGATTGTTAACTAAAAAATGAAACTAAGTTAAACTAAAAATCTACTCTAAAAGATTAGCAAATAGTTGGATTAAGTTGTAAGAAAAACTTTAAGGAATAACACTAGGGCCGGTTATTTCCATTGGTGCATTTATGGTTTATATTCGTTAAGTGCTAATTAAGTGAAGATACTCTTATGTTTACCCAAGGAACTTTGTATGAGGTTCTCTCTTTCGAGTCTCACCTCAATTTCTCACACCTAATCTCTATTATCCTTTCAGTCCATCTAAGTCAAACAATGTGTTACTTGTTCTAAGGTAAATCAATTCTTAGGAATTTTCATTGGTCACCTCTCGGTCCATGCAATGGAATTTCCCGGGTTATGTTCAAATCGATCACCTTTCGATCCATACGATCATCACATAAGGTTAGATGATGTCCCTCCTAATAAAATCCATCTAGTATTAGGTTTTCCTAATTTCCTAAATTTCTTTGATTAGGTTAAGTTGATTTTATCAATTACACAATATTAGGGGATGAAAATCGAATCCCAAGGGCATACTTCCAATTGTCACCTTGAAAACCCTTTGAGCTCTAGGTCTCGATTTCACTACCTAGTATGTGTAATAAATTGAATCAAACCCGAGAATCTCATAAACCTCAACACACGATCACATTCACAAAATCATTCAATATAATATATAAGTCAAACACCAATGTCAAGAACCATCCCTAGAGGAGGATCTAGTCACTCATAACAGCCTCAAAACCCAACAAAATCATGTTTATAGCAAACATAAAGCTAAAAGATTAAGAGAGAGACAAGGGTTTAGTGATACAACAAATATTAAATGGAAGTCCTCAAAACTTGGCTCCACCACTACAAGAAGTCCTCTAGTAGCTAGATCTTACAACTTAGCTCCAAAAACAAGCTTTAATATGTAAGAAAATTTACAAACCCTAGAAATGAGAGCTTAGAGAGAAACCCTAGACGATGGAATATGTGCAAGCCTCCAAGCTCTCTTTAGAAATGTTACAAGTGAGTATTTATAGCATATGGAAAATGACCAAAAATTAGGCTGAGAATGAGGGCATTTTTGTCTCAACTCAACATCCTTCACCTTGGCGAAGACATGTGTCAATAATCAAGTGATTTTCCTTCGCCTAGGCGAAAGCCTTCACCTCGACGAAGGTCCGTCTTCGCGAACTCAAGCTCGGGTTTGTGATGTCTCCCTCTCGCCTGGCAAAGGTCCCGTCAGCTTTGGCAATGTCCGTCGCCTGGGCTAAGGTCTTCTTCTCTGTGCAACCCGAGGCTCTTGATTTCTTTAGCTTTAGCTTCGCCTGGCGAAGCCTCTCTTCGCTTAGCGAACTGCCATTTCTACGGCAAGGCCTCCTGTGCAGTTCGCTTCTTGCTCTTTTTGCCCTTTTATTTGCTTGCTTTACTTTTAATACCTGCAAAACTCACACAAATGAGGGGTTAGTGTAATATTTGCACATAAGGGTGTGAATCTAGCATTTATGTTACATAAACACCTGAGAAACACACTATAAATGCTAATACGATTCACCCCTATCACGACGCACAAAGACCAAAGACTCTAGCATCATTCCAACTCTAATGGTTTGCAACGATGCTAAGGGGCTAGTGGAATGGGATAAGTCGTACATGTGACTCATGAAAGTCGAGCATGCTATCATTCTACCACTTCCGAAAAAGACTACACTAGTGGTCTCAATATTTGAACAAGTCTTCATGCATTAGAAAATCGATCATAAACGAAAGGTAAGACGCCACCAACAGAGAGCCCTTGACAATGCCTATGTCCTACGCATGACTCATTATTCCACCACAACAGGCATTATGCCAAGAATTGCGGACACTCATAATTATTCACGATGTACTTCCTAAATTACTTATATAATGAGATGTTTTGTGGTCCCAAAAGAGGGAAATAGGAGAAAACTTTTGTCTAAGAGTGTTTATTAGATGGGCCATCATAAATTATTTGAACAAACTTAGAGTCATTTCCACCAATTACCCGATTCTAAGCCTTTAATTATTAGGTTTCGTACAATTAAAATTATCCAGGGAATATCTCGATCTATACAAACTAAAGTGTACATATGAAAAACTACATATTTATTTATGCATAAAAATTAATATACATGCCATTAATTTAATATTGAAACCCAAGAAATCCAACTTGGTGATTGTATCTCGTTTTAAGAGATTTACCCTAACACGAGGTGCCTAGACCAAATATCAGTAGTATTTTTCTAATCATCCTTTTTCTCCACCAAGCCTTTACTAACCTAAGAGTCAAACGGGGCTTATATCTGAGGATTGTCCTCCTATGACCTACCCTTTGTTTGCAGGCTTTGTTGACCATTTGTTTGTCCTGGAGATCTGTGGATCCGCAGGGTCAAATAGACAAAAGGGCTCACGTTCAACCTATATATATATATATATATATATATATATATATATATGTTTGGTCTTTCACTGAGGTGCAGTAGATCGTGTTCCTGTTTTTTTTCTCTTAATTTTTTCTTTCCATCCATTCTAATGCATCATTTATATTAAAAGTTAAGACTCACAAATTAGCAACCCTATGAAAAACGTTCATAGCAGTTGTACATTAGAGATACACATTTTCAGATAATGAAAAAGTTCTTACCGAGGGTGCAGTAGATCGTGTTCCTTGTTTTTTTTTCTCCTTTAATTTTTCTTCCATCCATTCAATGCATCATTTGAGGAGTTAAAAGTTAAGACTCACAAATTAGTGAAACCCCCATGAAAAATTAAGGTAGAAATAGGCTGTACTGTATTAGAGATACACATTTTCAGATAATGAAAAAGTTCTTACCGAGGGTGCAGTAGATCGTGTTCCTTGTTTTTTTTTCTCCTTTAATTTTTCTTCCATCCATTCAATGCATCATTTGAGGAGTTAAAAGTTAAGACTCACAAATTAGTGAAACCCCCATGAAAAATTAAGGTAGAAATAGGCTGTACTGTATTAGAGATACACATTTTCAGATAATGAAAAAGTTCTTAAAATTTTTATCAAACAAATTACACATTTTCGATGAGAAAAGTTCAGTGCATTAAATTATATATTTTCATACGACAATGATCAGAACCCTTGAAAAGATGGGTTCCCATTTTAGGGTAATAATGGCCACAGGGTGAATAGGAAAGGGAAAATCTGTCGGTATACTGCATTTGCAGAGCCCTAATCTAATCTAAATTGTGAGGCATTTAATTCAACTAGCAAATTGCATAGACAGAGATTCACATGATCATCGCAAGGCTCGCTGTCAGGACTGTTCTATAGTCCATATTTGGCCATTAAAACATAGTTTTGGATTAAAATACTATTTAAAAAAAATTATTATAAAAAAATTATTATTTGAAACTATTGCTCAATTTTGTATGTTCAAAGAATGGTATACTTTATTTGAAACCCGAATAACTATCATCAATTTTTTTGAAAACCATTATCGTTGTCCTAAACAGCAGCTTCATCTTTTTTGAAAATAATTGACGCAATCCTGGATAGGGGTATTATATTATTTTTTATTATAGTTTTTTTCAATGTTTTAAAAACCAGACCGCTGACTCGAACCTAAAAGCTGACTGGCTCACTCGCTCACTGGTCGGATCAAGTGGTCAACCGTGGTTGAACCAAGTGATTTAATAACATATTATTTATTTTAAAATATATAATTAATAATATTTAAGATGATGGTTTATTACTTTTATATAAATAAAACATTTTAAAATTTATTTTAAAATAGGTATAATGTTGATATATGAAAACATATTAAAATGGAAATAAACTTATTTATATAAATATATACTTAATTAGTAGTAGTTATATAATTTTGTTAATATCTAAAATAATCACAATGACAAGATAAGAAGAGAGTTGTTTTAACTTCTTCTTCCAATATTCAAATCCACGACTTAATATTATTTAATTGAAATTTTTTAGTTACAAGCCTTTAACCCTACAAGCTTTCTAATCCTAAGAAACAATCTAGCTTTACAGAAACATCAAAAGACGCTATTTTAACTTTTAAAAAATAGGCAATGAATCGTCGGCTCACGAGAACCGGCCTAAGCCTATCCGGCTCATCGGCCCGACCACGGCCGGCTCAAAGCCGCTCAATGCAAAAACGGTTTTTTTTGATTGAACCGACCATGGTGGCCGGCTCACTGTTCCGACTCAATCGACCGCCGTCCTGCACAAGTTTTTAAAACATTGGTTTTTTTCCACATTTATTTGTTTAATCCACACCCCCTCCATCAATGTTTGAAACAAATATTCCTAAAATATATTCTTCATATTATCCATTTAAAACGAACTCCAATCATTTATATATATATATATATATATATATATATATATATATAAATTTTTTATTTACATCTATTCACTTTGTATATATTATAATAATCTTTCTAACAAATCTCTTATATTTTTTTTTAAAACTCTAGCATCTTTTTCTCTCAATTTTTTATCTGTTAGCCCTTTTAATTTAGAGAACTCTATTTACACCCCATTTATTTCTCTATACACCCCATTAAAAATACCCACAGGAAAAAAATACAATTCTATTCTTAAACCTTCTTCTTCTAAGTAGCTTCGCTTGGAAAATAGTGAGAATGTGGGGTGAGAATGGCGTTGGTGGTTGAGCTTTAATGACAAATTACTTTAAAACGGCTGCTAAAGATTTATAAGTTGGAGCAATATTCGTGTTTCATTTTTCAGAACGCTTCTAATCCGATTTGAAAATTGATTTAGATGAAACATGATGTATCTACAACTTTAAATGATTTATAATGTAATTGATATGTATTATATTTAATTTAATTAAAATTAATTACTTTTAATGATGTAATTTAATTTTTCATAATAAAGATCATTTTATTTATATTTAATTTTAAATTAAATAAAAAATTAATGTAAAAATACTCCGATTTTGAACCGATTTTAGCAAGAGTTTTCCTGATTTCAAAACTCAATTATTTCCAACATTTTCTGATTGCAGATTTCTAAGTAAAGCAAACTTTCCCGATTTAAATTTCGGATCATTGGTAAATTTCCTAATTTTAATATCCTTCGAGCATAACCAAACATTCTGACTTACAAACTGAATTCATTTTAATTTTTCGATTTTTTTAAATTTTCTAAAATTAGTTTAAGTATATTATATAAAATTATAAAATTAAGTATATTATATTAATTATGTAAATTTAAGTATATTATATAAATTATTTTATTAAATTATAAAATTTTAAGTATATTATATAAATTTTTACACTATAAAATTTAACTATATTATATAAATTATTTTAATACTTATAAAATTTAACTATATTATATAAATTATTTTAATACTTGAAAATTTAAATATATTTTATAAATTATTTTAATACTTTAAAATTTAACTATATTATATAAATTATTTTAATACTTGAAAATTTAAATATATTTTTATAAATTAATATAACAACTAATATAATACACAAAATTAATCAAATTTATTTTAAACATTAAAGTCTAACAACTAATACATAAAACATAAACTAAGTCTTCTTTGGGGTTAAAAAGGTAATATGATGAGCAAAGCACGGATTTGTACAAGAGTTAATATATTTTGCATTACTTTAAGAATTCGTGTAAGAGATATTTGTGCGATATTAACCTCTCTTTACTTTAAGCAATTAGTTGTGATTTTTTTTTTTGTCATTTTTTAAACAAATATTCCTAAAATATATTCTTGATATTATCCATTTAAAATGAACTTCAATTATTTCCAAAAAAAAAAAAGATAATTTCTTGAAAAATAGTATTTTTCAGGACAACGGTATTTGTCAAACTGTCGCTCACATGGCCCAAACCCACTAGATTGAATAATAGTTTCAAATACAAACTATTTTTGTAATTTTTTTTTGAAAAATAGTATTTTAATTCAAAACTCATTAAAATGTGTGTAGTTTTTCCTATATGTATAAATTATTTAAAAAATAACATCTAAAATACAATATTTAAAAAAATATTTTCAATTTTAAGATAGTTTTTAATGATTAGGAAAGAGATGGTTGAAAATCATGTTTTGAAAAAACGATTTCTTCAATTTTTTTAATATTGTCTTTTGAAAATAAGATTTCTTTTCGATTTATTTCTTTTTTCAATCCATTTGGAATTGTCTTTTGAAAAGGCGATTTCTTCAATCTTTTAGAAATCGTCTTTTCAAAAGATGATTTCTTCTTCAATTAAAAGTCGTCTTTTCAAAAGACGATTTCTAAAAGGTTTATCTCTGCAATCTATAAATCAATTTAGAAATGTTTTTTCAAAATATGATTTCTAATATTGCAACAACTTTTTTTATAATTTGATAATAAATTATTATATTATAATTTAATGATAAACTTATTATAAATATGTTGATGTTTCTTTAATATATATATATATATATATATATATATATATATATATATATATAT
Organism: Tetrastigma voinierianum; assembly: GCA_016808115.1. Taxonomy (NCBI): domain Eukaryota; kingdom Viridiplantae; phylum Streptophyta; class Magnoliopsida; order Vitales; family Vitaceae; genus Tetrastigma; species Tetrastigma voinierianum. Next base: position 1,068,097 of record JAEQBH010002845.1, on the reverse strand, counting down.
ATATATATATATATATATATATGTTGATGTTAATATCAATTGAATGTATATTTGTTAATATTATTTTAAATTATAGTTATGATTATAAATATATTTTTATCTTTATCTTTATATTTTTAATATTTTAATGATACATCATTTTATTACTAATTAAAGAATAAAAAATATATAACATATCTACAATGATATAATAATTCTAAATAAATATTATTTAAATATATATATAGTATAGTATATATATATATATATATATATATATATATATATATATATATATATATATATATATATATATATATATATTAACATCACTAGAATGTATGTTTGTTAATATATTTTAAATTATAGTTATGATTATAAATATATTTTTGCTTTATTTTATATTTTAATATTTTAATGATATCATTTTATTACTAATTAAAGAATAAAATATATAAATATATCTACAATGATATAATAATTTTAAATAAATATTATTTAAATATATATATATATATATATACACATATATATATTATAAAATTAAATTTTTTTCTTATATAATTTATTATATAAAATAATTATATCAATTATGATATAGTATTTATAAATAGTAATATCTATAAAAAATATTTACTATTTGATATTAAAAATAATATTATTTATCAAATGAGATATTAATATAAAAAAATATGAATATTTTGATCGTTATTTCTCATTATTTTATCTAATTAAAGATGAAGAAACAACTATTATCAATTTTATATTCATATTTAAGGGCCCCACCCACAGCCCACTCAGACGGGGTGGTCCCGCTCGCGGTATCGCAGGCTGCGGGGTTTTAACTCGGCCTCAGGTGAGGCGAGCGCAGGGCCGTGAGGCAGATGGTCGAGGTGGTTCGACTCTGGCGGGCTGCTGGCGGAGTTGGTAGTGAAGACTGCCTCGAATCGTATCCCAAACTGTGGTCCTGGCATGGTGTGCAATATTAAACTAACTACCACTAAGTCAGAGTACACACTTACATAAAGCTCGAAAACATTTCTTCTAAACTTGGTTTTAAAAGACTCTTGATGGAAAACAAATGATTTGACAAGAAATGAATAATATGTTTTCAAAAGAAAAGTTAACCAGGTGTCTCACAACGCGTCATTTAGAAGATTAATTTTTCTATACCATCTGGAATATCAAATGGTTCCACTTCACCCATGGTTGCACTCTACATTCAAAGATCAAATGTTAACACCCACTGTCGGATTTGGGCGTGTGAGGCATCGTTGGCTTTCTTTGAATGTAGAGGCAGCCATGGGTGAAGACCAATGAAAAGATCCGGAGCCGGATTAACCTCGCAGACCCGAGGGACCTCCGCACTCGATGGATATATTTTGAAAAGGAACTACTTAGGCGATTCGACTTATGTCAGAAGCGAGCCAAACTTTTTATAAAACTGTGCATGGAATTGAAGAATTTTTTAATGTTTTGATGATTGAAATGAATAAATGTATATAGTATATATATTGTGTTGATTGAGTTGTGGACGAGGAGTCCTACAACGGAAGTTGAAAATTTGAAGATTAGGGGAATGTTTTAAATGTATGCGGGTATTTGTAAATTGGAAAGTCAGAAAAACGAGAAACTACGTGATTTTACGAAAATCAGGAGTGTTTGAAAAGAAAAGAAAAAAAAAAATTTTACCACTTCGCTTCCGCACTATTTTCTAAAGATATGTTAAGGATTGTAAAGGGGTTCGCTCCATGGATTTTATTTAATTGTTTTGATGAAAAGTTTCTATATCCATTGGAGTGCCGGGAAGTCCCCTCGGGTTCATGAGGTTAATCCGGGTCGGGATCCTTCAAAGTGGTATCAGAGCCACGGTTTTGAAAATGTTATAAAGATTTGAAAATTTTATTTTCCTTATGATTGTTTTTAATGTTTATTTTAAAATTGCATAAATTATTTATGTGATTTAAAATCATATATAAATTATAACATATTAAATTTTTGCATGCCACCGAAAATCGTCGTCGAGGCCGACTTGTAACCGGGAGAGCTCGAGGCATTAGTACCACCACGGGAACATGTTGATGAGTGCAGCGTACATGTTTCCTCCGCCCATAATACATAGTGACAATATGCCTTGAGCCACCCTGACAGGGACCTCCACGCCTCACGAGGGCCGTGGGAGGAGACGGAACTCTGCTTTAGAGCGAATGGCTCGGCACCCAGCCTTTGCATTACAGCCGACCAGGCAGGTAGCCCCACATGGGAAGTAGCTAGGGAGCACGGAACTAGGATGGATTGGGAGACCGGGAAAGGCTTCGTCATGGTTGAAGAGGAGGAAATGAGCGGGTCCTGGGGTGATGCGATGTACAAATGAGCCGGATGGTCACTTTTACGCTTTCCTCCCTACGGGGACGGAGAGGCGTTAGAGTGGTGGAGGGGCGGAGTTCGGAAGGGGATGCCCGAGGAGGGGAGTGCCACGGATGCGAGTTCAAGGAAGGAGTTTGATAAGTTTGTTCCGACCAGGTTCAGAGATCTCACGAAGGCTGAAGGAGTTCTTTAAAGGCTGGAGGCGGGGACATTCTACGTAGCAATTATGAGGCGAAGTTTTAAGGCTCGTCGGACATGTCCCATTTAGTAGGGAGGGACGAGTTTAGAAGACCCAGAGGTTTCGCTGGCAGGTCTTAGTCAGATTTGGACCACGGTAAGTCGACAGCCCACGTGGTGCGGCCCCGGTAGTAGGAGCCGCGGTTAGGGATCAGAGGGCATGGGTTTTGAAATCCCGGGCTCACGCCTGATCGGGGCCAGCCGGGAGTGGGTCAACGTGGGTTCAGGGAGGTTCCAGTAAGCAATTAGGGTTTTATGGATTATTATCTAAACCTTCAATTGAGTTATATTAAGGCTTTAGCTATTAAATTGACATGATTCTAGGTTGATTTTGCTAAGAAATTTAAAAGAAAGAATGAGATTATAAGGATTGTCAATTTAGGTCAACCTTGGATGTTAATGGAAGTGATGTTGTTTGATTGGTTTTAATTGATTTAATGACATTACTTGAAATACTTGAAGGAATTAATGGAATTAATGGAATTAAAAGTTGAATAGAAAATGAGATGAGAGGGTTAGGCCAAGAAAGGGTTTAATTGGAAATGCATTGGTTTGATTTACTTTAAGTAAATCAATGACATTGGATGAATTATCAAATATAATTTGTTGAAAGAAAATGGAAGAAATTGAAGAAATAATTATGAATGTGTGACACCACCTTAGGAGAAGTATGGAAAAGTTGAGTTTCCATTGATTTTAATCAATTGGAAGTGATTAAATGCCTAATAGAATGTGTTAGAATTAATATTTTAAGAAGAAGAAATTGATTAAGGTATAAATGCATAGTGCTAAGGTGAAGAAGGGGCATTATAGGTTTTTCACTTTAAGGATGCTAATGGCTTGATTTAAGGCTTGCAATGATGTTGTCATGAGCCTTGATTTAATTGGAAGTGAATTGGATAAGTTGAGAGTTCATGATAAGGATGTTCCCGAGCGACGTGGAACCGGTGCGGGCATTTTGAGTTTCTAGTCATGCCATTGGACTTACGGGTACTAGCGGCTTTTATGGATCTCATGAAAAGATTTTCGAGGCCTTACTTAGAATCGGTTTGTTATCGTGTTTATTGGCGATATGCGATCTATCGGGTAGTGGAGAAGAACATCAGAGCACTTGGGGATAATTACGCAGCGAGCATTGCGGGAACGCCGGTTATATGCTAAACTTCAGTGGGGTGTCGGTTTGGCTCGACGATTATTAAGCGCTTTTAGGACACATAGTTTGGGAGGGGATCTTGGTGGATCGCGAAGGTCGAAGCTATCTTGAATTGGAAACCTCCCTCGCAGTGTTACGAGGAGATAAGGAGTTTTACGTTTGGCGGGGGCCATTCACCAGTAAGTTCGTTGAGGGGATTTTACAGATAGCCGCACCTTTGACCCAGGCCGACAAAGAAGGAACCAACATGGTCGAGGCTTGTCGTAGAGTTTCGATGGCCCGAAAGGGAGATTGACCTCGAAGCCGAGTATTTACACTTCCATCGAGGGCGGGATGGCTTTACGGTGCTGTTGTGATGCCTTTAGGCGGGGCCCTAAGTTGTGTATTAATGCGGAATGACAAGGTGATTGCATATCTTCCTAGGCAGTGAAGGAAGCGTAAACGAGTATCCTACACACGACCTTGAGCTAGCGATTAAAGTAGTATTTGCCTTTAACGGATATGGAGGCATTGCGATATGGAGTGCCTTGCCAGGATTTTTTACGGATCATAAGAGCTTACGTGTCTGTTTGCAGCGAAGGAGCGAGACATGAGGCGGAGGAGATGGATTGAGCGATCAAGGATTATGAATGTACCATTGAATATCATCTGGAAAGCTGACGTGGTAGCGAATGCTCTTAGTAGGAGACCATGAGTTCCACTATCGCACTTTGAGGGTCGTCGTCTTCCTCGACTCATAAATTTGAGGTCCTTGGGTGTGGGGCTAGGCGGCAGTTCGAGAGCCTTGTTAGCCATTTCATGTACGTCACGTGATAGACGGGTTAGGGAGGCTTCAGTTAGGATCACGGATAATTGAAATTGAGAGGTGAAGTAGAGTGCAGACCTTGGGGAGTTTGTCATTTGAGAGAGGATGATGCGGTGGTCTTGGGACGGAGATTGTGTGTCTGGGATGTAGGTGATGTGAGGAGAAGAGATTATGGAAGCCCGTTTTCCTCAGCTTATCTTGCTCTGTCCAAGAAGCACAAAGATGTATCATACCTAAAGGAACACTCTTGGTGGAAGGGTATGAAGAGGGATGTGCCGAGTTAGTCTCGGATGTCTCACATGTCGAGGTGAAAGCGAACATCGAAGCACAACGGGGACTATTGCAGTCACTCCCGATCCCTCAGTGGAAATGGGGAGATAATCACTATGGATTTTGTGGTAGGACTTCCACGTTGCAGTGTACGATACGATATGGGTGATTGTGAGTGGTGACGAAATCGAGGCCCATTTCCTATCGGGGAATAGTGATTCATTGGATAAGTTGGCCCCGATTATCGTTAGAGAGATTATCGGGGCGCATGGTATGGGTTTCCATTATTGACAGAGATCGGGTTTACTCACGGTTTTGGCCTAGTTTATAGAGGCCCTTGACCTTTAAGCGCATTTGATGCGGCCTTTTCATGAACGGATGGCGATGCGAGAGGACTATCAGGCTTTAGGGTATGCTTAGGGCATGTGTTATGGAGTTTAGGGGGAGCTGGGACACCCATCTACCCCTGATGGAGTTTGCATACAATAACAGTTATCAGGCCAGTATTGGTATGGCCCCTTATGAGGCTCTTTATGGACGGAAATGTCGAACTCCAGTCTGTTGGAATGAGGTAGGCGAAAGTTAGTAGGTCCAGAAATTGTCCAAGTGACTTATGAGTAGATCAAAGTTATAAGGGGATGGGCGAAAATTGCCTGAGGCAGATAGAAAAGTTATGTGAATAATCTCCATAGGGACCCTAATTCGGTGGGGATATGGTATTTTTGAGGATTTCCCACGTGGAAGGGGCGTGCCAAGATTTGGGAAACGTGGAAAGGCGGGTCCACAGTATATTGGATATACATGATTGTTGAGAGGATTGGGGAGGTGGCATATCGATTGGAGTTGCCATTTGACCTCGATCGCATTCACGATGTTTTCCATGTTTCTATGCTCCGCAAGTACATACTAGACCCTTCACATGTATTGACGGAAGCGACTGGTGATCTGAGGGGAAAGAATTGACCTTCAGAAGGACAGTCTTGAGGATCCTCGATCGTCGAGAAAGCGGATTACTAGCACCCAACAAGACTATTCCATTGATGGTATTGCGTGGAGGAGTCATACGGTAGAGGAAGCTCCATGGGAGCGTGAGGGAGGAGCGAGGAATGAAGAAGGCATTGTTCCATCTGCTTTGATGAGTGCAGTGTTTATTCCCGAGGAATGGTACATAAGGAGGGGTGATTGTAAAGCACGACCTGGCAGATGTTATAGTAGTTTTTTGAGTGATTGGGGTCCGATGATAGAAGCAGAGGGTATATTAGAATTTAGAGACGGCTCAGGGCATTCGTTTGAGCAAGTGAAATTTTCGAAAATTTTCCTTGAATGCCACTGAGAATAGTGATGTTTCTTATTATATCCAAATTGAGGGGTTCTGAGGAATTTTTAAAAATTTAGGTTCCTATGACTTTGAGCGATATTTATAAGAGAATTGGAGATTTGAGTGAAGAGTGATTTACAGGCGAAATTTGGAGCGCACTTGTTGAAATTTTCGGAAATTGGGCGAAAATGCGAAAATGTCTAGAAATAATCATAAATTAGCGAGCGAAGCAGAGTGAAGCGGTCAGTTTGGATAGTTTCAAGCGATTAAACGTAATTCGGATATCACGCTATTGTCAGGATTCCGTTTTAATGATTTTAAATCAGATTTCGGTGATTTGAACTGGAATCCCTTTGGAAAGAATTTAATTAGAATATTTCATGGTCAATCTGAAGTTTAAACAGGCCCTTAGAATATTTTTATTTAATCGGTATAAAAGCGGTATAAGGTGTGAGATAAAGAGTATTATAAAGGAGATATTTTATTGTGAGCCAATCAAAACTTTCTAATGGCTAAGTTATGATTAAAATATCATGAGAATGGACCAATGAGATTCTTGGGCACAGAGAGCCAATCAAAATTTTTTAAAGGCTAAGTTAGGGTTAGTGACCATGATAATGAGACGTAAGCTTCTTTGATTCAAGGGTATTTTGGAAGTTTAGGTCGAAACAAAATTGAGAGACTAAGTGTGCTCAAAGAGAGGAAACACGGCTATGAGAGAAAAAGGAGAAGAAAAGAGAGAAAAAGAAAGGAAAAGAAAGAGAGAGAAAGGGAAGAAAAGGTGGGCTTGAGGTGGGAGATTTGATTTTTCATACTCATTGAGCTCTTCAAGTGATACACAAGTGGAATCGAGAGGGAGTAAAGGAAAACCAAGAGCAAGTAAATTTTTAATGGTGGGAAAGTTGGATTTTGATGTTTTCCTCTGTCCTTTGATTTTCTTGTATGGATGGTAGAATTAGGGTATTTAAGGTTGAATACGATGGTGATAGAAATTGAGAAAGAAATGGATTAGGTTAGGGTTTGAAAATCAAGTGATGAGTGAATGGTTGGGGTTTGATGTTGAATTTTGTATGATATGTTGAAATTGGTTAGGGATTTATGAAATTGAGGTATAATGTATTGGAATTAAGGTAGAAAAGGATTTGAGTAGGGCGTTAAGATGTGTTGTAAAGTAAAGAGAATCTTTGTCAAATTTACGTAAAACCCGTGTTTTTATTTTGGCTATAGATTAAGTTAGAATCATCCAAATGAATTGATTCCAATTGGTAAAGAACCATAAGAGATAGGGATAAAAATGTATAGAAGGGACCAAGAGCAAATTGTAGCTCTAAGGCTCCCAAATACGGACTGAAAAGTAAGCTCATGTAGCTCACTGATTTTGCTCTGTTTTGGGTATGGTTGTAGTGTTTTGGCCATAAGTGGAGTTTCACTCATCCAAATTGAGTGATTCAAAATTTTGGGTAAAATAGACTTCCTAGAAGTTATTTGAAGGAAGTGCATGCAAATTGTAACCCCAAAGTTCCCAAAATTTCAAAATGGAGCTATGTGTGAATTCTGTTCTGCCAAATTAGTCATCCCAGATGTAAAATGTCTGATAAGTTGGAGTTTTGGTGAATCCAAATTGGGTGATTCAATTGGAAAACATTAGAACCATAGTTTCAAATGAGTGAAACCATTTCCAATTTATGGATTTAAGATCACATAAATCAAGGATAACAGTAGGTGATTCAGTGAGTTAACCAAGTTGGCATCAAAAACATGTTGTAACGTGTTATGGTTAGGGAGCCTTAGAAGGAATTTTAAATTGAAAATTTAAAGATATCGTGGATATATAAAGGACTGATCTGGAGAGTTTCATAATTTTTGAAGACCGTTTGAATATTTTTTTGGGTCATAAAATCTATAGAGTATTGTGGGAAAAAGGTTGGCCAAAATGAGTGGTTTTTTTTAGTGCTCAAGGGTAATTTGTTAATTTGGCTTTATATGAATGTGATGTGGTTGAGTGAAAATGAATGTGTATGGTGGATTAAAATGGAAGTTATGATTAATGTGTAGTTGTGGTTTTCTTGAAAATGGTGAAAGGGACTATCGGAAGGAAAGCGGGAATTCGACCGGGAAACGAGGGATTGAGTGGTGGGCGCAGGTGTAAAAATGATATTTTGAAAATTGAGTTTTAAAGGTGAATGGTTTAATGTTAAGCGAAAGTTTCATGGAAATGTTTATATAAATGTTTAGGCATATGGAAGTTTATGTTAAGGCATATGGAAATGTTTTATATATGTATGCATATGTTAAGGCACTATGGAAGTTTAAAAATGTGTAAAGAATGCATATGTATATTTTCGTATATATGTGTTTTAATGATAAAGTAAAGGATTTAAATGGATTTATAAATGTATTTTGATAAATGTTTCTTGATGTACCCTAACCCCCATATAGTTGTATGACTTATATCGTAGAAATTTACCTTAAGCGTGTGGGATTTAGGGTAAGGGTGCCGGGTTACTAGCGAGGGAGGGAAATAGGTGTTTAGAGTAATATCGCTTCTGCGTGATAAGGTGCTATGGCGGAACCACATGCGAAAGCGTGAGTTTCTGCGGCGTAGTGGTTATGAGGCGGAATGGTATCCGCCAGCGGAGTCGATGCCGGGAAGCTGATACGTGTGTTTTATACGGGTTCCATCGGAAAGAAAGAAAGAAAGTTAATGCATAAAGTGATTTTGGATTATATAAGTATTTATTCTTTGATATATATGAAAATGTTATAAAGATTTCGAAAGAAAGAAAGAAATAAAGAAAGAAAGTTAATGCAGGAGTGATTTTGAATTATATAAGTATTTATTCTTTTGTTGATATATCTTGAAAATGTTATCTTAAATGAAATGTACACTCATGAGGCTCCTTTGGCTGTTTTCCATATGTTTCAAAAACATTTTCAAGACGAAACAGTGCCATGGGTGAGTACCCTCACCTTGCGAGTGGTCGGTATCGAGGAAGACAGTAGCGTGTAATTTGCGTTGTATAAATAGTTTTGCATATTTTATATGTCAAATAAGTTTGTCGCTTCATATATGCATATATGGATATATTTTGAAGGAACTCTTGGGCGATTGGAAGCTTGTGTGGCTCAAGCCCTAAGCTTTTTATATAAAGCGTGCATGGAATTGAAGAATTTTTTAATGTTTTGATGATTGAAATGAATAAATGTATATAGTATATATATTGTGTTGATTGAGTTGTGGACGAGGAGTTCTACAACGGAAGTTGAAAATTTGAAGATTAGAAGTGTTTTAAATGCTTATGCAGGTATTTGTAAATTGGGAAAGTCCGAAAAACGAGAGCTACAGTACGTACTACGAAAAATCAAGTGTTTGAAAAAAAAGGAAAAAAAAAAAAAAAAATTCAAACCCCGACACCATGTTTATTTTCTACAAAGATATGTTAAGGATTGTAAAGGGGTTCATTCAAAATGGATTTTATTTAATTGTTTTGAGGAAAAGTTTTACATGTCGAATTTGGAGTCTTGGGAGGTCTCGGGTTCGATTAGGTTAATCAGGGTCGAATCCTCTTCAGGTTGAGCCATTTGATATTGATATTCCATATAACGCAGAGAAAATTATCTTCCTAATGATGCGCTATGAGACGTCTGGTTGACTCTCCTTTTGGAAACATGTTGCTCATTTATTACCAAATCACTTGTTTTCCATCAAAGTCTACCATCAAGTTTAGAGGGAAATGTTATGAGTTTTACATAGATATGGATATAAAATTGATAATAGTTATTTTTAATCATAAGTATAAAAATATTGAGAAATAACAATCAAAATATTCCATATTTTTTTATATTAATATCTCATTTGAAAAATAATATTATTTTAATATCAAATAGTAAGAAAAAATTTAAATATTATTATTTATAATCTTATATCATAATTGATAATTATTTTATATAATAAATTATACTTAGAAAACAAATTAATTTTTATTATATATATATATATATATATATATATATATATATATATATATATATATATATATATATATATATATATATATATATATATATATATATACTTTTTAAATAATATTTATTTTAAATTATTATATCATTCTATATATATTTATATATATTTTATTCTTTAATTAGTAATAAAAAATGATGTATCATTAAAATATTAAAAATATAAAGATAAAGATAAAAATATTTATAATAATAACTATAATTTAAAATAATTTTTAAATGATTTTTAACAAATAATTTAAAATAATCTTGACAAACATAAATTCAATTGATATTAACATTCAACAAATTTTTTTTTTTTTTAAACATCAACATATTTATAATAAATTTATTATTAAATTATAATATAATAATTTCTTATTAAATTAAAAGTTGTTGCAATATTAGAAATCATATTTTGAAAAGACAACTTCTAAATTGATATTTAGATTGAAGAAATCGTCTTTTGTAAAGACAATTTCTAGATTGCATAAATAAACCAAACTAAAAGATTGAAGAAATCGTGAAATCGACTTTTGAAAAAATGATTTCTAAAAGATTGAAAAATAATATTATTTATCAAATGAGATATTAATATAAAAAATTTATGAATATTTTGATCATTATCTCTTATTAAAAAAATCATAAACAAACTTATTATCAATTTTACTTTTAACAAATAATTATATGTAATAAAGGATTATGTTTTATTTTAATTATTTAATAAACATCACGACGTTGGATATTTACCCTTCTATAACATCGTGACATTAGATTTTAAACGTCGAGACGTTCCAAACAACAATTTTTGAATTAAAATTTCAATTTTAAGAGATAAGATTTTGAGCATCAAACAATTTAAAAAAATATACAAGTATTTTTATAAAACCAACAAACGTCCTATATATTTTTTATTTTTTGAAAGCCACAGACATCCTATATTAATAACCTAAAATCATTGTTTCAAAAAAAAAAAAAAAACCTATAATCATATATTTGATTCCTATACAATCAAACTTATTAAAATTATATATTAATAAATACTATCCCTATACAATCAAACATATTATAATTCTAAATATAAAAATTATGAATAAAAAGGTCAAATAACTTATCTATATAAATAAATTAACAAACAAATATATGTTGCAATAACTAATAAAGTAATAAAGTAACAACACTGGTTTACTAACAACCCTAAAATATTATAATTAAATGATGGTAGATAACAACCCTAAAATATTATAATTAAATTATGGTAGATAGTAACTCCGATAATATTTTTGATATTAATATCTCATTTGATAAATAATATTAATTTTAATATCAAATAAAAATTATATAAGAAAACACATTAATTTTATTTTTATATATATATTTAAATAATATATTTAAAATTATTATATCATTAGCATATGTTATATATTTTCATTCTTTAATTAGTAATAAAAATGATATCATTAAAATATTAAAAATATAAAGATAAAGAAAAATATATATTTATAATAATAACTATAATTTAAAATATTTGTTTTTCAAAAGATGATTTAAAATGATTTTTTTTAACAAATAATTTAAAATAATATTGACAAACATAAATTCAATTGATATTAACATCAACATATTTATAATAAGTTTATCATTAAATTATAATATAATAATTTATTATCAAATTATAAAATAAAAAAAGTTGTTGCAATATTAGAAATCATCTTTTTGAAAAGACGATTTCTAGATTGAAGAAATCGTCTTTTATAAAGACAACTTCTAGATTGCATGAATAAATCGACTGAAAAGACGATTTTTAAAGGATTGAAGAAATAGCCTTTTCGGGTTCTACAAGACTGAAGAATCGTTTTTTGAAAAGACGATTTCTTAAAAGATTGAATAAATCAAAATTGTTTTTTTAAAAGACAATATTGAAATATTGAAAAAATCGTTTCTTCAGAACACGATTTTCAATTATCTATTTCCTAATCACAAAAAAACTGTCGTAGAATTATAAATATTTTTTTAAATATCGTATTTTAGATATTATTTTTTAAATAAGCCAATGTGTGATTATTGTAACAGGAGGCTTTCTGCTGCAGGCTTCTTATTCCTGCATGCGGTCCTACCCAGCCAATATTGGTGCTAATTTCTTTATCATTGTCCTCCAAAATGAAAAACCCCTACCCAAAGATGAAAACCCACTTCTCATAATTGGTTGGAAATAATCATCCATGTTCTCTTTACAGCTTTATTAACGCTTGCCAACTGTATACCCATGAATAGATTCATGTATGGATGCCTGCGGGACACTAAATTTATCAAGAAATTAGTAATGAGAAGAATAAATCATTTTCCTTAACAGAATTACAATTTTTGTACTACTGCTAGGTAAATGCTAAGGTGGTGCTGCTTGTTGGAGGACTCCCAGATTGACTTCTGAAAAATTAATGTTGATTTCTTTCTTGTCATAAACAGTTAGTCTCTGATAGCTTAACATGGACCGACAAAGCACTCTATTGCTTATTAATTCTATGCTTTTTTTTCCATATTAATTTAAACAACCAAGAACTTACTTTCATGCAGAGAAACATATACAAACTTTGAATCACTGAATGTTACAACAGTTATTGTTAAATTATAAAGTTCAGTCGGATAATGCAGTGCCTGGAGATTTATGATATGCTGGAAGAACACCATTACGTGAGAACAATGACTATTTAAGTTGGAAATGAGCTAAAAAAAACCATCAACACATTAAGCTCTAGTCTACACTGGAATTGGAAGATAGTTGTAGAAGAAGAATAAAAGATTAACAAAAGAAGACTAATAGGGATTTAGTCAAGAGAATTAAATGCCTTCTACTAATTAATTAAGCTGGTACCCATGCAGTTGCAAACACAACATTGTGTCCTTTCCATGTGAGAACAAGATCTTCTTCTTCCTTCTTTAATCCCCACCCAGCTGCATGCTCATCAAGCATGTGCTTCACTTCCGAAACCGCATCTTCGCTGAACATAACGCTCCGAAAATTCGCATTCCTCATCCGCTGCGCCCACCGGCTTTTCGGCTCCAGCCGCTCAATCCTCCGGGGACCCTCGTGTGCTATTACATTCTCAATCTTCCAGCAAATATCAGCTTCATACCACTGTCTTTGTTTGCTCCCTCGAGGAAGAAACGTGTCCATTGTATCATAAGGTATCCATAGATAATTGAAAGCCGACCTTAATCTGCAGACTAAATTGTTTGATGTGAAATCCGCATCTTCATCCACTAGAACAACAATGGTTGGGTTTAAACTCCGAAGGGATTTCAGAAACATGGTTCTGTGGTAGGAAGGAGACGAAGATTCTAGAGGATAAGGCGAGGAATTTGTGTTATGAATTGTAGAAAGAGTCTCTTCCGGTATGTAATGAAGCATCATATGACAGTTCACAATTAAGGCCTCACCGGAGTCTGCACAGACAAGATGTTGCACCCGAAGCTCTTCGATTAAGGCCGAGAAACCGTCGGAAGAAGTCGAAGGAATCACCCGAAATTCCAACATAACATTTCTTGACCTAGCGAAATTGACTAACTTCGAACCCAACTCTTCATAGGAAAGATCGAGCATCGGCGGGACATCTTCGGTGGCGCCAGCTACTGTGAGCTTCACAAGCGGGGGACCCTCTGGGCGGCTAGCTAAAGCGTCGATCAGAGTGGGAATTTGCATGCAATGAGTCAAGCTGAGATCAAGAATATGGATGACTGAGAAACCTTCTGCTACTTCAAGTATGGCGGCGTTAGCCGCCGCGAAGCCGAAGCGGTGCCATGGGGTTAAGTCGACGAAGCTGGCGAGCTCGATGACGGAGAATTTATGGGTGGTGATGGCGAGATTGGCGTGAGCGTTGGCCATGGCAGTGAACATTTTGCAAGTTCCGACGTTGGCGGCGCGAGCTATGAGAGCTCGGAGGAAGCCGCAAGTGAGCCGCTGGTTGGAGTCACCGTCGGGCGGGGCGATATTGTTTAGAACCCATAAGATCTGTTGGGCTAGAGTGGCATCATTGCTTTCGATTGCATTGGCGCAGTGCACTAGCAGCTGCTCCATGCAATTGGCATCACCAAAGCTTCCGAGAGCCTTAGATGTAGGGAATCCGGGCCATGGACAAGTTCGATTAATTTGATTATTATTGTTCATGGGGAGATTTGGAAATGAAGTAATTTGGTGCAAGGATGGTGGTGGAGTTTCAGTGAATTGCATCATGGAGAGAGAGAGAATGCAAAATTGAGAAGAAAAAGGGGTAAGTAAGAAGGGAAAATGGAATTCAGAAATCAGAAAAGGGGGCAGAAAGAGTGAAAGAGACCAGACTAGTAGTGGTACCTTGCCATTGGGAAACGACCCGTTAGTGGTGGTGGATCCAGAACTGTTTGGGAAAATTCTGCAGATGAATCAAGAAAATAGACAGTTCAGCTTTTTCTGGGGGGTTTTATTTTTCTTCCCGTGGAAAAAAAAAAAAGGAACTGATCAGAAGGAGAAAATCTCTTATCCCAAAAAAACTTAGTTGAAGTCAAATTCGGCAAAAAAGACTCATCTTAGCAAATTTCAGCCTTTCCAGTGTGTAGGGCGGGGTGCAATGAGGCCACAGAAGTAGTATTTGACGATGAACCTACTCATGACTACAAGTTGGTCTAATCCCTTTACATTTCTCAGGTAATATGACACAGAAAAAGAAACAGAGAGAGAGAGAGATAGAGAGAGCAAGGTAGAGAGAGAGAGATAGGGAAGTTACAGATGGTACTATAAAGGAGAGGGAGGGTGGGCTTGTATTGGATTTTGGTGGCATGTGAGGTGGCCGGCCAGCGAGTTGTCTCTATGTAGGAGTTGGAATTTTGTCATATATTGTGAGGAATGGGAGGCAGTTAGCTTTGGCTCACTCCATCACGGGCCACCATATCATCCACAAATCATTTTCTGCAATTACTTCCCCCCTTTCTCTCTGCTTAATCTATATATATATATATATATATATATATGCCTCATGCATACCCTCATGCTTATGATATACTATTTGATTGCTACTCCCGGGACTTATATATACAGAAAAAGGGGTCCCTCAAATGACTCACAATGGCAGCCAAAATCTTAATTTACATGCCTCTGTTCAGACAAATCAATGTTCACTTCTCGTTTCGTTCTCAATCGTACAATTATGTTATACAAATATAAAACACTTGTTATTTGTTAGCATCTAAACAGAAGCCAGCTCTGCCTGAAATGTTTGGTATCTAAATTTGTACAAAATCTTATCCAGGACCAGTTTTGGATATCCAATGGAAATTTGAATCTGGCATATATATTTATGGAAGAGCTAGCTAGGTAGGATTATAATGGACAATATATATCATGTGAAATGGTGCACAATTCTTGGAAGGGGTCCATATATCTATATTCCATTCTTGGAGTTTCCTTGCGGTCCAACACGTGATATACTCTCTTTTTGTTTCCTGAACCACTGGTTTCTGTTTCCCAACCTCTCAGCCCCACCTTAAATAGACTACACAACCATGCCAACCCAGATTAAAAGTGACACTCTTTCCCCCTCAAAAGCCCAAACCATAACAATATATTCATCATTACCCTCCACATATATGGTGTATATCTATATATTCTCCCTTTCCCCCTCATGCATTATCATCAACACTGTGGGGTTTTATGAATTCATGTTCTATCACTGATGATATATGTATATGTGTCATGTGAATATGAAATGTCCCTTTTCCTCGATTATTCCACTGAAACTACAGAAGAGGATACTAAAAGTGAGCATTATTGGTCATTCTTTTAATAGATCTAATCGTTGTCAGTACCAAAATAACGCCTGGACCAAAAGGTCTGACACCGAGAATGGAACAGCTAGGGGGAGCAAAAGAGAGGAAAAGAAGTGTTGCTGGCTAGCTATATATCTATCTAACTCTGTCCTGTGTGGTTGCAGTAAATCAGCTTTATTATTATTGCTCATTTCTAGCTCACTGATGGTGATTTCAAAAACCCAAAACTGTGGGATTCTATGCCGATCTTCCTCCAGGCTCCATGTATCATTAAATCCATGGGTTCATTCTACAAAAGACTGAACCCCAGTTCCCTTGTCGCCAAGTCAGCCTCTCTCAAAAGGTTAAAATCCAAAGTTCTACCATATATTTGGCGTTAAAAAAAGGAATACAAGAATACGCAACGAGAAAATAAAAGATGTAAAGAAGAAATGCAGGTGAAAACTTTAAATAAGAAAAAAAAAAAAACTCGGGCAAGGAATGAGACATCCATTATTCAAAAAATAGAATACTAGGAGTATTATGACTATTAATTTATAGAGCCCCTAAATCTTAAAATACATAACAAGTCTTTTTGGCACAACAAAATTTTTTGGGTCGAATCTGACAAAATTCCTGTCAGTCAACTCTAATAATTTGCTTCCACTTCATGCCAACCAATTTTCACTGTTCAAACTTGGAAGTGAAAGAAAACTTTCGATTATCTGGTAAAGCTGACTCACCTTTCCCTCTCCTTTATGGGTACGAGTTTTTGTGTGTCCATATTAAAATAATTTGAAGCATCATACAGAGAAAACAAAGGGAGTTTAATAAGAATCTGAGGAGGGCACAAATGGAGAAGCAAGTAAGTTAAACAAGCGGAATTGAATAATCCCTGTGAGAATTCTGAGGAGGATTCCTAAACTTTGAGATACAAAAGACTAGAAGACACACTGGCTATGGTGAACAGTTCGACCATGTTTTGGATTTTCTCACTGGGGGAATTCTCAAGCATCCATGCTCTTTACATCTCCTCCATTAAGACACCAAATAAAACAAGGGTCGTAGCATGAAAGTAAGGAATGTTAACATGTGCTCAAGATACCCACATCGTATAAACAATTCTTCCTTTTTGTTCTTTGATCATAATATTATAAGCACACAAGTTTAGGACTATACTACATTAATTAACTCGGGACAATTACCCAAAATATATGGAAGCCAAAGGCATGTAGACAGCAGCATAGAATATCGAGCTACGGAAAAAGGACATTCCCTTTTCATGTAATTTTAGAAGTACTTGTGACCATTTTTATTCGATCTAGAATTGGCTCTAACACCCCACCCAATCATTACTAAAGACCCTGCTGTTCTCATCTATACGCCATGGACTATATGTTAGCATCTAATTGGGGTTTATTTATTAATTAATAATGCCTTGATCTCTTCCCACCAATACCTTCTTGTTCTATATTCAATATATCAAGAACTCATGAGAGTGTGACAGCTGTTAGTATAGTAAACTACATTTCATTTTGGGCTTGCCAAAGACAAGTAATTAATAAGTTTAGTCAGTTTTCTTTTTTGCAATTCTAGAAATTCTTTTGTATCATTGTTGTAACTTGTTATTTGGACTATCATGCACATGAACAGAATTCAAACCACCATGCACATGTCGTATGGGCTTAGAAAGGAAGCAGTCTGTAATTGGTCTTACTCATAAAAGTTTGTCGGACCTAGGATTCAATTTTCTCCAACGGAAATAACTTAAATAATTCTTTAGAGATAATTGTTAAGACCCAATTTGATCTCGTAAGAGTGGTTCAAGGTATGATGTAGATTTGTAAATCAAAAATGAGAATAACATAAAATAATTTTTTTGTTTCTATGAATATACATAGTATGTTTTGTGAGAAAATATTTTATTAATTTCTTGTTAAATCTCTTAGCTTACTTTTTAAAAAATATTTCAAAATATAAAAATAAGTTGAAAATCTTTCCAAGTTCTCGAATAGATTTTATTCTAAAAGACATTAAATAATTATTAGAAAAAAAATATATTCAAAAACTATTCCGAAAACCGATTTTGAAAACTTTTGGAAATGTTTGTAAATATGCTTTATTCTGAGAGATGTTTGTAAAAACAAGTTTATGGTTTATGATAACAACTTTGAGAATTACTTTATAATATTTTATAAAATAAATATCTTTTTATGAACTTGAAATATTTTTAATATATTTTCGATTTTTAAAAAATAATATATTTGATCTTTAATTATTTTCTATATTTATAGAAATACAATTTATTTTAAAATGACATGCATAGAATATATGAAAAAATTAAAAGAAATTTTTTCAAAATGTTTTATTTATTATTTTTAAGAATAGAACGTTATTATTATTATTATCAAGACGTTTTTTTCTTCATGAAAAATAAAATATTATTTTTAAATATGGTTGGGGGCCTTGGGGCTTACCATATTCCAAGGAAAAAATTGAGGGCACCAAAATCCTTGAGAGCAAAACAAGCATTTAAGGAAGAGATGAGCTGATTCATGAGCAAGTTATTGGAGCCAGTGACAATAATATCATCGACATAGACCAAAACAAGAAGCATGGTAGAGCCTTTACAGTAAACAAACATTGAGGAATCTGCTTGGGACATGACAAAACCCCATTCGATTAAGGTGGAACTGAGTTTGGTGAACCAAGCACGTGGAGCATGCTTCAATTCATATAGTGCCTTAATTAGCGAGTTTACAAAAAGATTGGGTTTAGAAGGGGATCCACAAAACCTGGGGCTGCATCATAAAAACTTGCTCAGGTAAATCACCATTCAGGAATGCATTATGGACATCAAGTTGTCTAATACACCAATTTTTGTTTAATGCCAAGGAGAGAACCACATGAATATTAGTGGGTTTAATCTCAGGACTGAAGGTTTCAAAATAATCAAAACCATGAGTTTGATGAAACCCTTTCGCCACCAGACGTGCCTTATAACGATCAATGGAGCCATCAGGTTTAAGCTTCAACTTATAAACCCACCGACAGCCAATAACATTCTGATTAGGTGGGGGAGGAACCAAGACCCATGTTTTGTTCTTCATAAGAGCTTCAAACTCAAGGTGCATAGCTTGCTACCATTCTGGAACTCTAGCAGCTGCTTGAAAGGAATTTGGTTCACAAGGTGGAGGAAAAATGTTCTCAGTAGAGGATAAAAATAACTTGGGCTTGAAAATGCCATTTTTAGCACGTGTTATCATAGGATGACGCGAAGAAGGAATAGGAGAAGGAAGGGGCTGGGGTACTAGAGCAGGGGAAGCTATATCATGTGAAAGAAGGGGTTGAGTTGCTGAAACAGGCTCATCCATAGAAGAGGAAATCGACTGACTAGAATCTGAATTTGGAACAACCAGCTCTGAAGATGAACTTAATGGGGAAGACAAAGTGGGAGATTGTGGAGAAGACGGAACGACCAAGGGAATGACACATTGGGAAGGAAAAATAGAACATAGGGGCTGAACTATGGAAGACTTAGCAAAGGGGAAATCAAGTTCATCAAAAATAACATGGCGGGATATATGTATTTTACCAGCGGACATTTTTAAACAAAGATATCCTTTATGCTTAGAACTGTATCCAATAAAAGTGCATTTAACTGATCGATATTCAAGTTTATGACGATTAAAAGGACGGAGGAATTAAAGGATAACAAGTGCATCCATAGACACGAAGAAAGGAATAATTTGGTAAACAATTAATGATAAAGAAGCTGATATGGAGAAGAAAAATTCAGCTCAGAGGTAGGAAGTCTATTAATCAGATATAGGGCAGATTGGAAGGCAAAAGGCCAGTATTTAAGTGGTAGGGAGGCATGAGCAAGCAAGGAAAGACCCACTTCTACTACATGTCTATGTTTTCTCTCCACACGGCCATTTTGTTGAGAAGTGTATGGACAAGATACTCTATGTAGAATTTCAAATTTACATAAGGTGATAGTAAAGGCTTGGAACTCCCCTCCCCAATCAGTTTGAAGAGCTTGAACTTTAGCATCAAATTGAGTTTCAACCAGCACTTTAAATTGTAGAAAAGCAAAGAGAGCTTGATCTTTTGAAGGTAGTATGCATAACCAAGAAAATCTTGTATGATCATCCAAAAATAAGTACAAAGTATCTTGCACCATTGGCACCAACAACAGGGGATGGACCCCATAGATCAGAATGTACAAGAGCAAATGGTTGAGTAGCTCTAGATTCAGATGAAGTAAAAGGTAGACGATTGCTCTTTGTCATTTGACAAGATTCACACACACTTGTCCAATGTTCATGGGGCAAGCTACAAGCACTAAAGACTTTATTGACTATTTTTGGAGCAGGATGGCCTAATCTGAAATGCCATAGAGCTGCTTTATTAGGAATAGCTAGGGTAGATGACATACATGAAACTTCAGTTGCTAAATCTGTTCTTGCAGGAATTTTATTATCACCATAATATTGATGTTGTTGACCTGGTATTGAAGAAGATGGCTGGTATAGACCATGGTTAAGCCCGCCTTGGAGAAGAACCTTCTTCTAAGCTTGATCCTTCACCACAAATCCATTAGAAAAGAATTCCCTAATGACATTATTATCATTACACAGCCTATTTACACTAAGTAGGTTGGTTGTAATTTGTGGAACATGCAAAATATTCTTTAGATCTAAAGATCTAGATGCTGCCATAATCTTAGAATCACCAATATATATGTTTACTTCATAGTACTCTTAAAGTTGGTTGGTGGAACTGAACCTCATCAAAAACAAACACAAAGGACTCGTACTAATCCTAAGTTGGTGGATGGAAAACAAAATCAAACATATGAAATTATTTTCGATGGATTAAGAAATAGGTAATAGGTGGGTTACGTATAGAATCTTGCATCAGTTGGTCATATAACAAAACTTGTAACTCGGGGAAGCTGCCAAGCATATCTGCCATAGATCTATTTTTAAATTTTGGTTGGAATTAAAATGTTTCCAGTCCAAGAAGACGACAAACATTCATGGAATTTTTTATGGGTCCATTGCATTATGTATTTTTTCTATTTTGGCAATCTAGATTGTCTTTTTTTTTTTTTTTTTGCCATTTGCTTCCACATTATTGTTCAACGTCAAGGTCATTGTTGGATTGTGCGTCTGAAATCGATTTTTTTGTGCTTTATTCAAGATGTTTGGGCCGAACTACTCAATCAGCTTGCGAGGCAGAACATGGCAGCCCTCTCTCAAGAAATCTTTTTTATATGGTGATTAACAAGATTGTACCTAGATATTTAAAACTCATTCCAATTTTTAAGTTTTTTCATGGGTGTTCTTTTGAAGAGAGTGCAGCCTAAGAGAAGTTTCACCGTTCTACATCATCATTCATTTTGATTAGAGGATTGTTGAGTGTCAGTGCATTTGATGATGATAGAGATCACATTGATCATGGAACTGTTGGGATACTTAGGAACCATTAGCCCCCGTGACTTTGCTTTTGGGCTCCATTGAAAAGGTCTCATATCAGTTGGACATTATTGTCCATGCATTTTTATTAATTCATAATCCTTCCCATGTCTCCCCTTAAATCAAGATTTATTTGTCTTTCATTGCGTTCAAACACACATCTTGTGTGAAACATCATTTGCTAGGAGTTCACAACATCATTTCGTTTGTTCGACATCTACCCATATGATTAAAGTTGTACCCGACTCTAATACTAGTTGGGAAGCATATGAACATATCCCTCTCCTCATTAATATGATATTGTTAGCTTTGGGCCTCAAGCCCTCATGCTTTTGTTTTTAGCCTTCACTTAAAAGATCTTATACCAATTGGATATTGCCCATTATTATTAACTCATAATCTTCCCTATTTCTAACTAATGTGAGTCTTTGAGCATATATTCAACAATCCTTCCTCAAACAAAGTATTATCGAGTCTCCCTTCAAACAAAGATTTCCTTGTCTTTTATTATGTTTGGATAGGTGCTAATACTTGCCAATAACTCACCACATCATTTTGTTTGATATCCATCCAACGGTTAAGTTTGAACCCAACATTGATACCACTTATTGGAAAATAAATGGACATATCTCTTTCAAAATTGGTATGATACTGTCCACTTTGGTTCTCAAATTCTCATGATTTTGTTTTTGGACTCCATCCATAAGACCTAATACAAATTCGATATTGTTCGTTCTTTATAACACATAATCATAATCCTCCCTATTTTTATCTAATGTGGGACTTTGGACGCACACCTCACATAAATATAACTTTTGAGTCAGTGAGTTGATTTATAAATACACTCTTTGGAAACATAACTTTATTTAGTGTCGTTTGAAAGACAAATGTATAAATCTTCTTATTTAGAACAATATATCCTAATCTTCGTATTTTTCTTCTTTTTTCAAAGTTTCCTGAACCTTTTTGTTTACCCCATTTAATTAGCATTTCTTTAAGCTTCCGTCGGTTTATTTTTTTTTCAGCCCACTTTAGAGGGTGAATTTAGCCCATCATTTCGAGACCTCATCCCTGCCACGACACCATCCACTTTAGGTCTTCAGGGTATAAAAAATGGAGGGATTCAGTGCAGACCTTGCGGAACATGGACCGCCTTTTAGTCCTATTCTTAAGATGTCCAAAATGCTTTTGATCCATTCCCCGGTGTTTGGGCCCCATACCAGCCCAAAGAAATGGCGCGTTCAGATACGTTTTTTTTTTTTTTCTTTTTTTTTTCAAACAATGAGGAGTCTTCAACCGATCCATACATATACGAAAAGCGCTCAGATTAATCTCCACGACACGTCTTGTTTGTTTTTTTTTGGTCAAACTATGAGGAGTCTTCAACGGATCCATACAAATACGAAAAGCGCTCAGATTAATCTCCACGACACGTCTTGTTTGACAAAAAATAAGGTTGAATTTTAATATATACAAGATGTAAAAACCATTAATAGTGGGAACAAAATCCAATTGGAATTTATAAATATAAAATAGTTGATAGATAAAAATAGAAAGGGGGAGGGGCCTGGAAGGTGAAAAGGGAGTAAATGCAGAGGAGAGGGGTAGAAGCAAGTGGACATGTGGGGGAAGAACAAGGACTCTCCCCCGTTTAAAAGGAGGTGGGACTGACATTTTCACGTGCAGCGAAACATTCTTGGTGACGTCAGCATATGTGAATTCGGCATTCCCCCCAAGAGGGTCAACCTTATCGGCGCGTGATAATATGGTCGGATTTTATTGTCCCGCCGTTTCAGGGTAACGCCACGTGAACTCCCCATGTCCTATCCCATTCTATGTCGGAATTTTATCATCCACTTTCACCCTCCTCCCCCCTTTGTCCCCACCACTTGCTTCCTCCCTCCTCTTTCTCGTCATCTTCCTTATATCACATCATTTATTTTTGTCTATCTATTCATTTTTCATTGCATTGCAATGCATTAGTACTTTTTTCTATAGGGATTCAAGCATGAGACTATAGGGACTTTGATCGTCGGAAACTTTGAGTACCAATAACATAACGTGAACCTATAAAAAATGTGATTTGGGGGCAATGTATCGATCACGTTTTCCGATGATTAAGTTTACACAAAATGGAGAAAAATAAATAAAGAGTTCACATAGTTGGAATTATCTTACCTTCACCTCGTAGGAATCTTCCCGATTTATAGGGCTCGGTTCACAAATCTCTTCTTGATTTTAGCTATAAAATGTATTTTTCTCTATCAATGATTAATCTTCCGATAAATAAGGGATTTGTAAAACTAGGTCATCCAACGATAAATACTCTGCTTGCCTTATTTTAAGTAACGTATGCTTATATAATGAACCTCATATGCGGTAGGATGGCTAGATAGAGGAACATGAAATCTAGGCAGAGGGGCGCCTGAAGCTTATACATAGTTAAAGTCATGTCGGGTTGCGAGGAAAGAGCTTATTAAGGGTGAACATTTTATTCATACTGACCTTTTAAAGTCAATCTCGGATAGCTCTTCATAGGCGGGCTTCGCTCAAGAGCCTCAAGTTGAGTTCGCTAATGAAGCCTTGGCTACCTTTGTCTGACCTGATCAATCACCTTTGGTTGTATAGGATCGAGGACCTACCCCCAAGGCAGTGAAGAGGAAGAAGGGAAAGAAGGGGAAGAAGGCTAGACAAGTGAAGGCTATTGGTGCTGGGTTAGAAGGATTTGTGGATTTGGAGGATACAATTCCTCCTACAGGAGACTCGGTGTGTCGAGTCCTATTCTCGGTGCTAATGGGCGCGAGGGAGAGTGGGGAGGACATATCGAGTCTTCTTTGGATTTACCACGAGATGCATAGCGGTACACGCAAGCACTGAGGGAAACTACCCTGCTACGAGAGTACTAGGCGGTGGCGTCGAAAGGCCCAGGGTTTAAATGAAGAGGTTCAAAAGAGCCCGGTAGTAATTACTTTGGACTCTCTAGAACAAGCCTCTAATGCCCTTTCGGCTTTAGAGGGCGCAACCCAGGATGCCTCAAGGGAGGCTTGCGCAACCTTGGAGGATGGACTCCAGCCAGAGGACCTCCCAGCACTGATAAAGTGTGGCCGAGGCTCCCTCTACAAAGACAGTTGTTGGTCCATTGCCCTCGGCTAGACGGTCCAACCTCTCAATTGTAGGTCCCAATAGGCCAAGGGGTCCTCCTGATAAGCTGGTGTTGAGCTCACCTATTCAACCGATGAAGTGGGATCATCTTTTAGCAGACACGTCTGTTCCTAATCTAGATACTTGATGTGACCAAATCATATATATACAAATTTATGACACCATTACCACAAGACTATATGCTAATCCCTAGTAAAGGCACCAGAAACTTGTTCAAACGAAAAATAACTTATATGCTCATAAGAAAAATGAACTAGTCAATTAATTCATTAAAGATTTAGTTTGGTCTTAATACTGCAAGTGCATAGGTCGTACAAGTAATAAAAGTGGACCTATAAGGAATTAGGATATCGTTCCCATGAGGGTGAAGAGAGTTTAAGGATTCAACTACCTCAACTACTCCAAGTTACTATTTGAACTTAATTTAAGTAGAAGTTTTAATAATTGAACTAATAATTCTACTATTTGAATGTCTACATCTATAATGAAGGAAAAATTTAAAATCCTAAACATAAACTGGACTGAACCGGATTATTGTTGGAAGTAGACATTTGGATTTCACTGCTGTGAAATTATCAATTTCTGCATCATAATCTAATTCAATTCTATCATGAATTAGAATATGAAATTGTTAAAGAAGCAAGGTAGTATAGTTTGGATTTCTCCCTTAACCATACGTTTCAAGTTAGAGAATCATGTTCATTTAAACATGTTTCTAATCAGTACTTATGTCAATTTCTTTATAAGATCTGGGTATTTTTCTTTTCCAATACTCCATACCCATTTCTATGAGTTCAGATTTCTTGCTTCCCAAGATAGGGCCATTTCCAGATTTCTACAAGATGTATAATGTCTCATCCTTGAGATCTTAAAGAGTTATCCCTTTCCTTGATTAGATATAAGCTAACACAAGATCAAGATCATTCCTCCAGACCAAGGAGAGGTCTCTAATTAATTAAATTGATAGATCAATCAACTAATTCTCCAACCATGAGTAAATTGAAGATTTGTCTAAGTAATCTTTTAGAGCTCATTAGTTCATCAATATTAGTCTGGCATACCCCTAAGTAACTGATCCAAGCTCTCAGGAATCTCCATCTCCGTGTCACTTAAAGGGCCTCCTGGAAATCAAAGCCAGATAATGGTCCTTTTATAGTATAAGTTTCTAATATTGGGAACAATTCACTACATGAACATCACCATTCCAATAATTTCAAGACTCTCAACCCAGGAAAATTCTTTCTAATTGTGCAGAAAAGACCATAACTAACATCAGATCTTTCCTAACGGAAGTTATGTTTCTCGAAAACAGGATTACAATGAACACTGAAATATTGATCAGGGAAATTCCACTGCAATTGCAATCAAATGAAAAAATGAATTCCAGCTTTTATCTAGATTTCATTGGATTCAGACAGTAATCGGAAGTGAACTTCAACAATTTGGCTCAACTTCTAAACTTTTGAACAATTCACTATTTCAAGTCCAGTAAACAAATGAAAATTCTACGCTAAGTCAAATCTACAAAGAAAATAAAAAAAATAAAAGAAAATATGTACAAAGAGTCTCGGCTCCAGGACTCTAGTTCGTCGACGACTAAGCGCCTCACTTTCCTCAAATTGTTTCTATTTATAGAGCCCCAAAAGTTTGGGACTTAAATTGGAGGCTATATTGCGAATCCCTAAAATTCTAGCCCAGATTGCATTCTTTTTTGCGACCTAAAAGTTTTGTCGCGATAGAGTTTTAATTCTTCATCGTAGGTCTTTGTTGCAGCATGCAATCGTCTGTCGCAACCTGTTCCCTGTGCTCCTTCTTAGATTCCGTCACGACAGAGTTTTCTTGGTCACGACAATAATCTTTTCTTCAGCATATTCATTCTGTCACGACATATCTTTCTTGGGCTCCTTAATAATTTGTCTGGCAAAGTCTGTCGTTCTAACCGTTCTATGTTGCGACAATCTTATGTGTGGTTCCTAGAACAGTTATGTTGCGACATCGACAATTGTGTCGCGACAGTGTTTCTTATGCAACTTCTTCAAATTGGTGGCGCAACCTAGATTTTATGTCACGGCCCGACATTTTGTTTGGTTCTTATTCTGGCGATGTTTCTTGTATTGTCGGCATTTACGTCATGTCGAGTATGTCGCGACAGAGTCTTGTCGCCACTTAACCTGATTTCTTGTTGCAGCTTTATTTTGATCTTGCGACATAGCCTCTTGATGTTGTCGATGTTTGCTGTCGTGACCCAGTTTTTATGTCGCAACAGGATTTTTCTGTATTCAGCTTATATTTGTGACGTGACCCAGTTTGTTATGTCGCGACAAGACCTCTCTTCCTTGTGTTGGAATCTTTGTCGCGATATAGAAAAGTCTGTTGCAACCTTGTTTATCAATGTTCAGCTTATCTCTGTGTCGCAACCTTAATATCCCTGTCACGACATAAAAACATCTCTTCAGCTTGCAGTATGTCGCAACATTGGATTCTTTTATTGCGACCAAGTCAGTTCATTAAGCAAGCATCACCTGTCGCGACCTTGTTTATCTATCGCAACCAGCGTTTTTTCTTCTTTCAGTGTCGCGACATACATTACCTTGTCACACAGAGGTCTTTCCCTGAAGCTCTTCTTCTGTCTCAACAAGCTTTTCCATGTTGCAATAATCAGTTTCATGACAAAATATCCCTTATCGCAACAAAATTTCTACTTTCTGCCTGTTTCATTTGTCGCGACAGGAACTTCTTTGTCGTGACAAATTCTTCTTGGTGTCAACATCCTGCTAAAAAACCTTGTCACAACATAAACTTTCTTTGTCTCAACTGAATAATTGTTAGATTCTTCCTATTTTTTGTCACGACACGTTGTCTTTTGTCGCGACAGAGCTCATCTGTCAATATTCATACCTTTGTGTTGCGACAGAGGAAATATTGTCGTGACAGAGTTCCTTTGCTATTAGCTTGGATGTTTGTCGTGACACACAAAACTCTATCACGACATACACTATTGCAATTGCTCTTTTTCTCTTCTTTCTTGTTGGAATTTTCTCCTTTTTGAATTAAAACCTGCAAAACACAAAGTTGGTGAATATTCCATAATTTGGCATTAAAACACATCTGAATATATTAAAAATAAGCCAAAAAAATTAATTAAAAATAGATGAGTTTAAAATTCATCAATACTGCCTAGTCAATTATCGACCACTGGAACCCCTTCAACCAGAGGGACAATTATGTCACCAATATGCACGAACTCTACCCCCACCAACCTTTGAATACAAGTGGTGACTATTTCTGAAGAGTATTCCATTCCCTTCCCCTGCTATGTGGATAGAAAGTCCTACCAGCATGTGGCTGAACATGAAATGTATATTTGCAACCATAATTTTAATGAGACGGTTGAGCTAGTATGGTTAGACTTCTAATGTTTGAACATAAGTCTTATGTTGTGATTTTCTTCTAACACCTTTTCTTTTATAGGTTGTCACCAAGGACAGAAATGTCGCGATATATCATCGATATATCGTCGATATTTCGGGTGTCGGGCCTTCTCGATACGATTTTTGCAAACGAAAGTCATTTGATGGAAAAAATCAAAAAAAATCGCCCAATATCGGTGATATATCTCCTATATATCGATAAATTACCGATATATCCGACACAAAATCGATTATAAATGCAGCCTATGAAAAAATGCAAAAAAAAAAAAAAAAACTGACCATACTGACCGATATATTGGTCGATATCGGCGATATCGACCGATATATCAGCCAGAAACCTTATACCCACCATTTCACATAATCAGACAATGAAGATCATTTATGACAAAATCTGCCCAGATAAGAAAAATTAAACAAGTCTAAAAATTATAATATTGATTACCTCCACTCACTACATTTCTCTATTAAAATAGCACCATTAATTGTTAAGAATGTGACTGACGGCACCATATCAGGACCCAGGAACCCAAACATAAAGGATCTGCTGAATCAATATGCTTGGCATTTGCAAAAGATTGTGCATTAATTAAAAAAGAAAAGGAAGATTGATTAAATAGGACAAGTGAACAATTCCAAAATATTTTTTTTTTTTTTATAGATAACTATTCCAAAAGAATTTGTTTTAAGAGAAAAATAATAATAATGAGAATTTCATTTTTGCAATGCAGCCAAGAATTCATTTCATACTAAAAACTCTAATAAATGCTTGTAAATTTGATTATTAGTATTTATTTATGGAGCCATTACTTGCCTTAGAATAACTTGCTACTAGCTTCCACATGATCATTTAATGGCTTAGGGGATTCAAATGACATTCACCCACTTGTATCAAAATTCTACAAGTCAAAGGGTGCAATTGCTAAATTTTTATATTCATGTCAATGGTCTCTTGCAATTCTGGTATAAATATATGACATACAGCTGATTTTAGGCCTATAACACATAATCAGGCTCCTGATCTAAATGACTCAATTCCCATAACATGAACTGCAATAAAGCATTGTTTGTTTCAAGTATTTTTTTTAATTTTTGATATATCGATATTTATGTAAAAATATCCACCGATATATCCGTAAAATCCAAGTACCGATATATCCGTCGAAACCGATATTTTTAACTTTGGTTGTAACTACTATCCGGAATATGGCATGCAAGCATAGGAAACTTTATCTTCGACTAGACGATGCCAAGAAGCTACGACAATATGCTCAATCTGCTGCTTCCAAGCACCACGCCTTAGATGACGCCCTAGACAAGGCTAAGGCTAGGTCTAAGCATTGGGAGTCGAAGACTAAGGAGGGTATAGAGAGGATTACAAGTGCGGAGAAAGAGAGGGATGAAGCTAAAGAAGAATCTCAGTGCAGCGGGTGTTGCGAAGGCACGAGCGGAGGATGACTTGGCTAGGGTCCAAGACCCCCTGGTGATTGCGAAGGAGGCCATGTGCAAGGCTTAAGCTAAAGTTGCCACCCTAGAGGTTGAATGGACTTTACTTCTACTGGAGGTTGGGGCAACCAAAGATGAAGTGTCTTCTCTTCAATTTTAGGCGAGTAAGGACAAAGTAGCCATGGAGGAGGACTATGAGAAGGCCTTAGAGCTGATCTTTGTCTATGGTTACGGATGTTGTATGTTCAAACACAATATCTGTGGTGATCAACCAAAAGTTCCAAACAGCATGCACGATTCCTCCAAACCACTTTCATCAGAGTTCTTCATGAACCCTAGGTGCCCCCCGATCCCAATAGCCACTGAGGCCACAATAGCTAAGGTGGATCAAAACGAAGCAGCAAGGAGGGCAAAGGAACCCGAGAGGATTGCTCCCGCTGAGGATTTTGATGGAACATCTAAAGTTCCTTCTCTTTCCTTTTTTTTTTTTTTTTTTGAAGTTTCTGTAAGGGCTCTCGTATGGCCGCCAAGATTCATATGTTTTTATGGAACCATTGAAGCCATTGGCGTATTTTGGAAATTTTTTAAAATTTAATATTTGATTTACTTATGCAACTGATATCCTTTATTTCACAACTTTCTGCTATGAGTCTTGACTGGGATAGTTGCTCCAAGGATATCATTGTTATAAATTTTTTAGAGGCTAGTATGGATTGCACACGGGCCAGTAGGTATAGCACCATTTATGGGCTTTGGCTTTAGCCAGAAGGGTAGAAACCATTTCTGAACTTTGGCATGTGCCAATGGGCTAAGAGCCACTTCTGGACTTTAGTATGTGCCTGCAAGCTAGGCGCCACTTTTGGACTTTGGCATGTGCCAACAAGCTAAGAGCCACTTTTGGACTTTGGTATGTGCCAGCAGGCTAAGAGCCACTTTTGGACTTTGATATATGCCAGCAGGCTAGAAGTGTAACACCCCAAATTATACCCTAGTAGTTTTATGACATTTAGGATATTATGGAAGTCAAATTTGTATTTTTTTTTGAAAATTTAAGTGTTAATAATGGTAAACTGGTAAATTTTCAATTAAGGACCCAAAAAGGCATAAGATAAGAAGTTAGTATGTGTAGAATATTAATAAGTTAATTGTTAAAATTGAGTGAAATTTGATGACTAAATAGCAAGGGCTAAGAATTTAAGTCAAAAAATGGGTTAAGACAACAAACTTGTCTTTAAAATGAGAATTTCTCCTTTTTGGGCTAAGAGAGCTAGGGCATTTCGATGGAGGAGAGAAGATCCATTTGGATTTTGATCAATTCATGCTCTTGGCTCTCCTTGTGCAAGTAAGGAGGAAGAAATGAAAAGAAAGGGAGAATGAAGAGAAAGAAAGCTTGGTTCGGAAGTTTCAAGACATGAAGGTTAGGAAAAACATCATAACTCTCCCATTATTTGTGTTTTTTTTTTTTTTTTTTTTAGTTGGGTTTGAGGTTGGCTTGGATCTTGTTTTGGTTTGGGTTGGAATTGTCTAATGATAAGGACCAAAAATGTGTAAAGAGACGTGTAGGTATTTTAGGAGAAGTGTTGTCCAAATTTCCCTAAAACTTGTGTTTTTGTTTTGGCAATAACTTGGCCTACGGACCTCCAATTTGGATGATTTTAGTTGAAGATAGAACCTAAGAACCAGAGCTACCAATGTCTAGAAGAGACCGAGATTTAAATCTTTCTCTAAGGACCCTGAAAAAGAGTTTTACAGTAAGACACAGATTTTGTCCCCTCTACTGAAGTAGTTCATGTTGTTTGAACCATATATTGGATCATACTGATCAAAATGAGGTGAATCAAAATCCTACTAAAACTAGACACATAGGATAGTAACTTTCATGAAGAAAGTATGGTCACATAATGTCTTTATTATTCCCGAAATTAAATCGATTAAAACATATTGTCCTTAGGCATTGAAGCAGTTCGAAAAGTTACAATATATCCTCTAATTTAAAGGTCTAAATAATGCGAAAATGTAATGTGGTCTCATCTCACATTATTGCATCCTCTACCGCGATTAGGGGAAAGTTGCACCTCTGATTAATGGTATGTCGAGCCAAGGTTTAGGCGATTTTGGAAAATTATTAGGTTAAAAATGTACCTACATAATATTGTGTTGGCCTAATGAGAATGTCCTTGTTTTTTTTTTTTTTTTTTTTAATAGTAAATAAGATGGAACGACCCTAAGACACTGTTGAGGAAAGTGATGAAAGTGTTAACCCTAAAGATCAGGGTCCATTAGCCCCCAATCCTTCCGAGCCGGCTAGAGGTGAACATGACTTTCCTATCATGTCAACCAAAGCGTTGTTCAAGATTTCTCAGGATATGGCAAGAGTCTTAGATCGACTCACAACCCCTAGAGCTCCGATTGATTCATTAAGAAAGCATGGATAGAAGAATTCAATGGTACAAGTCTAAAAGAGTCAGATAAAGCAGAGTTTTGGCTTGAGAAACTGCAAAGGGCTCTGGACGAAGTGAAATGTCCCCCTAAACAGATAATCAAATGTGTAGTCTCACTTCTGCAAGGTGCAGCTTATGATTAGTGGAAGTTAGTTCTAAGAAATCCACTACTTCCAGACCCAATTACATGAGACTTCTATGTCCAAGAGTTTAGAAAGAAGTATGTCACCAATGATGACAGAGATACCAAATGGAAGCAATTCCTGAATATAAAACAAGGGTATTTGACAGTGGCAGAGTATGAGAAAGAGTTTAGTCGCCTCAATAAGTATGCACCAAAATGGAGTTCTTCGCAGAAAACCCAACTTTTCGATGTAAACGGAGTTTGAGGATAGCCTAAAAGTCTTATAAAAAAGGTACCTCCCAACTGTTACATCATTGCAAGTGGTGAATTTCTATTAGCTGGTGCAAGCAGCTATGAAAATTGAGAAATCTGAAATGATGAGTCGGGAAAGAATAACAGAGAAAAAGTTCTCCACGGGTAGTTCCCCCTCAGGTAAAAGAACTAGAGAGTCTCAAGTTGAATCAGTACATAGTTCTGCTACTAGAGGTATAAGGAAGGGATCTACAATGACACCGGGTTTCGGTAGGGGCACTTTAATCGGACAAGGTGAAAGACTTGCATGCCCCCACTGCCACAAATATCATTCTGGTACTTACATACGAATAATTAGGGGTTGTTTTCAATGTGGAAGCACAGACCATCTTATAGTGAACTGTCCGTAAGAATCTGGAACTTCTAGAAATCCTCAAGGAAGTAGCAGAGGAGGATCAAGTGTACCTCCACTGACTCGTGATAGGGGCAGAGGGCAAGGTAGTTCAAGGCAGCATAAAAGGAGTATTGCATCAGAAACATTAAATCGCCCTAACACTACAGTCCCAGCCTGAGCCTATGCTATGAAGGCTCGTGAAGATCAAAATGCACCAAAGGTTATAACTAGTATTTTCTCTCTCTATGACTTTGAAATGCCGTCTTTGATGAATCACGGTTCTCTACACATTCTTATATGCGAGCACTTGTTTGATAAAATGTCATCGCGGAAAGTGGCGCATATGACATGCATGTTACTATTTACGGGGCGTAGTGTCCAGGTCATTGAATGTATAAGAAATGTCCTCTAGTGACTCATGATAGAGAGTTCTCTGTTGATCTAATTGCATTGCCTTTTCACGAGTTTGACTTGATATTGAGGATGGATTGGTTGTCTAAACATTGGGTTATTATTGAGTGTGATAAGAAAATGGTCGTGCTTAAATGTCCCGACCAGTCGAAGGTGACGGTACATGGTATCCGATCTAGCCCATTGTCTAATGTAATTTCAGCTATGCAAGTCCGACTATTTCTTAAAAAGGGATGTGAGGCCTTTTTAACATTGGTGCTTGACTCTAAGAGGGGTCAAGTAAAACTGTAAGATATACCGGTAGTGAAAGAATTTCCAGATGTGTTTCCCAAAGAGCTACCAGGTCTTCCACCCCAAAGAGAAGTAGACCTGTCCATTGAAATTTTACCGGTGACGGATCCTATCTCCAGGGCACCTTACCGTATGGCTCCAACATAACTAAAAGAGTTGAAGACTCAACTCCAAGAGCTATTGGACAAGGGATTCATTCAACCTAGTGTTTCGCCCTGGGGTGCGCCAGTTTTGTTTGTCAAAAAGAAAGATGGCTCTCTCCAGATGTGCATCGATTGTCAGCAAATAAATAAGGTAATAGTGAAAAATAAATATTCATTGCCAAGAATAGAAGATCTATTCGATAAGTTGAAAGAAGCAAGTGTCTTTTCAAATATAGACCTGCGATTGGGATATTATCAACTTCGGGTGAAAGATGTTGATGTTCCGAAAACATCCTTTAGAACCCGATATGGTCATTATGAGTTTTTAGTAATGTCATTTGGGTTGACTAATGCACTGGTCGTATTCATGGACTTGATAAATAAGGTATTCCACCCTTATTTGGACCAGTTTGTAGTGGTATTCATAGATGATATCCTGGTGTATTCTAAGGATACACAAGAACATGAACAGCATTTGAAGATAGTGTTGCAGATCCTGAGAGAGAAAAAAATTGTTTGCAAAAATAAGTAAGTGTGATTTTTGGCTTAAGAAAGTGTCATTCCTAGGCCATATTGTGTCTACATAGGGTATTAGAGTTGACCCTGTGAAGATTGAAGCGATTGTGAGTTGGAAACCACCTCGAAATATAACAGATGTGAGAAGTTTCTTGGGTTTAGTTGGGTATTACCAACGGTTTGTAAAAGGATTCTCCGTCATAGCCTCTCCACTTACTAAGTTACTCTAGAAATGGGTGAAGTTTCAATGGGATGAAAAATGACAGTCGAGTTTTGATCAATTAAAGAAAATGCGGATTTGAAAACACGGTGTTGATATTTCGACACTCTAGGTAAGAGGAAATGTCATAATGTATGATGATGTGAAAGTTGGTTTGGGATATTGATGATGTAGATGGAAAAGTGGTGACATATGTCTCCAAGAGCAATGAGATGGCTTGCATGAGAATAATTATCCCACAAATGATGCGGGTTAGCATTTGTGTAGTGTTCACTTTGAAATATGGTGACACTACTTGGTGAAAAATGTAGAATATTTACAAATCATAGAGTCTTAAATATGTTAACTCATAGAGGAAATGAACTTGAGAGGCAACATCGATGGCTGGGATTGTTCAAAAGAACTATAGATTGCATAGTTGATTGTACACCACCTAGGAAAAGAATAATGTGTTGAATGAAACAGTAAGTAGAAAAATGATTTTGTTTGTCACTGAAAAACATGTATATGGAAATTTGCATATAGTGGAACCTTGTTGGCTCGATTAAGGCTATGTGCGGTTGATGCATATGTTGACAGATGCTCAAAAAAAATGATGTCAAGATTACAACAAATGAAGTCACGACTAATCGAAATGGAATCGGTGACTATTTTATAGAAGAAGATGGAGGTTTCTATTACAAGAGCATATTATGTGTACCGAATGTCCAAGAATTGAAAAAAAAGTTGATGTTTGAAAGCCACAATACCTTATTCACCATGCATCCTAGAGGTAACAAGATGTACCAGGATTTGAAACAATACTATTGGTGGCGAGGGATGAAAGGGGATATAGGAGAGTATGTATCTAAATTTATGACTTGTCAGCAAGTAAAAGCTGAACATCAAGTACCGTCCGGTCTGTTAAATCTCATTCCAATTCCACAATGGAAATAGGACAACATTACTATAGATTTTGTGTCCGATTTCCCCTCACCCAAAAGAAACATGATTCAGTTTGGGTAATTATCGACAGAGTTACAAAGTCTGCTCACTTCTTACCAGTCTAGCTGGATTATTCCATGGATCGGTTAGCAGAGCTGTATGTGAGCGAGATTGTCCGGTTGCATAGGCTAAAATTTAGTCGAGTACCGGACAATGGAAGGTTGTACTCGACTAAATTTTAGTACAACCTTCCATTCACAAACAGGTGGACAATCTGAAAAAGTGATTCAAGTGTTAGAGGACATGCTTTGGGGTTGTGTGCTAGATTTTCCTGGAAGTTAGGACAGGTATATTCCTCTTATTGAATTTGCCTATAATAACAGTTATCAGACAAGTATTGGTATGGACCTCTATGAAGCCTTGTATGGAAGGAAATGTAGAACCTCTATATGCTGGACAGACCTGAACGAGCATAATGTAATTGGTCCGGACATAGTAAAAGACACAGAAGAAAAACATTTGGGTTATTCTGCAACGATTGAAAACTATAAGTGATCGACAAAAATCATATGCTGATTTAAAAGGAAAAGATATTGAATATGAAGTCGGAAACAAGGTCTTCTTGAAAGTATCACTGTGGAGGAAGATACTCTGATTTGGAAAGAAAGGAAGATTGAATCCAAGGTTTATCGGACCTTATGAGATTTTAGAAAGAATTAGACCAGTCGCTTATCGTTTGGCCCTCCCTCCGGAGTTGGCCAAATTACATAATGTGTTCCATGTCTTAATGCTTCAAAGATATCATTCTGATGAATTGCACATTTTGCCAGTACAAGATATACAAGTACCATTAGACTTCACTTATAATGAAAAACCAAAAGTCATTCTAGCTTGTGAAGTGAAACAATTGCGAAACAAACAAATCCCTCTGGTAAAAGTACTTTGGCAACACCAAGGTATAGAGGAAGCAACTTGGGAACCAGAATTGACCATGAGAGCACAGTACCCGCAACTCTTTAATTCAGGTATGAATTTCGAAAATGAGGGTGATTCTTGTAAGGGAAGAGATTTATGCTTGCCACGAGTATACTAGTAGTTTTATGACATGTTTAGGGTATAATGGAAGTCAAATTTGTATTTTTTGGAAATTTAAGTGCTAAGTGTGAAAAATGGTAAACTAGTAAATTGCCAATTAAGGACCCAAAAAGACATAAGATAAGAAGTTAGGATGACATTGTAGAATATTAATAAGTTAATTGTTAAAATTGAGTGAAATTGGAGGACTAAATAGCAAGGGCTAAGAATTTAAGTCAAAAAATGGGTTAAGACAATAAACATGTCTTTAGAATGAGAATTTCCCCTTTTTGGGCTAAGAGAGCTAGGGCATTTCGGTGGAGGAGAGAAGATCCATTTG
The DNA here is from genome assembly GCA_016808115.1 of Tetrastigma voinierianum. Lineage (NCBI taxonomy): Eukaryota > Viridiplantae > Streptophyta > Magnoliopsida > Vitales > Vitaceae > Tetrastigma > Tetrastigma voinierianum. The sequence continues at coordinate 1,031,542 of JAEQBH010002845.1, read as the reverse complement.
GCTTTTTATCAATCCATGTTCTTGGCTCTCCTTGTGCAAGTAAGGAGGAAGAAAGGAAAAGAAAGGGATAAGGTTAGGAAATAAAGCTTGGTTTGGAAGTTTCAAGACATGAAGGTTAGGAAAAACATCCTAACTCTCCCACTATTTGTGTGTGTTTTTTTTTTTTTTTGAGTTGGGTCTGAGGTTGGCTTAGATCTTGGTTTTTTTTGGGTTGGAATTGTCCGGTGATAGGACCAAAAATGTTTAAAGAGACATGTAGGTATTGAAACCCGAGAGAAAATTCGATTTTACGAGAAAAAATGGTAAAATCGTAATTTGGTAAAAATCGAGAAATTTTCTAGATCTTGGATGATGAAAGCGGACTTCACCGTTGGAATCGTCGTGAAATCTAGCTAACACGTTAAATTTAAAGTCGAATTCGAGAGGCGGTCGGAATTTTGCGTTCGAGCACTTAGAGTATGTCGGGTGTAGTAAAACATAGGTGATGTGACAAAAGTCACATACAACATAAACTCATGTGATACATGTTGCATGAATAAAGAGATGATGAAAATGGACGGCCGAGAGAGTGCCATGTGTCAAAATCCAAGATAAGGGACATGGATGGCATTTTTGGAATTGTTTAATGAGGATGAGACAAAAGAGTGAATAGTGGTCTTCTTCTTCTTCAAAATAGGAGACCAAAACGTGAGAAAGGGGCTGAAAGCAATTGCCAGAAGTTAGGTTTTGATATTTTAGAGAGAGAGAGAGAGTGCCTTCTCTAGATCGGCGTCGAATGATCGGATTTGCCACGAATTGAAGCAAAGTGGTTACATCTTGTGAGGGCAAAGTGTAGCAGGCTTGGTTTTGAGGAGTTTAGACAAGTGGTAGGGGTTTTATCCTACTTGTTTACCCTTTATATCTAGAATGTGTTTATGATGCTTGAGTTGATTGAGGCCGTGAGTGGCCGTTTGATCGGTCCCAAAACTTGGGACCGAATTGTTGGAATTTTTGGAGCTCATTTGAGCAGTTTAGTGACAGTCCACGGACTGTTTGGGCAATTGGTGGTATAAATTAAGCATTAAATTGTGTTTTGGTAAGTAGAAGACCGGAAATGGATGTGGAATTTAGTTCCGCAAAGAAGAACCAAGATTGGATGAGTGGAGCTGCTTACGGACAGCCGCGTGCTGACACAGGCTATAAAAGCAGTCCGGGTTTGTGTGAAATGGACTAACGTCTATGTGTTGGGTGCTTGAAATTGATGAAATGAATGACGATTTGTGTGAAATTGATAGGTTAATGCATGAACCGTGTAGTATTAACGGGATGTCATGATTATATGGAATATAATTGTGTGTATAAATGCGTGGAAATGGAATTTTGATTAGTTCAAGTAAGCTACTTTGGGAAGTTGGTTGATCAAAGAAATTAATAGGTTAACGCTTGAGGTGTTAACATGATGTCACAATTATATGGAATATAATTGTGTGTGTAGGCCATTGGAGATGAGATTGTGATTTGCTCAAGTGAGCTAATTTGGGTGATGGTTGATATTATTGAATTACCTGTGGTGTAATTGAAAAAAATTGAGAATATATGCATTTGATATATTGGTATGAAAATGATTGAAAAAGCATAATGCATTTTCATATGCATCGGGTAACCTAGAAATTAGGTGTGAGTGCATGACATGAATTTTATGAAAAACGAACATGGTTGCGAAAGGAATTTCACAGGATGAATTTCCGGAGAATGGGGTTGGGAGACAGTCCAACAGATCATTCGGATGAGGACCATGAAATTGTTCGGGAAGTTCTCGACACATTAAATCGAAGGGTAGTCCCGTCTTTTCAGAGATCTCAGTAGTATATTTTCAAGAACAACAGGTTTTGTTTTGAAAATGATTATTTCTCTCATACATGGCTTAGGCAAGTGTGAGGGAGTCGGTAAGGACTCGAGACATGGGAATGGGCATGTAAACATTCAAGTAGGATCACGTATTTACTTGAGTGTGTGTTTAAATTAGAGCATTGTATATGCACTTAGGTGGAGATGATAAGCTACGTTTAGGGTGATTACTACTAAGCAATAGCTCACCAGCTCGAGAGGGAACATTTTTTCAAGTACGGGCGCTCGAAGGCGGCTCATTTAGAGGCCGGTTTTGAAAGCCGGGTTGGCTTTGATGTTTTTGGATAATATGTGTATTATAATTATAGATTTTAATATGTATTTGTATTAAGGTAATAAAATAACTCTTGGGTATTTATTGGAATATAGTTGGGTACATGTTTGATGAGTATTGATGCGAGGGCGAGTGGTATTTTACTCAGGTATGTGTCGTGATCACAGGCGTATATAGATTACCGCGGGTTGACGGTAGTCAGCGGACCCATGGAACTGTGTCGGGTATTTTAGGGGAAGTGCTATCCGATTTTCCCTAAGACCTATGTTTTTTTTTTTTTTTGCCATAGCAGCCCTCACAGGACCTCAATTTGGATGATTCTAGTTGGAGATAAAACCTAAGAAGTAGATCTACCAATGTCTAGAAGAGACCGAGATTTAAATTCTAATCTAAGGATCCTGAAAAAGAGTTTTACAGTAAGATACAGATTATGTCCCCTCTACTGGAGTAGTTCATGTTGTTTGCACCATATATTGGGTCATACTAATCTAAATGAGGTGAATCAAAATCCTACTAAAACTAGACACTAAGGAGAGTAACTTTCGTGAAGAAAGTATGGTCACATAATTTCTCTATTGTTCCCATAAATTCATCAAATTGAGAACACAATATTGTCCTTGGAAACCGTTCAAGAAGAGTCCGGAATGTTTTGATCATATCTCCTAATTTAAAGGTCTCAAATAATGCCAAAAAATCAGGTTAACAGGTCTCAGTTCTATGTGGCGTCCCCTCACCTGCCGTAGTCAAGGGAAAGGGGTGCTACAAGGAGACACTTTTGGACTTTGGTATGGGGGCTATTCCAAGAATTGAAAGAAAATATTTAAAAGAATATTTTATTGATAATACTTCTTAAGATGCATAGCATTCCACATCCTAGGCACTAACGTCCCGTCTAGTTTATTCAATGCGTACGATCCGGCTACCCCCACTCTTACTATCATGTATGACCCCTCCCAATTCAATTGGAATTTGTCGGATGCTAGGTCAGCCTTGTTTTCAAAGACCCTTCTCAAGACTAGGTCTCCAGCTCAGAATGCACGCTGTTTTACACGCTTGTTATATAGGTTTGTTATTCTTTGTTGGTACAATGCTATATGTACAACCGTAGCTTCATAGTTTAATAATGGCAGTATTAGCCTTTTCGATTTGGATTCGAAGTGTGTACTTTGATTTATGTGGAATTATATGGCCTTCATCCCTGGTGAGGCGAGCAGGGGAATACTCAATTGGCTTCCGGCTGGTTGTTCTATAGGCCCAAAAAACTCCTGGTAGCCCGTCTACCAATTTTCCTTTAGTCGAATGTAGAAGCTTTTTCAAAGCCATCAAGAGGGTATTGTTAGATGCTTCCACCTAGCCATTACTCTAAGGGTATCATGGGGTTGAATACAAGTTTTTTATTTTCAACTCTTAGCAAAAATTTATGTATACTTCGCTATCAAACTGTGGCCCATTGTCAATTACAATTGACTGAGGTATTCCGAATTCCCAGACTATATTCTTCCAAACAAATTGGACAACATCTTTATCTTTGATGGCGGTGAAGGCTTCAGCTTCTATCTATTTGCTGAAATAGTCGGTGGCAACCAACAATAAGCCATTTGGGGCGGTAGACAACGGTCTGACTATATCAATCCCATTGAGCAAAAGGGCGAGGAAACTGTGATAGTGGTTAGATCTTGGTAGGCACCCTTGAGATGGGGGCTTGTCGTTGCGATGTCCTTCACGGCGTGAAGCGGTTGCATACGCTCATGGTTGGCCAATAATAATTTTGCGTATGAGCCCTGTGAGCCAAAGTTCTGTCACCTGGGTGGTTTCCGCGTATTCCTTCATAGAGTTACGCGATATATATTGTCCTGTTTGAGTGGTAGGGCCTTTAAGATCTGGCCGTCGAGCCGTTTATATAATTGCCCATTCAATGGGAAAATCTAGCCGCTTGAACTTGAATCTTATGGGCTTCAATCCTATTATCTAGCAATTTCTCCTAAGCTCAAATAATGCACTATTGGAGTCATCCAAGAAGAACATGCTTCATCTATCTCGTTTACCAGGTTGGTAATAATTGATGATAGATAGATAGAAATAGACAAGGAGGAACACTGTTTCTTTTATTGAGAGGGATGCGGCCACTATTGCCAAAGCATTTACCTTTTCATTCAAATCCCTTGGGATATGCTCAAGCTTTCAAGCCACAAAACTCCCTAGTCGTAGCTTAACCAGATATACATACTTGATCATGCGCTGGTCTCGCGTTTCGTATTCTCCGTTTACTTGCCCTATTACCAGTTGAGAGTTACTTCGTATGATGATTTTTTTTTAAGATATAGACGTTGCAAGGTTGATTCCGACTAGAATTACTTCATATTCAATCTCATTATTATACGCGGGGAAGTTTAGTCGTATGGCTTGTTCTATCATTTCCCCTATTAGGGCTTTTAGTTGCAAACCGACTCCAGCTCCCGTTTGTCGAGAGGCTACGTCTACATTAAGGATCCACCAGCCAGCGTTACCCAGGTCTGCGTCCTGTTGAGGAATTTCTGCTAAAAAATCTACCAATATTTTCCCCTCTAATGCCAAGCGAGGTTTATATTAAATAATGAATTCACTTAGCTGAAATTGCCATAGAACCGGACCATCTCTCACATTAGGTCTAGCTTATGTATAGTGCTTACGTAAAGGGAGATTGGATTATACGATGTTGGTGCTGGAAATAGAGTGAAGCTTCTTAGGTACCACATGGAGGGCGGTGTCGCTTGTTACAGGCAGATTTATCTGCAGTTTACGCTTAGGACAAAGATTTTCTTACGAAGAATAATGGTCATTGTTTTTGGTTTTCATCTTCTTTGAACAAAGTTACACTTACTGAGACTTCTGAAACTGCTAAGTAAAGATAGAGCGTATTGCCTACTTCTGGGCTAGCCAGAATTAGTTATTCTATAAGATATTGTTTGATCGCAAGGAAAACTTAGTCACATTCCTCATTCAAATCGGCCCTTTTCGCTCCCCCTAGAGTGATAAAAAAGGGTTTTAACCGATCTGTGAAACGAGATATGAACCGCCCAAGAGCTGCCAGCCAGCTAGTCAGTTGTTGTACTCCTTTTTTAGAGGTAGGAATATGAGAATCCATTATAGCTTTGAGTTGAATAGGATTGGCCTCTATCCCTCTCTAGGTCTGCCATCAAAACTGAAATTGCAGATTGATTCGAACACACATTTCAAAGGGTTGACTTTCATGTTGTACTTTCGCAATAACTCAAAGGCTTCTTGCAGATGCTTGGTGTGATCAAAGCGTTTTTTATACTTTACAAGCATATCATCGATATAGACCTCCATGGTTACTCCCAACATCGGTCGAAATATCTTAGTTATCAACCTTTGATAAGTTGCCCTGACATTCTCCAAGCCAAAAGGCATCACATTGTAGTAGTATAACCCAGTGCGATGTAATGAAGGTCGTTTTCTCTGCGTCAGGCAAGTGCATGGCAATCTGATGATATCATGAGAAAGCGTCCAAAAACAACAATATCTCATGCCAGCTATGGCATTAACAATTTGATATATAGCCAGCAATGGGAAGCTATCTTTTGGGCAAGCTTCATTAAGGTCAATGTAATCTACACAAACTCACCACTTACCGCCTTTCTTTGGAACCACCACCATGTTGGCTAGCCATTCGGGGTACTTCACTTCTCTGATGAAACTTGCTCTCAGTAAGTTGTTTACTTCCATCTGAATAATCTAATGGCAAGTCGGAAATGCCTCACTTTCTGCCTTACTAGTTTGGCCGCAGGAATAATATTTCTTTTGTGAGAGATCACCGTCGGGTTAATTCCAACCATATCTGAGTGGCTCCAGGCGAATACATCTATTTTATTTAATAGTAAGAATTGTAACTATTCCCTTTCTGCATTGGATAGAAGATAACTAACGTAAGTGAATTTCGTCAGCCCGTCCAACGTCACTTTTTCCTGGGGATCCACAACCAATGGATCCTTCTCTTCCGCCCTGATCTGGGCGGCAAACAGTAATTGCTATGCAGGGGTTCGATCTTCAAGGGAAGGATTTTCAGAGTTTTTCTCCCTTTTCTATTCCTGTATAGATAGTTGATAACATTGCCTTGCGACCAGCTGACTGCTTAAAAGGTCAACCTGCCCAATGTTAGTAAAATAGTTTACCATTTTGTGGTAGGTCAAATGGATAGCCTTCATCAAGTGCAGCCAGGCCCGCCCTATTATGGCATTGTAAGGTCCAAAGTCTTCAACAATTGAGAACAAAACTTGCTAAATGATTGGCCCTGCTTTTACATGAAGCGCAACATCTCCTAGTGTTACGGTAGTTGCTCCATAAAAACCAAGAGAGTTAAGCTGGTGAGTTTAACATACCCCTATGAAAACTTCATGCAGCGAAGGGTGTAGTTGTAATAAATTTTCCGCCTTGCCGAGTGCCCTTGATACCTGTGCACATGGCAGATTACTACAAGAGTGAGTGCAGTATTAAATGTAATAAGGCCTGATGATCTGTTGGGTTGACGGGAGGAAGGATGTGGGGCCGTCCCGGTAACCCCAGTTTCTTCATGGTTATACGTGTGGATAGCATTTATCCTGGCGGCTTCCATGTGGCGCTCTTGGAAGCTATTACGTTGGCGTTTCGACTGATATTGGTCCTCAAACAGGCCGCCTAGAATATAATTTATGGTCGGCCTAGATTCTGACAGGATTGCTGCTCCGGCTATAATTCTATCAAGCGCCTTTGATTTGTGAAGGGGGCTCGGCCCCGTGTGCCGACCCGGACCCAGTACGAGGCCGGATCAGGGACACAATCTTGTGACGCCCCGACCGGCACCGTGTCGACGGGTGTCATTTTAAACTTATAAACTTTAAGTTTGTTCATTCATATAATATCAAACATTTAACTTATGCTATATTACGTAGCGACGGATTACAAATATATACAAGCTCCATATATATGGAAGTGTTCGACATTTACAATGTTACATTGTTTACAAAAACTAACATATCTCTGGGCGAAAGGTCTTTGTAGTAGGCACCTAGTAGTGTGTTGGTCTTGGTTCTTTGATGTGGAGTGTCTGGACTTCTCGTTACGCTTCTCTGTGCCTACGGATGAAACACCCGTGTAAGTTTATAGCTTGAGTGAATTAATACATATGGATGACCTCTAATAAGGGTCATCTTCTACACATGCATACACATATCACATATCATATCATATCATTTAAATATGCTTATACATATTTCATATTTACTTATCATACCATGTTTCATTTTTTATCATTTTACACTTTTCTTCATGTTCTTGTCACAATATACTTGTCATCGCATAACGGTGTTATGCTTCTCTTATCATATCATATCATTTCATATGTCATATTCAAGTCATTTATTTTATGTTTCATGCTTGCATAAACCTTAGAAGTAGATAAAAGAAACTATAAGGGCCCGAAGGCGTTGTACTCATTGTACGAAACAATGGTCTATAAGGGTCCAAAGGCACTGTTAGAATTGTACGAGACAATGACCATCTATAAGGGCCCAAGGGTGTTGTTATCATTATGCGAGACGTGGCCAGCATCTATCGTGAAAAATGTAATAACTAGCGAGATTATTGTCCCGATATATTGTAGACTTGTTTTTTTTTTTTTCCCTAATAGGCATGTCCATCTAGCCCTCTACCAGGTTCTAAGCAAACAATCCATGTGTATTTTATGTTCAATACATATCTCATATTCCCGAATAATTGTCGTCGTGATCGTATATGATATTTACAATCATTTATTCGTGCCTTTGCATTTTTCATATCTCATTATATGCATGAATAACTATAGTTACCATGTATGCTAATGAGCTATTTACTATTATTCCAATTTCATCAATCTATATATGGATGGATTATAGACTCAAAGGGCTTTCCATAGAGTCCAAGAACATCCGAAACGGAGTTCAGGCGAAGAAATTATGACCGTCCGAAGTCGAAGGCTTCCTATGAACAGTAACTACGAGCAAAACCAGTAGGGCCTACCGTTTTTCGTAATTTCTGGACCTAATATGAGTTCCAATATTATCAAGCTATATATGAATGTATTCTAGACTCAAAGGGATTTCCATAGAGTCTAAGAACATCCGAAACGGAGTTCGGACGAAGAGTATGGCCGTCCGAGTTGAGGAAACTCTATGAACAGTGCTTCTAAGCGAGCAATGAGGCCTACTATTTTTCATGATTTCTGAATAAATATAGGTTCCAATATTATCAAGCATATATGGATGGATTCTAGACTCAGTATTTCCATGGGAGTCACAGAACATCTAAAACGAGGTGGACGAAGGAAATTATGGCCAGTAGAAGTTGAAGGCTTCCTATGAGCGGTAACTCTGAGCAAAACCAGTGGGCCCTCTTGTTTTTCGATTTAGAAGCTTATCATGAGTTGATATTATGACTATATATGGATAGATTCTGGGCTGAGGTTTTCATAGGTCGAGAACAAGCCCAGAAGCGAGTTCCGAACGAAGAGTTATCTCACGTCGAAGTTGAGTCTACGCATGAATAATCAAAACCCAGCCCGGTACGACCTGTAGAGTTGACCTGTCGGTGACCAAAATTTGTGGGCTGACCCTGGCGGTGACCTTGCCAGCTGACCTAGTCGAGTTGACCTCGCCGAGCTGACCTAGCCGGGCTGACCTTGCCGAGCTGACCTAATCGAGCTGACCTCGTTGGGCTAACCTAGCAGGCGACATTGTTGGTGGATTGACCTCGTCGTGCTTTGTTGATAAACGGACCTCAGCTTGGAAATTTCTGGTCTTATTTGGGTAATTGGCTAACATCAAGTTCATTTAATGTGGCTACTATTTATGAGCTCTGCCAAATTCCTTTATTTCTCACCAATAAATTTACAAAGTGCAGAAACTGTGTGATTCCCTAGAAAACACATATAGGGGAAAGCTTATTGTTTAACCCGTCCTACCTGATTAATGGAGTTAGGAGAGTTTCTTAAGTCTAAAATTTTGGAATCCATGCCTTAGTTCCATACAACCCCCGAATCAACCACAAACCAAACCAAAACAACTCCCGAATCTAAGTACAAAAGCTGTCGAAACACCACCCGATATACAGTAAAGTTAACAAGCAAAGAATTAGTAAAACCAGTTTATGATTTGATTATTCCATACAAAACCATAGCATCCATACTAGTGTACAAAAATCAATACTTTTGCATACAAGTTCCATACAAAACTTAACAAATTCCATACCAAAATCATAGTTTCCATACCTTTGATCTTCTTCTCTTCTTCCTTCTCTTCTCCTCTTCTTCTTCTTCTTCCCTTCTCTTCTCTCTTCTTTTCTCCCTATCCGTTTTTGCCTATCCCCAAAGACTAAAATGAGATATTTATTTTGATCTTATCCTTATCTGATTTTAATATTTTTTTTCTTTTTGCATTTTTGGTCCCCAAACTCCCTTCTATTTGCACTTCCACTTATTCAAATTCCTACTTCGGCATACAATCTTTTGTTCTTATGTCATTTGGGTCCTTAATTGGCAAATCACTAATTTACCCTTACTTCTTGTAATAATTTTTCCGTTTCTCGTTTTATTTCCCGAAAATTCTGATTTAACTTATATTACACCCTAAACATGTTATAAAACTGTTATGACATATTTTGGGGTATTACAGGTCCTCTCTTTTACGAATCCAAATACAATTCATTTTCTCAATAAAACACATTTCAAATACTCATTTGTAAAGGATAATTATCCTTATGAAATTATATACGTATATATATCACATTAACTTAAAGGGGGCCCATCATTTTGTTATTAATACACATTTTCATTCAATATGGCATTATATGTCCATTTGCTCCATTTCCCACCTTTATACATTACGGCATTATAAACCGTTTTAAATATAAAAAACATTTACAAACATTTATTCGAGTTCAATTTTCACAACATAGTTTTAATATAAAAAGTATCAAAAAGTGATAATGGGGTTTCATGTATGCATGGTCGGAGATTTACTTTTACTCCATGCGGATTTGGACAATGACTCAGCGCTTGCACGGTCTTTGCTTTTGAACCTGTTCACTCGGTACCTGCGCGATGATAAAAAAACGCGCTAAACATTTTCATGCTTAGTGGTTCTGTACAGTTCTCTCTTCATTTCATTTTAACACAAATCATGTGACTTCTCTAAAGCAATGCTTTTGAACCTTATTGAATTATTAATGCAATACAATACGTGTATATATATTCATTTCATATACATTCATTTACAATTCATTGATCATTCCAAATATGCACTTTCATATGCTATTACTCATTCAAAACTCAAATCATGCATTTCACAAATATTCTTATCATTTTTCCCTTAAACGAATTTAGTGATGTTTTGGTCGCGTGGGATAGCGAGCTTGCCGACATGGTCCCGTTGGGCGGCATGTTGCTCCCTTACCCCCGCCTAGGCGAAAAGTGGGGACCGGTACGGAATTTAAGGCTGCTTTTTACTTGTTTTTAAATGCGTTTAATTGGGCTCAATTTATATATTTTCATAAAGAAATAAAACATAACATATACATATAAAACAACCAAGTAGTAGTATTCATAATATTACGTACATATATTGAGTCTCATTTACTTGTTCTTATACAATTTTACTATTACAAAACTCTACATTTACATATACAAAAAAAAAAAAAACAAATCCAAAACCTACATAGGGTGGGCTTCTATTCTTGTGTTAATGCAGCGAGATGCCAAATGTCATGAATGTCCTGCGGTACCTACAGGATGAAGCATATTATTGAAAGCTTATAGCTTAGTGAGAAACATATAACATATATGACCACTTGCAGTGATCCTATATTTAAGTATACATATACAATAGCTTACAAACATATACTTCTTTTACATATCATATGCATCTTTCGTATCATTTGCATATTTCATGCATTTTTCATGTGTCATGTTTCATATTATCTTATATCATCTTGTTTCATTTTTTTTTTTTTTTGTCTGTATATTCCAAAGACGTGGATACGAGAGATAACTGTATATACTCGAAGGTATTATCACTGTACGAAACAATGACCTATGCCTGTATTGTATGACCTAAACGGGGTCATATATACCCGAATGTATCATCATTGTGCGGGGTGTTAACTTAATACACGTATTATGTGGCCCATGAAATGGCGTAATGACCCCAAGCGGGGCTGTTTAATGACTAAAACGGGGCTAACTTATAACTTGTAATCCCTCATAGGCAATGCCTACTTGTCCATCCACTTTGGAATATATGCAGGAAATCAAGCTTATTAGGTTTTTATCTGAGTTAGAGATATCATACTAGTCATTTACATGTTTGTATTATTGTTCATGTGTTCATATTTCATATATCAACCCTTCTTTTATTTATTTAAATACTTTACACCGAAATATTTCCTACAAACAGCGCTTCACTTTAACAAATTTTCTGGATCCAATGGGGTACAAATTTGAATAACTTATTTCAAGAATATTTGTTCTCCTAGAAGTCTAATTTACCCAAAAATTTAAATCAATAAATTTGGATAAGTGAAATTCAACTTATATTTCATTTTGGCTTGTACAAAACTTACCAAAGCGTATGAGAAACTACGCAACAGGTTTTTACTTTGGCCAATTAAAGTCAATAGGGTCCAAATTTGAATACACTTATTTCAAAGATATTTGTTCTCCTGGAAGTTTATTTTACTTAGATATTTTAATCACTCAATTTGGAAGAGTGAAACTCAACTTATGGCGTAAATACCCAAAATTGTACCAAAACACCAAACTATATCAGAAACTGCTTAAAAACAGGATTTCACTTTGATGAATTTTCTGGGTCTAATGGGGTCCATATTTAAATACACTTATTTCAAGGAGATTTGTTCTCCTAGAAGTCTAGTTTACTCAAAAATTTGAATCACCCAATTTGGATAAGTGATGGCTAAGTTATGGCCAAGACAAAAACATAGGTTTTGAAAAAAAATTGACAGCGTCTCCTCTAAAACCCCAAAATTTCCTTTGTACAAACATTCCTCAATTGAGGACCACAACCAACTCAAACAACTTCAAAACAACCACAAACTGAACTAAAACAATTAAAATCACACTTATACAAGTTAGGGTTTGATGAAACTCAAGCGGAAATACCGAAAAGAAGTTAGGATGAGTTAGCTTAATCTTTTCTTGGCTACTTTTCCTCCTCTCCTTCCTTCCTTCTCTTTGTTGGAACAAATAAAAAACAAAGATGGTTTCTTCCTTCAACAACCGTGTCTCTCTCTCACTCTCTCTCTTTTCTCCACATGAGCAAATGTTCATTCAATAGACCATTTTGGTCTTATCCCTAATTTTGGTCTAAGGCCTTGTTTGGCTTTGCATTTTTAGTTCGTTTTCCCATTTTTGCTCGAAATCCCTTTATCTCTCTTCATTTGCACTTCAAGTTATCTCATTATTCTATTTTGGCATATAAACTTCTTATCTTATGCCCTTTGGGTCCTTACTTTTCAATTTACTTTTTTACCCTTGATTCTTGAATTTAATTTCCGGGTTGTTATCATTTTTACACTTAACAGTATAAATTCTGGAAAATTTCAAATTTAACATATATTATACCCTAAACTTGTTATAAAACGATTATGGTATATTTCAGGGAATTACAATCCCCCCCCTTTAAAAGAATTTCGTCCTCGAAATTATTACCTGAACTGAATAGTTGCAGGTACTGTGCCCTCATAGTTGCTTCTAGCTCCCACGTAGCTTCCTCCATGCCATAGTATTGTCAGAGTACTTTCGCTAACGGTACTTGCCTATTCCACAACTGTTTCACTTCTCGAGCTAATATAGCTTTTGGCTCTTCATCATAGGAGAAATCCTATTGCACTTGCACCTCTTGCACAGGCAGGATATGAGATTCGTCTTATCTGTATTTCCTCGGCTTGTGGACACGTGAAAAATCATGTAAGTTGGCCCAGCTCGGAGGAGTGCCAGGCGATAAGCATAATAGGGCCAATTCTTTCTGGGATTTCCTTTAAGGCTGATGAATCTTGGACTCAGTTTTTTCTTTCTCGCTAAGCAGTAGATCTTCCTCCATGGTGATATTTTCAAAAAATACTTTATCTCAGGCTTCATATTCAATATCTTCCTCTTCAAATCGTATGATTTTTGTCCCGATCACTAGCGACCTTTAACCTTTCTTTGAATAGCCTAAACTTTCTCTTTTGTTTTTCAGCATATGGGACCGATAACCTTATGCTCATTCAGTGTCCAACATAAGGAGTTATACATCTCTACCATACAAAGCTTCATAAAGAGTAGTACAAATCTTTGGAGCGATAAGCATTTGACTAAGCAAATTCCATAAGAAGAATATACTTATCCCAACTTCCGGAAAAATCTAGGGTACAACCCCGAAGCATGTCTTCTAATACTTGAATCACTCTCTCTAATTGTCTATCTGTTTGTGGATTGAAAGTTGTATTAAAATTCAGTCTAGTACCCAAGGCTGACTGTAATTCCTTCCAAAACCTTAACGTAAACCGTGGATCTCGGTCAAACACTATAGATATCGGAATACCATGTAACCTGACAATTTCATTCACATACGAGTTCAACTACTTGGAGTCCATAGAATAGTAAAGTCGATTTGGTAGAAGTGGCTTGAGACTTTGTTAGTCTATCCACAATTACCTAAACATAATCATGTTTCTTTTGGGTGAGGGGAACACCAGATACAAAGTCCATAGTAATGTTGTCCCACTTCCATTGGGGAATTGGAAGATGATTTAACAAACCAGACGGTACTTGATGTTGACCTTTGCTGGCGACCATTCAGACATTTAGACACATACTCTGTCATTTCCTTTTTCATCTCTCGCCACCAATAGTATTGTTTCAAATCCTAGTACATCTTGTTACCTCTAGGATGCATGGTAAATACAGTGTTGTGGCTTTCATACATCAACTTCTTTTTCAACTCCATGTCATTCGGTCACAAAATCTGCTCGTGTAAAGCAAACTTCCATTTGCATCTATAAAATAGTCAATCTTGTCTCCATTTCTGACTAACTGTACTACTTCTTATAGCTTGACATCATTCTTTTGAGCATCTCTTATCATCATTTTCAAATCAGAATAACTCTTAGTTGAGCCAATAAGGCTTCATCAAATTCAAATATCCAATCACAATGATTCAGGGATAGAGCGGAAATCATTTTTCTACTTAAAGCATCAACCACCACATTAGCTTTTCCTAGGTGGTAATCAATTATGCAATCATAGTCCTTAAACAACTCTAGCCACCAGTGTTGCCTCAGGTTCGATCTTCACGAGGTTAACGAATGCTTAGGAACTCTTATGATCTGTAAAGATTCTACATTTTTCACCATATAAATTGTGTCGCCATATTTTCAAAGCGATCACTACCTAAGCCAACTCTAAATCATGTGTGGGATAATTCTGCTCATGTGGTTTCAACTGTCTGGAGGCATATGCCACCACTTTTCCATTTTGCATTAATACACATCTCAAACCAATTTTTAACGCATCACTATACATGGCATATTCTTTACCCGAAGTAGGCTGAGTCAACACCGGTACTTCAACCAGTATTTTCTTTAATTGTTCAAAACTTAACTGACACTTGTCATCCCACTCGAACTTTACCCCTTTAGGAGTAACTTTGTAGCGAAAGATGCTATGACGTCCGCTACAAGCGCCGATAGTATCCTGCTAAACCCAGGAAACTCCTCACCTCGATTACATTCCAAGGTGGTTTCCAACCCACAACTGCTTCAATCTCTGCATGGTCAACTCTAATACCCTCTGCAAATACAATATGGCCTAGGAATGGCACTTCCTTAAGCCAAAAATCACATTTTCTCAACTTTGCAAACAACTATTTCTTTCTCAGAATCTGTAACACTATCCTCAAATGTTGTTCATGTTCACGTGCATCTTTAGAATACACGAAGATGTCATCAATGAATACCACTACAAAGCGGTCGGATAAGGTTGGAACACCCTATTCGCCGAGTCCATGAATGCGGCCCGGTGCATAGATTAGCAAATGGCATTACTAAAAACTCATAATGACCATATCTGGTTCTAAAGGCTGTTTTCGGAACATCAACATCTTTCACTTGAAGTTGATAATATCCCGATCGCAAGTCTATCTTTGAAAAGACACTTGCTCCTTTCAACTGATCAAAAAGATTTTCTATTCTCGGCAACGGATATTTATTCTTCACTGTCACTTTGTTTATTTGCCGATAATCAATGCACATCCGGAGAGTGCCATCTTTCTTTTTGACAAATAAAAATGGCGCACCCCAAGGTGAAACACTAGGTCGAATGAAACCCTTGTCCAATAGCTCATGTAGTTGAGTCTTCAACTCTTTTAGTTCAATTGGAGCCATGCGGTAGGGTGCCTTAGAAATTGGAGTCGTTCCATATACAACTTCAATAGACAGATCTACTTCTCTTTCAGGTGGTATTCCCGGCAATTCCTCGGGAAACACATCAGGAAATTCCTTTACTACTGGAATCTTTTCCACATCTACTTGACCTCTTTTTAGAGTCGAGCGCTAGCGAAAGCAGGCTTCCTGACCTTTCCTGTGTCGTCGAGCTTGCATAGTTGAAACTACATTTGACACGGCTCCAGATTGAATACCATGTATTGTTACCTCTGACATGTCAGAATATTTAAGCCTTACTGTTTTCTTATCAAAATCAACTATATCCCGGTGTTTGGATAACCAATCCATTCCCAAAATTAAATCAAACTCATGAAACGGCAAAGCAAGTAGATCGGCGAAACTCTCTATCATGAGTCATTGGGTGGCCAGGTTCTTATACACTCGGTTGACTCGATATGCCTGGGGATAGTAACAAGCATATCATGGTAATTACTCTCTTGTGGCATTCTATCAAACACGTGTTCGGTCTGGATATGCGAATGAGTAGAGGCTCGGGATACATCCAGGGCGTCATCTCAATATCATAAAGACAGAAAATACCAGCAATCACTTTAGGAGCATCTTGATCCTCACGAGCCTTCATAGCATAAGCTAGTGTTAAGGCTGTAGGCATAGGATGATCCACTGTCTCTGACACTGTACCTCCACATCCCCTATGCTTTGAATCGGGCCACCTCGACCCCTACCTCAATCCCAAGTCGAAGGTGGTGCAACAAATCTTCCTTTGCCACTACCATGCAAACTCCTATTATCCCCTTGACTCTCGAGGACAATTCGCTATCAAGTGTTCAATGCTTCCACATCTGAAACATCCTCTTGTCAATAATCTACACACGCCCAAATGCCATATGAGCGTAGGGGCACTACGAGACTTCTCCTTGTCCGGTTAAAAGCACCTCTACTAGAACTAGAGTACCACGCCTTTATCTTCTACCTCTTGTGAGCTCTATGCGGCTTCAGCTTGGGACTCTCTAGCTCTTTTACTCGAGGAGGAAAAAGCTCCTCTAGAAAACTTCTTCCTCTAAAACCTTTCTTTACTACTTGCTTTAGATCTCTCTACTTTCATTTACGCTACACATTAATGAAATTTACTTGTTTGAAATATTGTGACGGGCGCGAATATCTTTATGGACTCATATGGTCATTTTTCAAGTATTCTGTGAAATGCCTTAGTGAGAACTGACTCTGGTGCATACTTACTGAGATGGCTAAATTCTTTATCATATTCAGCCACTGATAAGTTCCTTTGCTTCAAATTTAGGAACTATTTCCACTTAGTTTCCCGGTACATATAAGAAACATATTTAGCCCTGAACTCTTGAGCAAGGAATTCCCATGGCATAGGATTTGGAATCCTTGGACTCCTCAACACTAGCTTCCACCAATCATATGCCTCACTCTGCAATAGTAAGACTGCACATGATACTTTTTGATCGGGAGGGCATCTAACTTCCTCCAAAATTCTTTATAGCTTTTCTAACCATAATTCCGCTTTATTGGACTCTTCCATGTTTGTCCCATGGAATTCCTCAACCCCTTGTCTTCTTACCATGTCTATTGGGCCTTTTGGAGCTATCAATCTTTCCAATACCCGAGCCATGTCCTGAGATATACTTAACAAGGCTTCATTTGGCTCGGTAAGGGCATTAACTGAGAGGGGCTCGAAGCTAATAACCTGATCTCGGGTTAGCACTCTTCCTGCTTCTTGGTAGATTGACGATGATCGATCATAGGAAAAACCTGAGACACAAGGACATCCACATTAGGCCAACATATTACTAGACACATGCTTTTCCATCCTATACTTTATGCCAGAGCCACCTAAACCTAGGCTCTGATACCACTTAATTGTCGCGCCCCTAGCCTCGCCTAGGTGAAGAGTAGGGACGCGGGGCCGAGACTTCTTTAACTTTGTTTTTTACACGTCATTGGGTGAGCTGATTTATATATATTTTCATAAAGAAATAAAACTTATAACATATACATATAAAAAAATCACCGTAGTGGTGTTCATAATATTATGTACATATATTCGAGTCTCATTTACTTGTTCTTATTAAATTTCACTATTACAAAACTCTACATTTACATATACAAAAAAAACAAATCCAAAACCTACTTAGGGTGGGTTTCTATTGTTGTGTTGGCCCTGACGGATGCGAAATGTCGTGAATGCCTTCTTCAGTACCTACAAGGATGAAACACTCATGCTAAGCTTATAGCTTAGTAGGAAACATATAACATATATGACCACTTGTAGTGATCCTTAATTTCAGTATACATATACAATAGCTTATAAACATATACTTCTTTAACATATCATATGCATCTTTCGTATCATTTGCATATTTCATGCATTTTTCATGTGTCATGTTTCATATTATCTTATATCATCTTGTATCATTTTTTTTTTATACTTGTATATTCAAGAGACGTGGATACGAGAGATAATTGTATATACTCAAAGGTATCATCACTGTACGAAACAGTGACCTATGTCTGTATTATATGACCCAAATGGGGTCGTATATACCCGAAGGTATCATCATTGTACAAGACAGTGACCTATGCCTGTATTATGTAACCCAAATGGGATCGCTGTAGTGACCCAAATGGAGTCAATTTATAACTTATAATCCCTTATAGGCAATGCCTACTTGTCCATCCACTTTGGAATATATGCAGGAAATCAGGCTTATTAGGTTTTTATCTGAGTTAGAGATATTGTACTAGTCATTTACATGTTTGTATTACAGTTCATGTGTTCATATTTCATATATCAACCTTCTTTATTCTTACTTTAATACTTTACCTTTACAAATATTTCCTACTGGCTTGATGCTTCACTTTAATGAATGTTGGATCTAAAGGGATCGAGTGAATACACTTATTTCAAGGAGATTTGTTTTCCCGAAGTAGTTTGCAAAATTTGAATCACTCAATTTTGATAGTGAAACTCAACTTATGGCCCCTAAATACCCAAAGCTGTGCAAAACACCAAAGCTGTATCCAAGCGCGAAAACGAGGGTTTTGACTTTGTGAATTTTATGAATCCAATGAAGTCCAAATTTGAATACACTTATTTCAAGGAGATTTGTCCCTCTAGAAGTCTAGTTTACTCAAAAATTTGAATCACTTAATTTGGAAGAGTGAAACTCAACTTATGGCCTAAATACCCAAAATTGTACCAAAACAATAAAACTATATCGAGAAATTTGCCGCTTGGGGTTTCTGTGTGAATTTTAAGGTCCAATGGGGTCCAAATTTGAATACACTTATTTCAAGAATATTTGTTTTTCTAGAAGTTTAATTTACCTATAAATTTGAATAACTCAATTTGGATGAATGAAACTCAACTTATGGCCTAAATACTCAAAATTGTACCAAAATTGTATCAGAAACTGCCCGAAAACAAGGTTTCACTTTGACGAATTTTCTAGATTCAATGGAGTCCAAATTTGAATACTCTTATTTCAAGAATATTTGTTCTTTTAAAAGTCTACTGTAACCGTGAATTTGAATCACTCAATTTGGATGAGTAAAACTCAAATTATGGCCTAAATACCCAAAATTGTATCAAAACACCAAAACTGTGTCAGAAACTACCTGAAAACAGGGTTTTACTTTGACGAATTTTCTGGGTCCAATGGGGTCCAAATATAAATACACTTATTTCGAGGAGATTTGTTCTCCTAAAAGTCTAGTTTACCCAGAAATATGGATCACTCAATTTGGATGAGTGAAACTCAACTTATGGTCTAAATACCCTGGCTTGTACCAACACCAAAAATGTATCGCGACGCTTGAAAACGGGGGTTTCGCTTTGTGGTACACGGGTGTGAGGTCCAAATTTGAATACACTTATTTCAAGGATATTTGTTCTTAGAAGTCTACAGTTTCTTGAAATTTAAATCATCGATTTAGATGGTGATGGTCAAGTTAAGGCAGAGACAAAAAACGTGGGTTTGAAAAAATTGTGACATCTCACTAAAACCCTGCAGCGTTTCCCTTTATCTGAGCATTTACCGATTGAGGACCCACGATAACTCAAACAACTTGAAAACAATCACAAAGCCCGAGACTAAACAATTAAAAATCACACTTATCTGAGTTAGGTTTGATGAAATCAAAACGAAATGCTCAAAGAAGTTAGGATGAGTTCCTAACCTTAATCTTTTCTTCAAACTTGTTTTTCCTCCTCTCCTTCCTTCTTTCTCTTTGCTTGAACAAATAAAAACAAAGATTGGTTCTCCCTTCAACAAACACTCTCTCTTTTCTCCATATGAGCAAATGCTCATTCAATAGACCATTTTGGTCTTATCCCTAATTTTGGTCTAAGGCTTTGTTTGGCTTTGCATTTTTAGTTGGTTTTCCCATTTTTGCTTAAAAGCCCTTCATCTCTCTTCATTTACACTTCAAATTATCTTATTATTCTATTTTGACATATAAACTTCTTATCTTATATAATTTTGGTCCTTATTTTTCAATTTACCCTTTTACCCTTGATTCTTGAATTTAATTTCTAGGTTGTTATCATTTTCACACTTAACAATATAAATTTCGAAAATTTTCAAATTTAACATATATTATACCCTAAACTTGTTATAAAACGATTAGGGTATATTTTGGGGTATTACACTGCAAGCCGGTATAAAAATGTTTTATAATACAGTACAGTCCCGTTGGGCTACTAACTGGTTTTTAAAAATCATTTTGTGAATACTACCGATATTGTCTTGTTGGGCTAAGAATCGGAGTAACACTACATTACGTTCGTTCACAGTACTGCTAGTTTGACCCTTATTGCTATACCAATCTATCTTTAACTCGAATATGACAGATAACATTCTATTAAGGGCATTAAAAATCATTCATAGAAATTTACAATAGGGTATATACATTTATACTCAAATAGCACATTTTAATACTCATGCAATTTTTTTCACATGGCAATCATTTCACAATCAATTTTCTCAAATCACTTAAAATAAATCAATATGTAGTTTTATTGAAAATCATTTCAATAATTGCGCAAACAATTTTGATACTTGAAATAAGAATAGAATAATAGAGAACGAACCAAAAAGGTCGTCACACTTCGATTTCTATCATCGGAATCTCGACTTCAATTCGGGTTTTCCTCGTCGCCAACCCCTAATCCATCACAATTAGATAACAATATCAGTTAGCTTATTTAGGTTTCTAGTCAGGGTTGTTTTCTACCCAACACACCTTCATTTGTCCATTGTTCCTCTATAAATCTATTTTATTTAGAAATTTGAATCATCCAATTCGGAGCACCGAAGCTCCAAATATGTCCTAAACATCCTAAACTATTCTATTTTCAACATATAACCAAAATTTGCCCAAAAACAGGGCTCCTTTTAGACGAATTTTCTTGGTCTAATGGGGTCTAAATTTGAATACACTTATCTCAGGGAAATTTGTTCTCCTAAAAATCTAGTTTACTCATAAATTTGAATCACTCAATTTGGATGAGTGAAACTCAACTTATAGCTTAAAGACCAAAGCTGTTCCGAAACACCAAAACTGTATCAGAACTTAACCATAATTGACTCGAAAACAAGCATCACTTTAACGAATTTTCTAGGTCCAATGGGGTCTAAATTTGGATATACTTATTTCAGGGATATTTGTTCTCCTAGAAGTCTATTTTATCCAGATTTTTAATCACTCAATTTAGATAAGAAAAACTCAACTTATGGCCTAAATACCAAAACTGTTCTGAAACAACAAAACTGAATCAGAACTAAACTAGAATTGACCCGAAAACATATCCTCACTTTGACGAATTTCTGGGTCTAATAGGGTCCAAATTTGGATATATTTATTTCAGAGATTTGTTCTCCTTTGAAGCCCCATTTAATCTTTAAATTTAAATCACTAATTTAGATTTGAAGCATGCTGCTATGGCCAAACAAAAACATAGGTTTTGGAAAATTTTGACAACAACTCCCCTAAAAACCCAACATTTCCTTTATACAAACATTTCTCATTTGAGGACCACAACTAATCAAAACAACTTAGAGCAACCCCCAAAACTTATCTACAACAAATAAAAACACTTTTATTACAATTTAGGGTTTTCATTAAACCCAAACACAATAAGGAAAGCGGTTAGGGTTTGATTTCTTACCTTTAAATCTTTGATTCTTCAACACCAATCTTCCTTCTTCCTCTTGATCACCTTAATCCTTGATTTCATGAAGCAAATACTACTAATCTTCCTCTCTCTCTCACAACCGAAAAAGCCCTAGCACTTTCTCCCTTCTTTTTCCAATGTGAAAATGCCTCAAAGACCAATATTTAGTCTTTAATCAAAATCTTCACTAAGCCTTGTTTGGCTAGCCCACAAATTCCTTTTTTCTCATTTTTGCATTTTTAAGGCTTCATTTCACTTTCATTTTCAATACATTTTATCACATTTTCATTTTGGCATTTACACTTCTCATTTATGACCTTTGGGTCCTCATTTGACATTTTTACCAAATTTATCTGACTCTTGTATAATTTTTGGGTTTTTATCATTTTTCGTTTTTAGCAATTTAAACGCCGAAAAAATACAATTTAATTTATTTTATACCTCAAATATGTTATAAAACTGTTATGATATTTTCAGGGCGTTACATGATTCCTCTCAGTGGTCACCTTCTTTGACATACCTCCTGAGGTGTCCAAGCTTGTTCAACTTTTCCACAAAGAACTTTAGGCTTCGACACCTATCGATTTCATGCCCATAATCTCTATGATAATCGCACCTTAAGGATTTGTTTCTTTGGGAAGGATCGATTCGATTAAGCAGGTGCCATTAAACTCCGCAAGTCGCGCATGATGGGCACAACTTCTTATATGAGATGTCTGTGGGGTGAATTTTAAAATTTCTCTTTTTCAGGATCGATAACAGGACTCGCTCGATCTCCGCTGACCTTCCTCGACTATGACGACTTCTTCTAAATGGCTTATTTTCCTCGCTTAACCGGCCGTAATCATGATACTAGGTCACGCACGGATATTGTCCTCCAGCATTTAATACTTATCAACTCGTCTGTACAATTCTTTCATTGTCACTGACGGTTCTAAAGATAGTGATTGGAAGAAAGGAGTAAATGGTCCAAAGCTTCTCCTAAAGTTTTGGAGGACCGCGTCCATGCTATATGATACTACCTACTGAACGACTTACCCAAACCTCCTTGTGAAGTCTCGAATAGGCTCCTCTTCCTGCCTTAGAATAGTTTACAAAGAGCTAATGTTCATCTTTTGTCGCAGTGGACAAAGATACTGCGATATGAATGCAGCCCAGAGTTCTTTGAATGAATTTATTAGATTACGCGGGAGCTTGTGAAACCAAGCTAATGCAGGCCCTCGCAAACTAGCCGAGAATACTTTACACAACAGGAGGTCAATTCTGGCATTTAGTATCATCGCCTGATTATAATGAAGCATATGATCATAAGGGTCAGTTAGCCATTGAACATGGAGAAAGCTAGTATGACAAACCCGTGAGGTGGCTCATAGTCAAGAATGTGTTACCTTAGGGGCGGAGAAAGCATGTCATCGGGTCTTCGAATTAAGGCCATCAAGTAAAGATATGTAATGTTGGCCCCGTACTGGGGGCCAAGCAGATGTGCACGAATCCGCATTGCGGCATCTTTAGTACGGGCACACCGACGCTGCTCTAGTGGCTTCATCCGCTTGTTCGCCTTCTCTCTCGCCTCTCTCAAGCCTCTACGAGCCGCGCCACTACCTAAGATCACTCAAAGGCAAGGTGATGAGAAGGCTTCTTGCAAGATTTGGCCTTTGTGCTCTCCCGAGCATTCTTTGTTGGTGAGAGACTCAAGGATGGGGAACTTCTTGAGGACAACTCATCATCTACTAGGGTATTGACATTGTCAGAAATATAGGCTCCTTCCCTCTATTACGAGCAATTGGATGCACAGCTCGAACGCTATCTTGTACATTTTTTCCAAGATCATGGTTTTTTTCTATCTAGGCCCACATCTGGCCATTATCACGTTGCAAGCGTTCAGCATGACCTTGCAACACTTTCATCTGTCTTGCTTGTTTCCTCGTGCTTTTTTCTCCATCTCTTGACGCCAATGGAGGAATTGATCTTTCGGCAATTGGTTCATCAGATGGCTTAACATTGCGACAGCCTCGGACGAATCAGACATGGTAGGGGGAATCGATAGAGTTTCAGGTGATGAAGGGCTACTAAACAATCATTGAAGCCAAGCCCTTGCAGCGTATAGATAAGACTTTCTATTCAATTCTCACAGACATTGCCAATTGTAAGGACCTTAATCGTCGGATCCTTTGAACATCAATAACTCAACATGAACCTGCAAAAAATGTGACCAGGTGGCGATGTGCCGACCACGCTCTCCGATGATTAAGTTAGCACAAGATGGAGAAGAAGAAGCAGAGGGTTCACACATTTGGAATTGTCTTACCTTCATCTCGTGGGGGATCTTCCCTATTTAAGGGCTCGGTTCACAAATCTCTGCTTGATTTTAGGGATAAAATTTTTTTTTCCTATCAAGGATTAATCTTTCTCGTAGAAATAAGGATTTGGAAACTGGTCATCGAGCAACATCTCTTGCAGATTTTCCTACCATATGCTTATATTATAACCGAACTCCCATACGCGCAGAGACTTACAATGGTAACTTGAAATACTGTGGTGGTCGCCCTAAAGCCAGTTCAAGATGATCCTGGGGCCTTCTCGCACGAGCCTTAAGACTCTCAATGCCCTGATAACGCCCGGCCCTGGGCTTTAATATAATAAGTTTCGCCTGAACTGTTTCACAAATACGCTGCGCTCGGGTCTATTAAGAATTCGTCCAAAGATCATGAAACTCACAAGGACCTCCTATTTACGGTATATTCATCTCCGCTTTACCATTTGACCTCTTGTATACAATATACTCATCTCTGCTTTACCACTCGAGTCAAGCTTTAAGGTCATATCACATTATTTATATGTATTTTTGTTTTGTAACAAATAATAACTAGTAGTTAAATATAAATAGTTTATTGAAGGTTAATTTATATATATAAGCATGATACAATTGAACAATCTTTTACGTAAATAAAAAGATAATGATAAAAAAAGTAAATTTGGATATTTTAATAAAAGCGGATAAGAATAAGTTACAATTTATAAGTTTTTTCAATCAATAGATATTTAGCCTTAATAAGTTATTAGTAGTTGATTACAAGTATATATCAAGCATCTTATAAGAACTTATTAGAGATTAATTAATTATTAGCTTTCATAATCAATTCAACTAAACACCATCTTAATTTAATTGTAAGTTAAATTTGTCAATTATGAAAACCCACGTAAGCTTTAGGTTTCTTGAAGTGACACGTGGAGATGGTGACATAAACGATAAAGAAAATATACATATGCATGGATAGGACAATTTGGTGATGGAACAAGCCAAGTGGGGGTCGAAGGAAGCGACCATAATGTTTGATGAATGGGTGGACGGAGAAGAGGTTAAGAAATTAAAGAGAAAAAGAAAATTTAAAAAAAAAAAGGAAAAAAGAGAACGATAGATGCCTTTAAAAATAGGTGAAGGGACAAATGTCCCTCTAAGGAAGGCGTTATAATTGTGGGTAAGGAATAGGAAAAAAGAAAAAAAAAAGGGGAAAGAGTGGAGAGAAGAGAGTGTGCGTATGTATCATGTATTATGATGTATAAGTATATATAAATAGTAAAGAAGAAGTGAGAAGAGAGGCAGCATTCCGAATCTGAAAAGGCAAGTGGGGGATTTAGGGAAAATGTGTGATAGCAACGTCATAGCCATCCACTTTCAGCCAAACCCAAAGTACCAACTTGCTTGCCAACTTGCAATTCAATAGAATACAATAAATATAAAGGGAAGGGGCTATCATAATATCATTTCATATCAGGCCCCGCCCTGTTTCTTTCTCTCTCTAAAGGACTCTCCCAATCTTGGGTGAGAGTGACTTGTATGCCAAGGCAGTTGAAGCTAGAGGCTTCCACAAGATTGTTAGTTTGTTACCCCCCCTCTCCTACAAAATGCCAATCTTCTACATTGAAATCAAAGCAACAAAGTTGGGAGAGATGTACCAAAAACCTACTGCTTTTATCAACTAACCTTTGATAAAGTGGTCCAGAGATGAGACCTACTATATATAAAATAAGAGTGTGTAGGGGTGGGGATGGGCTAGTTGGGTTTTTGGATGGAAGAGATAGGCAGCTTTAGGGGGGAGCATGTATCGCTGCTTAACTGCTTTCATGCCTTGAAAATTGATATTTTCTTGTGTTTCGTACTTGGGTTGGGTCCATTTTTTATTCTTACTCCATCTACCCAATTATTATTGCATGTTAGGCATTTTTATTTTTTATTTTGAAAAAATAGTTATGTGCATCAAAAATATTTTTTCTTACAGTTATACCAGTTTCTCATATTACTCAGTTGAGTGAGAAGATTAAGGTCCACCTTCCATGTGTGAATGATTTTTTTTTTTTTTCTATTCACTTTTGTATATTATAATATCATGTTTTTATAGGTATTCGGGTTCTTCGGTATGTTTATCCCACTTCTTTAACACTTGAGTTAGGACTAGTCATGTGTGAAAAAATTGAACTAGTCTTTTTATAAAATAATAGACCCATAAAGAAATAAAATTGAGATGGGCAAATTCTAAATATTCTTTATGTTTTTTCAAAACAATTTTATAACCATATTCTAATATTTTATGTAATAAAGATTTGATTTTAATTTTTTAATCATTTTAATATCTTAAAAATGTTTTAAAATAATTTTATATTTAACAATTAATCTTTTTTATTTATATAATTATTTTTAAAATTGATTATTATAAAAAAAATAAAGAAAATAATTAAAATGCGTCCTATAAAACTTCATATTTTTATTTTTAAAATTAAAAATAATGAAAAATATAAAAAAAATTATTGTAAAACTTATTTTCTTGTTTCATTTACTTTTGGAAAATCAGTTAGAAATAATTACTAAATAAGGTCTAAGAATTTTTCTCTAAAGAAAAACTTCAAACAGAGATTAACGCCAAGAGTACATCATTTTGCTAAACGTCTAAACCAAGGACTAGATGTAAAATGTTAAAACATGTTTGAAAACGTTTTTCAAAATAACTCCCTGATCATTTCTAAAAGAAAATTGTGTCTAGGATTCCTAATAGTTTCAATTTGTTTTCTATATTTCAAAATGTTTCGACTTTATTTAACTTTTTTTGTGTATAGTCATTTTTTAAATCAGTTTCAGGAATGCAAAGTAAAAATAATATTAAATAGTTAAACTATTTTCGACAATACGATAAACTCTTATTTTCTTTACTTTATAATATTTTATATCAATACACTTATCTTTTTTTCATTTAAAAAGTAAAAAAAAGAAAATTAAAAAGAATAAAATTAATATTGTAACATTTATACAACTTAAAATAATAAAGGTAATGTTTTTGTTTTTATTTTATAAATAATAAATATTAAAGTGTTAAAGCTATCACTTTGCTATCACTCAAATTTTTTTGAAAAAAAAAACCCTTTATAATTAAGGTGATATTACACAAGTCATACCATTTTCCTGAAAACTGTAATGATTAAACCCTTGACTTAAAACCCCTTATATCACTTAAATCTGTCCCCCTTAATATTGAATCATAGCTATGGATTTTTGGGTTGAAAATTTAGATAGCAAAGTTGGATACAATCAAATCATGCCCGATTGTATATTATGAATTTGAAATTTTATATTTTTTAAATATTTTTAGATTATTAAATATTTAGTTTTTGAATCGATTATTTTTATTGTATTATTCTTTAAAAATTTTAACACTTTTTGATTATAGATTCTAAAACTAATTTGAATAAATAAAACTATCTCCTTTAAAAAAAGAGGCTTCTTATTATTCTTTTTTTTTAATTAGTACAAATTACTTGTTTGTTGCCTTAAAGTAATCAAAATTCTTAAGATTTGTATAAAAACCCAGAAAAGGGGAAATCAATTGTGGTTGATGTTTGGTGTTGAATAAGAAATGATGAGCAAAAGAAGGAACTTGATATAGGCATTCAAAGATATATTGATAATAGATAAAGATTAAATAATAATAATGGGGGTGGAGAAGGGGGGTGGCATCTGCACCAAGAAGCTTGGAATTTGTCGTGGGTGGGCAATCACAATTCACACCAATGCTATTGAAAATGAAGGGTGGTGAAATCCGCGTCACACTTTCCCCTTTGTCTTCTTTCAGAATATTAGTGCTCGCCACCCATTTAGATATTCTTTCTCTTCTCACTTCTCCCTCCTTTTTTTAACTTGTTTCCCAATTGGCCCTTTCCCTTGGCTTATCACTTGCTACCCCCACGTCTCACTCTTCATTTCAATATCACACTTTCTTAATTTATCAACATGCTAAACCACCCCTGATAATATAGAATTTTAATTAGTCAATAACCATCTTTACCTTTATACAATGGCAAAATTTTGAATTTTAAGTGCATTTTGTTCCACGCCCATGGGATGGTTTGCCCTCAAAGCCTTAATCCTGCTTTTTAGTATTAGAGTTGAGTGATTAGAATTTTATCTCTAAAAGTTCTATGATAAGATCAATATTAATGAATTCTTTGGGTTTACTATGTATCGTCATACTATTGATCTGGCTTTGCCCTTGTTGTATGAATGTGCCCAAATTTGATATATTTATAAAGATGTTATGGTTTTTAGGATTTTGGTTTTATAAATTAATAGGACAAGCATATCAATTTTGTATTTAGTTAGGGTTTTTAGTTTTCACAAAAAAAATACTCATTTTTTATTTTTTGTTGCTTTAATATTGAGTCATATAATCAATGAGACTTATCTAGTGATTAAGGTTAAACGAGCATAAAAAAAATGATCAAATTCGAGTATTTATAAAAATAGAATATTATAATCTAGATTCAAATCTCTATGAATATAGAATATCATAATCTAAATTTCAGTATTTATGAGAATGGACTACTAGAATGTATATATAATGTAAAGTGAGTAAGTGAATAAATACCCAAAAAAAAAAAAATATTGAGCCACATATTTGGACTACGTCACCCATTACTTGATTCAAAAGCCAGACAGCAGAAAAATAATGTAGATTTTTGTTGGGAGGTATTTGCCATTTGGAGCAAAACAATGTTTAATTAATTCAGTAATAGTGGCGCATGCGCAGGATCGGCAAAGTTCTGAACTCGGTTTGTAGATATGAAGCAAGGTAGTTTTCCTTAGAAAAATATAATAAGAAAAGGGAAAGGAAGGAGAGTGGACACGCGTCAGAAGGTGAGTGGAGCTAAACTGCGGCAAATTAAAAAAGTTGATGAAACCTGCGGTGAGAATAACAGTGGACAGCATCAAGTGGGTGGGAGCTGAGGTGGCTGTGGCGGTGGAACCGAAACGGGGACAGAAGGTTCCGTGGGTCCACCCCAAATGCGGCGAAACGCAGCATTTCAGAATTCAGAAAGCCAGCACCACCCCCCCTTCTCCTTTTTCTTATATATTTCAATTTTGAATTTTCTATTATTATTTTTCACCAAAATATTAAAATATATATATAGAGAGAGAGAGAAAAACGAGAGGTGATGAGGGTAGAATAGGGCCCACCAATTCCCAAGATAGGAGGAAGAGAGTATTTGACAGCCGAAACGGACGCTGACATGGACCGTACCCCTTCCCCCCACCCACTGGACGATTATGACGGAAAAACTGTACGGTAAATTAGGTTTTAGGTCATCAAGGGAAAAGAAATTAAAAAAAGAGGCCCCAAAAAGTTGCAAAATGAAAATAGGTGTATTTTGGAAAAAAGGTGTATATTTATACAATTCAGTGGACGAATTTACCCCAACTGACAGTGAGTCCCACTGTCTCTTCACTCTCTTTCTCTTCTCTCTCCTCTCTCCTCCCCTTTCTTTCCCTTCCTTTACCTCTCTCTATCTCCTCCTCTCTCCCTTACTCATCACTGCCGTTTTGATTTTTAAAAAAAATTAATCTCTTACTTAATATTTTATTGCTTTTTAATTCTATCAAATAAAAAATAAAATTTTATTGTTTAAATAAAAATAAATTATTCATAATTTTTTATTTTTTATTTTAAATTCAAAATTTAATAAATGAAAAATCAAAATATATTTTTAAATATAAATAGATTATTTCTTTTTTTAATTTTTTTAATTACAATTTTATTTTAATTTCATATATAGTTTATTAGTTTTTGACATCATTTCATGTATAATTAATTCATTAAAATAAATTCGATTTTAATTAAAGTATTTATTATTTTTAATTAAAAATAAAAAGAATAGTTAGGTTTTAGTATTTTGTTTTGTCACCTCATGACCTTACAAAAAAATTTTATTTGTTGAAATTTTCAATTCTTTGTTTATATGAACTAAATATTAAATTTTTTTATATTTTAAAGTTTTCTTAATTTTATTGTTGCTCAAGTTTTCTTAATTTTGTTTTTTTGAATACTTCTTAATTTTGTTAAAAAATATGGATCAACATAATTCTTAAAATAGAAAACACTATATTTTATGGTTTAAAATAACAATGTTATATTTACCTTAAAATAACATCATTTTACATTATCAAATATACTAAAAATAACATTATTTATAAATCATTTTAACTTACAAATATTATTATCTGATATACTAATGTAGATAATAATATTATTTTAACAACATTTTTTATGTAAAAAATGTTTTTTTAATAATAATGTTAGTAATTAAAACTATAGTTGAAAATAATAACATTGTTCTTAACTAAAAATAACAAGGACTTATTATTAATATAATTATTTTAACTTCTTTATTAAAAATATCAATATAAATACTAATAATAATTACACAAAATTTATTTTTTTCTTTTTCTTTTTCTTTTTAAAAATCAATTTTTTTTATAACAGGTATTGTAAATTTATATTAAATTATAATGCGGGAACTCTTGAAAAATTTATTTTATCTTCAAATATTATATTTAAAAATAAAATCCTACAAAATTAGCTTTATGTAAAAATAATAGTGTTCTCTATTTTAAAAATTATGTTAATCCATAATGTTTAATGAAATTAAGAAATTTATCATTACATGCAGAAGAGCATCTCCGGAAGTGAAGAGGGAAGAATACTCTAAATTTGATGCTAAATTGAAAAAAAAAAAAAAGATTCCAACAAAGGAGCAATAATGGGAGCAAAACGATTGCTGATAAACAGTGATCAGCTATTTTTGTGCAAATTTAGCTGTAAACTGTTCATCAGCAAAAAATTGGAAAAACTTCTTCTACCCTCATAATATAGTCGTTGGAGATAGGGTACAAACTGAATCAAAAAAAAGGAAAAAATTTCTCCTTCAGAGATTCCCCTGAAAAGCAAAAAACCTGTGAACCAATTTGATAACTCAACAACTGAACAACATCAATCAAAAGAGAAGAACGGAAACGAAGAACGAAGAATTCTTAGATTTGAGATTTTCATATCGAAATCTCAAGAAACGAAGAGGAAAGCCCTGACCTCGGTCGTCGTCCGTCGTCACAGCGTTAATTCGATCGAAAATCTCGGGGGCTCGAAAGAAGCGCGAGGTCGCTTCGCGAGAATCCACGATCGCCGTCGCCGACCGCAGCTTCGCTTATGCGGCTCGAAACCCGATCCGTGCCGTACGCCGACATCATGGATTAAGTCTGCCCGGTGTGCTGATATTTACGCCATAATCTTCCCCACATTGCCCTACCTATAGTAGGCGAGGAGCGGTTCTCTATTTATTTGAACGAAGGCAAACGGCGTGGTTCATTGTTTTTTAATATAATGAAACGACGTGGTTTGGAATTCTTCGAAGCCAAAAACGGCGTCGTTTAGTCGTATCAGCTCTTGACGACTGTTTGGTGTGGCGAAAGCGTTCAAAAAACAACGTCAGTGTTCAACGATCAAGTAATAATGATGAGGCATGGGTAAGTATATCGAAACAGCAGGGATGGAAACAAGTCATTATACTTATTAATTATTTATTTAATTTTATTTTGGATTTATCGGTAGTATTTTAAGTTTATCACGTTATGATTTTTGAGATTATAATTAGGATTTTTTGGTGTCTTGCCAAATGTGTATGTTGTGTTTTAGTATGAAACGATTAATGACCGTAAAGATTATTGAACTGAACTGGAACATATCTGGTTGAAACTCATTTTGAGGTATAGGCAGATTTGAAAAAATGATTGACCTAAAATGGCGTCGTTTGACTCAAAAGGCGAAACAGCGTCGTTTGACCCTCAATTGCCCAGTAATTATCCTACAAATATTTTTTATCGACTTCTAATTAGTTTCAATTTGTAATATTATAAATAAAAATAAGATTAATAAATAGAAAAAACCATAAATCATATTTTGTGAATAATCTAAAATACAAATTTAAATATAAAATGTTTTACTTGATATAATTAATTTATTTTGTTGCCATTAACATACATATCTTTTCATTGAATATTCCGTTAACTATTTAAATAATTTGTTTTATTAATTTTTTACCTTAGGTTATTAATATTTTGACAATATAAATTTTTGTTTTCTTAATTTAAAATTTGATTTTGTATTGCTTAAAATGGCATGTCTATCAAATCGAATTTTGTGCGGGGAAGAGTGCTTTCTAAATGAGGAAGGCGTGGCCATGATCACATATCTTGGATGACCATAACCCCGAATCCAGGTGATCGGTATTAGACAGCCGTGCTGAAGTTTGGGATTGGTATTGGCTAGGATTTTGAATGCTCGATGTTGGAGTTGACCCGCGCGAACATGTTCGATCCAAAATCGATAGGATAGGTCGACATTATTGTACAAAATGGCGTGGATCACTGTATGGTCGCAAATAGACCGCAAAGTGGAGCTAACATCACAAGCAGTGGGTTGTGTTTGTTATAATTTTCTACAACAAATATATTAAAAATTTATTTATTTCTAATTTTTTTTATTTTGCGGCGTGGAAGAATTTATGAATATCATTTCAAAAGCGAATGTTAAGTGCAGTAAAGACATGAAGTCATTATTGGAGGTGCTTAAATCTTTGTGATAAATTGGATGATTATACGCAAGCTTGACCACATGTTGGAGCAAGAATAGAACAACGACGGTAAACTTTAGGAAGATAAATTGAACCACAGAGACTTAAACTCTTTAACAATATATTACATCGCGAGAATAACACAAATATATATACACATATACATATATATATATATATATATATATATATATATATCTTAACTTAGTAGATAGAGTGCTTTATGACTACTTGATGTCCTAAAGACAATATTTCACCTCTTACTACTTGTCTGCGAGGCTGGGTGATTATAAGATGAAGCTATCACATTGTTGGAAGTGTTTCACCGCCACTAGTGGGCACCGAATTCTCATCCTTATTCGTGAGGCTTTCATATATAAATTGTTCAAAAAACCCTCCCACAACCGATGTGGGACAAGAGGTTTTGTTTTTAAAAGATTCTAACACCCTATGCCCCCCTCCCCTATTTATAAAGAAACTTATGAGACACTTGTATCTCTTGACTCGGATCAGAATCGAAGTATAGTAATCTGTGATATGCTCTCAAAGGAAGAGACCCCAGGGAAGCGGTAAAAGCGGACATAAAAGTAAGGCGAGTCCAACAGATGCTAGTAATTTTATTTCTGAATGAAATTCGTGAATTATGACGAGTGAAAAAGAAGAATTTTTATGAGGAAGCCAAAGAACGCGGTGCGGAAAGACAAGCACAGAGGGAAGATGTGCAACTAGAAATTGTAAGACGTGCTGAAGATAGGATGCAAAAAGAGCAAAATAGGTTGTAGATGATCGCCGATGATGCCATTATGGAAAAGGCATCCCGCTATTATGACCGTTGAGCATCAGCTAATTTATTATCATTACGTAAGCATGTGATTATGTAACGATGAAAAATCTGAGTAGGCTCGAGCAATGTACTTCACGACTCTTTGGTTATATATTCAATGTATTTTAAATTTATTAATCGACTTAATGAAAATGAAGTGTTGAATTATCATGTCTTTTATTCTGATTTAATAAATATTTTATAGTGTTTTGGTGATATAGATGAATGAATTAATATAATGAGTATTAAAGTATAAAGTAGATAAATATAATCAGATAAACTTTGTTACATTACTAGTACTAACAAATTTGGAATTGGAAATCTCAAGCTTTTGGGAGCAAAATATAAGCAGTCTTGATTTTAGATGGCCCATTGGAGATCTTTCTAAAAAGCAGCATCGGCATTCTGTATAGGAAAAGGGTCTTGATAGGGTCATAGAAAGAACATTTCACTATATTGTAAATAAAGTATTTAACTTTCAAATAAAATAAAATCAAGAAAACTTTAATATATTAAAAAGATATATTTTAATTTTTAATTCATATAAATAATTAAGAATTGACAATATAAACAAAATAAAATATTAAAACTGCAACCATTTTTTATTTTTAATTAAAATGATAAATATTTTAATTAAAATACAATTTATTTTTATGAATTAAATATACTAGAAATTAAAATAAAATTTTAATAAAAATTAAAAATAATGAATAATTTATTTATATTTAAAAATAAAATATGATTTTTTATTTCGTAAATTTTAAATTTAAAATAATTAATAGAAACTTAAGATTAATTTTATAATTGAGTTTTATTTAAAACATAATTTTTTATTTTTTATTTAGTAGATTTAAAAATATGAAGTAGGATATTAAATTGTTTAAAAAATAGTAGAAAGTAAAAAAAAGAAAAAAAAAACGGCAAGGATGAGTGAAGGAGAAGAGGAGAGAGAGCAAATTAGAGAGAGAGGAGAGAGCCAGAGAGGACAGGTGAGGTGAGAGGAGAGAGGCAGTGGGACCCATTGTTAGTGGGCAAATTCGTACACTGGTTTGGTGGGTGCAACAAACACGAATTATTTTATCCGAAATACACTTTTTTCCATTTTGTAATTTCTTTTCCCTGGGTGACCTAAAATATAATTTATCCAAAACTGTAACTTTCTTGGTCCCTCCTCCACACGATCCCTTCTCCTTCTCTATACGCCTCTTTAAATCCTCCAAAAGCCGCCACTCTCTTAAATAATCTGTCCGCCGAAAGCTCCCAAAATGCAACCCCCCCATTCATCCTGCCCCAACTTGGTTTTTTCCATTACTATAATATTTGGTTGTGGATAACTACGGACGGATAGTGAGGAACAAAGGCCAGCCCCCCAACCAACGCTTCCCTTCATTCCATGTTTTTCCAGAAAGCCCAGATCTAGAGGCGCCGCGTGTTTGACTGCCGTTTGGTTTTGATGATCTTAAGGTTGCTTCATTTCATTTCCCACCTACCCAAGAATTAACGGTGCGATTTGAAGTCGGTTTGTGAATTTGAAACTGTGTACTGAATCAAGATCAGGAGACTATTATATGATTGATGAAGTTTTATTTGAGGCTTAACATTCACATTTTAATTGATTTGTGATAGGCAGACAGTCACCTGAAAAATCTCGTAGTATGTGGGAGATGGCCGACAGTGAAGATGAGTTAAGGTACGAATACTAATAGTGGATCAAGTTTGAGGAAGTAAAATCGACCTAAAGAGGAGCATTGTCAGTCGGCATTCAGACTTTTTTAGATTTTAAGGCTTT
Organism: Tetrastigma voinierianum; assembly: GCA_016808115.1. Taxonomy (NCBI): domain Eukaryota; kingdom Viridiplantae; phylum Streptophyta; class Magnoliopsida; order Vitales; family Vitaceae; genus Tetrastigma; species Tetrastigma voinierianum. Next base: position 996,147 of record JAEQBH010002845.1, on the reverse strand, counting down.
TCCTGTTCTCTCCATTTTGATACAGACCTCGATTATGGAAGACAGAAAAATAATTGATTTATTGGCGTCACGCAGTCATAGAGATAGCTACATCAAAAGAGAACATGGATTACCAGCAAACTCTCATTTTTCTCTCCCTTGGAAAAGAGAAATCCTGTGCCGGTGATTTACAAAAATTCGCCGGAATTCAACTCCGGGAAAATCCTTCCCCCAATAAAAAAGATGAAGCCTAAATTAAATATAACAAAAATATTACATTAAGCTAGCTCAAGTGAACTTCCATTCACTTCTTTAAAAGAACAACTTGAGAAGCTTTCGTTCTTCTTCCGGAGAATGAGGGGTTTCGAAGCACGTGGTCGTCACAGATTCTTCTGAATTCATCGACGGAGTTGCCGGCCGGCGAGTTTCTGGAATATAGCTCATCGCTCCCATGCCTCGAGATGATACTTTCGCGGCAAAACCTGGAGTTAAGCGGAGATCCAGATCCGTACACTGCACTTTAGATGCCTCTTCCAGGCGCTTCCTCTTCGGCGCCTTCGATCGTGAGCTCGAATTCGGATCTCGGAGCTTGAACATATCCGTACAAGTCACCTCAGCCTCAGAGGCTTCGTCGGACTCCGGAATCGAAACTCCGTTAAGAAGTTCCGGCATCGCCCGCAGAGTACCCCCTCGGAGGACGGTTTCCACCGCCGCCTGACACACGTGCCAGTTCCCTGTCCCTAGCAGTCCCACCGCCCCATTCACCGGATTCACAGTCCGGCCGCACGCTTCATACAAAAGCGACTGAAACAAAGCTGACCGACATAGCACAAAAAAAGAAAGGCACAGATCAGGCCAACCATCGAAACACCAGTCACAGCTACGATCTATAATTCAGAAAATAAGCTTTAAAAAAAACGAGGAGAAAGAAATGATACCAGGTCTCTGGTTCTCAGGAACAGCAGAGATGAAAGACATGAGTCCAGCACGACCAAAAAACTTGGCCACGAACACAGTAGCGTGGCCTTGGGACTCAGCACTCTCGATCCACTGCAAACACGGGCGCAGAATACACGACTCGCTACACCCCTTTCGAAGCACACGGCAGCCGTTGCAGCTCATCTCTGCCTCCAATTCACCCTCACATCAACCTCCTTCAAATTCCAGGCGGCGCCCACCACAATACCCAACCAGAAACGGAAGATTGCTTTTGGAGCAAGGAAGAAGAAGAAGAAGGAATAGACGGAAAAGAGAGAAGAGTAGAGAGAGAATGTGGGAAATGCGCAATGGATGCGCCGAGGAGGTATATATAATTGCGCTCAAAGTGTGGTTAAGGGGTGAAGTTAACCGTGGTTAAGTTAATTCCGCAGTGGGAGACTGGGAGGTGGTGGTAGTGGTTAAAAGTCCAAGAGAATGGATATAATATATATATATATATATATATATATATATATATGTATGTGGAGATGGAGTGACGAGTGAAGTGGGGGGTGCGGTTGGTGTTAGATTCCAAAACTCCTGGGCATGAGCGGCTCCGTGTCTCCGCGGATGGTCGTCCCTCCACCGTTGGATTCGTTTTGCTGCTTTTGGAATTTGGATATTGATGGCTTTTCTTTTCTTTATTCAAAGTTTCAAAATGTATGGTCATTGCTGTAAAGCATTTGTACCTATTACTTGTCAATGGGAAAATTATAAACTATATACCTATGGTATTTCTAGTACCTATCTTTGGAGACCTCATCTTCTCCAATTATTGGTCCCAATATCCTTCAACATACATGGACCTCATTTTCTAGTTTTTTTTTTTTACATATATTCATTTTTTACTTTAGTTATTATTAAATAATATTTTATTTTTATAAAGATAAAACATAATATCTCTCATTCTCCTTCCTAATATACTCTTTTACTATTTCATTTTCTATTCTATTTATTCAATATTTTGTAAAATAACCCTTACACATATATCTTCATATGTCTCTTAGATTATTTCTTCTTCATACGTCTTTCCTTCCACCAATTTTTTTATAACTCTTTAAAGTTAACGGATAAATAAATCCTTAACTGAATTAAAGGGAATTGAGAAAAATCGGACCAATTGGGATTTCCTTTAAACAAAACTCTAGCTAATTAATGCAAATGTAAGTTTTGTATTACTAGGATTGCTTTTAATTAATGTAACCATTTACAATGACCCAAATGGTCAAAGTATCAATAATCTTCCCACTTTATGTGCATTTCACTAGGGGAAATTTATAATGAATTTGCAACTAGCATGTGAGGTAGCAATAGTTTAAAAAGTTTTAAAGCTTTTCTTTAGGAAAAATGGAGAAATTTTGATTTTGGATCATCCTCCAAACACGCAAGACTTTTTTTTCCTCCCTTAATTGACGATCCACGTTTGGTTGTACGGTTACAGAAAATAAAGCAAAGAGGCAATAGGAGCACAAGGCTATTTAAGTTGAAAAAACTTGAGGGTCAAATGGGCTGTTGAGAGTAAAGAAGCTGTAATTCGGATTGACCTAATCATAAATTTAGAATTTATATTATATATAAATATATGAATTAAATTCTAAAAGCTTTGGACCTTTGGTGAATGATGGGGGATGGGGATTGCAATTTGCAGGTACAGAAAGAGCAAAGAGGCGTGGGTGTGAACAGAGAAGGAGGTGGCGCGTGGAAGTTCGAAGGAGACAAACAGGGATGTCATGGTCGCCGCGGACGTGGAGTCCTTATCCTCCCACTAAGCCCACTTGCACTTCACTGTGGACTTCTTATACCAGTTTTGACCCAACTCTCTTCTCTTCGTTTCAGTCTCTCTCTTTTTTTTTTTTTTTTTTATTGAACTAATTCACAATTATTCACACTTTTTATTGAAATCAATAGTTCGAACAAATTCACAATTATGCACACTATTTATAGAAATCAATGATTCCACGTAAATTTTTTTTTTTTTTGAGAAACTTGTGTTTAAGATCATTAATTTGAGAATAATTATAAAAAAGGTATAAGGAATATAAAATACATGTTTCAATGCAATTTCTTAAAAAATAATTATGGTATAGGTATGATAGTTGTAACGGCCTTGGAGTCGTGATCTCGAACTCGTCACCTAATCGTTCAAGTAGTGTAAGGAAATGTTCATTATGAGAGAGAAACTCATACTCAAAAGAAGATCCTAGTGTCGCCACCCAATTTGAACGCCCGATTAGCGTATCGAGGGTTGAAAAATAGCCTACTTCAAAGTGTTATTGGTGACGCCGTCAAGTCTTCCCGGTCATCACCTTTGGACTTGGCCTAAAAGGTTTAAAGGTCGGTTGTCTTGAACGTTCTAGTAGGAGAACAACCGATCAACAAAACCCCAAGTATTGAATGGTAGACTGGAAAGCGACCTACCAAACTCATGACCCTAGCATACTCATGACGCTAGTCATGCTCATGACACTAGTATGTGCCCATTACCATATCCTATGTCGATGGAACCAACCTAATAAACTGACTATAAGTGACCCGGGTGAGACCTTAGGCAGCTTGTAAAAGAGTCTTCAGATATGTGAAAGGTACACTCTCTTCTAATCTTGCATTCAAGCCTTCTCAACTCATGAATCTTGAAAGCTATTATGATGTTGATTGGGCAAACAACCTCAATGACAAAATCTATTAGTAGAATTTGTGTGTTTTTTAGTGTGATTCTCTCATTACCTGGAGCATAAGAAGCTCAAGATAGAGGTGATTTTAGGCTATTTTATCACAAGGACAACAAAGATATTGAACTGTTTGCATAAACTTGTGCAAAGCCGCAAAATATCTTAAAGAAAGCAATCTAGTCTACGACTCAATCCAAGAAAAATGTTTGTAACCTTGTTACTATTTTACTTGATTGCTCTAACAATTTTAAGACGTTTTTTTTCTACTACGACGACTGAATTCGATTATGTTGCCTAGACCTAAACAAACCTTTTCGTTTTAAGAGCCTTTGTTTTAATGATGGAGGCAAAAAATGTCATTCTTCTTGACCATAAAAAGGGTTTCCTCTTCATTAGCTTCTGAAATTCCTTACTAACCGTTGAATCTATCAAGAGAGATCATTCATTCTTCACTATTTTTAAAAGTTGTTGAAGCAAATACTCGTTATTTCTCTAAATTATATGGTCATCTAATAACTTAAATCAATCTCACATCAGCGGCGCTTCAAACGTTTCTTCAGAAGTCACGCTTTTACCTTTCCAACCCATCGGGTAACGTGCCTCCCAAGATCCGAAACGCGACACTTACTCCCAATTTCACTCGCCTTAAGGCCCATCATGGTGTCACCTTAAATTTCCTCTGCCTCTTTCGCATAATCATAGAAAAAATAGTGCTCATATGGGTGCTTCCTCTTCATCTTACCATGTGAATTTACTGGCTATGTTTGATTCTCCCTACTTTTGAGAATATGAGTACTCTTCGACGCCACCAAGGTAAAACCTGATCATGAGTAGCGGGGAAAAGGTGCTATCACATCATTAGTTAGTATTATCGAGTGAGAATGAGGATTTAGGTGCATTGACAATGTTGGAAGATAATGTGAAGAGGCTTAAGAGCCCTAAGACGTCGTTGAGCTGGCATTAAGCAAGGAACAAATCAATTATGTGCTTGAATTGCTCACAAATTGTTCTAGCTTAGTCTTAAGGCCGATTTCATTTAAGTAGCCTTAAGATCCAAAGCTGCACTCTTTCTTACCCAGTTTGCCGTTTCTATCTCCAAGAGGGGGTTTCCGGAGGCACTTCTTAATATGAGGTTTGATGAGGCCAAGATTGAGTCTTAACCACAAAAAGGGTTTTCTTAACATTTACTTTTGAAATTTCTTACTAACCATTGAATCTATCGAGAGAGATCACTCAATCTTTATTATTTTTAAAAGTCACAAGAAATACTCGCCATGGTACCCAAGATCCAAAGTTTCGTACTTTTTTCTAATCCAAGAGGCCATTTCTATCTCCAAGAGGGAAGCCAAGGCACTACTTAATATGAGGTTTGATGAGGCTAAGATTGAGTCTTAACCACAAAAAGGGTTTTCTCTACATTTACTTAAATTTCTACTAATCATCAATATATCGATATCACCACTCTTGTTATTTTTAAAAGTTGTCAAGAAATACTGGCCAAATTTTACATCCAAAGTTTCAAACTTTCTTAACTAGTTTCGGCCATTTCTATCTCCAAAGAGGAGTTTTCGGAGTACTCATTTAATACGAGGTTTGATGATACTTAAGATCGAGTCTACCACAAAAAGTATTTCTTACATTTACTTTTGAAATTTCTTAATATCGACCCATCGGCAGCAGTATCACTCACTTTTCAATTTAAAAGTCGTTGGAAGAAATATCGGGCCATGGAGCCAACCAAAGTTTCACTTTCTTAACCAGGTCGCTTGCCTCTATCTCCAAGCATTTATTTCCTATGACCGTTTAATACGAAATGCTGATTAGGCCAAGATTGAGTCTTAACCACAAAAAGGGTTTTCTCTACATTTACTTTTGAAATTTCTTACTAACCATTGAATCTATCGAAAGAGATCACTCACTCTTCATTATTTTTAAAAGTTGTTGAAGCAAATACTCAGTTATCTCACTAAATTATATGGTCATATGATAACTTTGAAATTGAATTTCTTGTGGTTAAAGTGGAGCTCAATAGAGTCCCTCTTTTTAACATTGAAGATGTTTCAAAATTAATCCTAATGTAACAAAACCAATCTTTCATCTCCGGTTGATGAAATCATATCCTAGTTTCCTCCCGTTTCATTTTCAATCATGTAATGATAATATCTACAATTTATTAAGATAATATCTTGATATTATAATACCTAAAATATAATTATTTTTTATAAAATTATATTAAATCATATATTTTATATTCTTTATACATTCATGATTATTCCTAAAATAACTTTCTCAAAAAACATATTTCAGAATATTTAAAAGAAAAAAAAACTTGGTGGTACTGCGCTTCTTAAAGTTAAATGTGGAGGAAACAAGGAAGATATTTTATGATAAATCACACGGATGGTTGTAAAGAGAAACTTCAAGTTGTACTATTTATTTTTGACGCGTAGGATTGACGTGTAAAATGATTGACTTCCTCGCCTATTGGAGTCACCATCTAATCAATAATCAATTATTTATCAGCCAACGTCAGGTTGTACTTATTTTTTTATTAGATTTTCATATAATATTTACCCTACGTTCATTCATCCCTTTGCAACTGCTTTGAAATTTATTCGATTTATTAAATTATATTTATTTTTTTAATTATTTAGATGTCCAAAAGTTGAGAATAATTATTGAAAAGGAATTTTTTTTTGTTGACTATAAATTTGATATTTTTTCAAAGCGAAATCTGATACAAACTTTAAAGAGATCCCGAAAAATCAGGATCCATATTCAATACAAATCTTGATGAACAGGAACCGGATGATGATGATATATGAAATGGAGATCAAACAAAATTTCTCTGCCCATTTCACAATCCAGTTAAAAAAAACATCAAATGGATTTTAAATTCTAGATTCTATTGCACCATGCCCCATGTTTAAGTTGTCAAACAGTCAAAGAAAAGGAAAGAGGAAAAGGAATGCAAATGTTTTTAACTCTCTATCAAAACAGGGAGAGTCTTATCAGAGATGGGCATCCGTCATGTAATCCAAAACAGGTGCCAATGACAGATTGACAGCATCAGAACTGACCAAAACAAAAACAAAAACTGAAATGCCAGGCACAGTTGCTTTTTGGTGAGCAGACAAGTGTTCCCCACCCTGCATAAAGGGTCTGTGAGTTCATCTACTCTCCCCTCAAACATGGTTTAAAGTCACGAAATCGGTTATTAATTTGGAAGGTCTCGATGTATATGGTGTCTTGAATAGGGAAAATTTTCATTTTTTTCCACTGTTTCTTCAACCCATTTCACAAACAGGTTTACACCATTAAATGGTTTGTCTCTGTTTCCAAAATTGAAAATATGACTAGAGAGAAAGAACATGACTTTGTGCCATTTCATTCCAGACAGGTTAAGGTTTCGTGTGGTATGGAAATTGAAAGAAAAGGCTGCGTTTCTCTGGGCTGGAGACAAGCCCACCTGCCTCACAGATATGGAGAATAATAAGGGTGCTCCCAAATAATAGAGAAATGATGAGAGTTTCAGAAAGAAAGGTCATTTTCTCATCTGGATAGGATTCTCACCTTATACCCCTCCAATGATGCCCTTTGCTTTCTTTGCCATTCAAGTCTTCACATCACAATCCTAGTAAAAAGCATCAACTGGGACCGTCCATCTCTGTGTGGAAAAGCTTAAAAAAGAGAGCAACAATTTCTCTCCAGATACAAACACTCAAATATCATGATGAAATGTAGTCCATATCCTCAAGATTCCGATTTGTAGGGCCCTCTGGGAATGCAAGTTGCGATCAGCCTGAACTCACATTTTCAGCCCAAAGCAATGATGCTAATCTAATCCATTTGGAGTGTTGAAATGATCAAGTATACGACGTTGGAAGTCATTTACAGAGCTGGGAACATCAATATCAATCAAATCCCACCTTTAATTACTTTAATCATCAGGTAAAGTTGCACCAATGATATTCTTTAAGAGTGGCTTAACTTTACACAACATAGCATTCACCCTTCTTTTAGACTGTTCCTGAAAGAAACACCCAACTGTGTTGAAAGTTCAACCTGCTCATATGAGGGTTGTGGGTGGTGGTGGCGGTGGTAGTGGTGGTGGTGGTGGTTGGTGGTGGTCCATCCACTGAAAGGAACTCTAATGGTTGTCAAAGTTCAGTCAAGAAAATGAAAGCCTAGCGGCACTACTTTAACCACTACAAGGAATATCCCTTCTTTATCTACTTCTCCTTGCCTTATTCTGGAGCCAAGTTGAGGAACAAGGGCAAAGCCATGGCTCAGTATGGTCCGAGACTGGTAGTGCCCATAGACCTGAAGAAGAAGCCATGGGAGCAGAAACACCCGCTGCATAACCGGTGGCATCCGGCGATTCCGGCGGTGGAGGAGGTTAGAGTTGGAGAAGTTTTCAGAGTTGAGATGGTGGACTTCAGTGGGGGCGGTATTACTAAAAATTATTCTGCAGAAGATATTAAATATGCTGATCCCTCTATTGTGAGTTACCCTGCTTATTTACATCCCTCTGTTTTTTGTTTCTGAAGCACTGCAAGATTGTAATGTTCAACAAATTGTTTAAAATCAGTGTTCAAACGCATAATAATCTTCCATTTCTGAGATTCCTATCTTTTCCTACACTCCTGTCTCCGCTGGACACATTAACCAGTCAAAGAATTGAAAAGAATTACTACATAGTTACATGGTGAAATCCACCATTATTTAGGACATCTCCCCAGATTTTAGTGCTGTCTATAAGATAAGAAAGTTTCAAATTCCAACTTATTTGTCCTTTTCTAGAAGATATTTAGAGACTGTCCCATTGAAACGATGCCCCAATTTGACAGCTACTAGTTGTCAGTCAACTCTCCATTCTAGGCCCAATAATGAAAAATCAAGAGATCCCCATAGTCTCTGGAATCCCCTGCATTATCCATGGCTCCTCCGACTCCAAGGTTAGTAGTGTCAATAGACATAAAGAAGAAGCCATGTGAGCAGAAGCTACCCCTTCACAACCGTTGGCACCCCCAAATTCCACCGGTTGCAGAAGTTAAGGCTGGAGAGATATTTAGAGTAGAGATGGTAGACTGGACTGGAGGTGTGATTAAGGACGATAATTCTGCTCTAGATGTAAAATTCATTGACCTCTCAGCTGTAACTATCTAACTTGAAAATTTCTTGTATGGCACAGGGCAAAAACTTGTATAGAATCAAAATGATCTTTACTTGGTTGATTGTGATCACAGGTTCATTATCTCAGTGGGCCTATCAGAGTTCTGGATGAAGACGGGGTTCCGGCCAAGCCGGGAGACCTACTTGCAGTGGAGATCTGCAACTTAGGTCCTCTGCCTGGTGATGAATGGGGTTATACAGCAACATTTGATAGAGAAAACGGTGGCGGTTTTTTGACAGACCATTTTCCTTGTGCAACTAAAGCAATTTGGTATTTTGAAGGAATATATGCCTATTCTCCTCACATACCAGGTGAATCTTCTACCTGTACATGAAATTGTAGAAGTTTTACATTCCAGGATTGTACTTAATTATGAATTTTATAAATGTAGGGGTGAGATTCCCAGGTTTAACTCACCCTGGAATTGTTGGAACTGCACCATCAATGGAACTTCTGAATATATGGAATGAGAGGGAGAGACAAGTGGAAGAAAATGGTCTTCAGACTCTGAAACTATGCGAGGTTCTGCATTCCCGGCCATTGGCAAATCTTCCATCAACCAAAGGCTGCCATCTTGGGAAGGTGCATAAAGATAAACATATGTCAACATAGAAGACATCAGAATAGCAGTATTTTGAATTTCCTCGTACTTTATTCTCCAATAATCCACAGTTTTAACAAAGCAGTGCCCAGAAAAATGACATTTTTGAACTGGGAATTCCCAACAATGGAATTCAGTAATGCTAACTGATCATGATTATGTGCAGATCCAAAAGGGAACTCCTGAATGGGAAAGAATTGCTACAGAGGCTGCACGGACGATTCCAGGAAGGGAAAATGGAGGAAACTGTGACATCAAGAATCTGAGTAGAGGTTCAAAAATATACCTTCCAGTATTTGTAGAAGGAGCAAATCTTAGTACAGGGGATATGCACTTCTCCCAGGGCGACGGCGAAGTTTCTTTCTGTGGGGCAATTGAGATGAGTGGTTTTCTAGAACTCAAGTACGTTTCCCATTTCTCCCTCAGCCCCTGTCATTCTATGATACATTGTTCCCTGTTTTCTACTGTTCATGCTAATTTCAATACCAAGAAAGAGACGGATTTTCTTTGGTAGATCAGCTAACAGAAAAATTCCTCATCTGATATCTAGACCTCTTATGCATATCTTGCCAAAATGAACTTATGGTTCTAGTCCATTGTACATAGCTTAATCACAGCTAGTTCTTTTGAACTCCACATAAAGTTTAAAGCTAATCCAAGATATTTGTGTACCTTCTGTTGGTATCAGATGTGAAATCATAAGAGGTGGAATGAAAGAGTACCTTACACCAATGGGACCAACTCCCCTTCACGTAAACCCGATCTTCGAAATAGGGCCGGTTGAACCCAGATTCTCAGAATGGTTGGTTTTTGAAGGTATCAGTGTTGATGAGAGTGGAAGGCAGCACTACCTTGACGCAAGTGTTGCATACAAGCGAGCAGTGCTTAATGCCATTGACTATCTCTCCAAATTTGGCTACTCCAAAGAACAGGTGTAATATATATCTCTTAAACCTTGTTTCCTCCAAGCATAAACACATAAGGTACTGATATATTGGGTGTTAATGTTATGGTGGATATCAGATGTATCTACTGTTGTCATGCTGTCCCTGTGAAGGAAGGATTTCAGGAATAGTGGACTCCCCCAATGCTGTTGCAACCCTTGCAATCCCAACAGCCATCTTCGACCAGGTATCTAATTATATACTAGGACCTTAAAATAATTTCCCCTTTTCCTGGATTCTTTACATTGCTCCCACTGATTCAGATAGTGAGATTTCAACAAACAAAACCAACTTTATTTTTGTAGGATATTCGTCCAAAAACCAAATTGCCAGTTGGACCACGGTTACTGCGGAAACCAGATGTTCTAAGATGCACTTATGATGGAAATTTGCCCATCACAAAGAACCCAGCTGCCACAATGTAACTGCTCTATCAAAGGAGCTAAGTAGAATAAAGAGGCCTACTGGAAGTCTGGAACACATATTCCATGGTAGTCCGCCTTTGCTCTTGTCTTTACGTCTATGGACAGGATGAAAGATTGTGGTGGGAAAACCTTGACCTTCTGTAAGTAATGGAAACCGATTGCATAATGCCAGTAAGTCAAAATGGATCTTAGAAAAGATGCTTGCCAATAATACAATTTCCATCTTCAGTAATTAACTGTAAGATCCATGTTTGAACCTTCCTCTTCACATTCTTTATTCTTACAGTACGTCCATGATACATATCCTGACATTAGAGCCCTGGACATGGGCTTGATATTGTGACACAGAAAAATATACAATCCACCGTATACAATCTAACGCTTTCATTGAAAATATTATTTAGTGATTTTATTATAAGATTGGTATTTATATTTATTGTATAAATTGAATTTACAATGTTCCTAGAACTAGAATAAATAATATTTTTTAAAATAATTTATTTAAACAAGTTTTCTTTGATCTGTTCCTTCCAAAAATGAGTTGTCTTGTGTTTATAAAATAATAAAATTTTGTTCGATTTATCGTTCTTATAACTTAAAATGGAACTGAGTTAAACAGAGGACTTAGCTTCTATTTTCTGCCGACTCCCATTTCGTAAGTCAAATGTGAAAATATGAAATCCACGATTTCTATTATTCACAACAGCACCGACACGAAATACACCATTATTTGGGACATGTCCCCAGATTAAAGTTCTGCGGCTGAATGACACTCATTGGCCATAAGATACAAAGCTCCAAATTTAAACATGGTTGTCCTTTTGTAGAAGATAATCAAGTGTTTGAATAAGAAAACGACACCCCACCATGTTTGTAGCTACTAAGGTTAAGTTTGTTTTTCATTAATCTTTGAATAGAAACTTTTTGAGAACACAATCTTTGAATAGTGTAATAGCGTTAAGTATTAAGTTGTTTGTTTTTTAACGTTAGGTAGTGAGTGAATGTGGAGCAATTATTTTAGTTACTTAAATAAATGCTTTACTCTTGTGTGGCGTGTTAATTTAATTTTAATCGGGTTTTTAATGAGTTTGATTTTTATTTTGCCGAATCAGGTCTGCAGTTCGGTATTGTTACTCATGGCAGAAAATTAGAAATTTTGAAAATGGCAAAATATTAATAAAAATAATAAATTATGTGAGTTCGAAGTTTACAGAAAATTCTGCAGATGCCGAATACTTGAAGCAATTTCTTGTAGATTAAATTTATCTACCAGCAGAAATACCATTAACTCAAAAAGTTTTAAATCGAATTAAAGAATAGCGGAAATTTAGATTTTAGGTGATAAGTTGTCGATGACTCGAGGCGAGATTTTTGATTTTTCAAGAAAGCGGATGGAATGACGATATAGGCAATATATCGAAATAATAATAATAAGCTGCATGATTATATTTTAAAATATTTTTTATTATTTTTATTTTATCACTTTTAATATAAAATAATTATTATTATAATGTTTTTAAATAAATATTTATAAAAATTCATATATTTTTATTTTATGAAAAATATTAATTTTAATATAATAAAAATAAAAAGCAAATATAAAAATTAAAATTTAAAAATAAGAGAACAAAAATAATCTTAGGCAGGAGAGTTTGAATTTCACATAATCTCATACCTTTTTATTTTAATTTTAAATGAAACCAATTTTGAGAATTAGAAAAAATAGCTTAGTGAGGTTAGGATAGAGCCTTAGTTCCATGCTCAAGATTGTCATTCTGGTAATTGTATATTCTTCTTCTTAACTTTTATTGAATGACAAATTTAGGTTTTTTAGCATTTTTTGTGGAAAATGACTTTTACGAATAGAAAAGCGAATATTTCATTTTAATGAACTTTTAAAAAATTTGTGATAAGTTATGAAAATTTAAAAACAAGCAATTATCTTTGAAAAGTGTCGATTTAAACATTAAGTCAACTTTAACCGCCATACTGTTATCTGATCCGACTCTTGCCATTCTTCTACCAGCCTGCATGTGTTAGCGAACCCCATAATCTCGGAATTCACTTCATCCATGGCTCCTTCAACTCCAGGGTTAGTTGTTTCAATCGACCGGAAGAAGAGACCATGGGAGAAGAAGCCCATGGAGACAATGTTTAAGGACAAAGATTCTTCACTAGATGTAAAATCTATTGAATCCACAGCGGTAAGTAATTAACTTTAAGAACACTTGTATGGTACTGGTCACACACATATATGGAATCAAAATGATTGGTTGTGATCCGTATGGAAACAGAGCACAGGTTTATTTTCTCAAAGGCCAATCAGAGTTGTGGATGAGGATGAAGCTACAGCGGACCTGCTTGCAGCATAAATATGCAACATTTGACAGAAGAACGCTTGTGTAACTAAAGCTCTTTGGTATTTTTAAGGAATATATGCTTACTCAACCACCACATACCAGGTGAGTGAATCTTCTTACCTATACATGCAATTTTAGAAGTGTTCCTCCTTATTTGTAAAACCGTGATAACAAATAACAGCAGTTTCAAATTCTAGGCTACTATTTATTTAATAATGTATTTTTTTAAATGCAAGAGAAATTCCCAGGTTTAACTCAGCTCACTCTGGAGTAATTCATACAGCGCCATTAATTCCTTGTGCTTTTTAAGTGTTTATTTGTGTACCTCTGGTGTACTTCCAAGTTCCAAGTGCTGGGGCATGTTTTAAGTGTGGCTAGGCTCAAGGCACAACCATTTGCTAGTTATAACAACTCATATTGATGTAGAGTACATGCTAATAGGTACTCAAGCCCAATAGGAGAACCCAATCCAAAAGACCAATTTAATAGGTGAGAGAACCTCTCAAGTTTAATACTACTCCAAAATTTCATATGGAATCGTATCACATACATTATCTATTTTATTCTTTTCCTTTCTAAACACTATCATTCTTCATGTTTTTAATTGTCTATCTATATATAAAGGAAAGCTGATGTATAAACAAAAAAATTGCTAAAACAAAGGTCCAAAGTACAAAGGAGGCATACAATAAGCACTTAAAAAGGCACAAGAAAAAAATAAGGGACCAACAAAAACCATATCCTCCTTAAGAAGAGCCCGCCTAATCCACAAAATCTATGATTGAAGGAGGACCAGAAAATAAAAATAACTAGAACCAATCCTAAAGATTACGAAGGAAAAGCATATTTTAGTCTTTGAATGAACTATTACTCATCCTCAAAAGCTCATCAATTTCTTTCCTACCAAAACGGTCCAAAATCCAAATTAAGCAAAAAGGAGCTATCTACTGCTCCTTTTCCCCTTTTTGCCAACAAAAGAGCCATGTCATCCTAGAAGTGAAGTGCATCTCTAATGAAGAAAGGAAGAGTCCAAAGCACACAAAATAGGGAGAAAAGAAGACTCCACAATACTCATGTCTTGACACAATGAATAGAAATGTGATCAATGATCTCTTCCTCTTCAAGATATTAGAAACATCTATTTTCTGAAGATCACTCTTTCTTTAGATGATCCAAAATTAACACTTCCACCCAATAAGCTTCCTAAGCAAAGAGCCCGACTTTAGATGGTCCTTAAGAATTCAAGTAACACTAGCACGAATGGGCAAAGCTTCATTCACTAAGGTTGAATATGAGGTTTTGACAAAAATTTTGCATTTTTCAATCTCATCCAAATCACTTTATCATCTTGTTCGACTCACAAGAAAGTGTTCCACTAAATCCAAACTCCAATCACTAAGAGCCCTGATAAAATGAGGAGCCCAACACCCCCCATTATCTGTCAAAAGCCAAATGCTTGCCGCCCAATCCTCCTTAAATTTGGCAGTCGCATAAACAACAAGGTAAGAAGTATGAAGTGTTATATCACCACACCACTTATCCTTCCAAAATTTCACCCTTTACCCATTACTAACCAAGAAGACAGCTCTATTAGATCTACAAACTCTCATTCTTTTCTAATAGTTTTCCATAATCCTTTTTTTTTATCGATAATAGTTTCCATAATCCTATCCTGTAATTCCCTCCCACCACCCCAAAGCACCACCCTCCCTCTCCACCTCTTGCCACTTATAAGCTTCCATAAAGCCCCTTGTACTTGGCAAACCGTTTACTCCATTTACAAGAAGGGCTTGGATAAAGCTTAGCAAGATTTTTTACCTCCAAACCACCCTTACACTTATATGTTCAATCAGTATCCCAACCTACTAAGTACGGCTTTGGTTCAAGAGCTCCTCCTCTCCATAGGAAATATTTGTTCCAACCTCATCTTCACTGTCCTTAAAAATAAAATAAGGACATGAAGTAGATCTACAAGTTAGAAAAAGAGCTCTAAATTAGGGTAAACCCCCATCTTTAGATAAGTAAACTTTCACACACTTGAAGAGGACCCCAAGGGGGAGACTCAGATGTTCCCACCTTATATCTAAACTCAAGGGCTGGCTCTTCCACATTCTCCATATTCACCACCAAAATTAAGTTGCTTTTTTTCCAAGTTAATGCCAAGCCTCAAACAAGACCCAAACCAAATAAGTAACCAACGAAGGTAAGTCAACTGGTCTTGATTCAGTTTGCATAATACTAACACATCTAATTTCTAATTATATATTAAAATTGATATAATTTTGTTAATTTTTTTGAAAGCTTTTTTAAAATGTTTAGAATCCTAAATTTTTTATAATTGGATTAGATTTTTTTTTTTTTTGATCGGTAAAAAGCAGTATATAGATTAAGAAGAGCACAAGGTGCTCAAGAAAGCTCTGAAAGGTAACAAAGAAAAATACCTTCCTCTCACCTATATACCCATCGAGTCAAAACCTGCCAAGCAATTTAAGTTATCAACGCTGCCACAACAGCCGGCCGCGAGAAAAACAAAAAAAGATTTCATCCACACCATGACGGAGGGACCTCATTCACCAGCCAGCACTGTCCTTCAGTCGCGTCAAAAAATCTGAAGGGGCCAGTAGAGTAAACTCTCTTCGGTTTTTCGGCGCTGCTTTGCCAAGCTAGGAGTAGTTAGCAGCGAGCAAATGCGGGGAACACCAGCTAAAATCAGTAATGGCCAAAAGCAGATCCCATAACATCTTGGCTCTCGAACAATGTATAAGCAAATGGTCTATTGTTTCCTCATTCTCTTCACATAAACTGCACCTGTTTGCTAGGGGGATCCCCTTCCTCTTTAGCTGATCCAACGTAAGCACCTTACCCCAGGAGGCTTCCCAAGCAAAAAACCCCATTTTGGGGGGAACAATTGGGTTCCAAATGGATCGCCAAGAGTGGAGTAGGAAGAGAGAATACCTCGACTTAGATACATAAGACTAACTGAAAAACCATTAGTCTTAGACTCCTTCAATAACAATCGATCCTCTTGAAAGGGCCTAACTTTTTTGTTGACCAGGAAGTGAAGGAACCTTTCTACCTCTTCCATCTCACAATTGGATTAGATTTTGAATCATGTTTTATAAAATTCATACGCATCCCAAGTCATATTTCACTTTACTCAAGCACACACTTTATACCTAAGTTATAAGAGACTTTTGCACCTTAGTTGCACCTCTTGCTTCTTAGAAGTACACTACTTCCTATCTCTTAAAGTAAAAGAACCTCTTGCAATGTACAAACTAAACCATGACAAGAAATTAATCACAAACAAACTCTTCAAGAAATGAACCAATTTTCTGTACTTTTAAACGTCATTTCATTTATCTCTTTCCATTGTATCTACAAAGTACATAACAAGACAAAACATAAGTGACACCAAATAAAGCAAAAAGGAAGGGCTATAGCTCCCTCACTTTAAGATAATGACAAAGGATAAGGTCAATAAATTCTACTCTACTTATCCAAAGGTAAGAATCGTAAGATATGTTTGCTAATGACCAAAATCTCCTTTGAAAGTTGCTCCAAAGTATAAATCCTCCACTAGCAAGCTTACTAAGTTATTTAAAAAAAAAATCACTTTAATCTGAACCATGAATCCCAAATAATGCCTTCAAGGAAAATAGTTGAGCACCTCAGTTTCAATAGAGAACACAACAATTTTACTGAGAAAACACCATTCCTTGAGTCCAATCACACCAACCTATTCTTCTCTCCACTATTCAGAAACTTCTGAAAAATTCTTGATGTCTAACCCCCAATCGTGTAGATGTCTAGCAAAACAACAACCCCCTCTGCTCCTCCCAAATATCTGTTTCCCAAGCTACTTTATTCAACAATAAGACAATCTTTAATTCTTTACTTTTCCAATAAGCCCACTATAAATATCCTGACTATACTTCATTTCTATTCAAATAATTACAGATATTTTATGTTATGAAACAAATAGTCATTAATCTGTAAAATGAGTCAGTGTCTACTTTATCACTATAAGATATGATTTAAGATATAAGGTATTTCATGTTAACGCTAAAATCATTATTTTATTTTTATTTTTATTTTTTTTGATGACCGCATGTCTAAGATCATTAAATTTTGATATATGAGTGTGAGAGACTAACCTGGTTCTCCAAGTTGATTTTATCATCAAAGCCAAGTTCTTGTCTCAAATATTCCAAAAACACATTGAACAAACTCATTCAAGGTCCAGAGGTCAAGGGAAAAAGGTAAATTATAGTGCCAGATTGCACAGTAGATATTTTCTCATGTAATACAATTCAGTGAGCACATGATACAGTAAATCCGCTACCATAAAACTGGGGCCATTAATTCTCTACTTATTTATGGATGAAACAAAACAATTATACACACACTGTGAACACAAAATCTTTTATCGTATTCCATTACATGGCTAGATATCAGACTCTTTCATGGGTTTCTTTGGTCCCAATGCTATTACTACAACACTACTCCCATAATGGAAGAAGCCTTAGTTCAAAGAGTGACAAACTATAGGTCTTACCATAGTAACTAAACAGGAATCTTTATAAACATTAGCTTTCCAATCAAATCAATAGCATACTCCCATAGCTAATTTTTCCAAAATTTTAACTATATACCATCGTTCAGTAGAAAAGAGGGTAAAAACGACTATACCATTGGTAATTGTTACACTTGTCCAAGAAAATTGCCTTGGACATGAGAAGTCCCCCTAACAAATATATTATGAGAAGCTTACTTGCATATAATCCTTTCAGTAGTATATAGACAGTGTCCTATGGTGTTGAAGAGATTGACACTGAATGCCAAAGGACCAGAGCCAAAGATCCAATTCCACACTCAATACCTGAAAAGAAAAGGCTTCAGCATTAGTAAAATTAGAAATGCAAAAGAGAAGAGAACTGAGAACAAGCAGAGGACGCTGGCCCATAGTTTTGGTCAGAAGCAATTTCTGCCAGTTGAAAACCGCATTGTTCAAAATGGATTTAAATTATTCAACTGTGATGAATTTAGTGATATGAATTCAAATAAATACTATGACATTCTATCAGTAAAAAGTAATAAATTCCAATGGTACCCCACCTTAGCCACCAATGGTTCTATCAGATCATGGTCTGGTACTGCACACCAAGAAACCCATTACAGGTGTCATTGAGCCATATGAGGCTCACCTATCTCACCAATTTCTAAGAATGATTGTCACATACTGATATATGTGAAATATCAATCTTTGGATAGACATGTAACAACAGACCCTATGGAGGTTTTTAAGGGTATAATTGTTTAATGCATTGTACTATCAGTTAACAAGTTCTTAAAGCTGTTATACCCTTTACTCAATCTATTTTGGTCCAATTAAAGGTTATATGGTAGAGGAAAAGAACTTGCAAGGCAAGCATTCTTCACAGCTTGTTACTGGCCAACAAATGTAGCTAGGTAGGTTAGTCCTCTGGACCAAAGGACAAGAAAACAGAAATAAATAGTCACACTCAAGCTACACCTGATTTCGATTTGCTGAGAGCAACTCTTCTATTTTCATGCATATCAACAAGCCCGTAATTCGATTTCTTCTTCACTACCTGAACCTATTTCCCTATTGGCCTCAATTAATGCTCACAAGTCTGATTTACATCCAAGATTACTAAGCGTGCTGGGCCATTTCAGCTTAAAACAATATAGTCTGCAATACAGTAATTGAGCCAATATTTAAGCCGGCAACCCTCCACAACATTATCTCAAATGCACCCCATAGGTCGGCTTGTAAATATTCGAGCTCTTTTTCGTACAGAACACCTGATGGCTTCACACTGAATGGTCCTCAAAGCTCATACTGAATTATTAGGGAATTACATTATTTCCCAAAGACAAATGAACTAATGAAATGTCATACAAAAATCATGTACATGTGAATATCATAGAATAATCAGGGAATTGCAATGGTACATGTATTGGGAGGGATGCATACTTCTTCCAGAAAATGACGAAAACAAGAGCCACAAGATTGCAGCTGATTTTCTCCACAAGACTCACTCAGGTTTATGCTTTTCCTCAGCTTCTTCCAAGTTCCGTTAAGCCCAACCTGTGCAGAATTTGAATATAAATATAAAGTCCAATTAATTTGGCTGATATGCCAGGACAGAACTGTATATTGGGAAGAAGTAGATATGCCACAGACAAATATAGAGTACTTCAAAACATTTAAAATAGTGTATATACTTATGCAGGGAAAATATCGACATGAAACCTGTGTGTTGTTATATATTAAGAGCAAATCATACCATGCAGCCAATGTCATCCTCCTAAAGTATAATAGTAGGTCATTTCAATTAATCTATAGTAAATTATAACTGATGATATGCATCAAGCATGGAACTCCACTATCATTTCAGAAAAATAAAAAACAGTATGCCAGGCATGTTAAGCAGATAAGATGACATCATCTTTGAATTTTTACTAAGGAGTTTATCTGAAAATTCTGAGACTATTCGATTAATATGAAAGTGGAAGATATGATACTGTTTCTTTTTATCTGTGGAAAAAGAAAATAGCAAATTTTGATATCTAGGATTGAGATGAAAAGCAACCAAAATTCAGACTAAGAGATCCCACTGTAGTCTTTTGTGTTGCAAGTCTTCCAACAGAGTCTGGGCCAAGGAGACCTTGATATTTCTGCAAACCAATTCTGGTCTAAAACTCTGAATTTCATGCTTCCATTAGAATCTAGTGTATCACACAGAGAAAACTTCCTTGTGTGTATAAGGAAAATATGTCCACATGAAAAGATATCAAGTCCATGGAGGGACTACTCAGCTGATCTCTTGCAAACGTATCAGCATCAAACACAGATTTGTCGTCTTGTAGAGTTTCTTCTCGTTTCCCACGCCAAATTATCATAACTTTAAAATCTTGGTCGTTAAAAAGTGAGACAAACTTTAAATGTTACGCTTCGAAGATCACGCAAACATCAGCATTAACTGTATACAGGCATGTGCAGATTGCAATAAAAT
Organism: Tetrastigma voinierianum; assembly: GCA_016808115.1. Lineage (NCBI taxonomy): Eukaryota > Viridiplantae > Streptophyta > Magnoliopsida > Vitales > Vitaceae > Tetrastigma > Tetrastigma voinierianum. The sequence goes on along the minus strand of JAEQBH010002845.1, from coordinate 975,972 downwards.
AAAACATGAATGGGTGAATATAATTTTCTTGTTCCATTGTTTCAATTTGATTTGATTTTTTATCAAACTGAAGAGAAATGAACTGGTATGAAGCCAAAATCTATTTATTATACCTTGAACTTGTAGATGTGTAAACTTACTTTTACATTCAATGATATAATATTACTTTCTTTTACAAGATTTTTCTAATCATAATTTCCTTACAGGTTTCTTAATCATTTAAATTTACTGTATCTTTCGCTTTTTCTCAACCAGGCCCTTATTTTACTTTTCATATTTCAACTCAAGCTCCTTCTTTTCTTTCGTTTTATGGAAACAACTTCATTCTTTTCTATTGTTATTGTTGTTGTGTTTTTTTTTTTTTTTTGCTCCCCATTGTTTGAAAAGTAATCAAACTTTCCATATCCCTATAAAATTGAGTTATGCCCTTTAATATCTCATAAATATAGGAAGAACTCAAAAATCCAGTCCATCTAAATCAAAAACAAACAAGCTGCTCATCCTTAATACACCACCTAGCAAGCCTGGTTGAAACCATGTTTATTTTTTTAGGAAAGAACTTTCCAGAATGGGGTACAAGTTACTGAAGTGACTGCCTTACTATCATTATCAGGATGCGTTCAATCATATATGTCCATGTAGGACCATCTCATCTCTCCAAGCACAGAATATTTCTGAAGAGGAATAACAAACAGTTCTTCATCTCTGAACAATTCGATCTTCTCCTTAATCCCACACAGGATTGTTAAAATGGTAAAACAAAATGGAATCATAAACTTAACCAGCTAAAGACTGATACTTGAAGGGTAGGAAACACTTTCATAATGGCCTAGCATTGGGAAGCTAGAGACTAACAGATGAGGCATAAATACACATCAAGACAACTTTGCAAAACATGGATCAGAAATAGCCGCGTTGGGACAAGGATAAAATAAAGGTGTCAATAGAATGGGTGGTGGAAAATATCACTCACACGTTGTTCACGAGGAGGTTCCCCTCACCCAGGATGACTTGAGTTGCCATTTTGTACAACATGCACAAGGGATTTCTAAAAGAGGTATTAAAAAAAAATCGTTTGGAAGAATGTAGATTTTTACAGAGTATTCCTAAGTTTGCACAGATTCATCAAGCAGACTCCAAACCGCAATATACAAACAACTTGACAACCTCGACGTGTTTCACTTAGCCCAAACAACAAGCAAGCATTGTGCTAAATCCTAGCAAAAACCGAAAATCTGAACTGCCCCTATTCCTCCGGAATTGCATTCTACCTCTGTTCTAGTTTCTTCACAAACAGTTTGCTATATTGCCTCACAACTGATAATGAGGTTTTCCTAACATACTGCTCCACAATCACAAATCTAAGAACACCCATTCAGACATACAGCATTGAACCAACTCGAAAGGAAACCCGAATACAACAAAAGAAATAAAAATGAAAAACACAAGAGAATCCCCTGGTCGATGAAAGGAATCCAGAGCTCACCAGGCCAAAAGCAGAAATTCAAAGCATCCAAAACAAACAAGTACTGAACCGTAAGTGGCCCATTGTCGAAGTAATGAATCCCTTCAAAATCCCACTTAACTTTGGGAATTGAGCCTTGAATCTCCTCCACAGCTTTCTCGATTCCTACTCCAACACTATTCCATTCAGAAACAACATTTCCACAACCAGAAAAATAAGCCAAAAACATACGAGTCTAAATAGAAGAGTGCTGACCGGAGGAGTCCACGACGACGTGAGCCGAGCGAGTAGCCACCCAGGCGGAGCTTGCCCTAACTTCTTCCATGGCCGCCACTGCCTCTGCTCATGTACCAGCCTGAATCTTCCAGAATGTATATATATTAAACCCTAAATTTAAATACAGAATAACATTAAAATTATTAGAAATATGGGTGGCTAAGCCTTCGTTCGAAGTTTCCCGGTTTCCTCGTGGCCGCCCATTACCATTACCATACATGCATCCTCCCTCTTGACCCTAACCTCCACCCAATCACGTGACCGCCACAACTGGGCCAATCTGCCTTTGGGCTTTCCTTGTTATAGCAGGGCCTTGGCTTTGAGCTTGAACCAGCTGGCTCGGCTTTGGTTTTGGGTCTATTACAGATTTGCAGGTCCAATCAGGCGTGGTTCACGTGCATCTTGATCTTCTGCCTTTTACCCCTCCGACAAATTCAACACTTGAATTCTGAAAATGAAATCTCACTGTTTTTTTCTTTCTTTTCCTTTTGTTTTTTGTTATCAAATGGAAACTAATTTCTTTAAAAATAATTTATTCCGTAAAATATGGAAACTAAACTTAGTTTCTACATATTTTTTATTTGAGGAGCCAAATATATTGATTATTTTCCAGTCACCAATATTTCAAATCTGTATCACACCTTTGATTTTTTTTTTTCATATTTTTAAAAATATACTAAATATATTTTTTTACATATAAGCAAAGTTTTTCAGCCACAAACTCAAATCATGCAACACACTAACAAAAACATGTGTAAAGAAACAAACAATAATGACACTCAGACGTACAAAATCCCTAACATCTCAAATTCTTTAAGGAATATGCCACGAGAGCATTAGCCAATGATGTTGCCACTTAAACTTAAACCAAAAAATTGTATTTGTAAAGTTCAACGCCTTCAGAATTGAGTCAATCTGAACACTGTGACAACAACCACGCCAGGTTGAATAAGAGTAGCAGCAACTTTTATAAGCGTTGCATCCACACGACCATCACTATATCATCAACGCCAAAACACTATCACCTCATGCATGACATTTCAAAACATTTAAAATAAAATAAAGTTTCGTACTCAAAGAAATTAAATTCAGTTTATTGAAAATAAATACAAACTTGTGTGGTCAAGAAACGATTTACGCTCTTTCAATCTGAATCCGTTGTGAGCGCGGTTGATAACGCCGGCCTAGAAATGGACCGCCGCCGGGCCACCCGCTGGTTCGACGTTGACCCCTCTACAAAACAAAGAAAAGAAAGAGTGATCGCTGAGGTCTCGCTCGCACCCGATGCCTGTCGCCTCCTCCATAAGAGAAAAGATCAACTCATAGAGAGCGAATAAGCCATGCGCCTTTCAACACGGTGCATTTCTAAAGAGATTATACAAGATATGTTTTCCACCTAAGGTAAGGATTCTCTCTCATCGAGATGATGACTTTTCACCCTATCACATCAGATTAATAAAGATAACAGTGAGTGCTATCGAATTATCCAGCCTCTGACTAGAGATTTATTTCGATTTACGTGATACATATCGTAATTTATCCTTACCTCCTCACGCTCAGATTTGTCGATTTACGCGGATACAGCGCTTATCGAACATCCACTCTGAATCACATTTGACACTGACGCGTGATATGCTCTTCGTTCTGCCCGCATCGGGCCCTCGGGCCAACGAACCCGGGCTCGCTGCCTGCGCTGGCGGGCCCATGTCAATAGTTTATCTTTTCTAGCTGGCTGAGCGCCCACGCGCCTATTTTAAACCCGTAACATCGCTTCACCCTCGTGTTACGACGAAGCAAGTAATGATCATTTTAATCTGGGTGATCATCAGTGGCTGCCAGGTCAGGTTTGTTGGGCTTACGTGCCATCAACCGTCTTGAGATATCGATGATTCTTCACTTTGCATGGCTGCCACTTCCTCATAGTCAGCATATTCTTGAGAACATCCTCCAACCGTTAGTACAAAGCCCTTCTAAGATAAAGCTACTTTTCACAGTTCTAAGCTCATTCTGCTCACCTTCCTGCCAAGAATCCCTTTTTACATGCAGATACCTTGCTTATGCAACCTTTTCGCTGGTTCTGTGGACTGTGCGCTTTTCTTCCTTTTCAGTGTCTTTTCTGTTAACAGGCGCAGACACTAGGCTAGATTGCAAGGTCTTGTTCTTCTATCCATCTGTTTGGTCCGCCGTTCCTCTTCCTCACATAGGAGGTGGACTTCGTATATATCCCATTCTGGGCGACAAGTGCGCCTCCCATCGCTAGTCGGTCGCCGGCAGACGTCCCGGGGACCTCCTCGGATAGTACGCGCGTGTAGAATTGAACAGATTGCATCACCCGTGGACCAGTATCCTAAGTCACGCGCACGCCTTAGCTGGGACCCAGCGTAGTCGAGCCTTATATGGGAATACAGGCTACAAAGCCCCTCAGTGTCCAGTTCGTCTCCCGGAACATTTTGACCCCATCTCAAGTGCCCAAGATACGCCAGCTTCTTCGGTGGCCTCACAATGGCCTCTATTTCTCACACCCCTATAAAGGGTCTTGCAACATTTCAACGCTGCTCTCTCAACTTTCGCCAATTTCTGGGTATTCATCGAATACGCTGTTTTTGTGTGGACATGTCGGGTGTTCAAAAGATAACTTTGGGTTCCTCGACCCTTTAGTGTGGTGAAGCGCTGAGGCTTCATTCATCTGTTATCGGGCCGCTTCCTCATCATCTCGAATCTCACATCTTCCCATAATGCTGAAAGAGGCTACATTTTCTTGTTATAACAATGAGCACACCCTCTTTCATATGGAACACACCAAGCCCGCCGTTTGGACCACTTCAGAATCTACGCAGCTTTGCTTCGCCAGCCCCGCCTAGTTTCCATAAGTTATAAGGTTCCTCTAATTCATTACGTGGTGTTTTTCGTATTCACCTTGATCTCACTCCCAAGATGAGCTCGAAGCTTAGAAGTCGGCCAAGCGTTCTTCTCGCCATCTTCATGAACTCATCGTCTGAGATGCCCCTGGATTTGCTCCGAGGTCCTCCGCCCTCGCTATTTCTGAGTGCTTCCACTCCGTTATGAAGCTCTTCACGATGGGCCCCATTGTCTGGGCCCACTATGAGTCAATGCTGGGGGCTGAGACGCCATCCAGAGGCTCCTCTCGAGTGTGGTCGAAAACTCACTTCTAGAAGGGCTCGCCCTACTGGGGCAAAGTCCCGAGGCTCAGACGGTCCGCCGTTACTCTTTCTACCATGCCCCAGCGGTGGGGCAGTGTCGCCGCTCCCGCCAGCTCCTAAAGCCCCAAGTTCACGTACTCGGCTTCCGGGTTCTAATGCAGCGGCCAAAGACTCCTCCCGGAGGGCGTCGCCAGCCTCCGTTGGAGGTTATGCTCTATAACAAGCTTGAGGTCCCTCTCATGAGCGCCGAGCCTCCTCCTTCGAGAGGGCTAAGAGTTGGTAGAGGAAACCCTTCAAAGCTAATGGAGATGGGATTCTCGCTTCTTCAACGTTATCATACATGTCTGGCCCATTTCAGGATTTCCATCTGGCAGGATGTCATGCCCCGCCCATTGAGGAAGCTCTTGGCTCTATCCCCTCCGTGGGCAGCCTGTGAAGCCCCGTGTCTTGTCAGGTTCCGCATCATCTCAGCCGGGTGCTGATAGGTGGTTACCCATTCAAGAGGCTCAGGCGCCAAATCAACGAGCTACATCAAAGCCGCCATAGTTCGCTGGCGCTTTAGGTGCGCTTCATTGAAAGCGCAGTTTAACGCAGATTCGATGCATATGACGAGAGCTTGTGAAGCTGAATACAGATTGAGGCATACCACGACGGCATATAGCGCGTCAGGTAGAAGAAAGCGCCCCAGGAGAAGTTTAAGAGTGGCCGAAGCGCAGCCAGAGAGCGGCGACGGGCAGCCGCAAGTCGTGATCAGCCGTAGTCGTGATGAGCCGCACGCCCCGTAACGAAGCCGCGGGGAACACCAGTGGTAAGAGTCTGGCCCTCGCCAGAGACGAGTCACAGACACGGCGCTGCTAGATGAGCCTGCCGCAAGCTCATGGAAGGAGTCACTGAATCTGACCGAGGAAGAGCCATGGGTTACGAGGGAACTTCTCGCAGGCAAGAAACCTCCGGGTTGTTCGGGGAAGATCGAGCTATAGCTAGTCTGAGATGGTGACACTCAATGGGCTTCCTGGATATTTCGTTTCAGGAAGCACTTCACTAACAGATGCACCGGCCTGGGACCTAACTTTGATATCCTAAAGACAGAGGAGGGCGAAGAGTCCTTTTCCGCCGATCGCTTCCGGGAGAGCCAAACACTCCCCGCCATTCTCGCCTCCTTCCTCCCCTCCTCACGCTCCTGACTGAGCTGCCTAAACTCCTTCTCAGAGGCCGTGCTTGCCTGTTTGTTTTTTTTTTTTTTTTTTTTTTTACGCCGGCCTCTCAAACCCTTGATATATGTGATGTCGTTTCTCAAATGAATACCCATTTTCATTCCCTACTTTTTTTTGTCGTCACGCTTTTCTTCCTCGCTCACTTGAATGGGGACATGTTATATGGCCTTGCTCATAGCCAATTTTCGGGGAACTAGGTCGTTGAGAGCCATGGGCCAATCGCCTGGTTTGATTTGGTCTCGGGTTACCCGCCTTCCGATGCTTGTTTATACCCTTTTGATCTCGAGTCATTCGCTCTTGAAAGGTCGCGCCCCGAACCGAGCTACCAAGCCAGAACTGGGCCTGCCGGCCCTCGCTGGCTAATACGCCCAGCCGAGTCGCCCCGCACGAGGCGCCTTCCTGCAGCCGAGCTCTTTCAAACTGAGCCGCCGAGTTCCATGGGCTAACCCGCTTCCCAGCCACTAGCTCTGCCGGTCGTATGGTGTCTTTCTGCAGCAGTTGAGCTCTTCTTCAAATCGAGCTACCAGGCCCCGCAGGGCTGGTTCCTTCAGCTCGAGTTTAACCCGCTCGCGCTATATGGCCTTCCCCGAAAGCAAATGAGCCTTTTCGAAATTGAGCCGCCGAGGCTCCCCGGCGCCACCGCTGAGTTGAACGGCTCTGTTGCTATATGGCCTTTCCCCGCCAGAAAGCAGCGCTGAGCTCTTCAAACCTGGAAATGGGCCGAGGCCCGGGCTAATTCGTTGAAATGAACCGCTCGCAGCCTATATGGCCTTCGAAGTGGCCGAGTTTTCGAAACCGAAAGTTGTTGAGGCTCCATGGGCCGATTCGCGTCGAATCTAACGCCTTCGGCAAATATAAGTGGTCTTATCTCGAAAGCAATCGGCTCTTCAAACCGGGTCATCAGGTTTCAGCTGGCCGACTCGCCGCAAGCTTACGGCTCAAGGGGTTAATGGCTTTATTCGAGCAATGAGTTCAAAACTGGTCACTGAGTTTCATACTCGATCTGCCAGCTACACTGGGTTCTCGCGGCCATGGCCTTATATGAGCGCCTAAGTTTTTCAAAATCGTCACGAGGTTTACGGCCGATTCGGGTCGAAGCACGCAGGCGCACGGCCTTATCTGAGCAAAATTACAGCCTTCAAAACTAAGTCATGAGGCTCCATGGGCGCTCCCGCTGGCCGACCGCTAAGCTACCGCTCGCTAATTATATGGCCTGACGGCAAATTTAAGCTCTTTCAAAATCAGTCACCGGAGGCTATGATGCAAAATGATTCGTCGAGCTTAATAGCCTCATGGCTATATTCATTTATCCGAGCAAATGCTAAGCTCTTCAAAACTCGGGCCGCTAAGGTTTACGTACGACCGTCGAGCATTGCCTGCGCCATGGCCTTATCTCGATACCGAGTTTTTCAAAACTCGGGTCACGAGTGCACCGCTTTGACTTCTACTTCGAAAGATGCCGCGCCTTTAATGATGGCTTAGTAAGAATTGGAAACCATCGTACTCTTCCGAAAGTGCTTCGACCTCCATATAAACGCGACTTCTCCGCGCATGTGATTCATATGAACCTTCTTCCTTTTAAAGAACCTGAATCCGCGGCATGATGAAGCGTCAAGGCTCAGCCTGCCTTCAAGAGGTCCCGCCCTAGGGATTTTGGGCCCGCATTCTAGCCCGCCTCCGGCCCTCCGCCCGTGGAGCTGTGTTTTTCCCAGCTTTCCCTTTACGGAGTTATGTTATCTCAAATTTCGTGCTGGAATGCGTCTCCGAGGAGAGCGGTGCACTTTGTACCACTTTCCCTCCCATTTTCTCCTTCTTCCTTCTCTTCTTCCTTTCTCTCTTCTTCCTTTCCTTCCTTTCTCAGATTTTTCCTGTGTTAAGGGAACTGCTTGTACTATTTATTCCCGAGATGTAAGGGATGTCACTGCTGATTGTAATCAATTGTACCTTCAATGGAATAAATAAATTTTTTTTTTTTAAGCATGAATTTGTGTATTCTGATGTGTGTAACTGTTCATTCCCTGGCTGAGCTGTCTGTTTTTCTTTTACTGAGATGCATTGCTTTTTGATTTATGAGGATATTAAACAAAGTAATCGACAAACACACAGACCGTCATATGAAAGCTGATGATACTTTATTAAAGATTACAATCTGAGGTCTACTGATAAAAACGCTTAAGGTGCTTAACTTTCCAAGAATGAGGTAGAACTTTTCCTTTTTCCGTTTGAGTTCGGGAATAATCTTGGCCTCGACAACGCTAGATACGATATAGGCCTCCCCTAGCCACCCCGCTTCATGTGGCCGGATTTTTCTCCTCGCAGCAAGAGCTTTTAAGACTAGGGTCAGCCGCTTCAGAACTCCCGGGTTTGACTTCTCGGGTCGTAGTGACCTTGGTCGCCTTCCTTGGTAAGCCTGCGACGCTTTAGGACCCGATCACGCTTTTCATCCAGAGGTCCAAAGCTAGCAGAGGGCCCTTCTGCTTATGTTCCACGCTCACACCGATCCTGGACTTTAATCCGATTCGATAGGCCACCGCCTGCCAAAAAGCTAGTGCTAATGGGGTTTCTCGAGTTGCGCATTTGGCGCTGTAGTTCTCTCAGATGCCCATAACACACCTGTGGGAGGTATTCTACCCATTTGCCTTTAAGATCTTCTAATTTGGTCTTCAACGCTGTTTTAAGGGTTCTGATGGTGACTTCTGATTGCCCATTAGATTGCGGATGAGCTGAGGACAAGTAGTAGTTCTTGATCTCAAGCTCGGCACAAAAATCCCTGAACTTAAGGTTATCGACCATTTCATCATTCACACCAAAACCTCAGCATACCAAACTTTGGTAAATTATGGAACGCTAAACAAAGTCAGGCACCTTCGCTCAGATAGTAGCCAAAGGTTCACTTCAATCTATCAGAAATAATCCATTGCCACGATGATAAATTTGCACTAGCCCGTTCCAATGGGCAGAGGTCCCAATATGTCCAACCCCCACTGCTGAAAGGGCTGGGGGGACTCAGGATCGACGTCAATGGCCTGACGGCCGAGATTTCGGAAACGCTCCCGACAAATTTCAGATTTCGACTAGTCACAAGGCTCTAAGATTGCGCCAATAAAGATCCCCGTCTTAAGGCTTTTCCCGCTTAACGCCCGAGTCTGATGTGATTTCAGATACACCTTCATGCTCTCGCATTTATTGCCTTCCTCGTTGAGCACTTCCGAGACGGGGTGTGGAAAACCTCGTCAGGAAGGCTTCCCCCGATGAATATTAAACCCGACCGACCGTCCTGTTTAGAGCCCTTTCGGCCCAGCGCCCATTAAAGAACCCAAATGGGGTCCATCCACTGCCTGGACATGACAGGAGACTTCCTCGTCATAGAGATTCACGCAGGGCCCCAAGGTGCCCGACTGTGCGTTAGTCCTGTTGAGATCTCTCGGGAGGTCGCTGCAGCCTTGTTAGGGCATCTACTCCTGAATCTCTCCGCTGCAAGTATGTGTCCGACCAATGAAGTACGAACTTCTCAGTAGAATCTTATACCTGAGGTATAGGATCATTTTTTCACCTTGGTCTCAGAGGTGTCTCTATTCGCTTACTACAAACTCGAGTCGCGCATACCTCAAGCCTGTTAACTTCCATTCACCCATGAGGTTTATCCAATCATGACTGACTCATACTCTACTCATTGTCGAGGCTTGAACCCAACCAGTACACTACATCTATTCCCATGGGAGGCCGACCATCTGACATCGTCCTCAGTATCATGCCTCCTCTCGCCTACCACAAATTTCCAAATGGAGAGGGCTCCAAGGCCGTCGCGCATCCCCGTGAAGCCCTCCGCAGGGTGAACCCACATGAATCCGCCAAGACCCGCCTTTTACGGTAGCTTTCGTTTATATCCGAGCATCGAACTCGCTCAACTCTAAGGCCCACTTCATCAATCTTCTCGAGGTCTCTGGTTTGTGTAGCACTTGCTTCATTGGGTATTGCGTTGCGACTTCCAATGGTTTGAGCCAGCAAGGGCGGAGCTGGCCGCGGGTTACTAACGCCGGATTAGTTTCTCCATCCTTTCGATACCTCCTCTCGCTTCCTCTCGTAGCTCGACCGCAATAGTAGACCGGATGTCAGACTTCATTCATTTCGATATGATGGCGCTGGTCGAGAATCAAATCGTCAGTACGTATAAGGAGTTCCCCCTTCGAGGGGCTTAACATAACGGGGAGAGCACAAAAGTAAGTTTTCAATAGAACGCTTCGCAATGTGTATCCCATTGAAAAGCTTTCTTTAGAACTCCGGAAGGTTACCGACATGACATTGGCCTTAACACAAATCATTTTTAACGCGACTATTCTTCGAGTTGGGACATTGACTCTTTTATGTTTCATCTATAGCAGGTCGAGCATAACTTTATCTTTGTCTGATTCTCGTTTCAATTCCTGCTTGTTGACTATAAACCTAAGAATTTTCCGACCGAGACTCCAAAGCGATGAATGTGGATTCAATCTCATGTCAGACTCTCTCAGATCCGAATGCTTCGCACAGTGAGCCATGTATTTCACGGTATTGGATTTCACCAACATGTCATCTATATATACCTCCATGGATGCCCCTCTATTCGCTATGGAACATCCCCGCTTCACCAATCCTCCGTAGGTAGCTCCCAACGCTTTTAGCCCAAAAGGGCATTACTTCGCAGAGTACAGTCCTCAGCCTGAAGAACGAGGTATTTTCGGGTCATTCTGATCCATGATAACTGCTGTAACTGAGAAAGCATCCATGAAACCGGTGGGTCTTCGCGGCCTACCGTGGCATCTACTATGGTAGTCGATTCGCGGGCAGGGAAACTATCTGGGCATGCCCGATTGACGCTTGAAGTCGGCGCGCAGCCGCCATTTGTCGCTCGCTTTGACGAGTACGACGCTGGGCCAACCATTCAGCCCATTCAGGTACTCCACCTCTCCGATCGCCCTCGGCCCCGGAGGAGCCTCACGACCTCCTCATTGATCGCTCATTTTCCGGAGCAAAACTCCTTCTTTTTTCTTGACCTGTTTGAAGGATTTGACTGACGCTTAGTCCGCGGAGGATTATCATGGATCAACTCTCCCATATCCTCTCGCTTCCACGCCAAGACACCCTTTATTCCGTTTCAAGAAGTGGGTGAGGCTTCGAGGTCTTCCGTGCTTCTCGAGCCGATGTAGCGAGGTGTTCAAGGTTATTGTCCAACCTGCATGTGCTCCAAATTTCTTCCAAGGGTCAAACGGGTATTTGACCTGCCGCACATGTCGAGATCGTCCCACGATATGTCAAGCCGAATCGCTTGCTTTATGGATGCCGAGTAGCACTCCCTAGCCACGTGCCGGGGTCTCCTCGAACCATTCCTACTCCACCCGTGGTAGGAAACTTGATCATCACAGGTGTTTCTGAGGATGGCCTTTATGGCGTTGAGAGAGGGTCTGCCCAATAACATCTTATAAGTAGATGGGGCATCTACTATGAGAAACTTCACTACCGTTGTTGCCTGGCACGAGGGGTCTCCCAAAGTGAGCACTAGCTATATTGACCCCAAAGGTAGCATTTTCTCTTCATAGAATCCTCGTAGGTGGGTGCTGACTGGTTCCAGCTTCTCCCTTCCGATGCCCATCCTGTCAAAAGCCGACGCGAAGATGATGTCGAACTCCCATTGTCGACAAGGACCCGTGGATGAGCTTATACCTACAACCGCTCTTATTACCAAAGGATCGTCGTGGGGGTAGCCGCCATCCTCCAGTCCGAGTCCGAGAATGTTATGGCTATGTCAGCCGAGGTAGTTTCTAGATTAACTCGCCGTATCTAATACCCATCCTAACCCGATGCCACGCAAGTGAGCCGGCCAGAGCCGATTCCCACCTCTTGCAAACTCTCCCGATCACGTGGATTTCCGGCGGCCGCTGTGTCAGTCACATCCGAGGTGGTGGTGGCTACGCCCGACTCGACCTCGTGAGGCTACGGCTACGCGAGATAATCTGCGAATCAAATATTCTATTTCCTTCCGAGTTGTATGCAATCATCCGCTTCCACGCCTGCATTCAACCTGCCAATACCGTATATCTCTTTGGTGGGTTCGACCTCATCCTCGACGCGCTGATCTCATAAACTGCTCATGCTCAGATCTCGCTTTGCACTATGATATCGCGGCCGCTGCGGTGAACCGCCGAGGTGAATACCGCCGATCGTTTCGCCGAAAACCTAGGCTCTAACTCGTCCTTCTCGGGACCGTCGCTTTCTCTTTAGGGATCTCCCTTGCTGTCTCAGTGGCTTCGCCCCGTTGTTTACCTGGCGCTTTTCTCTTTGTGGGTCGAAGAGCTTTCTTTCTTGGATATGAGGGCTTCTTCGCCGTTTATGTACTTTTTCGCTTTAGCGAGCACCTCAGCCATGTTTGCCTGTGGATTCTTGAAGATGGAAAACATCAAATCTTTTGACTGCACTCCTAACCCAACGATGAATGCAGTGATAACAAACTTCTCGTCCGGTATATCTACCTTCAAAGACTCCTGGTGACAACTCCTCCGGACATAAGACCTCAGCTTCCCCGCGGCTCACTTTATGGTCAAGCAGTGATAACTCATTCAGATGTTTAACTCTAATGAAGTGGGAGACGAACGCGATGGAGAGCTCTCTGAATGAGGAGACTGACGATGGTGGAAGCCTGTTAAACCAAGCCAATGCCGGGCCTTTTAGCGTGAGAGCCGGCGTCCGCACCTTACAGCATTCTAATACCCACGTGAATCCATCTGACCCATAGGTTAAGATGATCGGACATGAGATCCCCTTCGCACCATCAAATGCTTCTATTCATAAGATTCTCGAACCCTACCGTGAACGAGGGACGGTCACGCACTGGGCACACAAGCACATACACATATACACATAACACACACATTGCCACACATACATACACGCCGCCGACTGGGGGTGTCCAATCGAGCTCCCCGGGCCCTCATCGACTTCCTTACGCGGGTCGAGCTCCCGTCGAGCTCCTTGAACCCTCTCGCTCCCACGATCGGCCTCCCATTCCTCGCCGAGGAGGGGTCCGGGTTCATCGCTTATGACGTTCCCGAGCGTGGCTTCATCGCGCTCCTCAGCAAGCAAAGCGCACCCGTGCCCCTTGGATCGCCGGATTCTACTGCTTTCAAAGAGATCTCGAGGAGGGCCGAGAGGTGTGGCCGCTCTTCCCCGAGGGTGGTGTTATGGCCTTATCGGGGTTTGTCGCGCTTTCCCGTGGCTGCTAGATTTCGTCTCGCGAAGTTATTCTAACTTCCTATCAGCGCTGGTCAGTGAGACGGCGCTCCACTTCGTCCGCGCTGTCAGACATATCTCTAACGCGCCGCTTCGGAGGTCGTTATCCACACGCCTCTACCGGGTCCTCGCGATCCTTTAAGGATCGCTGTCTCTACTGTTATTCGAGTCGATACCATCGGGCCATCGGGTAGATCAATTTTATGCCTGTGAAATGCGAACCTGCCGCTCCTACGCATTTCCGCGCTAACCGACGATGCATTTTTCAACCGAATCGGGCCGAAAGATGTTGGCACGCTGCCGGAGCTGATCGTTCGCTGGCCATTCACGGCTCGACGTTGACTCCTCTCGCAAAAAATAACAAGAAGAGCAGGACGGCGCGCTTCGCTACGCTCCGATGCCTGGGTGCCGCCCTCCCCGGCAGGCATCAACCGCCAGGCGACGACCGTTTTACAGACCTTCACCACGCGACATAATATTTATTACATATGTTTTTCTCAATTGGATGGTGGTAAGGATTTTCTTTCATTTGATGAAGGATTTTATACCCTTATCGCTATCGACACACATAATTGTGAAAGAAGTATTATCGGTAATTATCCTACTTTCCCTCATCGCGACGGTCGATTTACGCGATAAATAGCTATTTAATCATCCTACTCTCATTGGTGAGATTTGGATTTGATCATGCGATGTTAGCTATCGGTAATTTATTCTACTTCCCTGTACCACGAAATTTGCCTGACTTACGCGATACGCTTCGCGCCGTCCGCGCGTACGTTCCTCGGCCAACGACCGTTCCTCCCGTTTTAGCCGACACAAGATCCTGAAATGCTTTCAACGAAATTATCTTTTTTCGCTAGCTGAAATGCAGATGCTACTATTTAAACCCTATCAAAGAATAACTCATTTTATTAAAAAAATAAAAATAAAAATATATAAACCAATTATTTATGGTAAAAATTTATTAGAAAATCACCCATCTTGGAAATCAGACAAGGTGGGCATGATAAAATTTAATTTAATTGGAACATACTTTCCTCGTAAATATGCTTAAAACAAATATTTGAATCTTTGATAAATATATGTATTCAAAGTAGACCCGTGTCATTCAAATTAGAAACTCGTACTTCATCTTAGGAACAAATAAAATAAAAATCTACTCAAAAGTCAAAAGCAACTTTAAGACAATTAAGTCCTATAGAATCATTGAGATAAGAACATATGATTAACATAACAATTAAATAATTTTAGAGACATAATTTAATACATCAAGCAATTACTTTAATATAATAAATAAAACCAAAATGAAATTTGATATTAACACGGAATCACCGTATAAAAAAGCTTTTGGGAATTTAAATATGAGAATTGATGAATTCTGCAAATGCGGAGATCACAAGAAAAGCGAAAAAGGATAATGTTTGTAATATTGTTGATGTGATGATGTTAAAACACAAATGAGAAGGCGACATTTTAGGATGATAGTGTTATATTATATTGTATTATAGAATATAATATATTCTTATTATTTATAGGATTCATTTTTTATTTTTGTAGGTTTTTTTATTTCTAGTATTTTAGAAATTGTTTTTTATAAGATTTTTCTAGTAAATTTATATTAAGACCTTTGTTATGTAATTTTTATAAAAAATTATTCAATCTAATAATAATTTAAGTTTTATGTTGTTATGAATTGGATTTCCTAATTTTAAGATATAAATGCCTGGTCTAGTCCGGTCCAGGTGACCCTACCTACAATTCTTGTGGATTTTGATTGTGGGTGGGTGGGTGGGTGGGTGGGGGGACCAATGGGTCTGGGATTTGCCACATACAACTAACTAGACCTTTGACTTTTTATTTTCCTTCGTGGATAAGGTTATCGACCATCGCTCATCGACCATCGCTATTTTTTTTTTAATTTAAAGGACGAATTCGAAAATGTTATTTGCAAAAATATCTTCTCTGTTTTTTTTTAAGGCTATCCGACCATTGGTATGTTTTTTGGATAACCGATTAAAATATGTATAAAAAAATATTTTTTTTTTGGATAAAAATGCATATAGTTACTTTTGTCATCATTTATAAGACGTTAATTTTACGAATAATTTATCCCTTTTAAACAAGTTTTTCTTTTTTCTTTTTATAACTATGGTGATAAGCTACTTGCATTATTACTAACTAATTCTCTCGCGATTTTAAAGCACTTACTTAGATTTCCAAAGCTCTAATGATCGAATCAATTATTTGCGAATCCTTTAAGCATTACCATCGAACAAATCCAAAAATTCCGACCAATCGGCTATCCCAAAGGCTCTGGGGTGACAATGGCCTGATCAATGGAAAGTGGGCACAGAACCGTGCCCGAGCCGACCAAGACTGCACGCGCCGCCGCCGCCTACCGCTTCTAGCCGAAAGAGGCTCGGCCCTCATTCACGGTACCTCGCTTTTACGAGACCGACGAACCGCTTTGGGCTACAAGTTGTTCGACTCGCTTAACTTATCAACGAAATAATGAAATTTTCAATCACTTAATCACAAGTTACACCGCTTAATAAATCGACTTTGCTACAACTTATTTAAAAAAACGCTCATCTAAAATAACCAACATACAACTAAATTAAAAAGATAGCATAAATAAAAGCTCACAATTAACTTAATCAGTTTTTAAGAGTTAAAAATATCCATCACGCTCACTATGCGAAAAACTCACACAGATCAAGATTCTCCACGCTCACTGTACCGCATTGTCATCGAAATCTCACTGGCGCGCGGCCGCCACTGCTTAACTTACGGTTCTCAAAACGACGTCGTGATCACTGCTTAACTTAATAAACGAAGCCGGGAAATAGCTTTCTAACGAGCCAATAACATCGAGCCAGCCGCGCGATCAAATTCTCATCAAGTATCGCACTACCGAAAAATATTAAAAATAGAAAATGAAGAAGCCAGGAGGTGCATAGTCCACTCTATTATTATTTTTGTATTTGGTGAAAGGAAACCATGTTTGAGAAAATCTATATATTCTATTGAACATTGAACCGTAATAATCTTTAAAATCAAAATTTTTTAAACATATTTAAGAAAATTTGAACACAAAATAATAGAATCAATATTACATATACTTTTCATAACTAGACAATCGCTCTATTTAATTCCCTATAAATATGGTTATATTTTGTGAATATTTAAATTATGAGAAAATAATTGAATTAGATAAATTATTATTTTTGAACCGTCTAAAATTACTTTGAAATTTTATTCAATCTCATAATCTAAAAAACCTTTATTTTTGGCCCACCCTATTTATTGATTTTGAGAAGAAGCAGCTTTGATGTAGCTGCTTCATGGGGGTTATGGTGGAATCGTTTATCCACGTAAAAAAGAAAACACGAGTGGCTGTAAAATCATCCAAACAGGCCTTAAAATGGGGAACATTGTTGGGCAAAGAGGAGGGCCCAAGCGACAGGCCCGTTTCAAACAAACAAGAAGGCATGATTAGCTGCACCCTCAACTTGAAACGGCGTCGTATAGAGGGAGCGTATTAAAAGGCTATATGGGAGAAGGGATCCTTGTAGACAGCTTGATTCCAAATTGGCTTCTTTTTGATGGCCGCAAGGCCCTTGCTATTCATTATCTCTCACCGTAGACCATTTTCCTCTTCCCTCAACTTACAGCCGTTCTCTCTCTCTCATCTCTCTCAATCTCCTCCTTCCCTCCTCGTATTTCATCGTCTCTTCTCCTCGCCGACGCCACTCTCTCGATCCCCGAAATCTCCTCATCCTCCCGCACCGCCGCCGTCGCAACTCCGCGTCTCCCTGTCCTCGGTGCCCGAAACCCTGGCGCAGAGAATCGGAAAGTCCGTCCGCCGCCCCGGCGCCCCCTCCAAGGCTAGGGTTTACGCTGACATCAATGTGATCCGCCCCAAAGAGTATTGGGACTACGAGTCCCTCACCGTTCAATGGGGGTAATAGTTTCGTTATCTTAAGGTCCCGTTTGGTTGCCTAGAAAATGTAGGAATGGATTTTCAATTGTTGTGAGACTCGGGGATTCGAGAACCTGTAACGAATTTCAGTTATCTGAATTTTCTTTTTGAAGATTTGAATAATTTAAACCTGATTATGGACGGATAAAAAGTTTTTTCGTATTTTCCTTGTTTATAAGTGCTTGATTGGATACTTTGTGTCTTGGTTAGTCGATAGAGGTGGTTTTCTATGATTTTAGGCATTTGACCGAATGACTTTTTTTAATTATTGATTGATGACAGGGAGCAGGACGATTATGAGGTGGTGAGGAAGGTTGGGAGGGGAAAATACAGCGAAGTGTTTGAGGGCGTGCACTGCACCGACAATGAGAAGTGCATCATCAAGATCCTCAAACCCGTGAAAAAGAAAAAGGTGAGGCCCTCTCTTTTAATTAACTTGCAGCTTCTTGGAAATTTATTTATTCCTTCAAGATTTATTGTTTGTTGGTTTGTTTATTCGATGCATGTTGAAATTTTAACACTTTGATCTTTTAGATGAATCGTGTCTTGTGAATATATTTGAGTTTTAACTCGAGTCTTTGGGGTGATCACGACCATCTTTAATGCTTATAACAAATCATAAATGAATTGATGCATAAGACAAGAAAACTACCTTTATAAATGTTTATGATATTTGCATCCTGTTAAGAATGATTCTGCACCAAAGTTCAAATCTCACAAAGAATAAGGTATTCAACAAAAAATTCCAGAACAAAGCATACAAACAATGAAAGGAAAATGACTAAGGGAAATTCCTTTGATTAAAGCAAAACAATCCTTTGCTTCCCCAACTGTAAATCTACTGTTAGCAATCAAAAAAGAAAGGAAACAATAATCTGTGCCAAGAGCTCAGCCCAGGGAAATTTCCCCTTTCCTTCCACTATTTTGTTCATGCCTTTTCCACCACCTTCTGCTCCTTTTTGTCCCAGCCAAAAGCACTGCTTCCAGCTCCAACTGTCATCCCCGCCCTTCTCACACGTGTGTCTCTTTTTCTTCTAGGGAAAGCCTGTCACGTGGGTTTATCCTGCCTGGGCTCAATATTGATTTTCCTTTCCCTGTCTCCTTCTAAGCTTTCTCTATCACTGCCCAGCCCATCATGAGCAGTCTTGTCGCCAAGACTGAAAGTTGGGAATTTGGTCTTCATCACCAACTCCTCTTCCCCTGTGGCCTCCTCAACTGGTTTGTGTTGCCACTGAATTGGAAACTGTTTAACAGGGTTACCATGATGGAGGATGGATCGATGAACCAACACCTTATTAGGAAGCAAGCAATCAACTTCATCAAAGGTGTATACAGAAAGCAACTCAGCATCAATTGTTTGGGTTGTTGCTGCATGCTTGAGTAGAGATGTATGAAACACTAGATGTATTTTGGAGCTAGGAGAGAGCTGCAGCTTGTAAGTGACAGGACCAAATTTTTCTACAATCTGAAAGGGGCCATAGTAGTGTGGAGCCAACTTTTGATTAATTCTTTGAGCTACAGAATGTTTCCTGTGGGGGTGCAATTTTAGATAAACCCAGTCCCCAATGTCAAAATTGACCTCCCTTCTATAAGCATTTCTTGTCTGTCTCATAGGTTCTTGAGCTTTATTAAGGTGGCATTTGAGCTTTCTTAAAGCTTCATCCCTATCTCTTAGGTAACGTGCCACCAACCTTTACTTCACCCGGAATATGTTGTACTACCTTAGGGGGTCTTCTGTCATACACAACCTCAAAGGGAGTGGTACCAATGGAAGTATGGAAGCTAGTATTATACCAAAAATCTCCCCAAGGAATCCAAGAAGTCCACTGCCGGGGTTGTTCAAGAGCAAAGCAGCGCAAATAAGTTTCTAGGCATCTATTATGGCCTTTGTTTGGCCATCGGACTCCAGATGATAAGATGAACTCATGTGCAATTTAGTCCCTTGCATTTGGAAAAGCTCTTGCCGGAATTTGCTCAAAAAGATGGGGATCCCTACCACTGAGGAGTGATTTTGGGATTCCATGAAGGCTTACTATTTCTCTCACAAAAATTTCAGCGATGTGGCGGGCAATGTATAGATGTTTCAATAGAAGAAAATGGCTATATTTAGAGAGCCTATCTACTACCACGAGAATGGAATCATATCCCTTCACTGCATAGCCGTAGATGAAATCCATGCATATGCTCCCATGCCATCCGAACTTGTGGGTTGGACTATCCTAATTAGGGGATAGTGTAGAAGCTTTGTTTTGCTGACAAATGTCACATTGCTGTATGAACTTTTGCATAGTAGAACTCATCCCAATCCAATTTAAATTGTGGCTTTTGGTTAATATATCAGTTTGTTTCTCAAAAGAAATTTGTGGCTCGATGTCTATATGTGAGATAGTAACCGGAATGTCCTCCTGTGCGGGTGGCATGAAATTCCTAAAAGTTGAGGGATGAATTTTGAAGTGGAAGATATTACTAGTCGGCCTTTGTGATAGAGGATTCCATTATGGAGTGTAAATCCAGGGTGGGACAACGAGTCGTTAGGAAGGAGAGGGTCTCCACTTACCCAACTGTTTTAGTGGAGGTGTGTAAGTCATGTGACTGACTTCTTCCTTGCTCCCGTGAGCTCAAGGGCGTGAAATGTTCCAGCCGTCGGCATCAGTTCCAAGAGCAACCTCGACTTGTCGTGCAATATTGAAAGTGCCGAGACGAGTTGCTGGTGCTAGCAGATGCACCCAATTTTTTTATCTCACCCCGCAATCCGTTCATAAAATAACCCAGATATATGGTCTCCTGCTCCCTCGGAATCATATATGCTATAGTTTCGAACAATAATTCAGTAATTCACTCTTTAACTCCTCCCATGAGAGAGTGTGACTCAACTCGCGAACCATGAAAACAGTAAACAACACCTCCATGCATATTAAAAGATCTGTGCTTCTGGAGTCACGATTCGGAAGAGGTTTTATGCCTCGAGCCTACATCCTCATGAGTCTAATTCTAGAAAATATATACCCCGTGAGTAGACCCCAAACATATGCCCCGTGGGTCGACCCCATGGAACTGCAACCCCCTCACTTTCGTCGCCATATCGGACACAAATTGGGGCCGAGCCTATTGTGAGGTGCTGGGGAACTGATACCCCTCAATACGGGTGGGATGAGTGGGTGTGGAAGAGTTGGGAAGCACAGTCGAATTTTCAGGGCTCTCTTTGTCATCTGCTATTGTTGGAAGTTTTTCCATCCATTGCATCACTATGGTATGGAATTTCTCTTGGTTCTCCTGAAACTGAGTGCATTGTTTTTCTTGGGTTTGTTGTAAGGCTTCAAGTTGGGCGGTGAGGTAACGAATGTTGTCATCCTGAGCATCCAAATGTGCCTGTGCCCTTGTCTCCATATCAGTCTTTCCCATGGGAGAAGAGGCAGAAAACGGCTGGTCGGACCAGTGTTAGGAATGATTTTGCACCAAAGTTCAAATCTCACAAAGAATAAGGTACTCAACAAAAAATTCTAGAACAGAGCGGACAAACAATGAAAGGAAAAAGACTAAGGGCAATTCCTTTGATTAAAGCAGAACAATCCTTTGCTACCCCAACTATAAATCTATTGTTAACAATCAAAAAAGAAAGAAAACAATAATCTATGCCAAGAGCACAGCCGAGGGAAATTTCCCCTTTCCTTCCACAATTTTATTCATTCTGTCCCAGCCAAAAGCATTGCTTCCAGCTCCAGCTGTCTTCCCTGCCCTTCTCACACGTGTATCTCTTTTTCTTCTGGGAAAAACCTGCCATGTGGGCACATCCTGCCTGGGCTCAATATTGATTTTCCTTTCCCTGCCTCCTTCTAACCTCTCTCTATCACATCCCATTGTGTTTAACCAATCAACAAGTCATGGTTAATCAGAATGGTGGGGTCTGCTGGAGAGGTTCTGTTTAACTTTGTCAAATTCTAGTCCAGTTTATTGCTTCATAATTGTTATCTGAAAAGTTTCATAAACTTTTTAAATCAATGATTCAAGGGAGTATATGTTTTACGCCTTCCAAAGGCTTTTTTTACACAAAATTTATACTACCAGTAATTCATTATTAATCTTCTGGTTCGGCTAGCTGTTATGTTCTAATCTAACAGCAGTTGACTGAAAAAGTAATTTAATATACACAAATTTTAAAGAATAACCTCTGCTCAGACTGAATTTAATTGTGTTCTGGGCATGGGTATTCATGCTCATGATGATTGAAGGTTTTTTAAACTGCAAATTTATTTAAGAACTGTTACCTTTGATGTTAATAAACATGATGAAAACTATAAAAACAAAAAGGAAAAGATATTGAAGCCCATATCCTTAATTTAGAGCAAAAAATGATAAAATAGGTTTAGACAAACTTAATCAAATATTTTCTTAAAATCCCAGATTCAAAACATACGAGTGAACACCAAGTAAAGAAACTAATAGTTTAATTTTGAAAATATATACAATACCTTCAAAGCCTAAGTAATCAGAATTTAATCACATTGTCAAATCTCCAACTGATGATTAAATGATATGATTCAGTCATAATCTCATGTCGTGTAACTTTACCTTTCGACTATTCTGACCATAAGCTAGATTATTAGTTTTCACACTCATCTAGGTACTGTTACTTTGGGAATATAATGCTGATTTCTTTTTCAAATGGATGAGAAGAGATTTGCATGTCTCTATGCATTTTGGAAAAAATGAGGAGAGAAAATTGCATCTCTCTGTATTTTAGGAAGGAACCTTGTGTGGCTTTCTTCCCAAATATTGCAGTGAATGGTTCCTTGTTTTTATTTCTTTTAATGATATCTTGTTGATTTGCTTTTCAAAAACAATGGTTCATTGTTTTTATCATAGTCAAAAAGGTTTTCACACAATAAATGTGGGAAGATTTACTTTGATTCGTTTCTGTTTTGTTAAATACAGATCAAGAGGGAGATAAAAATACTGCAGAACCTTTGTGGTGGGCCAAATATTGTGAAGTTGCTTGATATTGTTAGAGATCAGCAATCAAAGACCCCTAGTCTAATATTTGAATACGTGAATAATACTGATTTTAAAGTGCTTTATCCAACTCTCTCAGACTTTGATATTCGATATTACATCTATGAACTTCTGAAGGTAAGATCTCTCGGTCCCAATCTCTGTCTCTTTCTCTCATATTATCATTTTCCTTGCATTAATGAGATGATGTACATGTTTGGAGTGTGGAAAAGTATTCTCTTTTCTGCATTGATGCGACAGAATAGTTTGATACTGTTGTGGTGAGCAGAGTGGAGGCAGTGCGTGGGGAATGATGACTGGGTGGCAATGTCCTAGTGTTAGAATTGTGGTCTAGTTATTGATATGTGATTGTGCTGGTTGAATATGAGGTTGTGGTTCAGGTTTGGTGTTGCAGCAGAGGTGTGCCACTGATGGTAGTGATAGGATAGCAAGTAGGGGTAGTGAGTGGAGTGCTGCTGACATCAGTTAATTTATTGTTTAAGAATTTTGATTTCAATGGGAAAGATCATAGGAAAGAATTTTGAGCTGGTTTCACACCTTTTGGCTGTATACTTCTCCTTATCAAAATAATAATTATAATAATAATAAGAGTCTCGGAATCAGCATCTGAAACTGAGGGTTATGAAACAACAAGTGAAATAGGAGATCTTGCTCTTGCTTTAACTCAAACTATTTGCATTTGAGGACTTCCTCTAGCACCAAATTCATTAGGATTGCACTCGGGAAACGGGAAAAACCCTTCCGGACGGTGAAATACTTTCCTCAACACTTTCTTTAATGTTGAAGTTTTATCAAGTATGAAAAATGATGGCAAATTCTCTCCAAACTTGGCCTTGTTTAATGCTTCCTTCCTAATTTTGTACCCTTTTCTATGCTTCCTGGTAACGTTTATTTTCTTGGAACTGTTGACTTTAATTATTTTTTTATTTTTTGATAAGTAAATAAGAAATATCATTGAAAACTGTTGAATTTAATTATTGGACCTTCTAGTGGGCTTGGTCTGGGTGAATTTGATCTTGAACTGTTTTCCTGTTTGGTGATTCAAGGCTTGATATTAATAATTTGGCTTTTCATTGGATTTTTATGTTGTTTTTTATTGTCATTGAGCTAGGCTTTCTGATTCGTCATTATCACCTCTGTTTACAAACGATGCTATTAATTTTCACTTGGGCTACTCATTTGTTCTTGGATGATTCTTTTTGTCCATCTGTGTTCTCTTCTCTTTCCATATATTTGATGTTGTCATTATGAGTTAATGCCTAAGCCATGGTCTTACGAATCTCTGGAGGTTTATACTTATCTCATATATTTTAGTATACAAGTTGGGTTGTTTTTTTGTTTTTTGGTTTTTGATAACTGTGAGTGTCAAGACTAGCTTACGTTCACCTCGACTAATCTCATGAGGCTTGGGTTGTTCGTTGAACTTTCATTTTATGAACTTGCAATTCAGCTTTTCTTCATATATGTAGGCATTAGATTACTGCCATTCGCAAGGTATCATGCATCGAGATGTAAAACCACATAATGTCATGATTGATCATGAGCAGCGTAAACTTCGTCTTATAGATTGGGGCTTGGCAGAGTTCTATCATCCCGGTAAAGAATACAATGTTCGGGTTGCTTCAAGGTTGTTTTCCCCTCTTCTTTAATGGAAGCTTAATTACTTTGCATAGTATATTTGCATTTTGTGTCTCCTTTTATGTTTTGGTAGAGCTACCATTTTCTTTCTTTCTGTTTGTACCTTAACTCTTCCATCATGCTTCAAGTGTTTAGAGTTATTTGATGCTGCATGTGAATATGGTCCTGGTTAGCTTTATTACTTGAGAGGCAAAGGAAATTTTATTTACAGAAATTTAAAGCAGTAAAAAGTTAAAGGGGCTGAACTTCAATCAGGATTTGGATCTTAGTTGTAATTCTAGTTGCATAAGATTTAAGGAAATCTTAGCTGAACTCATGTGGTCAGTACTTCATGATCCCCTACCCTAGGATGAAGTCCTAGTAATTCTAGTTGCAGAAGATCTAAGGAAATCTTAGCTGGACTCATGTGGTCGATACTTCATGATCCCCTACCCTAGGAAGAAGAGAAAGAGGCTCATGCCTAAGTATCATTATGGCTAGAAATCATTGATAAAATTTGATATAGATTTGCGTAACTTTTTGTATGCTGATCTCAAATCATCATCCACGTGGTTGGCAAATGTGAAGTTGATAAATAGATATAATTACAAATGGTCGCACTCAATATAGAAAACATAGCTTCAGATTGTGTGGTTTCTAGAAGATATTAGGTTCCTTCAAGAAATTGATAAGAAGAAGAAGTTAAAGGAGCCAAAGTGAAGGAGGTTTGGAGGCTTGTAGGAGAGCAAGGGAGATGGGGTCTTCGGTTTGAAAGGCATTTTAATGATTGGGAATTGGAGACGGTGGAGAATCTTTTCAATATGATCAAGGATAAAAAGATAAACTCCCTTTAAGAGGATAGAAGGGCTTGGAAGCTTACAAAAGATGGTTGTTTCTCAATGAAATCAAGCTTCGATTATTTGGAGGGGGAGAGAAAGATAGGCCTTTTCCTAAAAAGATTATTTTGGAATCAATGGGTTTCTTCCAAAGTGGGCTTCTTTGCTTGGGAAGCTTGGTGGGGAAGAGTATTAACAATGGATTAGCTCAAGAGGAGGGGTTTCTCCTTTGCAAACGGTGTCCTCTGTGTGGGAAGGATGAAGAAAACATTGAGCATCTGTTGTTACATTGCCCCATGGCATGTGGAATTTGGTCCTTTTTGTTGACGTATGTGGGAGGTTCTTGGGTGCCCCCATGGCTGATCAAGGACTGGTTTTTTGGGTGGAACAATATCCCTGTCAGTAAAAGTGAAAGAAAGGCTTGGAGGGCTGCTTCCTTTTGTCTGTTCTAGGCAATTTGGAAGGAAAGCAATGTAGTCATGTTTAAGAATAAAGAGTTTCTCCTCTACACTTAGGAAAGCGCTCATTCATTTTGTTCTAGGCAGGTGGTTGTAAATTTTATTCTTTTGGTAGCTAACCTTCTCGCCTTTACCTGGCTACGAGTTAATATCGGGCCGGGGTGGGTCTTTTGTTTTACCGCTTTTGTATAGCACGGTGTCAGATACTCCTCGGGCTAGGCTTTTTAGTCCCTTTTTAATAGATTTCCATTTTTTACATATCAAAAAAAAAAAAAAAAAGAAAAGAAAAGAAAAAGAAGCTAAGATGGTAGGGATAGAAGAATTGCCATCCTAGGTGGATGCCATATCACCTCGGGATTGTAAATCATCGGGTGGAGATAAACGCCGTAGAAACCGAAAAACATATCAGGAACCTACCATGCGTGCGGAGCTCCCAGGGGACTATGGGGCCTGCATCACATGATTTCCAGCTATTTATCCTTTCTCCAACATTATGCACTACACAAGATTCTCTTAGGATGAAGATAAGCTGATGGCTCTATTTCTAAAGTTGTTGGAATAGGTTTTCTCATGATTTTAGAGGACCTAGAACTAAAATCCGTTTTACATGTTCCTAACCTGTATTGTAATCTACCATTTGTGACTAATTGTTCTCATCACCTCTCATGTGTCCTCAAATTTGTGTGAATTTCATATCTTGGATTTGGGGAGGATGATTGGCAGTGCTAGGATGTACTTTGGCCTCTACCTTCTCAAGGTAAATAGATCTCCTAAAAAACCAACTCACGATGTAGTATGTGTTGAGTCAAAGAGTTAATATCAATTCTATCTTTAGTTTCAATTTGGATAGTGCAGTTATGTTGTGGCACTATGGGCTAGGTCATCCAAATTTCTTATATTTCCAAAAGTTCTTTATTCATGAATAAAAATCCAAAATTGTTTCAATGTGAAGTTTGTCAATATTAAAAGCACACTTGTAACTCTTAACACGGTTTACCTTAGAAAGCATCTCATCCCTTTTCTCTTGTTCATAGTGATGTGTGGGGACCATCTAGAATAAAAAAAATTATTGGTACTAGGTGGTTTGTAGTATTTGTGGATGATCATTCTTAAGACACATTGTTGTTCCTCACAAAAGAAAAATATGAAATCAGTGACATCTTTAAAAAGTTCAATTCTATGGTTCAAACCCAATTTCTAATCCATTCTCGGAACTAGCTTGGGAGCTAAGGGATTATATACACCAAAGCTCTTAAGTGGGTACTCCTCGGCAAAATGGAGTTGTTGAGAGAAAAAATCAACATATTCTTGAAGTTGCTAGATAAAATTCATTTGAGGAGAGGTAGTACTAACAATCACTTGATAAATAGGATGTCGTCTCAGTTTTTAAACTTACATACAAAATACAACGTGTTTCTTCAGTCATTTCCCAACTCAAGTCTTATCCACATTTCCTCTCAAAGTATTTGATTGTTCTGTGTCGTTCATGTCCACTCACAACATTGATGTAAACATGATACCAAGGCTCTCAAGTGCATGTTTGTTGGTAAGGGTTAAAAATATTAGTCACCAGTAACTTGACAATTTTATCATTCCATGGAAGTCACATTTTTTTCACAATCAATCTTTTTATCCCAAAATTGATATTCACCGAGAGAATTTCTCTAAAGAATAACAACATTGGGATGTTGAACGGTTAAGACTCGATCTATGGTCCCGACCATGATATATTCCCTTCGATTCCTCATTTAACTGAGTCATGTCACATATAGCAGTCGGCTCACAAGAAGTTTCGTCCTCTCAAATACTTCCTTTGTCCAATCCAGTCCATGAATTACAACTAGAACTTGATATTCCACTCCAAAACATCTCGTGGTTTTAATGCTGCATGCACAACCTAGCGAGTCACATGTCTTTACAAGGAGAAATAAACCTCATGAAGGAAAGGTATAGGAGACAATTGATCACGATCATGAGTTCAATCCAATATTGGAATCACAAAATTCACCAGGTTATTTTAGTTATGATCTTGCTCCAAACAATTCATCTAATGAAGAAATTGTTGATAGACCAATTGCTTTGAGGAAAGGCACATGCACATGTACAAATCATCTCATCCACAACTTGATCTCTTAATGGAAACTGTCACTAAAAAGGCATTTGTTAGTAACCTTGACAAGGAACACGATCCCACATCAATACATGAAGCTCTTTGGATTCGAAAGTGGAAAGAGGCAATTACCAAAGAGATTAAAGCATTGGAAAAGAATGAGACATAGGTGATGTCAAAATTACCAATTGGTAGACAATTAGTAGGCTGCAATTGGATTGTTATCGTTAAGTAGAATTCAAATGGGAGCATTAACAGGTGTAAAGCACGTCTAGTTAAAAGATTTACAGTCTTATGGGATCCATTATCAGGAGACTTTTGAGCTTGTGGCAAAACTTAATAGAGGTCGAGTATTACTCTATCTAGCAGCTAATCTTGATTGGCAGCGCTTCATCAGTTAGATTTGAAAAATGCGTTCCTCAATGGTGACCTTATGGAAGAAGTTTATATGGAGATTGCTCATGGTTTCAGCAATCTTTGTTGCTTTAACAAGGTTTTCGAACTCAGTAGGTCCTTGTATGGACTGAAGAAGCACCTAGGTCTTGGTTTGACAGATTCATTAACGTGATAAAAGAAATTTGCATATGATCAGTGCCAGACTGATCACACTTTGTTTGTGAGACATTTACCCTTTGGTAAGAGAGTTTAGAGTTATTTTTATTGTATATGTTGATGATATTATTCTAATAGGAGGTCATGGTGAGGAAATTCAGAAACTCAGGGACTTTTTGGCTAGAGAGTTTGAAATCAGACTTAGGCAACCTCAAGTACTTCATGGGAAACTTGATCAATTAAGAGAATTTCAGTTTCTCAATGTAAATATGTGTTAGATTTCTTAAAGGAGACAGGGATGCTTAGTTGCAAGCCAGCTGATACCCCTATGGATGTATCGATGAAATTAGGCAGTAAAGGCAATGGGACACCCGTGGACAATGGGAGATACCATAACTTGGTTGGAAAGCTTATCTATCTATCACATACCAGACCTGATATCAGTTTTAGGGTTAGTGTTGTAAGCTAGTTCATGAGCCCAATGGAAGAACAAATGGATGTTGTTTATCGGATTCTTAGGTACTTGAATATAACACGAAGACAATGTTATTTTTCCAAAAAAAAAAGAATAGACTGATGCAAATTGGGTCGACTCTGCTATTGATAGATGGTCAACACCTGGGTATCATACTTATGTTTGGGGAAACTTAGTGACATGGAGGAGTAAGAAGCAATCAATTCTCTTGAAGTTTAGCAGAAGTGAAGTTTAAGGCTTTTGGTCATGGTATTTGTGAAGGGATTTGGTTGAAGAGGTTACTCTGTGAACTTGAAATTCCTGTGTTAGGGTCTATAGAAGCATTCTGTTGATACTCACTCAACCATTAACATAGCTAGAAACCCAGTGCATCACGATAGAACAAAGCATGTAGAGATTGATAGGCAATTTGTGAAGGAAAAAAATATAGAATAACACTATCTTTAACATCCCAACAAGATGTCGAAGTATAGACATCCTAACCCAAGCCTTACACAACAAAGCCTTTGAGGAACTGATATGCAAGCTAGATTTGCTCAACATCTACAACCTAACATAGAGGGAATTGTTAGAAATCCAAGTTAATTCATAAGATTAGTGGTTATGATTTTCTTTTCTAAGATAAAAGAATTTAATTATTAAACTGGTTGATTATGTAGTTTTTATTCTGCATAAATTAGTGGTATAACTTCCATTTCACCTACTTTTATGTATAACTTCCACGTGCTTTTCTATATAAGACATAGATGTAAACTTCTTCCTTTAGGTCACCATTGAGGTCAGCATATAAACTTCTTCCTTAAGGTCACCATCGAGGAACACATTTTTCAATTCTAACTGATGGAGCGGCCAATCAAGATTAGCTGGTAGATAGAGTAATACTCAACCTTTTTTTATTTTTGCCACAAGCTCAAAAGTCTCCTGATAATGGATCCCATAAGACTGTAAATCTTTTAGCAACTAGACACGTGTTATATCTTTTAATGCTCCCCTTGGAGGGTCTTAAGGGCTTTTGGCCATGAAAGGTTCCTCAATTATGAAAAGGAAAAAAAACATTTTGGGTAGTTTGTTCGTCAAATCATACAAGTTCTGTGGCTTTTCTTATTCAGTATTTTTTTTTTCCTTTGAAAAGCGGAAAGAAAAAGACAAAAAAAGAGAAGCATTCAAATATTCCTCCCCACCTCTTGCATGTGGCCAATACATGTAAAGGCATTGAAGTTTTTGAGACTTAGTTGAAAATTGGAAAGAGGTCAGACACAGATCATTGTTTCCTCAGCAAAGAAGGCTAAGGGAGTTTTAATCTAATGCTTGAAAAGTCCATTGATGCCAGGACAACTCATTGGATCAAAGGAACTCCATACCCCTGAATTCCTCTTAGTCCAGGTGGTTTTTGGATTATGAGGCCCTCATTTAGCCTTCCTGGAACAAAATACCCAGGGAAGTGAGAAAACCTATCCCTTTTTTATTAATGGGTCTTCATACAACGCACAAGCAAACACAGCCAAAGTGAATGTCCTTTTCAAGAATTAACCCCAGCAAGAAGGCAATTAAGAAGTTGCAACTGAAAGCATCACATGGAAAGGATCCAATAGGGAGATGTGTGGGTGATAATGATTACCATATGATTGAACCCCCACATTTAATGCATAAGTTGAATTTCGCCTCCTACAGCATGATTACCCAATCATCAAATCAAGAAACTGTTTGGACGTCACAAATTTGCTTATAAGCAACAAAGCCTAGGGTAGGGGCATAAAAGATAATAAGGGCATCTTGACCGATGTTGGCATGGGATACTTAGAGATCCCTAAACTCTAGAACAGGGGCAACATGTCACCCACCTTGTGTTATGAAGAGATACAAATCATACAATGACTGTTGATCAAACTTGGAGCACTTCAAACTCTGGAGCACTATGGGGCAAACTCATTAGAGAAACATGTTTTCAATAATGCAATTCATGTTAGATCACATAATGTGATTTATTTGGTTGTGCATTGCAAGTACTAGAATTTAGAACTCACATCTACATTTGTTTAGATAAAAATGTTCTGATTTTTCTTGTCTGTTTTAGCTTTGTGAAATGATGTGCAATGCTACTCTCTCTACTTCCTGTTTGCAGATACTTTAAAGGTCCTGAACTTCTTGTTGATTTGCAAGACTATGATTACTCTCTAGATTTGTGGAGCCTTGGTTGTATGTTTGCTGGAATGGTGAGCATTTTCTCCTACTGTTTGTTTATTTTGGTAGTTTTAATTTCATTCGTTGCGGATGTGGCATTTCATAGTTCGAACTGTCACAAGGCAGTTTTCAGATTCTCCATCTGTACAAATTCACTCCAGTCTGTATGCAAGTGGGACCTAGATATAGCAAGTTGTGGGTTTTCCTGAATGATCTTTAAGCATTTGATAATGACTTGGTGTGAACTTTTTCTAAATCAGTCAAATGAGATTTTTTTTCTTCTATAAATTTGTATCTTACATTTGATTGGGTAGATCTTCTTGGTAATGCCAAAGATAAGTTGATCTTGATCTGCTTGCATATTCATCCATGGGTGGCAGATGGCAAGGTGGTTCCAATTTTGACACCATACAAAGGTATGTGGTGTCAACCCTTTGCCGTGATGCTTATTTTTAAAGCTTGTGCCATACAGATTTTCCGCAAGGAGCCATTCTTCTACGGGCATGATAATTATGATCAACTGGTTAAAATAGCTAAGGTAAGCGTTAAATACATCTCTCTTTCAGCATGTAGATAAATCTTATCATAAAAGTTATAGTGACATCAGGAACATCTGAATTCCAACAGCCTAGTTATATCATTTTGAAAGTGTCTTTGCAGCATCTGTTTATTAGTTACAATGTTCGTCCGTATAGTATTTTTTTTGTGCTTTTGCGAGTAGGTGCAGATGCAAGATATGTGGATTGTTTGTTGCTTATGTTATCACTGTTCTACATGGTTTGTGTGGGCAATGTTCAACTTCTTGTGTTGGCTTGGAGATAGCATTATGTTTAGTATGACTCAGATATCATAGGATTAACCAAATATTTAGCTTTGGCATCTTGGTCTGATGGTCCTGTGTTCCTTCATCAAAGATGTCAATGGTTGAATTTGATTTGGGAGGGACTACCAGAATAAAAAATAAAACATAAAATGTGTGTGGGGTCTCATGGGCATGTATAAATGAGTGGATGCATTTATTTATATCTGTTATTATGGAATATTATGATGAAATATTTAGAATTGGCTAGAAAGAAATGAAAGTCTAACACTACAGGTTCATCCTTTGCTTCTACAGGTGGTTGGGCATGCATAAATGAGTGGATGCATTTATTTATTTCTGTTATTATGGAATATTATGATGAAATATTTAGAATTGGCGAGAAAGAAATGAAAATCTAACACTACGGGGTTCATCCTTGGCTTCTACAGGTGCTTGGGACTGATGAATTAAATGTTTATCTGAACAAGTACCGTTTAGAATTAGACCCGCATCTTGCTGCTCTGGTGGGGAGGTTGGTGATTTTGATCTCTGTTGATTCTGTTAATTCCCTGATAAAGCCATTAGCTTGGACTCACTCAAGATATATTTCTTTCTATATATTCTAATGTAGACATAGCAGGAAACCATGGACAAAATTTGTTAATGCTGACAATCAACATTTGGCAGTCCCTGAGGTAGACTGTTCTGCCATTTTTACTTGAAATTTTGATTCCATAAATGTCTTATGGTGTTAATAATCATGCGGTTTCTTTTTTCCAAGGCGATTGACTTTCTTGACAAGTTGCTACGATATGACCACCAAGAAAGGCCAACTGCTAAAGAAGCAATGGTAAAACCCCTGATCATTGTTGCTGAATGCTGATCTACTGTAAAAATTCTTTAATGCATTAGTTTTTTAGATCATTTGATTGGGTTGAAATAAAGACGCTTGAATTTGATCTTGTCATAAATACTCTTTCAAGGCATTAGTTTTTTAGATCATTTGATTGGATTGAAATGCAGATGTGAGAATTTGACCTTGTCTTAAAAAAAATAAATTAAGTTAGATAAGAGAGGGTGTTGGGCGGTGGGGAGGGAACTCTTCAGTGTCAATTCATACACCACTCATTACCACCTTAGCATATGCTGCAAAGAAGCTTACATGTGAACAGAAGCTCTATGTTAATTAGGATGCTTACATCGAATAAGAGTTTGTGTTCATTATGTTGTGTTTATTTGTTTTTAACTTTCTATTTCATTGGCTTCCAAGGGCAATTCTGAAGTAACCATTATCCATGTAATGCAGGCCCATCCTTACTTCTACCCAATTAGAAATGCAGAAAGCAGCAGAAGCCGCCCATCATAGATTGTATCCCAGATGCCGTCAAATGATGGTACCTTCTTATGCTTGGTCAGGGCCATTGACTTCCTGTAATTTTCTGTTAGTAGGGTGAGGTTTGCATTTATTATGGAAGTCTTACATGTTTAGGTCATCATTAAATGGCGACTCGCAATAACTTTGTATGTCATTATTGTCAAATGTTGTGTGCTGATGTTTTAAGATTTAACTTAAGCGATTTCAGACTAAGAATTTTCCCATCCATTTGCTTCTGCTCTCTCCTGTTGGATTGAAACTTAACTGTGCCCTTTCACTGCGAGATTGGGTGGAGGCCCAGTTACTGATCTTTGACAAACTTCCTTTCTCCAGTTAATTTGTCAGTAACCTTCCTCATTTTCTTCGACTGAATGATTATTTTAACTATTTGTAATTTTCCCCAAGGAACTGATTGGGCTTTTAGTTGGTAATGGTATTCTACATTTTCTCATTCTCGTTGATACCAATATATGCATGTTGTTGACCCATAATCGAATTTCTGGGCTGGCCTATGAATGTCACGATCCTTCAGCTCCTATTCCTTGAAATATTCATTTCTAAGGTAGCTGCCAACTTGCGATAAACGTTTCATGTCTCAATACGCTTTTTCTAGCCAAAGATCGGATGCCGATGCTTTTCCTTATTCCATACTCGTGATTTCTCTTTTTTGAAAGTGTCTGAACTCTTTTTCTCGTATGCAGAACCAGAGTGGTTTTAGATGAAGTAGTTTGTAATATTTTTACAAAAAGCTAATGTCAATCACCTCAGAAGTCAGGACTAGCCCCCTCAAGCCGGTCTCAAGTCCAACCGCAGCCCTACCAGCCTGCCTAGTCCCTAGTCTCTCTAGCCCAGTCAAATACGCAATCTCAATACCTCATCCATTAGTGCGTGAATAATATAAATAATAGGATAGAAACAAACATCAAAGTAGCTTAGGGGCCTAGGAATAGAACCTGTGTTGGCTCCTCAGCAAGATATGGGAAAGGGTTCTATTGGTGGCATCTTTGCTCCCATCCAAAGTCTTATCGCAAGTCGGGACCATGTGGGGAAATAGATCCAAGATACGTTTGGTTTGTGAGATATACATCGGAGGTTATATTGTACATTATATTATATATTAAGTAAATATAACAAAAATGTATTTCATTTTAGTTTCAGTGTGTAAGATAATACAGTATGATATAATATGCAGATATTATTTTATATATTCGCGTAATTTGTTTTAATTCTTATCTTTTTCAAAATAAAAATAAATTTTTTTTCATCTTTTTGTTTAGTACAATGATTACTATAAAACCAAATTACTAAAAATGTTAGAAAACAAATGAAATTTTTTTATCACGAAATCTTTATATCTCTCATTTAAACTTTATTATTATTATTATTATGTGGAGCAAATGTCGTAAGCGTAGAATATAAAGGATGAATGATGCTCAGGGTTCGCAATTATAATAAATAGATATAAGCGCATAAATTTGATAATATAATGGTTAAAATATCATGAGCGATTAACATGGTAGGCGTCGTCGTTTGATATCTTTTGATCGGTCGGATCAGTTTGGATTGCCGCTAAATACGGATAAAGCGTCATGAATTATGAAAGAAAGCAGTATCGTAACAAATATGATAAATCAAACGTTGTAGTAAGACAACGACAACATGAAAAACAACGTTGTAAAAAGCCGATGATAAATCAAATATTGTAATAAGACGAAGACAACACGAAAAACAATAAAATACTTAAATCTTAGTGGAATAATCATTTTATTAAGCAATAAAATGAAAGAAATAGATGTAAATGGGTGATTTCAAGACAAGAATGGTAAAAAAAATCCCTCCTCCTTGCTTGAGGAAAAGGGGTTAGAAAAGAATAAGATGAGAGAAAAAGAGGGGAGGGGCTGGGGTTTTGCAATCCTACTTTAAAAGGAGTTTAAGGATGTGTTTTTTTTCTACTTGATGGATGACAATATTAATAAAAATTAAACATAAGTTAGGTGGAAAATTTTAAATAGCACATTCTAATAGTAAAAGAAAAATAGGGGGAATCCATAAATTAATTTAATTTGACTCAACTTGATAAATAAATTTCAGCATCCAATTTCTACTGTGACGAAAAATCAAATTATGGTTATAACTTTTATAGTAATATATCATTTCAAGCATCACTAATAGAAGCAGTCTCATCTTGACATGATTTAATAACCAAATTTATTGCATCAAATATATTATGCAACTCAAAATGGTTTATTTCAAATTAACGCTTTGGAAATCCAAAAAGTTTGAACCTTAGAATTGCTTCAAGTGCTCTCTCACAAGCAATCTCATGCATGCATGTGTGCATGAGAGCGATGAATAAACGATGGTTATAACTTTTATAGTAATATATCATTTCAAGCATCACTAATAGAAGCAGTCTCATCTTGACATGATTTAATAACCAAATTTATTGCATCAAATATATTATGCAACTCAAAATGGTTTATTTCAAATTAACGCTTTGGAAATCCAAAAAGTTTGAACCTTAGAATTGCTTCAAGTGCTCTCTCACAAGCAATCTCATGCATGCATGTGTGCATGAGAGCGATGAATAAACTTTGGTGTAAGTACAAAGCATTAGTCTTATAAATTAATTAAAGTGGAAAAACTGCTAGTTTCAAAGTACAATTAATACAAGTAAGCAAGTAAAAAAAATCACCAAAAAGGGATTAAAAGCGAAAATAAAATATGAAAATGTTAAATGATATATAAAAGGTGCTTTGGAGTTTTACGTATAAATTTTTTTATATAAATTAGTCATTAGACGTTATTTTCCAATCTATTGTTTGATCACCTTATAGACACTTGATTGACCTTTGAATTAAATGAGAATTGTAAGCTGTCATTGAGTATAACGACTAAATAAGTTGAGGAATCAAGACCTAAATCATTTGCTATTTCTATTGACTCATTAAGGGAAATTGGTTAATCAACAATCAACAATTTAGATGGTTATCCTTTGAAAATGAAAGTCCTTTGGACAATGCATGAATTGACTTATTACACTAATAGTGCAAGCAATATCATGACGTGTATGTGAGAGATAAATAATTTTACCAACCAACCTTTGATATCTTTCTTAATCAGTAGGCATTTGATTTGGATATCATTCAAGTTTATGGTTTTGAATAATCGGTGTGTCTGTTTGTGACGTCGGGTTTAAGAGTCGTTGATCGTCCGATCTACGAAAGAAGCGTATTGTCTCGCGTCGTAGGCAGCGTACGTAGTAAAACTAGAAACTTTGGCGCACGTATCATCTTCGTAAAATTTTCAGCCAATTATATTCTGATAGTTAAGAGTTATTCTTATTTCTTAATACAAACATATATTAAAATTAGAGATTTATAATACATGTACAAAAAAATATCAAAACAAACCAAAACTGTAACTTAAAAGCGACCTACGGCGTCGTTTTAAAACATTCTTATGAAATAATTTTTTCACCGACGAGGTGAAACGTGCGATGGTGATGTCACGTGGAACTCACTTTAAGTGCACATGTAATAATAATGAATCATTCAGAATGTGACTACATTGAATCACTGTCTGCCATCGCATGTGAATTAAGTGTTACATTGGCATTACAAAAACTATGAAAATCAATTTTAAACGAAAATATTTGTTTTAATTGAGGACAACCACTCAAATGCTCATCGTTTAGACAATCATCTGGTGAATTTGTTGGAAGCAACTCTTGAGTAATTCGCCAGAGCAAGCGTGAATTGTTTGGATAATTTTAAATATGATTTTTAGACGAATTTATGATAAAATTATTATTTTTAATAATTTCTGAAAAGAATAAATCGTTTGGACAACCCTCCCGTTTTACATTAGTAAACAAAAACACCTCTTGATACAGGTCTTTTAGTGCGTATGAAATCGTTATCGCGGCAGATTCATGTTAATATATATTAAACATTAATATACTAACAAAGATTAACTCACAACGTCTGTGTTATTCAATTCCTTAGTAATATAGTAAAATTAGGCTGCGTGAAATTTAATAAGCGGTCAGCGGTCGTTTTGGATACGTCGAGCAACCTGAAGCCGCCTGTGATCAAGTGACGGTAAAAATACTGGAGTCTGACGTTCACGGCCAGCGCTAGGGATTCTTGTTTCGGTCCAAAAATAATTTGGGCAAGCGTGTGGCGTAGCAATCCCCATCCATTAAAATGACTCTTGTAAGATGTCATCAGTAGGAAGGCCTCTGCTCTCGGGTTGTTGAAGCCCTGAAATCGGTGTCCCAGGTGTGGCTCTTCTGCGTGAACCTTTGCCTGTCTTAATTTGGAAGTGAGAGGCCAAATGGTCCAGGCAGGAAATCCCAGGAAGGGGTTGAACTTTTTAAAACCTGTTCACCACCACTCCTTTGTACGTGCCAGGCAAATTCTGGAGGAAAGAAAATGTATTTTCTTCTTTTTAACTAACATTCTTTTATCGCTGGTTTTGACTTTAGGGCTTTTTGACACGTGGATTAATCTAAGCCATTTTATCTCTTATCCTCTCATTGTCATGCAGCATGTGTCGTGGAGTGCATGGTAGGTGATCCTTGTCGCATCCATCTTTCATAAGCTATGTCGACACACGGCGCTGGGCGCCGAAGCGTAGTGGTATCTGAATTCAGTAATCGTAGATTCGTGATTCCATGGTGTCGGATTTCATCATCCGATATACAGAAAAATTCGGTTTTGGTAAATTAATTTCTGCTTTTAGGAAAATTACAAATTTTCTGGGTTTAACATTGTTGGCTTGCACTCGGTGTCCCACCTGAATAGTATGATCTGAATTGTATTTCCATTGAGATAGAAATATTCTGCTGATCTCGCGATCTCGATCCTGAAAATATTTGGAGCCCTCTAGATGTTCATTTCGAACTCTGTTTCAGTATAATTGTCTTTGGTCTTGCACATGCTTATTTTTAAATATCTGCTGTGAGTTTCGACATGTTTAGGGTGTTTTATCATTGAATGTTTGTAAGGTTAAATAAACGGAAACTAGAGCAGGAAGTTACAAGACTTAAGGATAAAATTGTAATTTTGTAAGGGGCATAGAAGTCATAAGATGAAAGGCTATGGGTTAAAATAGAATTATGCCTTAGTTGATTTGCAAAGAAGAACTGGGATTTAAATGCAAAAATGAAAACTTGACAAAAAAGGGTTTTTGGGAGCGAGCAGCCTAAGGATGGATGTTGGATTTAAGACCAAATTTGGTTTCATTTGGGGGAGAAAAAGCGAGCAGGCGAAGAAGAGAGGGAGGAGAGAGGGAGGGAGCGAAAGGTATGGAAACTAACCTTGACGTGGAAATCATGAAGAGCTAGTATGGATCTAGGTACATGTGGATTTGTGATTTTGGTATGGATCTTGGAGATTTGTATGAATACATGTTTGTGGGTTGTGGGTTGTAAGAAGCCTAACCACTAGAATAACTTCTTATGGGATCGAAGTATGGAATCCTTCATTTGAGGTTGGATTCATGGTTTAAGTTCAAGTAATTGAGTTAGGTTTAGAATAAACCTAACAAATCTTGTGCTTAGTTTGTGTATGGGTTTGGCGAAGTATTAGGATGTTTGGGAGTATTCATGAAAGGTTTTTGAAGAAACATATGTATTGAAAGATGATTTGAGGAAAATAGAGGTTATAAGATGAATATGAAGTTCTAAACCACCATTTCAAGATGAATTTGGAGTGGTTTTGATGTGTATATGGAGTAGTGAGTTGATTTGAAATTATCTTGCCCATATCTTTGGAAAAGGGAAGAAAAACCCACATTTTTAGGCCAAAGTCGAGGGCACGATAGGTGCGGTCGGAGCGTAGGTACGGGTAGTGTTACATTTTTATTTCGACCAGAACAGTGTTTTGACGTAAGCTTTGCTCATTTATGATACGATTTGATTATTGATTGCTGGTTAAAATAGACTTCAAGAGAAACTAAACATCTGAAATAGGTATACGCAAATTCGGATTCTATGTGAGGTACTGAAGTAGGGTTATATTGAGCCAATTTACGGATTCGGTTTTTGAACATAGATTAGCCGGTTGTTTAGGACGTAGCTTCGAGTTTTGGTGGCGATTTGGGTGATTAGGTTGGAGATGAACCATAGCACCTTAGCTTCAAATGAATACAAGAACTAGGGTCGGGTATGAAGTTAAGCCTCTGAAAAAAAGAAAGAAATTCAGGCGTTTCCCCAGTGTGTCAAGTTAGCAAGTAGTTTGGCGTAGAAATCTTGTAAGCTTTAGTTCGGATGATTTAGTGGAATGATTTCAATTTAAAAGTAGATGCATTGAGGGATACAGAATCGTGAGCGATGTGTGAATACGTCGGTATTCACACAATATATAAGTATAAATGCCATATCTGTGAGAGGTATGAAACGAGGAAAATAGGAAATGCAAAATGTATAGATATGTTCGCTAAGCATAGAATATGATATGAAACATAACAATGAAATATGAACATGAACATGAACATGAAAAGCAAATGTCATGAACACGGAGAATGCTGATAAAGATAGGTTATAAGTTCACGAGCGTATGATCATTATGACTACCGGGCCAGAAGAATGAATGAGTGGACGTCGATCGGTGCCGGCACTCACGGTAGTCTTCTGGCACTCTGTTGCGTCTTGAGCATCTGTCGGTGCTTAGCTCACTGCGAGTCTTCTGGCGCTCACATTTGCGTGGGCGAGGCACGTCACGTCACATTGCCCGGTACCTCGATCTTGTATTGTACCTTCGGGTGCCCATTATGCTTGCTTCCTACTCATTTCTTATGATTGGTCTAGGTAGTCGGATAGGCGTATGATAAGGCCATTTGAATAAAGAATAAGAGTAAAAAGCCGGACATGGTAGCGATATGAATGTACTACCTGGTACCCTGTATACGATTAATCTCGAGTAGTACTGCAGCGTACTCCGTATACGTAAAATAAGTATAAGTCCGATGGTACTACGGGTACTCGATGTCAGTAAAATAAGTATAAGTCTAGTAGTACCTATAGGTACTTCCGTATCGGTAATATAAGTATAAGTTCTGTAGTACCTACGGGTACCTTTGTATAAGGATAGGTTTTGTAGTACCTACGGGTACCTCTGAACAAATGTAAGTCTGAATATGATTATGATATAAATCCGATAAATACATTTTGTTTTGGATATGTTAAGTGTATGAATCCGTTATGTATACATTTGTGATCGAAATGTAGCGCTATGGACTAATGTCCGTATCGATATGTATTTGCATCGTGCGATCGACCTTGTATGTGATATGATTATGATGCATTCCACTTATTGTACCTACGGGTACTTTCGCACAAGTATGAGATCAGAAATATAAGAATAAGTTACGTAAAACGAGTATAAAATACGTAAAAATGATCGTGTTTCGTAATACAAGTATAAGATGTAAGACAAGTATATGTTACGTAAGACAAGTATAAGATCACGAGAAATACATGTATATAGAAGTTCTATAATACCGATATAAGATACGAAATACAAGAATAAGTTCGATGTAAATTATAAGTTCAGTAGTGGGATGTCACTTACGTAGTACAAGTATAAGATACGAAGTACCGATTATAAGTTTTGTAGTACTTACGGTGCCCCAGGTATGGGAGAAAGCAAGTTCACGATACCGGGTATCGTTGGTAATATCTCTGTGGTACCTGCGGATTGCCTCGAAAGCGAGTGTGTCTCGGGTGGTATAAAGTATAAATACTTTATGGTATAAGTATCAGTCTTGTAGTACCTAAGGGTACCTCTGTATAAGCATAAGTTCTGTAACTCCTACGGGAGATCGAAACAAGTATAAGCTTGAGATAAGTAGAAGTATATGTATAAGCTTAGTACCGCATACGAGGAATATGAATAAGAATGTGTCCTTCGGGAGATATGAACCAGTATGAACTTACGGGTACCTTCGCATAAGTATATGTTCTAATTTGTATAATACAGCCATGGCACATAAACCATGTAAATTTGAATAATGAACAACAAGAGAGAAAGGAATTTGGCTCAACTACATTGTATATACGGGTATCTACGTATGTTTCCCCATCTCTATGGAGATGTAAAATTATGTTAAAAGTCATAAGGTGGTAGGCGGAGTATGTCGATGACATGAATAGGAACACGACACGAAGGCTTAGAAGTCATGATACATGTAAAAGAGACGAATCGGATGCCTTGCCATTGTATATGTATAAGTTTGCTCTAAATATGATACGACCTGTTATACATGTAGAGTATATGAGTTCATGAAGATTTTGATATCTGTTTCTGTTATATGTTTATTATGATTCAGAATAAATGCATGTGTACCAGTATAAGTTATAAGATATGTTTCCCACTAAGCGTAAAAGCAGCACGGGTTTGTCAGGTGGCAGGTGAGAAGGCGATGCGAAAACATCAGCATACGGTGGGCCCGACACAGTATGGGTTCATCACAGTATGTTCCGTGCTTTGATTTGTAAATGTAAAAGTACAGTTTTGTATATGTAAATGAGACTCAGTATATATGTATAGATTTTGATGGACACCACTCCGGTGGTAGTTCTTTTGTATATGTATATGATATTTTGATTATGTTATAAGATGTGGTATTACCAGTCCTGAGTTTAGACTTTTAAAAAAAATAGGTAAGAGTCTCGAGTTTATGGTGCGCACCTGAACTCGGTTCGGATCATGTCGGGTCGGACCAGGAATCGAAGTGTGACACTTGCTATTTAACTTGGGTCGTCTGCGCAATAATCATGTCATCTACATAGATTATCAAGGTTGTTACTTTACCCTTTTAGCGCTTTAAGAATACTGTATGATCTAAATTGCTTTGTCGAAAACCATATTTCTTCACTATTAAACTAAACATTCCAAACCATGCCCTTGGTGATTGCTTTAGTCCATACAATGCCCATTGTAACTTACACACAACTTTGGTCTTAGAATTCGTTGAATAACAAGGTGGGATGTTCATGTATACTTCCTCTTCAAGGTCACTATGAAGGAAGATGTTTTTTTACATCATACTGATGTAATGACCAATCAAGATTTGCAACAAGAGATAATAGGACTAACCGTATTCAATTTGGTCAACGATGAGAAGGTTTCTTGATAGTTTATGCCATAAATCGATGAACAACCTTTTACTGTTGCGATATTGGATTAATAGTCAAAGATTCTCTATTGTAATTCTTTCCTATTACTATTCTTCTCTATTAGGAAAGTAACTTAATTATAGGAAACTATTATATTATTTCCTAGTTTAGAGATATTTCTCTGTTAAACAAATAACTTAATTATATGAATAAGAAATTGATTGTAGGATCTATATCTCTATAAATAGATCTGATATTATTATGAATAAACAAATATTCTTCTACATTTTACAAGTTTGTATCGAGCCACAGTACTAAATCATTCTTCTTTGAATCAGCAAACCATGACGAGTCAAGTGCGAAACATGCGTCATAAATCTGCCCGCATCGTTATTGACCACGAAGATTCATCATTCGATTCGGGGGAATTGTATTAAATGAGACCGACATGATCGTGATGCTTAAATGTTAGAGATGCGGAGTGCGAGAAGGGAAACTCTCCTTCGATTCGTGACACATCGCCGCCGCCCTAAGGAGAAAGATGGGGTTATGAAAAGTGGTATTCGGTTGATCGGAAGGTCGAAAAGATGGTTGTTGATAATACATGTCCTTGGAGATTATGAAGCGATACATTGTTAAACACCTCTGCATACGAGATATTTGGAAACTCACATACAAAGCCTTTTATGATGGATCGGATGAATTGCAGGTTTTTACCTTGAACCAGAGGGCTTTTTTTGCCCAACAAAATGGCAGACCACTCTCTATATTATGGAGAACTGACTGAAATCTTCAATGAGTTGGATCATCGTGATAAGGTGGTCATGGTGGGGGGAAGGAGACAGATGTGCGTTCTCGAGAGGTGCTTTGCGACAAAGTGCCTATCTTTCTCGGCGGATTAAGAGGATGATTTCGAGGCAAGTGCGGCGAATCTTGAGGAAGGATTCTATCTTTGAATTAGAAGAGTGTTATGCCACTAGTTCGCAGATGTTCGACGGGGTGATGAACGGATAAGCGGAAAATTCTAAAGCTTCCGGCCGTGGTGACTCGGGCAGGTCTGATGGCTGATCCCCTCAGCACAGCCAAGACCAAAAAGGCCCATCCATCTTAAGACCTCTGTGAAGTGGTGACAAATCATCATACAAATGCGCACTCCCTTTGTGATCCAAGCGGTCATCACGAAAGTCGATGCTATGAACTTGTGGATACTCAGGAATAGACCAGGATCATGTGTGATTCCCAGAGAGAATTCGAAGAAGGCATCTTTGCTGGTGTTGAAACAAAGACAAAGGATGATAGCGGTGAAAAGTCCTCGGCATTGGCAGCGACAACAGGTAATGGTGGTAAGGTTTTAAATATTTCTACACCTGTTTCTAATAATGCATGGATAATTGATTCTGGTGCTACGGATCATGTATATTTGGTTTAGATGAGTTCTACCTCTTAAATCTTCCTCACAAAATTACTGTTTCCATATGATGGTACCTCAGTTAGATTATTGGGGAAGGATCCTTGTCCCTCACTAACACCCAGCAATTTAGATTATGCTTTAGTTGTTCCCTCTTGAATTATAATCTTTATCAGTTTCTCAAATAACCCTTTGCCTTATTTTGTCATTGTCCATTTTTTGACCCAGATTTTGTGTATTTAAGGACATCCAGGACAGGAGACGGGACAATTGGTTGTGGTGTTAGGCGAGGGAAGCTGTATTACTTGGACTTGGTGTCTAAAAGGTCAGATGAGTTGCGTTAAGCTTTAAAGATTGGGGTTCTGAAAAAAAAAAAAAAAAAAAAGGAAATCTGAGATATGGTTATGGCATCGTGCGGGGCATGCTTCTTTGGTTACATGAAGAAATTATTTCTAATTTATTTGCAAACTTTGATGTCTTTAGTTTCAAATGTGATGTTTGTGAACTTGCAAAAGCCATGGAATTAGCCGTTTCCATTAACCTTGAATAAGTCAGTTCCTTTTTATGATCCATACATTCACAATGTTTAGGGCCTATCTAAATTTGCTACTTTGGATGGATAAGCGTTGGTTTGTTACGTGATGACTATCAGGGATGACTTGGGTATGTTTGATGAAGTCAAAGTGAAGTAAACTTGTTATTTCAAAATTTTCATAAAAATGGTTTGTAGTCGATCTGATACATAGGTTGAGTTCTCATGGAGTGACGATGAATATTTGGGATTTAATTGAAGCGGCGGTATTTGGAAACCCATTGGAACCATACATGGCCCCCACTTGTTACGATACACCCCAATAGAATGGGGTGGCAGAGAGGAAAAATCGTCGACTTGTTGGAGGTTTTAACCATACTTCATTGATAAACACATATGCCTTTATCCTATTGAGGGGACACGCACTTACCTGTGACATATTTGATCAATAAGTACCTTCGGCACTATTGATTTGGGGACACCATCAGGCTCTCATTACAGGCAATTGACAGCATCGATCGGTCGAGCTACCTCACTCATGTCTTTGGTTGTATAGCATTTGTACATCTTCATAAGTGTCAGTGCAACAAGTTGACACCTCGAGCATTGCGATGTGTCTTTTTAGGGTATGCTGCTTATCAAAAGGGGTACCAATGCTATCACCCTCCAAGCAAACGAATGTTTGTTATAATGGATGTAGTTTTCACTTATAGGGCTCGATGTGTTTTCCCTCTGACTGGACTTCGAGGGGCACACGGAAGAAGTTCAGAAGCTCTAGACTATGTTTGATCTATAGAGAGACTCTAGACACATTGGCATAATGAATGGGAATGAAAGGAGCATACAAGCTTGGTAATGGAGAT
The DNA here is from genome assembly GCA_016808115.1 of Tetrastigma voinierianum. Lineage (NCBI taxonomy): Eukaryota > Viridiplantae > Streptophyta > Magnoliopsida > Vitales > Vitaceae > Tetrastigma > Tetrastigma voinierianum. Next base: position 931,265 of record JAEQBH010002845.1, on the reverse strand, counting down.
GTTGGTGAATTGGATTTGAGTGGTATAAATTTGGACCGGTGGTGATGAAACGGCTGAGTGAGACTGAAACTGATGAAGTTGTGGATCAACCTCCATACGAGATCTCTCGCACCACTGACCAGCCAGATACGCAGTGTCGCTGCGAGAATGGTCTTCTTGCGTGTGCGAACCACTAAGAAAACAACTACCACTGTAACACCCCAAATTATACCCTAACGGTTTGATAACATGTTTAGGGTATAATAAAACTAATAGTATATTTGTCCGGAATAAAATAAAGATAAAAACAAAAGTAGGAATATGCATAAGTTAAATTACAAATAATAAAGAAAGATTTGAAATTTGTGTAAAAATATAAATAAATTGATTTGCAAATATTATAAGAGTTGGAGGACCAAAGTGAAATAAAAAAGGGATAAGATCGAATAAGGATAAGGCTAGAAAGAAATATCTTATTTTGGTGCTTGGAGAAAAAAAAAGAGGAGAGTAAACACGGATAAGAGAGAAGAGAAGAAGGAAGAAAGAAGAGAAGAAGAAGAAGATCACGGGTATGGATACGTGTCTTGAGTTGTATGGAACTATTAATTATTGGTATAGAATTTGAGTATAGTTTTTATTATGGAAACTATGGGAGTATGGAAGTCCCAGTTTTGAGTGCAGGGTTTAGATACATGGTTTAGAACCCTCACATCTTGTGTATGGTTTGGGTTTGGGAACTCACCAAGCTCATTTCGTATAGGGTTGAGTTGAGAAAAGAGCTCAAGACCTGAGTATGTGTTTAGGAAGAGTCCCAGTTGCAAGTTAGACCCAGAAAATTCCCTATTTTGATCATATGCAGTGCTTGGACCTTAGAAGGGTTTTAGATTCGAAATAAGGGAATTTGGTTGTAAGTCCTGCTAGTAAATTGTATCCACATCAATGAACTTGATGTTAGGCTTTTTAATTTCTCGATTTGGACCTCTGTAGACCAAGTTATGGTCCTTTTACCGAGATCAGCTCAGCTAGATCTGGTCGGGTCGGTCCGGCCGGTTCGGGTCGACTAATAGGACCTTAGAGGTTGATTTTAGGTACTAAATAAAGGGAATTTGGAAGTGTGTCCTTCAATGAGATATGCCTTATAATGACCTTGATGTTAGGCTTTGAATTTCTCGATTCAGGCACTGTGAAATTAAGTTATGGTGGCTGCTACAAGCGGTCGAATGGGCGAGAGGTCTGACCCAATGGGGTCGTACGGCGGAGGTCGTGGGGCGCCGTACGACGAAGGTCGGCCATCTGCTCATCTGAGAGAGACAAGCGGGGCGCCGTGCAGCGGAAGGTCATCAGACACAAATCTGGCGAGTCAGCAGACCTCATCACCGTAAGAGGTCGTCCTGTAGTAGTCGGGTTAGGTCGACTCGACCCGGTTCGGGTCTCGGCCCCGTGCGGGTGTGACTATGTATGACCTCGACCGGAGTCCTGCTTCGTCAGAACTTTCAGATTTGGGTGTTCTTGGACTCTATGGAAAGCCCATTGAGTCGAGAATCCATTCATGCACGGGGAGGATATAAGATTATCAGGCAGGGTGTCAGAACAGGCTCGCGAAACTCGAGTCGGCTCGTCAGTTCAGGTCGGCCGATTTGGGTGTGGTCTGATATGACCTCGACTTCGGAAGATCGTAACTTCTCGTCAGAACTCAGATTTGGGTGTTCTTGGATACATGGAAAGACCCATTGAGTCGAATCCATTCATATGCATGAGGAGGATATAAGGTGTCAGACCGAGGTGTCATACCGAGCTCACTAGGTCAGTCAGCCGTGCGGGTGTGACGTGTGACACCGGCACTGGAAGGGTCGTAAACCTGCATCCCGGCTGGAGTTAGATTGTTCTTGGACTCTCTGGAAACCCGTTAATTCGAATTCATCCATAGACAACTTGATAAAATTGGAACTCATATTAGTCCCGGAAAACATGAAAAAATGTAGGCACTACAGGTAACCATAGTTATTCATATTATGAACGCCTATTATGAATTCATAAATAGCTTATAAGCATACATGGTAAGCATAGTTATTTATGCATATAATGAGATATGAAAAATGTAAAGACATGAATAACTGATTGTATATATATATATCACATATGATTGCAGACTAATGATAATTATTCGAAATATAGAGATATATATTGAACATAAATCTTATATTGATTGTCTTACTTAGAAGCTTGGTAGAGGGATAGATGGGCATTCCTATTAGGGAAAAACAAATTGCAACATACAAGTTCGATATGAGGCCCGATTTGGGTGAGTGAGATGAATCCGTTTGGATCACGGTGGCCTCGAAAGGGTCGTACAGCGCCTTCGGGCCCTTATAGATAATTGAATTGTCTCGTCTGTGTCTTGAGTGCAACCAGGCCCTTATAGACCCTTGCGCCTGATGAAGTCTGGCGCTATCAGGCCCTTATAGACCACTGTTTAACCACCGGTGGTAGCGCTTTCGGGCCACTTATAGTTTCCTGTATCCACTTCTAAGGTTTATGCGGGCAGTGAAACATAAAAGAAATTATAGGTATATCTGTAGATGAAATGTAGAATATATGACATGATATGAGAAGCATAGCCTTTGCTATCCGATGATAGTATCTGATTACAAGAACAAAGTAAAGTCTGAGATGTGTAGAAAGTATATGGAAGATGATAAGAAATAAGGCGGTTATAGAAAAGTATATATATATGAGAAATGAAATACGCCAAATGTTATATGTGTTATATGCGTTTGTATGAAGTGTGGTGACCCTTAGTAGGAGTCATCCATGTGTATAATTCCACTAAGCGTAGAAGCAGCACGGGTGTTCAATCGGGTGTAGGTCTGAGGAAACCGGAGGGCCAAGACCCAATCCACATCGCGATCCAGGCCACACATGATAGGTGCCTTGGAAACCTTTAGGTCTATTTTGTATATGAAATTTTGTAAACCAATGTAAATGTGTAAATGTTGAACACCCATGGAGCTTGTATATATATATTTTGTAATCCGGCGCTAGAATATATCTGAGTTAATTGTTAACATTATATGAATGAAGCCCAGACTTTAAAGTTTATGCGTGAAGAAAAAAAAAAAAAGGAACTCTTCGACACCTATGCGAGTTGGGGCGTCACGATAAGCGTCAAACTAGAGGTATTTGAGCTTTACATGAACCGAACCTTCTAGTAGATTAAATATCCCATGAGTCATTATGTATGTGTCTAACCATCGTTTAATACGGATAAATAAGTCATTTGTAAATGAATTATCTATTGTATCTATTCTAACGATTGTGCGGGGAAGCCTTAGTTGACCAATTGGAAAGCTATGAATGAGGAGATGAAATCCTTAGAAGAATGGAAACTTAGGAACTTGTTGATGAATCCTCTAGGGAAGAAACCGATTGGATGTCGGTGGGTTTATCTTTGTGAAACCTGAAAGCGGATGTGATGATTGAGCGTTTTAAAAGCGAAGTGTATGGTACCACGAGCCTATGGAATTGATTATCTGAGATACATTTGCACTTGTAGCTAAAATCCAGCACGGAGTTCGAGTCTTATTGTCTCTAATTTGCGAACTGGATTGACCATTGCAACAATTTGATGTGAAAAACGCTGCTCTACATGGCGAGTTAATCAGAAGAAGTGTATGGATTTGCCACCCGGGGTGCATGATACGAAGTGCATTGTGGGAAAGTGTGCAAAATTAAAGAAATACGATTGTATGGGCACAAAACAATCTCGAGCATGGTTTGGAAGGTTCCACGCGAGTTCATGAGGTCTTTTGGCTACCATCGGAGTAATTCGGACACACTTTATTCTTGAAAAAACAGCATGGTAAGATCATTGCCCTTATTGTGTATGCTGATGACATGGTGGTTACAGGAAATGACCCTCATGAAAGGAAGACTCTACAAAGTTACTTGTCAAGCGAATTCAAAATGAAAGACCTCAGTCACTTGAAATATTTTCTTGGGATCGAAGTGTCTCAATATGATAAAGGGATTTTCTTGTCTCAAAGAAAATATGCTTTAGATTTGTTGCGGCTGACGGTATGTCGACATGTCGACTAGTTGATACAGTAGAAGGATTGAAGTTATGTGTTGGGAGGCCCAATCAAGTGTGCGATAAAGGGAGATATCGGAGGCTCGTTGGAAGATTGATGTACTCAGCCCACATAAGCGAGATCTTGCCTATGTTGAGTATTGTTAGCCAATTTATGCATAATCCTGGAAAACAACATATGAATGCAGTTATGCGCATTTTAAGGTATCTGAAGTTCGCTCCTGGAAAGGGCATAAAATGTAGATTGTCAAAGTGTGGATGCATATAGTGATGCTGACTGGGCTGGAGTAATAGATGACAGACGATCTACTTCGGGATATTTCACCTTAGTAGGTGGTAATCTCGTTACATGGAGCGAAAGCGGAAATGTTGTTGCCGCGTTCAAGTCACGAGAAATTTGAGATTTAGGGTATGACACTTGGAATATGTGAAGTATTGTGCTAAGACTTCTATTGATGGATTTGGGCTATCTGCCCTAGAGCAAGCGGGTCGGCTATTGTGACAATGAAGCGATGTGATATTGATCATGTCCGTGCAACATGGTCATTACAAAGCATGTGGAGGTAAAAATGGTCTTCATTAAGGAAATTGGATGAGAAAATTGTCGAGTTCCTGGGTCGATCAGAAGATCGATTAAACGTGTCCTCATGAAAATTTGTTTAGTCAGTGTTCTCAAAGTTTTTAGGCAAGTTTGGCATGTATGTAGCGTCATCTGTGGCTGAGGGAGTGTTACGATATTGGATTAATAGTCGAGATTCTCTATTGTAATTCTTTCCTATTACTATTCTTCTACGTGGGTAAATAACTTAATTATAGGAAAGCTATTATATTAACTCACAGTTTAGAGATATTTATTTGTTAGGTAAATAAACAATTATAGGAATAAACTTGATTGTAGGATCTACTCTTATGTCTCTATAAATAATAAATGTAAAAGATACAAAATTATTATGAATAAAAAAATATTCTTTATTCTCCGTTTTACAAGTTTTACAACATCTTCTTTTTGTATCTCTCAATCGTCCCATCCGCTTTGTATTTAATGAAAAACACCCATTTTCATCCTACAACAATTTTTCCTTCAGGCAAAGTAGTAAGAGTCCATGTTTTGTTCTTCAATAGTGCCTCCATTTCTTCTTTTATAACTTATGTCCATTTTGGGCTTGTCAAAGCTTTTTGAACATTCACGAGAATATGACAAGAGGAGGGTTCCTGCACAAATGTTTTGGGAGGTTTAGAGAGTCTCTTAGTTAATCAACGAGCCTTTGAAAATGACATGGCATGTGCACCATTTCCCAAAGGTTGGGTTAGTTTGAGGAGGTTGGGGAAGATCGCCATTAATATATCCCAATTTGTCTTTGTAGGAGATGTACATTTCAACAATTTGGGACCACAGAGCCTAGTTGGTGTTGGAAAGGATGCAACCCTTCCATAACAATTTATTATCTCTCCCTTACAAGTACTGCTTGAAAATCAACCTTCATCTCCTACCATATAAATTTACACGTTATATAGTAGCGACGGGAGATATATCGTGGACAACTATAAGTGGTCCGCAATTCCTAACATAATGAGTCACGGACGATAATGTCAAAGAACTCCATGATTGTCCATGTGTTGTGCTCGGTTATGATTGCTTCACTGACGCCTTAGGCTACTTGTTCAATAAGCTCCCGAGCATTATACCTATATACGATGTCTGAGGTAATTGAAATGGTAGCATGCCCGACCTCCTTGAGTCACATGCCCGAAGGGTCTCCATTAAATTCAAGTCATCCACATGGTAGTCATGTGAGGTAAGGCTTATCCCATTCTAGGTGCCATCCAACTTAATCCTTATCTGAGCAACGGATGTCTGTGATTTGAGTTTGTTTGTTCAAAACTTCAGTCATTATGCTAGTTAGTTCAAGAAGAGAAGAGTTTGGTTTTAGATTCATCACTAAGGTTTGGGTTTTTGGAATCTGCCATTCAGACTGAAAGAGAAGGTTTTGCCATTCAGATGGGGAAAGAGGTAAAAGAATGTGTCATGGATCAGAAGAAGGTGTCACGAATCGGTATTCTCTACCATGACAGCTTTTTTGGAAGAAAATTGTATTTTTCCTTTTCTGCTCTTTTATAGAGAACATATATATATATATAGACACTCACACACGCAGAATCTCTACTCTATTTTTTTTACTATACAATGTTGTCCTATAAATCAAGGGATTTACAATCAAATATTTATACCCATATATATATATATATATATATATATATATATATATATATATATATATATATATATATATATAGACACACACAATCCCTACTCTATTTTTTTTTACTATACAATCACTTTTCTGGGCCACGTTATGTCTTGAAGAAGGATGTTACCGATATTACCCCTTGGGGGAAGATGCCACTCTTTTAATTCTCCTGTGCTCTGGCTCAGTGACATGCTTGCCAAGAAATCTGCTGCTTGGTTCTGCTATCTGTAGATGTGTTGAATTTTTAGGTTCCAACCTCGACTGATGATCTTCCATCACTCCTTTATCATGTATCTCCTATTGGGTGAGCCATGATTTTATTCTCTAATTTGACGGCTCATGCCAATAGCAAGTACAGTAGATGGATAACAAACTAAGTGGTGTTAGGTTCACAAACCAAAAAGTATGGCAAATTTTAATCCAAGGCAAAAGCCATTTTGGATGCTTGGAAGTATATATTTGAGTAAGTATTTCCATCAAAATTGAATTTTTTTTTCTAAATTGAGTAAGGGTTGTGAAGTTTTCTAAATTGAAAAGACTCATTATCCACTATCCACTTATGTGACATGTCCCTGTCAATACTTTATGTCTTTGAATGGATTTTGGGTTGGAATTGTCAACATATTCTGTATAATTAATAGGAAAGAAAAAAGATGATTGGATTAACAAAGCTAAACCTGGCATTAAGAATTTGGGATAAGTTTAAAGTCAATATATAAAGGATGTTTAGACAAACACTTGTTCAATTAATTAAAAATGCAGTCGCAATAAAAAAAAATAGCCTCAAGGTTTAAAGCTTTAGGCTTCACCTTAATACAAACTTTAGGGTTGAAACTAATTATGTAGCGCCACAAATTTAGGGGTTTGTTGTGGCCGGGTGCCCGCGAATATTCGTGGATGTCGAATGCTTAAACATGGTCGCGAAATCGGGCGATCTTTTATCTGGGGCTCTGCACATCTGGCTTGTCGGCGTTCCTGACAGCATAGGGTCCGCGATGCGATAAAATGGCGGCTTTGTATGTATTATCTTACAAAATATATATCAAGTATGTGATAGTTGAAGTTATTACATTACTTTTAATTCAAACATATATTAAGATTTACAATTTTAATACATGTTATACAAAATGAAATGCGAAGCCTGTCAAACTTTGTTTTCACAAAATCTGACCTCTAGTGAGTTAGTCCTCTTGTACCTCTCCACATACACGAAATAGTGATCCCTCGGCCCGGGGTGAAGCGATGCGGAATGATGATAATTTCTACATGGGTTGCTTAAGTACCTAAGTGTCGTGTAAGCAATGACAGTCGCCTTCCAGTATCACGTAATCTTTACTTGAATGTCTGCATGTACCCGATCCATTGTTTTACAATTCATCATCGACTCTCTTTGTACTTAAGCGATATGCGGGCCAATACGAGTTTTTTCAAGCAAAACATTCTTGAAAGCAACTCTCAGTTTAGTGGTAAATATATTGAATCATATAGGGTGAATTCTTTGGATAATTTTTGAAAGCAGTCGTAGGTGCCTCAAGGATGAAGCTACATTGTTGAATTTCACTACTCGAGCGATTAACTGGAAAATCTTGGCCAAATTCCTTTTACAACCCAGTTTTCATATTTCTTACAATTTCTTTCATGTAAATGCTATTTCCCTTTTATCATACAAGATTGCCGGTGCGTATGAAATGCATTATGTCGTTGACAATTCATGCTAATATATTTTACATGTATATATTAACAAAATTTGATTCACATAATTCATGTTATTTAATTCACAATCAATAACATCAAAAATTAGCTTCGCGTGGAATTTGATAACGATCTAGCGGTCATTTTGAATCGTGGCAGCCTTGAAAATCGCGCGTACGTCAGCGTGAGCGATTGAAACCCTCGGGTCGGCCTTTGTTCACGGCTATGAAGGGATTTCTTCGGCTTTCGGTTCAGATTTTGAGACCGATACTTGCGTGTCAGCTCGACAAATCTCCGAATTATAAAATGACTTTTAGAAGAATAGCCGTGGAAAACATACTCTTGCTTGCGGAGTTAATCGGGCTGCCGTCGGTCTTTGCGCTTAGCCGCTGCCGCGTAAAACAACTCACCTTAGCATTCCGACCGAGAACCCGGCCAGTCCGAGAGCGGCAAGGAAATCAGAAGTCACTCTTTCTCTCTCTAAAATCTGAACCACACCTACTGCGTTTTGTGTTTCCAAATGAAGAAGAAAATTATTACTTTTTATCTTATTCAAACTTTTAAGAAATTATATTTATGTCGGCCCAAGTTTTGGATTTTTGACCACGTGGCTTAATACAAGCCATTCATTCGGCGTCGTCACCATTGTCATTGCAACATGTGTCGCTATGAGTCACGTGTAGTAGGTGACTTTTGTCACGTCGCGTGCTCTTCGCGTAGTGATTTAAGGCACTCGACACTTCTAAAAACGTGAAATCGACCGTCCCTAATTCAATTAAATTCGACATTGCATCCGTATTTCTCACAGACGACCTAACCCGCGGTTAAGTCCGCTTCTGGCCATCCGAGATCAGGTAAAATTCTGATTTGCACTCAATTACAATTTTACAATTTTTCAGAAAATTAGAATTTTCTAGGATTTTACAAATTAACTTAACACTTAATCCTAAGTAAGTTTAATATGAACTTTAGAATTAAAAGCCTACTAGTTAACATTTAATCCTAAACAAGTTTAAGTAATAAACTTTCAAACTCATTTAGCATAGTCTAACTTATATTTTACATAACTCATTCTTCCCAGTGAACAAGTACTTCTTCTATAAATACAAAAAAGTTGATATAATATATATGTTTCTACCAAATTCATTCACAAGTGGATGTCAAAAAAAAATTCATTCATAAGTATAAATGGAACTTATTCTCACTTAGGTTAAAATTACCAATGGGTTAAAATAAGAATAAAATTGAATTACATTGGAAGTAATTAATACCAAAACTAAATTTGGAGACAAGATTACTATATTGTATTAAAAAATGATTAGTTTTAAGAAAAAGAATTATAGTCAAGAAATCATTAAAAATTGAAACACAATAGAGTATTAGCCAGACACCTATTCAATTAATTGAAAATAAAAAGCTAGTGGAAGAGGTTTGAAGCTTTAGAAATGGAGCCGGTCTTTGGCTAACCTTAATCATGTCTGAGTAAGGTTTTTAATGTCCTACTTTTAATTTTAACAAAATTTAAAAGGTCAAGTTTGAAAATTTTCTTAATATAGTCTAATTCATATGCTACATATGCTTAATTTATCCAGCATGAACACTTCTATAAATGGAAGTTTATTCTTATTATCTTACAAACCAATTTCTTTGTGACATTTAGATTCACTTTAATTTAGTTCACAAGTCTAATGTTTTCTATACATAAATAAGTTTCTAAAAAGGCTAATTTAGACAGATAACTCAAGGAATTTAACTGACTCACTAGCTGACGAAACTCGATCACATGAATGATTAAATATTAACTAATGAGTTTTATATCCTCGTAACTCCGACTTAAGTTCTCGCTTAAACTCGAATATTTTTTCAGAGTATAAAATTTTAAAGTTTTTTTTAAAATTTTATATCTCTATTTGTGATGACATAAATAATATATCTCTATTTTATTCTTAAACAATCATACATTTTTATTATTTATTTAGTTATAAATATATTTATTTTAAAATAATTAATTTTCTTTAAAGAAAAGATGTGTTATAATTGTAATATTATTCTTATAAATTATATTAATAAGCTTTAAGATTATAAACGCGATATATATATATATATATATATATATATATATATATATATATATATATATATATATATATATATATATATATATATATATATTCCATACACCGATTCTCTTAAATGGGATATATAATACTCAGTGGCCATGACGAATCCAGATTAACCTCATGAGCTACTCCTGACTCGACTAATCAAAATCTCTAATAAAAACCTGACTCGGAAGAGGTTCTCAACTCGACCTCGACCCGAGCCCGGGAACGTTAATCCAGCCGAGCCGAGCCCCTACCTCGAGCCTGCTCGACTGAACGTTAACGAGCCGAACTCACTGCATCATTAAAGACTCTGGGCCGCTTTCTATTAAGAAATACAGACAAATCAAGCCACGTCACATCTCTATTTCATCGCACTGCATATCCATCCTATTGATGTCATGAAAAGAAAATGACATTTAGGATGAAATTTTTTTGCTTACGCCATAATATTTAAAGCGGTGAACATTATACCAAACAAAATAAAAGACAAAAAAGATTAATATGGTGGTATATTCTAGGAATAGCCTTCTTATGAAATAAAAAACAAACAAAAACTTGGTAAAATATGGAAACACCTCCCTCCCATAAACCCTCAAAAGTTGACATTTTACTTAATTTGGGGATCATTTGTAGTGTCTATTATCTTCTAATAATTGCCACCATTTTTGGCATATTTGTGAGTGAGTTAGATGTATTATTTGGGGAAAAGAGTGGCAATCTTATATGGGGAAAGTGGTCAAATTGGTCAGAGAGGGAAGAAGGGGGGTTGACCCTAAAAACGACAAAGATCCCTCCTCCACCAAAGTTATAGAAAGTGAAAAGACATGGTCTCTACCTAAATTTAGTTGAGGGCCAAGTGTCCATAGCTTTCTTAGTTAATGGGTCCTTTCTCCTTTCTCCTTTCTCCTTTGTGCTTTGCCTAGAATTCCTCGCAAAAGCAACCCCTGCCCTTTCCCATTCTCTTTTAACTGTTTTTAGGGCTTTGGGGGTTCCTCTAAATCTTAACCCCCCACCCCACAAATCCACTAGCTTAAGGGGGATGTGTCTCTTTATAGTTTGTTCTTTCGCTTTAATATCTTTCCATCTCCATCACTAATATCTCCACCCCACGCTCTTCCCCCCACGCGCCGCCTCCTCCACCCCTACACAAATACCCATCTTGGCCCCGCGTGACCCCACGCACCCACTCCTGAGCGTACGGAGGATAATAAATGGAGACAAGCTAGGACATAGGAATCCCCAGCTCTCCTTGCTTATGAGACATTTGGCATCCCACCCCAGATAGACTTGGACAGGGAGGAACCAGTGGATCATTCACTCACCTACACTCTAAATTTTCGCTTTTATTTTTATTTAATTCATTATACATTAAATTAACAATAATCCATGCTAGGAGATGTAAGAAAAGTGCACTGGTCAATACATAATCTGGCCCTTCATTTAATCGGACGGCGGTAGTAACTTTCCGGTCTAGGGTTATATTGTGGAAGCGAGTAGCGGATAAAATCTCCATCCATGGCTCATGGCTGCCTTATCATGTATCCATGATGGAGGAGGGGACATGATGAGGTTGACGGGATGATATGAAATTTGAAATGATGGGATGTGAGGATGACGTGGCAGGGCTCCTGAATTTGTTCTTATCCGGAAGGGCCGAGCCCCATGCTTTCCGTTTCAGTACTTTTTGTCTTTTCCTTAAAATATAAATATAAAAAAAAATAAAAAAATACAGGCATATAGATATCTATAAGAGGGGCAATTTCGTCAATTCCCCAGTTGAAGATAAAAAGGAAATGAATAGCTTTCGTTTTTTGGTTGTTTTCAACTTTTCACTCACCTATCCGTCGCCATTTCCCCTAACCTAAGACGTTTAGCAGCCTAACACAATAATGGAAAATAATAATAATAAAATAATATATCCTAATAATAATTTGTCAACGTGGACCATTATTTAAAAAATATATATATAATAGTACGGAAAAGTAGGATTGGATCTTTACATGTAAAGTTTGTTTTCACGGTGATAACCCAATTTTGCCCTAACAAATATCATATGACGTGTCATGAAAATTTTATTTTAAAAGAAAAGAAACAATTCTTTGGAGGTAGTCTTTTATGGTTGTATGATTGAGAACCAACATGCAAGTCTGCATGCGCACAATATTTAAAGGAAAATAAATGTTGAAATGGAAGGCATAACATATTTGCTAGGTAGACAATGTGAGCGGAAATGGATGGAAATCAGAATCATCAATTAATGGTCGGAGGAGGCAGTTGGACAGTTGGATGGCTCATGGTTGATGGCTCCATGTCCAAGACATGAGAAATTTCCCAACTATACGTTTCAGCTATTCAAAGACATGTGACACACATGACAAGGGGCTAAAACAATGGTCTTTAGTCTCATTCTTTCTTCTTCCATTTCCTGTTTTCTTGGGGTGATGTTGGATCTTGCCGGGGTGAAATCTTTGAACCATAGTTTAAAAAAACAATAATAATAATAATGGGTATCGTCCTAACTCATTTGTTTGAAGATATCAACTTCTATCTGAGTTGTAAGCTTTGTTTTTTCAACGAATATAAAATCCTGCATAATAGCCTAGCTATGTAGACGACAAGTTGATTCAAATCTTTGCCTTCCACGAAAGTACTATGTAGTTTTCTAGCATTCATCTTTATAATAAAAGTTACGCACAAATAATGGAAAAAGACTTGCTTTTTGGGTCTTGCAAGTCAAGTGGAACCGACTCCTTAAAATATGAAAGACCAACATTTTGACATGACCTAAAAAGCCGAATGGAAAGCCAAAAAAGAAATGTAGAAGCAATGTCGTGACTTTGTATGTGGGGTAAATTAAAGAAATAATGTTAGGGGGTTTATTTTGGAATAAGTCTGCATGCAATGAGCCAAGGATGACGTAGAAGAAATTGACAGATTCAAAGATAAGAATATAAGAGGAGAAGGATTGGAATGAAGAAAGGGGAGGGAAAAAAGGAAGACGGGGAGTGGTCACAGATTCCAAGAAATGAAAGTTGGTGATTATGAAATGATGGATGGAGGGAGGGAAGGGTTGTCATGAGATCGAATACATGTTCCCCACGTGTAAAGATAACGTGATAGTGAAATGTCATGTCTGAAGGGATGTATAATGAATGTAGTATTGCACAGAGAGGAAAATAAAGGAGAGGAGAGAGGAGAGAGAAGAGAGGAGAGGGCAATGGGGGAAAGGGAAAAGAGGGCAAGTCAGAATGAGGAGAGGAGACATGGGGGTGCATAATCTTGGGGATTCGGCCGAGCCAGCGGCCGCACCCTAGTGTCGGACACTTAGCATACAAATGCCCCCAACCCAATCAAAAAACTACTGAGAAATGACAGCTCCTCACCCCTTCCCCTAAACAAAACTCCAAATCTATTTCAACATTGAACATAACCAAAAAAAACAAAAAAAAAAAAGAATTCACTTTCTACCTCTGTTCTTCTATCTCTTGCCAGGATTCAAAGCTGTAATCCATTTCCAGCCTAAGGAGTGGACAAGGGTGATGGCATTATGAGCATAATGTAAGGTCAACTTGGTCATTTGGTGTCAAAACCTGTCATATTTTTTGATTTTGACAGTAAAATTTTTTAATCAATGACAAATGGGAAGTTAGGCTTTGATGATGAGTGGTTTCAACCTGATGGAGGGCTCTTGTAGTGACGCTGCAACAACATCAAGCCTTGTGCTTCGGCCACCGACCCCCCCTTGGAGGGGGGAGTTAAAATAATATAAATTTTCTTTTCTATAATCTTCTAGACCAGAAATATCAGTTTTCTGCCGGGGTGGGGTGGGGTGGGGTGGGGGTCAATTGAATTTGAAGGTCTCGATGACAAAAGGGACTGAAATGGAACCTGTCCAAATCATGGACACCTGTGTCCTTGAATAAAAACAAGCTCCAAACAAAAAAGATAAATAATAATAATTAGACGGAAAGAGAAAGAAGAGAGGGACTCATAACTAATCCCCGTATGATGGCCAAAAAAACTAATCCCATATTAAACCATTCATTCATTCATTAATTCATTCCTCGAGCCACACCATCCCCCACCCCACCTCATAATTTTCTCAAAATGTCGTTGGGTCAACTCGTTCAAACCTCACTTTACAACTGTCTTAAACCTTAAAAAAAGAAAAAAAAAAAGAAAACCCAATATGACAATAGGCATTAGAGGGCTACTAGCTAAGACAAATGGTAATATGATTGTGAACATGTTGGCTACTTGCCTAATATATTTTAGTCCACCATGTTGGTGGGTGGCTGGAATTTGGTTTCTCTATCCCCATGACATGATTCCCATCTCATCCTTCTCTAATTTCAACGTGAGATATTGTGGGGGATTGAAAGAGAGACATTGCCTGATCTGAGGACTAATTTGCTTGGGAATGGGCCTACAATATTAGTTGTGCTTGGCGCCCATTCTTGATTAGAATATGATATGTGTGTTTAAAAGGCCATGTACGGATCCCCCTCCCCTACATTACAAAAAAGGGAACAAGATCCCTTCCCACCCCCATTCCCCATCCTATCCATGCATTTGTCTTCCCTTTTGTCTCTAACTGTTTTCCTCCTTTTACGTCCAGGTTAATCATCCTTTGGAATTGGACCCCCTCTTCTTTTTTTCCTTTTTTTCAAATATCCATAATGACATCACTATTCATACAGTCATACTATTACTAAGACTTTGTTTTTTTTTAAAAAGCTAATCATTTTTTAATACAATGTAATAAACTTTCTTCACTCAAACCTCTTCCCTCCTCATATCCAGTATTTTTTAAACGTTGACGCTCTTATCAACTGAGTTGTGTTTATGGACACTATTAAAACCATGTTATGTCGCAATTTCAATTTATTTGAAATAGGACCAAAATACCTAAAACAAAGATTAGGTCTCTTGATCTAAAAAATATTTGATAAAAAGGACGAAATATTTGATAAATGATCCAATAAATTTTACGTATGATCTCAATAAATTTGGAGTACTATCATATGTGTTACTTTGTACCTAAGGTTTTTTGGATCATTAATAAAATATTATATTTTTTTTATCAAATATTTTTTAAATTAGAAGACATGACATTAGTTTCAAGTCTTTTCAAATAAAATAAAATGAGACCTCATAACAAAATATTATTCAACTTATTTTTTTTATAGTCTCAAGATTCATTCAAACGATGCCGTGGTCCTCCTCTTTCTCTTCCTCTCCTGTTACAGCTCATATGTCCAAACCATCATTGACCATATCAATGTTTATATATAAAAAGAAAAAGATGAAGCTTGAATATGAAACAAGAGCCAAAAACCTCGCACAGGTCATGTGTTTAATTATGGTTGTGTTTGGTTTCATCACTATATTCGTCATGGAATCAAAAGATATTTTTTTTTTTTTTTCTATCCGATCAAGGTTTCTAATTGCTTTGTCATTTCTCATAATCAACGATTGGATTTATGATTTAAATCAAGATTCCGAACCATATCTTCACAATGAGTAACTGTTGCTATCCTAGAATTATTCTTTCCTTGCCAATTTGTCAATAAATACCTTTTTTCTACTGCAAAAATCGCGTCAAATATCTCTCTTGATTCCAAATCTAATGTAGCCTCGAAATTTGTCTAGACAAAGAATATTAAGATCAATAAAAATGTAGGTGGATTCTTAGGATCGCCTCATACCAAAAAGTATTAATTATTGATGAACAAGAATCTCATCCTCAATTGTTTATTTCCTTGTCACTTTATTCTAATCCTTTTTTTTTTTAATTTTTCTAGCATATTTACGTAATATGCTCTTTGTTTTGACCACCAATCATTTGAAATAAATAGTCTTTAAAAGCGTAAAAGAAAAAGACATTTTTAATTATTTACGAGTATAAAGAACCTTCACTAATTCTCCTTTTTTATCTACTTGTTCATCATGCCTTACCTCACCCTTATCATGCTTAATATAAAACTCAATTATTATTGTTATTATACTCATTCTATTTCTTGCTATCATTATCTTTAAGCATCAGTGTCAAAATGATGGCCATGAGACATTTAAGATTATGATTATCAACTTCAACCCCTTGTTTTTTATTTTTATTTTTTATCAAAGTAAAGCATCTTCTTTCAATATCTAGCGTACGTACTCACGAGAATCATCTTATTTGTCATGAAGGAAAATTCTTAGTAGGAAGCCAAAAAGTATTACTTATACAAAACTAGTATTTCTAATTGTTGGAGTAGATGAGATTAGATTATACAAAAAACATGTCTTAACTAATCTATATAAATGTACACGCATGTTCCACCTATGTTACAACACTTTATGTTATAGGGAGCCAACGTTATAAAAACAAAATAAAAGTATTGAAAAAAAAGTTTATAAACAATTAATTTATTATTTCTCAATTATGATACTTTGTTTTTCTAATTTTCAAGGTGCATAATTACATAACAATATTTGCTAGGAAGTGAAAATAAAGTGACCCATTTACAATATCTATTAGATATTTGGATTGACCCTATTGAATGTTAACAGAAATACGCTTTTGCCTTTTAGGTTATGGAATATATGAACAAAAGTATCGAAAAAGTTTATATACGTTTAATTTATTTCTCAATTATGATACTTCATTTTTCCAATTTTTAAGGTGCATAATTACATTACAATACTTGCACGGAAGTGAAAATAAAGTGACTCATTTACAATATCTATTAGATATTTGGATTGGGCCTATTGAATGTTAACATAAGTACGCTTTTAGGTAATGGAATATATGAACCTATAGAATTAACTAATCTCCAAAATCATGTTGATTCCATTAATCAAAGGTTGGGCTAAAGATTGTTCAAAGATTTTGTATGGGGGTACCACTCTCTGATTAATAGGGCCCTAAGGGTCGATTGTCATAAAAGAGTGTATGAGACTCTATTCATCACAAGTGCAACTTGATCCAATGAGATCATGATAACCTTATTATATATTTGAATAATTTTTTAGCATTAATCCAATTAACAACTTTCTCATTAGTTAAACACCCACTTTCGAATCTGATTTAATTATCAATACCCATGTTTCACATTTCAATCTTCTAAGTAAATTCATATCCATTTATTTAGAGTATCTGAAATGGCATGTGAAATATTACATGATGTCCCCTTGTTTTTATTTTTATTTTTTATTTTTTCCACCTTAAAGACATAATTATTTATACAAATAAGATTAGGAAGTGCATCTATCTTTGTTTGGATACCGAGAAAGCATCTTCCAAGTTAGGATATTAAAAATAAAGGTTGGTGCGAGTAGCTTACAACCTCACTTTTCCATTGGAAGTTTGTTAATCCTTCCACGAGCATTAACCTGTTGCCTACCACTAGTTTTATTTATTTATTTATTCACCAAAGGAGTATTACACCTACACTACCTTATATTCTTATCTACTTTCATTTAATTTGATTATCTTTTTAATGTAGATACGTTATTAAGAGAATATAAAGGAGATAATTTTTTCTAAGATGAGATCTAAACTATTTTCTATTTATTTATATAATAATATTCTAGTAACGCTTCTATCAATTTACATGCGACATACAACATTCCACGTACTCTTTATCTTAATGGACCCGCTAACAACTATTATTTTTTATTAAATTAAAAAAGAAAAAGAAAAAAAAGCATAACAATCTTAACTGTTAGATGCTCTCCCAAGAGTGAATAAGTAATTTTATATAGCTTAGTCTATGAATGCATGTCATATTAATTTTTGGGTTGGGGGTAATAAAAAATAATGTACAAACCAAATCAAGGATGCTTCGTTCAATTTCTAATTCGGTATGCGTTGCCTCTCATTTTCATTGCTGCCAAGTGTTTCATTTTATATGCCCAATAATTTTGGGTCATTTTCGCATGAAAACATTTTATAAAAGAAAAAAATGAAATGAAACGGTCCTCGTGACCCACCCTCACCTATATGCAGTTACTATATGTGAGAAGGATTTATTAATTTTTTCGAATTATTAAATTATTTAATTGTAAGCATATTAATGATGACGTGGCCCCTCCCATTGGAAACCTAATCATTGTCGAAACCGTTTAGTTTTCCTTGCAATTAAACCGCCAGTTCCCACTCTCTAAGAGACGGCGGTTCATCATTAGGGATGGAGCTGCGTTACATGCTGATTCTTTTTTTCTTTTTCTTTTTTTAACTTTTAATTTTATTTGTGTGAATAAATAAAATATAGGCCTGTGGCATCAACAGAGGAGCGAAATCTAGCTTGAAGAGAATGGAGAGATCAGGACCGTCCATCAAGATCGAGGAGTGATCGGAGAAGCGACGCAACCAGTGGTTATTCATTGACTTAGAAAAAGAAAGCCGCTTTTGCAGGCCACTCATTCAGTAAATCGACGGCCGAAAATCCAGGGAGTTTGCTAGAGAAACTGACGGTATCCGTTTCGCCACGTTGCAAAATTTGGGCAACCGTTAAATAAAGATTTAAAAAATCTGATAAAAAGGGGAAATTCCTGATGCCATAGTCATGTGCATGACATGTAGGCGCATTGTAGGAGAAGAGGAGGGGGCATCGTGACCTCCATGACCCACATGAGGACCGCATGACATGGCCATGACGAACCCATGATGATGACAATGATGAGAGGGAGGAGGGTAGTGGCGGAGATGGATGGAATGATAAATGATGGTGTGGGTGCATGTTGATGGTATGATGGATGAATGGATGGGGAAGGGGTGGGGGTGGGGGTGGTAATGATTACAAATGGGGTCATGATGGCAACGCCTCCTTCCGTAGAAATAAATGATTAAAATCAAGGAGAACACACAAGAGACTGCGCAGCCACAGCCGCCATTTCTTCATCACCCTTTTTGTGATGATTAATTTTTATTTATTTATTATTATTATTAGCAGCAGTAGTAGGAGGTTCTAGGGAGAGAGAAAGAGATGGAAGGGGGATGTTTAAAAAGCACTGAATTAAATAAAAAAGAGGAAAAAGAGGGAAGGGAGGGAGTGGGGTTGATTCTAGGGGGAGAGAGAAAAAAAAAGGCCAAAAATCAGGTATAAAAAGGCCCCATTAGAGCACTTGTTTCGCAATGATGAACTACTCACTACCTAAGAGGAGGAGGAGAAGAAGAAGCTCAACGGCTTTTTAACATTTTTCGTTTTGAATAACCTTCTTTATCTTTTCTTACCTATTTTCATAGATACACATACATATGAGCTGTGTCTGTGTCTCTTCTCTTGGTTTCTCTAATTTCGAAGATATGCTGGTGTCTTTGCCTTTGCCTTGCTTATAACACACGTTATTCAGGCTCGTTTAGAAGCCTTGAAAAAGCTGCGATTTCACCTTCTTCTCCTATAAAACCCGCCCTCCCTTTACAGCAGTCCGGAAATAGTGAGGTTTCGGATTCAGGGTTTGTGGGTATTGGAAAAGAATGGGAGAGAAGGGTGTCGGTGTCGGTGGCGGTGGCGGCGGAGGTGGAGGTAGGGTGGTGGTGGTGGTGAGGAAGTTCGACCAAGACAAGGATAGCAGGAGAGTGGAGGAAGTGGAGAGAAGGTGTGAGGTCGGACCCAGTGGGGAGCTCTCCCTCTTTACCGACCTCTTGGGCGATCCAATTTGCAGGGTCCGCCATTCTCCGTCCTTCCTCATGCTGGTAAATTTTCTTATTTTTATTTATTTTCTTTAACCTCCTCCTCTTTTCTTTCATTGTATTAAGTCGTAATAATAATAATAATAATAATAATAATAATAAGGGCTTGTTGATATGGTGGGAAGTGGTGGTGGTGGTTGGTTAATAATCCAAAGAAACTTACCAAAAATATGGTGATACTGATGATCAGGTAGCTGAGATGGTGGGCGAAGGGAAAGAGAAAGAGATAGTAGGGATGATAAGGGGTTGCATCAAAACCGTTACATGTGGGAGGAAACTCTCCAGAAATGGAAGGAACTCCAATGATCCTACCAAACCCCTTCCTGTTTACACCAAACTCGCCTATATCTTAGGCCTTCGCGTCTCTCCTTCTCACCGGTACGCTCTCCAGCCACTTTTGTTCTCTCAATCTCTGTTTCTTTGTTTTATTATTGTCTTTCCATATTTTGCTTTACCAAATATGGGTATTAGAAAAGACTTTTATTTCTCTCTCCATTGCCCATTTCAATGGCTTTTACTTATATATATATAACTGACCACCTCCCTCCCTCCCCACTTATCTTCTCATTATTGCCTCTTAAATACCTTCCTTCTATTTTGTTTTTCTCCTTTTTAGATCATCATGTAAATATTAAAATATGGTACTTCGAATCATATTAATGGGGGGGTTTTGAATTTGAATATGAATATTGCAGGAGAATGGGTATTGGGTTGAAGCTGGTGTGTAAAATGGAGGAGTGGTTTAGAGAAAATGGTGCTGAATATTCCTACATAGCTACCGAAAACGACAATCAAGCTTCCGTTAGCCTCTTCACCAACAAATGCGGCTATTCCAAGTTCCGGACTCCTTCTATCCTGGTCAACCCAGTTTTTGCTCACAGAGTCCGTCTTCCCAAGAGACTCCATATCTTTAAGCTCTCCCCCTCCGACGCCGAGTCCTTCTACCGCCGCCGTTTCTCCACCACCGAGTTCTTCCCTCGGGACATTGACTCAGTCCTCAACAATAAGCTCAGTCTCGGCACCTTCGTGGCCGTTTATTCCGACTCGTACCCCACCGAATCATGGCCCGGATCGGACTCGTTCCTGGCGGACCCGCCTGAGTCGTGGGCGGTTCTCAGCGTCTGGAACTGCAAGGACGTGTTCACGCTAGAGGTTCGTGGCGCGTCGCGCGTGAAACGTGGCTTCGCGAAAACGACACGTTTAGTGGACAAGGCGCTCCCATGGCTGCAGCTGCCGTCGGTGCCGGAGGTGTTCAGGCCGTTCGGTCTACACTTCATGTACGGTCTGGGTGGAGAAGGCCCACGCGCGGTCAAGCTGGTGAAGGCGCTGTGTGGGCACGCGCACAACCTGGCTAAGGAACGTGGGTGCGGGGTGGTGGCCACGGAGGTGTCGAGCCGGGAACCGCTCAGGCTAGGAATCCCACACTGGAAGAGGCTATCATGCGCCGAGGATCTATGGTGCATTAAAAGGCTTGGGGAAGACTACAGTGATGGCTCGGTCGGTGACTGGACCAAATCACCCCCTGGTCTTTCCATTTTTGTTGACCCCAGAGAGTTCTAATTTAAGATTCTCTCCTCTACTACAAAAAAAAAAAGAAAATCAATCTTATATTAGAACTGAAAAGAAACCATGAAAAAAGTCTTTTTTATTTTTTTTTTCCTCAGCTTTATTTTTTCTTCTTTCTTTTAGGGTTTTTTTTTTCTTTTAATTGTAACGATTTGGGAATGGGAAAAAGAGAGAATGAGAAGATATGGGTTTTTGTTGTAAAAGGGAATATCCTCTTTTTTTTGCTTTTGTAAATGGATGTTGCTTTTTTCGATCCTCCCAGTGCCAAACGCAGCCTTAGTTTCATGTGGGGGTTCCCTTGTCTTTTCCTCTTCTTTTCCAAACGGTCCTGATGAGATATGAAAAATCATGTGTATCCTAATATCCCCCCTTTGATGTTTTTTTCTTTCTTTTTAAATAAATTTAAATTATCTTTTTTGTCATATATTTCTTTTGTCCAGTCCACTAATAAATATGGGCACCCATATTTTCTTTCCAACGTGGCCTTCATACTCCTTGGCTTTTTCAATACATTCATAATATGATGGAGATGTGTATGAGGATTTGAATTTGGTGGTTGTTGATAGGAGGATTTTTTTTTTAATTTTTAATAACTTCAACCTTTTATGATGAAATGGACGCGTGGTTTGGCTTTAGTTGCTCTGGTTTTTAGAGTGACAGATGGAAAAGAACACAGAGGCCCATATCCCATTTTCCTCCCTTCTGAATTTTTAAGATTGTCATAATAATAATAACAATTAATTATTATTACTTTATTTTTTTTAAAGAAAAATAAATTAATTTATGGTATCTGCCTGTCCTTCACGGGGTTTGCACTAAAAATATCATAAGAATCATGAGAGTGGGAAGTTGAATGTATGGTTGAGCTCACAAATAAATGTGATTGCCAAGTCCCACTGCTCGTGCTGGTGGCCTGCCTTCTATATTCATTGGGTTATTTTTTCTTCAGAGCGTGGAATTAGTGGTAGGTAATGGTGAAAAACCACCCATCCATCTATGGGATCAGTCATTTAAATCCATATTAAGTAAACATGATGCACATTCAGAAAGCTAAAAAAGAGTCATGGGGGCCATCAGCCATGATATGGTCACTTTCAAATTCAAAAGTAACACCACCCCCTCCCAAACAAGTATGAACAAGAGAAGGGTTATGTAGCTTTAAACCCTTTGAATAACAAAACATGATAGATTGATAACTACTAGATTAGGCATGTATTTGACTAATGTTTTTTGTGTTTTTTTTTTGGTGGGTAATAATGCATACCAAAGTATACCTAATTGTAAATTAATTAAGATATCCAAGTCTCCTCCCAAGTCTCATTCTACACCTTTTACCCACAAAAGATGTTCCCTCAAAAGTGGAGTTTCAGACTAAAAAGATGATCTAACTCCCTTTTTATATATTTTTCTTTCTTGGGGGTTGACTATGAGGAGATGTGTGTTGGGTTTAGGTATTTAGGAAGGTGGAGAGGAAATTAACAGTGACCATGATAGTCAAAGATGGTAGGCATTTTGCTTGTCTTCTTTGTGAGTCAAACGTAAGAATGGCTAAAAATTGTGTATCCTATAAACACTTGCAGGTTAGGTGGTGAGAGTTTGATAATCTCAACCTAAATTTGTCTTTAAGAGCATCTTTTGAGGTAGTCTACTTTGTCTGTAAGTATGATTTCTTTTTCTTCTTTGGAATAAAAGATGGGAGCCATTGAGAATTTTAGAACAACCCACATTGACTCTTAAGGGCTGTTCCCCCACTGTAAAATAATTGCTTTGTTGAATGTAATGGATATGGATTGGTGCTTTTATGTCATGAGTATGACAGACTTTCTTATATTGGGCAAAGTCAAGGTCAATTTCATTCGGGTTTGAAGTTTTGTAAGTCGAAATCTCTGGCACGAAGATGACAATATCAGAGCTTAGGACACGTGCACCAGCTTGAGAGATGAGATGACACATCCTTAATGGGCCCAATTTTTTTTGAACCATAGCACAAGTCACATCTGCAGGTACTGCCACTTGAGAGATGAGAAATGCACATAGTGTATTTTTTCAATCAAAGAATATTATCAAACAGAGAACATAAAAGAATCACATTAATCATGAATATTAATATTTATAACGTCTTTAAAATAATTTGACTGCCACACATTGGAATCTAAACTACTAAACCATTTTTTAACTAAACAATCAAAAGTTCAAAAGTTCTATTTGCTTATATATAAACATGACATCGTATCATTGGGTAGAATGGGTCTTTGGTTTCCCCAGCACATCATATCATTACTAATAAATTAACCTGGTGTAGCTCAGTTCATCCGAATCTGGATTTGCTCCCCCAATATCACCGGTTCGAGTCTTCAGTGGAGGATTTTTATCAGAGACCATTCACTTTAGGACCTTATGGAAGTTATTTAAAAGAAAAAAAAAATCATTACCGACAAATCAAGAACCAGAAACTCTTAGCATTCCTCTTTTTGCTCACAGTACAGCAAAATTGGGTCATTGTTAAAACCCATATATAAAACATAGAAACCCAGAAAGGGAAAGACAGACCCTCCACATTTTTTGGTGAATGAAAGAAAGACATAAAGCAATACAAGCATGTCTTTTGCTCTGTCTCTTCTTTTCATCTCAAGGTTTTCTGGAAGCTGTAAGTTGTTCGTTCTAACTTCCTAATGTTAGATTGATACAATTCTGCACCAATGGCCCAACTAACCCTCGAGTTTCCCCCAGGCTGTAGTTGCTAAGATACAGAATGCCTCCTACTTCTGGATGGAGTTGATTTTGTTTCCCCTGCATTGGCCGAACCGGGGCTCTCTGATGTATCAGAACTGCTGTTTTCGCCTAGTTTTTCTTTGCTCAACCACAGTTTTGAAAAAATCTTCTTTGACATGAGCAAACCTTTCACTTTACTGGCAGCAACATTTTCGGCATTGCTTTTAGGACCATCATTCAATTCATTGCCACTTCTTTCCCTGCCCCCACCTCCTCCGGCCCCTAACCTTAGAGTAGCAAGCTCCCCTTTCAAAGCCTTGAGCTCCTCTTCTGTTGGCACTGCATCCCATTCGTCTTCGGTGTTTGTTGTTGCAGACCTGGAGCTTCCATGGGATCCACCTGGGAGTAAGGCCCTAACTGACCCTGCTAGATCAGGCGTGCTGCTGCCTGCGGATGATGTTGCCGCCCTAACCTGCTCAAAGAACAGGACCTGCACAACTACTCGCAAGGGGAGCCGCTCGTTTTGTACAGCATGCATGCAAGCTTCTGGTGATAGTTTCTTGCAGTCCATCAGCCTGCATATTCTCTTTTTCTCGTTCTTGCTGATCCCAGGGTGTTCCTGCACCAGTACAGAGTCAGCTATGGCAAACTACTGAGAAACATTTGGGCTGTTCTATGGTAAAATAGCATAATTCATGTCACCTTCTATGCATGTGGAACATGCATCAGAATTGGGAATCTTCCATTACTGAGTTTTTGACCTACGAGTAAATTATTCATCCAATAGCCTACCACATTTTAATGCAAATATCTCCAGACTTTAATTATCATGTTATTTTGACCATTCAACAATCTACCAGTGTAATATTATACAAAGATAATCCCAGTTCCAAAAAACCTATCCCTTCAATGGTGCTGTGTTCATAATGGGACTCTTGACTCCAACATGTATCTGATTATCGCAGCAGAACTAACTCATACCAGAAAACATGAAAAGAAATCTAACTGATTTGATCACAGTTCAAAAGGTAATTGCTAAAACTAAATTGCTGAAACCTACCTTCAGATACATGTCAATGGCACGGTAAAGTCCATCATGTGATGGTCTTGGAAAGCCTGATACCATTTCAGCAAGGTCAACAAACTTAGAAAGAGGTAGATTGGGATCTCTTGCAATTTCAGCAAGGTAGCCATCAACAAGCTTAGCCACCATCAACTTGGAAGCTTCTGGTACAAACCGAGGGCTTCTAATCTCCTGGAATTCATTTTCCCCAGGAGCACTTCGGTCCTGCATCACAAACTCCTCAACCAGATTCTGTACTATATCGACATCATATATAGTTGCTTCCCCAGGGCAGGTCCTAATCAAAAGATCAGTCACTGTAGCCTCCTCCAGCTGCTGGCCGGTTCTCCTCATCAGCTCTCTTCTTCCCATTTCTCCGCATTCTAATAAAATAGCTGCTTTCAATAACTTGAGCAAAAAACTACAGGGAGCACTCCCTTTCTCTGTCGGCAGAAGCCATACTATAGTCTCTACCAATGATCTATTCTTTAGGACATCACCACATTGGACCATACCCTTGCTGAAACCTGGTAACCTTCTCATGGCATATGCCTTCAGAGATTCTCCAATTACATCTACAGGAATTCCTCCCTTCGCTTTGATTGTTGTTAAGACACGCTTATATGAATCAATATGAAGCTCACAGAGGTCTTCTACCCACCAGTCCTGTGGAACAGTCTGCTGTTTTCTCACTCCATTCCAGTGAGGATCATTTCCATTCTCAGATGGGAGTTTTTTCCGGTTATAGGTGTATGACCAATCCACTTTGGATGTATCAATGGAAGCCTTTGAAGCGATTGAGTCTAGGCAATGGCTGACTACCTTAATTTCCTCGGACCAAGGAAGAAGAGATTTGGTAGTCTGAAGAACAATGATTGAGTCTTTCCAGCTCCGGAAGATGCTAGTATTGAGAAAGACTTCAATCTTGTAGATTAAGTTTCCTTTTTCAACAGTTTCATACATCTCTAGGTACCCAGCTGCACAACGAGCTGCAACTACATTGTAGGCATTAAGAGTGACTGTCATACCGTAGCAAAACTTTGCACATATCTCAAAGGCAACAGGCCCACCAGGAATATCCTGGATATAAATTTCATCGTTATTCTCTTCATTTGTGTTGGCAACAAGCTCCTGCAAGCGAGCACTCTTGGATAAAAGAGGAAACTACATAAATTGGTAGTGTATGTTAGTATTACCAAACAAGTATGAAGTAATTAAAGAGCATATCAACAGAGTTAGACCAGATTTGCAGGAACATGAAGTGCCACACCACATTAAAGGTCCTAAATTTGGGAAAAAGTCACTAAAACCCAGATGACTTAGCCAGTCAAATATGTTAGACCAAAAACAGTTCCTATTGTGATGGTTTGACCTTTAATTGGGTTGTCCAATATAACCAGTGTAAGAAGTGTGAATGGCTAAACCAGAACACTCTCACCGGATCCAGTTGATTCACCAGTAAACTATCATTCCCATTCTACACCTTTTAACCAATTTTCAGAATGTAGGTAGGACCATAGATAATTCTACCTGGTTAAATTACAATGATTAATCAGTTGAACCAGGGTAAAAACAACCATGTGCCTGGTTGTGTTATACTCTGACCAGTAAATGTTTTGATTTTTATTTTATTGCTATAACTGTTATTAATTTGGGTGTAAATTCTAAAATGTTCATTCACAGTGATGTATCAATCCTGGTATTACTAATTTGGAGTATAGATAGCTTCGTACCTTGTGCAGGTAAAATTTCACATCTCCAACATTAACAACGATATCAGTTGCCAATTCAGTTGCCACATACCTGGACATTGAAATGTTTGATTAGTTGTGCTAGTAATAAACCTTAAGTAAATGAGTACATACATAATTGGTAAAACAAAAGAACAAGCAGGCTGAAAACAAAGGTTAACAACACTGATAGAGATTGTTAACTCTTAACTTTAATTTCAATTTCAAAAGAGCAAAGAAACAGCAAACATTTTTTCCTCATCAAAATTCTAGAGGTGAATCTCAGATGACCATATACATGTGTGTCGAATGCCTCGTCTTGGATCCTCTCATGGATCTCAAATACCCAAATGAGAGATGGTGTAGGCTATTTTCATTCATCCTAAATTGCATAGACCGGAAGAAGCTGCAGGTAGGTTATGAGAATTATGCATACTATTGCCAACGAGAGAAAATAAAGAAAAAGCATGTTGAAGCTGTATTGATTGGACCTACACCATATTGATTGGACCATATGCTTGAAGCTGTATAGGAATTTCTTTTTAGTTGTGTTTCACTTTTCTCAAAGTTTGTGCTCACTCAGAATGGAAGTAACAAAGCATTTAGATGTAAAACTGATCAGAATTCAAATAGCTTAAGAGAGTATAAAAGAAAAAAAAAAAATCTTAGGCCCATGCTTTGGCTAAGACATAGGAGTCTTCATATTCCAGTTTCACTTGGAACAGATGAAAAATAATATTTCTGACTTTCAACATCAGACACCTTACTCTCAGAGAGAGCACGGGAAGGAGCTTTGAACATTTAGGCAGTTAGGTGCCATTGGAAGGGGATTTAAGCACCCTTGTCGACCATTTACCGTAAGGGCTAAGGACTAACAGAAAAATGGATTCTGCTTTAGATTTCCCAGCTAGAGGTCCCCCACAAGATCTAAATCAGGTATATAGTCTCCCTGGGCATTATTAACAAAAACCCTGATCATGCATATTTAGCCTGGCTCCAAAGTCCTTGATCTCAAAGACAAAGGGCAACCACCATACATCCTTGTTTTCCCTTGGGCCCGTTCAATCAGTTCTAGTTACCTTCAAGGTAAGGGGCCCCTTCAATTCCACCACCTTGTTCAGATACCTACCTTGAAGGGACCTAAAACAGTAATTACTCATACCATACAACTACTTATCAAAATACATTGACATAATCCAGAAATACTGCTTCCATTCACTAATACATTCATATCTCAATGCACATTCATGAGGTACCACTAGAAAACCAGTCACAGACATTATCACACATGGATCCAAGAGGGATGCTTAATATGATGTTCAAAGGTGGTTTCACAAACTTAAATGAAATGATAAAATAGTCATTTACTGATGGTTAAATAAGTAAACAGTCCTAATGGAATGTTTATAGGAATTACATTTGTGACGTTGCAAAATCCTTCAGATGATTAGTTTGCTCAAAAGAAGGAAAATTGAAACTCTGCCAAAAAGATACTAAAAGAACATGATACAAAAAATGGACTCACTTAGAGGGAAATCAACCCCTGCATTCTACATAGAATAAATCTGAATTTTATAGCTGTCAGTCAAACACGATGAAGGATCCAAATAGCTAGAGTAGTAAGTTCCTTCTCTTCAAAATTCACCACTTGAAATTCTCAGAAATCCAAAAAGATAAGATATTATCTTTTCTTCAAATCTAACAAGATAGAATTCAAGAAAAGACATTTACATAAAGAACTTCCAAGTGCTAGCCCCTTTTAGAATACTATCTTACTCAACTCCCTTAAGGAAACTTTCTGAGCTGAGAAGGCAAGTAGAGCTCGAGGAGGAAAGAAAGAATATTGATTAACATCACAGCCTTCTTTCATTCGACACGGAAGGATTCCTTAGAATGGGAAAAACAGAGTGAGATCATGAGAAGGATTTGGGATTATTAACTCAATATTCCTAATTCCACTTGAAAGTAAATTGATCATTTTAGGCCAAAATTTCTTTTCTTTAATAACTCATCCTCATCTTTGATAATATTTGAAGGCAAAAGATATCAATGATCAACTTCATTCCTTTGTATTATTTCAGGTGCCAAATGAAAGCAATTAACAAATGAATCATTTCCTTTTCATTCTGTTGATTTCCTTTTCCTTCTTCCTTCCTATTTTAAGAAGTATTTTAAAATTTGAACATCCATCTGAATGCCAAATCAGTGGCCCCTAAAAGAGCGCAATTGGTGTAATCTTTCAGCTAATCAAGATGCCCCTCCAAAAGAAACTGGGTCGGCATTTGAGTGGCATGTGGAAATGAAAATAATCCTTTATAAGAAACAAATCCATACTTTATATGGGATTTTTCAAAATTGGGTCACCATTAAATACAGTTATGAAAAAAAAAAAATTAACATCCTTTCTTGAGATTTTCTAAAAGGTACATGTAATGCAATGGAATAACAATGTGATAAGAGCAAATAATGGCAATAATAATAATAAAAATAACAACAATAATTTCAACTGCTAAAATAAAATGGAATAATTTAATTTTCCACATGCCGCCTAGAAACCAATTGTATCTTGAGAAAAACACAAGGCAAATACAGAGGTCTATACAAATAGGTGAAATATTTCTCAAGAGAAAAAGGACAGTTTTCCATCCAATCAGTTAGTTGGGAACCAGACATCATGAACGATACTATTAGCCACATATCGTTGAAGAAAGCAATGCCTGCCACAATATGGTTAGGATAAGGTTTGAGAACAAGACAACCAGATGAGTCTCAGAGAAGGAATTGGGAATTCCAGAGTGCCATAGAAAATACCCTTTGTTTTAGGCTGAGAAATGGAAAATACCCTTTTATTCTAAGATGAAAAAATAACACCCAATGGAAGTATGCTTCAAAGTGGAGGAACCCAAATGAACAAATCATCTAAATACAGATCTTACATTGGAAAGGAAAATCCTAAATAAAACAGGTTGTCGGTAAAGAAAAAGAACACCAATCCAATTGCAATGACAAAAATAAAATAAAATTTCAAGAAGAAGAAAAGGGAAACATAAGTGGGCTCCCCAAATGCAGATCTCATACTCACCTAATATTGTCCCCATCTGCCTGAAAAGAATCAGGCTTTGATCCAAGTTTCATGAACTTCATTTTGATGAAGCAAAGATCTGTTTTCCCACTACAAATCCAGCACCCAATTTCCACCAAATCCACAAAAGTTCAGCAAACCCTAAACAAGACCATAAACTTGAGAAAAGGAAAAAGGGAAATGAAAACCCTCTGAGGAAGGATTGAACTACTAAATGTGACCAAATTTCTGGCTTAAAAGTAAAAGGAAGAATTGATCAAAGAAAAAACTGATCTGTTTGTTCTAGTATGACCGAATCTTTCCCATCAACCGAGGCAAAAGAGAGAGAGAGAGAGACTAAATAGGGGAGGGGAGTTTGTTTGTGATTTTTAACAAAATGTACTCTTGAATGGGAAGAGACCCAAAGAAGAGATTGTTTCCTGAGCAGGTAGCAGAGCCCATGGACCCCGGGCACAGAAAGTAAGCCTAGGAGACATTGCCTACAGATGCTTTCTCAAACACTATAAATAATTCTCCAAACCAAAGAGAGAAACAACCCTCCACTTGCACCATCACTGACACCACAACCCCAAACCCTTATTTGTTTATCTTTCCATATGCATTTCCTTTCCTTGTTCTTTATTTTCCTTCTTCAAGAGGTCAGACGCTGCCAGGAGGTGTGTTGGTCCACAAAATTTCAGAACCCAAACCCTAGAATCCAAATTCCTTTCCAAATCCACTTTCACCTTCCTCCCCAATTGATGCTAGAACACCTGCAGCAGGAAACAGCATTTCTCGGTATGAGTTGAAGAAACCTCCAAATATATAGACAACAAGCATCTTAAACGCCATTACCAACAAAATGGTATCAAAGTAGAAGCAAACAGAAAACTGGCCAAGGTGTCATTGGAACTATGATAATCAAAACAACTCAATCCAGTAACATACCCATTTTCTTACCAAATCAAAGACCAAACACCCATTACAAAAACCCATCATCCTCTTTTTGGAAAACACAACCCAAAAACATATTCCATGTAAATTTTGCTTTAAAGGCAACAAATTCAACGCAATCCCAAATCTTAGGTCAGAAAGATCATCCATGTTCACCAAGCAACAATCAACACACTAATGCACCAAAAAAACAAAAAAGAAAAGAAAAGAAAATGAAACTAACCTCAAATGAAGCAAACCCAACAATACCGGAAAACTAATTGATTGAGTTAAATGGGAAGCATCTAAAAAATGAAGCAAAACCAAGAGAAAAACAGAGGAAAAGAAAGACACTCCAGCCTTGACATGCCTTAAAAAAAATGCATATTTTCCTTCTTTTAAGTTTTTAACTATGCAAAGTAGGAGGAACCAATGTGAGTGGGCAGAACAACAAAAAATTCAGTTTTTTTCAGTGCATGAGCACTATACCTTGGGGACAAGAACCAGCAGAACCCCACATATCATAAAGACAACCCTACAAAACCCAAACCCAAAAAACCACAACCCATCAAAAGGATGAGCTGTTTCTCATC
This sequence comes from Tetrastigma voinierianum, assembly GCA_016808115.1. Classification (NCBI taxonomy): domain Eukaryota; kingdom Viridiplantae; phylum Streptophyta; class Magnoliopsida; order Vitales; family Vitaceae; genus Tetrastigma; species Tetrastigma voinierianum. The sequence goes on along the minus strand of JAEQBH010002845.1, from coordinate 899,816 downwards.
TTTGCCAGCCATCCCAGCTACACAAAAACCCATACCTCAGAATGTTCCCCCCCAACCCCTCGTTTGAATCAGCACCACCACAACACCCACCCACACCTCCACCTTCCTCTCCCAACTTTTCACCCCCCAAAAACCATCTAAATTTCACTTTCTTTCACTTCAACCGCCATGAACAAACCTTTCCCTTTTCCCTATTTTCTCTACTCTATACCAAAATCTTGTTGGTATATGTTAATGTTATGCACGCCAATCTGACAAACTCAACTTCGATGCTCCCCTTATGTAATACAACTTTACCGCCTTAGTTTTTGTGTGCGAAAAAACAACCCCTCTATCCCAGAAAACGACTCCTCCATACCCTCCCGTACTTTGATGATAATGCAACATTGCAACCCATTTCTTTATTTATTTTTTTAATTATTCCCCAAAAAAAATCATAAATAAAGTAGAGACTGTAGATTGATTGTCTCCCAGTTTCTCCTAACTTATCGTGATATCAATCTATGGGCCCTGTCCCATGCTGTGGTTGTCACGTGGCTTACTCATGGCTTCTCACTCGGCCTCTCTTCCCCACTTCATCTTCAATACGATTATTCTAATTTCTACTAATATGCTGTGAAAAGTTTACTTAATAATCTAAGATTAATTGATGATAACTGGGGAACGGACCTGGTGTCCCACGGACGGAAAGGTAAAAGATCTATACGAAGGGCTTGAACTTAACACCTTAAAGACCTTTTTTAAGAACATAGTTCCAATAAAAAAATAAAATTGGGACTAGTTGGTGAGAAGGCATGTGCGACGTTGCAGCCCTGAACAAGAGCAATGAAGGGATGAGATGTAGCTTAATAGAATAGCTTGCAAAGTTGAATATGGTGATCCCATTTATTTTTGTGGATTGGTTGAATCACAATGATGAACATCAGAACATCTCCCCTTAACCTAGTGGACAAACTGTGACCACAGCTTCAACCCCCTTTCCTTATCCAATCTTTTTCTTTTTTGTTCCTTCCACTTCACATGCCATGCTCCAATCTCCTTACTTCAATGCCACCAAAAATCACAGCAAATCATATACAATTACATGGGGTTTTATTGTATTCTTCTTCTTTGAACACATCCCCATAATAATGCTGAGCTTTATTTATATTACTTTGCATTCAGACTCTGACCACTCAAGCATTGGTTTTAGGTATTTTAGTATGAAGGAGCAATGGAAGACGAGATTGGTTCTTGAGAAGAAAAAGAAAAGAAAAAAGGTGAGTACTACTCCTAGTTTAAGTTTGACATAAAGCTGTATCATGATCTTGGAAAAGATATTGCGGAATGGAGTAAGGTTGGGAGTAAATTGTATGTCTCGATGTGGTTTTGTCAAAAGGGTTTATTATTTTTAATACATGTCGCCTTCCTAAGGGCTTTTAGTTCCTAAAATACTAAATGAATTTGTAGAATCTTAATTGAATACATTAGAAGCTTTGTGGGGATGTGGCCACTGCCCACTGGGAGAAAAGAGTGTCATCTTGGGTGTCACTAGTGTTTGGCCTAATTGAAGTTTGACCCACTACAACATGTGGCCTGGCTTAGCTGAAAGGCCCCTTGCATGCCCTTCTTTATCAGATTCTTTTTCTCCCCTTTTTTTCTTTTCTACTTGGTGAGGAGAAAATGATGCTGAATACATACAGGGGATGGATGATCTTAGTGTCTTATTGCCTTGATGTTTCCCCAAGAGTACAGCCCTAAATCCTATTAACTGATCTTGTTCAATATTCCCTGATGATGCCTTCAAGTCCTGTCAATGGATAGAAAATGAATATGGAGAGAAAAGAGAGAGGCCAGATGACTGTAAGAAAGCACATGGGCACAGATTCTTATGTTCTGTTTAATGGCACTGAACAGTAATAATCCTTGCTAAAATGCTGCCCAAGGGACTTAAACTAATCATGATAGCAAGTGTTTCCAAGTAATATATATATATATATACAGCTTAAATCCTGGACCTTCGTGACATCCTTCATGACATCCTTCAAAGAAAAAGGAAAAATAAAAAAGAAAGAAAAAAGACTGACCATGATGGATCAGTGTTCTAAAGTACTCCTAGTTTAAAAATGACATCTTTTCAATACAATGAACATGCTAGTATTTTCCCTCTTTCTCTTTCTTTCTAATTTAAAATATATGATATGATTTAGGATTATATCAATCTTAAAGACACACCAATCCACTTTTTTAATTAATTAACTTCTCCTTGCTTGATGTGATGATTAATGTGACCAAAAAAATCAACTTTGAATCATTCAACATTTCATTTCAATGGAAAAGGCAATACTTACAATAATTTCAGAAGCAAGGTAATGGACTGTGACTACTCATCACATCTTTTTAAGCCATATATTTGACACTGTCAAAAGCAAAAAATCATAGTAACATTTATTTCAAGCGAAATTATTCAATAAAGCACCATAGATAAAAATTTAAACAAGTGACTTTCTGATGAAGCTCCTTTACAAACCACAAAAATGAGATTGGGTTACATTTAACATAGATTCCCATTTTTGTAGTAAAGGTGTGATACCTGCACGAACCCTAATAATTGTTGTAACAAAAGTAGAAGAATTGAAATATTGGGGTGGTCCATACCTGGAGAGAGTTTGGTCTCTGTTTGCAGCTTTTGATCTGCTTTTTTCTCATATGTCAAAATCCCAAAACCTGCAGAATCATACTCATCATGAATTTAAGCTCCTAAAATAAACCCCACATGAAGTTTTATGCATCTGAATAATATCTGGGTCTTGGAAAAAAAAATTGAAGGGAAGCAAACTAGCTACTCAAAGTCTTGAACTCATCTCCCTGCGTGATGATGAACAGCAGCATTATATGATGATTGCTCTGGATTTTTGTGGCTAAATCAGTAAAAATTCCACTAACTTCACATCCTATAATTGGAATTGCTGCGGTGTACCGTTTTGAGATAGGAGATTGGTGGTTGTTGGAACAAGGTCCATGGCCCGTAATTGAATGAAAAGTGTTGTCTACGTATCGAATAGAAATAAGAAGGAGATGAGTTTAAATGGTTGAGTCTACCAGATGGGTTTGGGCGCACACCAAACTAGGTGGGGTGTCTCGCCTTGCGCCGTCGCCTTGTCAGATCCATCAGAGCTCAAACTCGATTTCGGTTAAATTCATGCTCTATTTTGAGCAGACGCATGTTGTTTTGGATTATTTTTTTACGAACAAACATAATACGCTCGTGGAGACACCTCGTGGTATATTTATACTCCCGTTTTTCCTATTTTTTTGATATAGCAAAAATATTCTCATCACTTCATCATTATTGTCATTTTTGTGCGATTGTTCTGCAAACAGAGGTTGAGTTCGTCGGGGTCCTCCGACTACGTACTGCTTCGAAGGAACGAGATCCGTTCTATCTTGTGATACGATTGTCCACTATCCTCGGTACAAATTGAGGGGTCAAATTCGTCTTAAGGACACAACGTTTTTCGTTAGGCTCGGATCTACTTTATGCTTTCTAATTATTTGTTTATGCTATGAAGTTTGTTTATCGTAATTTTGTTTGTTTTTGAGCGAACCACGAAGTCTAATCTTAAAGGCAATTTAATTTTTCGTTTCTATGAGAGCGAGCGTACGTTCGTTACAATTTTTCGTTTACGTGTAGCAGCGTACATTCGTTTAGTTAAAAATATTGGTTACAATTTTTCGTTTTACGTGGCTTGGCTTACGTCGTTTGTTAAATATTGGTTACAATTTTTCGTTTATGTTCGTTTCTGTGTTACACATATCTGTTCTGCTCACTTCATCATCACTGTCATTTTTGTGCGATTGTTTTGCAAACAGAGGTTGAGTTCGTCGAGGTCCTCGGAGCTAAATAAACCGAGAGGAGCGAGATTCGTCTATTACGGGAGAGCGATTGTCCACTATCCTCGGTACAAATTGAGGGCGAATTCGTCTTAAGGACCTGGCGTTTTTCGGTTGGGCTCGGATCTACTACCTTTCTAATTATTTGTTTATGCTACTTGAGGTTTGTTTCCTTCATAATTTTGTTTTATGTTTTTTGAGCGAACCACGAAGTCAAATCTTAAGGCAATTTAATTTTTCGTTTACGTAGACGAGCGCTTCTACGATCCGTTACAATTTTTAGTTTACGTGTAACTAACGCTACGTAGATTACGAGTTTTTAAGTTACGTGTAACGACGCTTATTAGTTTACATTAAAAATATTGGTTACAATTTTTTCGTTACACGTGTAACAAACGCCTGATGTTCGTTTTAAGATTTAAAATATTGGTTACAAATTGTCGTTTCTGTTTGTTTATGTGTTACACATATCTGTTACCATTTTTTCGTTTATGTTCCTATTCACATTTTGAACGAACACTTCTGTTCGTTATAGGTTATTCAAATCCTTTTTTTCGTTTCTGTACTGTAGTTTTACATTCAAATATTTGTTACAGTTTATTCAAATATTTGTTTTCATTTATGTATTGCAATTTTACATTCAAATATTTGTTATAGTTTATTCAAAAAAAAAAAAAAAATTCGTTTTTGTACTGCAGTTTTACATTCAAATATTTGTTACAGTTTATTCAAATATTTTTTTTTTGGTTCTGTACTGCAGTTTTACATTCAAATATTTGTTACAGTTTATTCAAATATTTTTCGTTTTTGTATTGCAATTTTACATTCAAAATATTTGTTACAGTTTATTCAAATATTTTTTTTTGTTTTACTACTATCTTTGGAGTTTTTCATTGTTCGTATTGATATTTGTTCACAATGGAGCAGCGCTCGACTAGGTTAACCTGTTGTCATGGAGAAAAGCCGGGAAGGTTCAGTAGTCACGGAATTTCAAGAGATGGCAATAAAAAATATTGTTACATCCACATTGAACTTAGCAAGATTCACCAGTGAGGATGGTCCTAAATTGGACGTTGGAGAAACGAGATAAAGAAAAATGGGCATTGTGGATACATGGAATCACTCGACCATATGTGTAGACTCATAATATCATGATCTGGAAAATACTCTACATAATGTCTATAGTTCATTTTAGCGGCTAAAGAGTTATGGGATAGTGCGGGCCAGAATCTGGCAGAAGATCTTAGGAATGAAGAAATTCATTGTCGATGGGAATTTACGGAACAGATGGTTGATTCAGACGCGTCTTAGAGTCGGGTTCAAACTTAGTGGTTGTGCGTGATATTACGTCTTGAAGGAATGACTCTAAGTGAGACATTTGAGAGTAGGTGCATTCATTGAAAAGCGCCACCATCTGGGGATTTCAAGAATTATCTCGAGCCTGAAAGGAGTTATCACTTGAAGGCAGTTGTTCGGTTGAGGATTGAGGAAGGCAATAAGAATTTGTCACGAGAAGAAGTTGGGAAGAATCTTAGAAGTTTCAAAGGCTGATGTTGTTGAAGAAGGATTGAAACCCGACAAGAAGAGGAAAATGCCTAGAGTCTCGAGAGAGTTCAATAAGGCACAGAAGAGTTCATTGGCGAGTGCTTCCAAGCGTAGCGAAATGCGGACATCGAGCGAGAAGCGCAAAGCCAGAAAGACGACGAGGCTAATGTGGTGGAAAAGATCTCGATGGTGTTGATGATATCAATCGGACTGCTATGATATCCGAGTGTAATATGGTGGAAACTGGTGGTGGATTGATCTTGGGAACAGCTAAGTCGCATATGTGCAAACGGTCGATGTTTCGTCCTACACGGCCAGGTGAGGTGATGAAAAACTTTATATGGGTAATTCATCAACCTCACAGGTTGAAGGTGTCGAGAAAAGATTGCTCTAAGATGACATCAGGAAAGGTGACACTAATCAATGTTACGCATGTGCGGATGTTCGCGAATTTAGTGTCGGATCTCTCCTTAGCGAATGGCTTCAAGTTGGTTTGTATCGCTGAGTTTGTACTCTCAAAAAATGAAATGTATGTAGGAAAGGGTTATCAGTGATGGTTTGTTCAAGTTAAATGTAATATTTGTTGTAACGAGGATGATTTGAATAAAAGTTGCTTCTTCTTATGTGCTTGAGTCTTCTAACATTTGGCATCTTTAGACTAGGACACGTTAACTATATGTCGATAAAGAAATTAATAAATAGGTTGTTAGAAGTTTAAGCTGTTCAGTGAGAAATCTTAGAGTGTGTGTTGAATCCCCAAATTTTAAGTCCCCTTTCCACTTTGTAGGTAATAGAGTTTGAGAACCTTTAGATTTAATACCTGAATATGCGATATGAAATCAATACCATCAAGGGTGTAATAATAGCAGATGACCCAGCGCACCTTGTAACTGCAGGTGGGCGCATGGTATTGTTATGTTTATTTGCTTAGTAGCAAAGATGAGGCTGTGAATGCTTTTAAAACCTTTAAGGCCGAAGTTGAAACTCAGTTGAACAAGAAAATTAAAATCATAAGGAGTGACAGATGAAGTGAATATGAATTTTCGTTTGAGGAAATTTGTACCGAGTTTGGTATCATTCATCAAATGACTGCTCCTTATACATCACAATCTAATGGAGTGGCGAAAAGGAAAAACCGGTCTTTAAATGAAACAATGAATGCATTGTTGAATAGTTCTGGTTTACCACAGAATTTGTGGGGGGAAGCTGTTTTGACGGCAAATTTTATTTTAAATAAAGTACCCCACAGAAAGACACAACAAACTCTATATGAGAAATGGAAAGGCAGAATGCTAACTTGTATCTCGATGTGTGGGGGTGTTTGGCTAGGTGTTAGGTTCCTAAGCTTTAAAAGGTTAAGGTAGGACCAAAGATTGTTGGCGTGTTTTATCGGATATATGATAGCAATGCATATCGTTTTCTTGTTCACAAGTCGGAAGTCCAATATACATGTCAATCGATCATTGAATCAAGGGACGCTTCGTTCTTTGAAAATATATTTCCATATAGCATGATATGAGTCGATTGTTGACCCTAATAAGGGTCTCGAGATCGTATCTAGAAGTGATCCAAATGGAGGATGAACCTGAGCATAGTAAAAGGCCAGAAAGATTTCCACGTCTTTTGGACACGATTTCTTAACGTGTCTGTTGGAATGAGCCTCGAGACATTCAAGAAGGCTGTGACTTCGCCGAAGCAGGATTACGGAAAGAAGTATCAATGAGTTGAATCCATCTTGTCAAATCATACATGGAAATTGGTTGACCTTCCTCCTGGTAATAAACCACTACAATGTAAGTGGATTTTCAAGAGGAAAAGGAAAGCGGATGGTGCTATTGAATAATATAAGGCTAGGCTTGTAGTAAAAGGATACAAGCAACGAGAAGGTCTTGATTATTTTGATACTTATTCACCTGTTACTAGAATTACATCTATAAGGATGCTAATTGCTATAACAGCGGTGTATAAGCTTGAAATCCATCAAATGGATGTGAAAACGACCTTCTTAAATGGGATTTGGAAGAAGAAATGTATTTGGAACAGCCGAAGGGTTCATTGTTCGGGACAAGAGCGAGAGAAAGTATGTGAAACATCAAGTCACTCTATGGATTGGAAACAAGCGGCAAAACAATGGCGTACTAAATTCGACCAAAGAGTCATGTTGTCGAATGGTTTCAAGATTAATGAGTGCGGTAAATGTGTATATGTGAAGCAAACTCAGAATTGCTTTGCCATTTTATGTCTATATGTAGACGATATGCTTATAACAGGCAGTGATGGTGAGACTGTTAAGAAAATCAAATGTTTGCTTGCAAGTAAATTTGAAATGAAAGATATGAGGGTCGCTGATGTTATTTTAGGAGTTAAAATCTATAAGACATCTGGAGGATTAGCTCTATCACAATCCCATTATATTGAAACGATTCTTGGAAAGTGCAAGAATCTAGATATTATACCAGTAAAGACTCCGATAGATGTTAATTTACATCTTTCTAAGAATCTGGTGAAAACAAAGCTCAAATGAGTATGCTAGTATACTAGAGCGATTTTAATCATGTCATAAATTGTCTTGGAGCCAAACATAACGTGCGGTTAGCAAGCTAAGTTGATTTACAGTTAGTCGAATGAAAATCATTGGAAAGCTATGAAAGCGTTTATTAGAGCTACTTTAAAGCATACCGAAGATTATGCTTGCATTACATAGAATATCCAGCGTACTTGAAGGATATTGTGATGCAAGTGGATAGCAGACACTAAGGACACAAAATCCCAACAAGTGGATATGTATTCACACTTGGTGAAATGACGATGTCTTAAATCATCCAAACAAACTTGTATTGCTAGATCCACTATGGAATAAGAATTTATTGCTTTGGATAAAGCGGTGAAGAAGCCGAGTGGCTTCGAAATTTCTTGGAAGATATTCCTAGGTAGCTGAAACCGATTGCCCATTTGTATGTATACATTGTGATAGTCAAGCGGCGATAAGAAGGACAAGGAATGTCATGTATAGCTGTAAGTCTCGACACATACGTCGAGCATGACCTGATAAGGCAAGCTTATTCCCCAATGGAATTATCCGTGGTATGTGAAGTCAAAAGATAATATTGCGGATCCATTGACAAAAGGCCTAACTAGAGAGATGGTTGCAAAAACATCAAGGGGAATGGGTTTAAGGCCTCTAAACAAGTCATCATAGCGGACACCCTACCTAGTTGACTGGAGATCCTAGGATCTAGGTTCAAAGGGACAACTAAGTTATGAAGACAGTGTAGAGTACTATCTAATTTGTTTTACCCATTTAGGATAAAGGCGGTATTAATATGTGAAGGTTAAGCAAAGCTTTTGAAGTTATGAAACTATATGTTCAAAATCACCTATGTGAGTGTAAAGTGAGGTAAAAAACTACGTGAGAATTGCAAAGTAGAATTTTAAAACACTCATGAGACCAGGCGGTGTTCATGGCCAAAACAAACCTGACGGTGAGACTTGATTTTTGTTTAGGAAACAATTGTGTGATTTCTATTGTCTAGGCTTGAAGGTCGACGAGTTCGAGACATCAAGTCTTGATTGACCGAGTAAGCCGATAGGTTTCACTAAGGAAAGTTCAAAGTCTCGGACTACTTATCCGTGCAAACGTTTTCTCATGGAATAATCGCCTTTGCATCTCATGCATGCCGGGGTATTGATATCGAAACCCGTTAATGTGGGGGATTGTTGGGACTTGGAATGCTGAAAACTATAATTGAATGAAAAGTGTTGTCCATCGAATGAAAACAGAAGGGGAGATGGGTTTAAATAGTTGAGTCTCTCAAATGGGTTTGGGTCCCAAGGGGCACCCCACTTTTGTGGAAGGGAGATGACCTACACCAAACTAGGTCGGTGTCCCCCCGCGCGCGCCGCCGCCGTCGTCCGGCCGGTTTAGGGTCCACCCTCTATTTTTTGAACAGTCACGTTGTTTGGATTATCTTTTTTTCCCAACAAACATGTCTGCTCGTGGAGACACCTCGTGGTATATTTATACTCCCGTTTTTCCCATTTTTTTGATATAGCAAAAATATTCTCCTCACTTCATCATTACTGTCATTTTTGTGCGATTGTTTTGCAAACAGAGGTTGAGTTTGTCGAGTCCTCGGCTACATCTGTTCGGAGGAATGAGATCAGTTATTAAAGAGGCGGTTGTCCGCTATCTCGGTACAAATTGAGGGCGAATTCGTTTTAAGGGCCTTGGCGTTTTTCGTTGCGCTCAGTACTTCTGCTTTCTAATTGTTTGTTTGTCTTTGCGAGATTTGTTTTCCTTCGTAATTTTGTTTGTTTTTTGAGCGAACACGGGAGTCTGATGGTTTCACGTGCAGAGAATCTGTACAATATGACAAATGTGAGGAATATGAAAGCCCACGCCTATGTAAGTTTTGATATGCTTTAATTTGTTGTCCATGATGACCATGCAGTTATATCATGATACTGCCCAAACTTGGATGTGGAGAAACAAAAAACAACAACACATTTCTGATGCGCCCCAAATCGATTCTTCTTTCAATCTTCAATCATGGAACTGGAGCTGCCTGCTCTTGCACTCAGGGCCAGTTTCTGTACCTTTGAACTTTCTATCTCTCTAAACAAAGGCCAGCCCAACTGCTTTCTGCTTGCTCATGTTTAAAAGCAGGGGAGCCCAGAGACTTCCTTTTTGTTTTTTCATTTGGATCAAAAGGGTAAGTGCTAAGCCAAGGATGTAACTAAGTCAAGCTATCTGCGAGCTATTCGAGATCGACTTATAGAATATTCGAATTCAATTTGACATTAATTGAGTCAAAATCGAGTAGCTTGTAAAGTCAAATTTGAATATTATAATACTCCACTCGAGCTACTCACAAGCTTAATTAAGCTTAATGGATAATTTATTGTAATTAAGTATAAGTTTATTTGAGCTTAATTGAGTCGATCTCGAGTAAATTTTAAGTTATGTTGAGTTTGAGTATAATTCTTTAATTGATTCAAATTTTGTCAAATCGAGTTGAATAGTTTGACAATTTTTCAAAAAAAGAAAAACTCGATTAAATTTGAGTAGAGTTTAAGATTTGAGTTTTTTAATCAATTCAAGTTCGAACTTAGTTCTGTATCAACTTGTGTAAATTCGATTACACCCCTACCTAGAAGTAGTTTTTTTTTTTTTTCTTCCCTGGGAACTTGGGGAAACTGATATGGGTGTTGCTGCAACTCAAAAGTTTTGAGTATTTATCAAGTTTATTTAAATTAAACCCCTAATTGACTAGCTATTCAAATAGTGAAAACTACTTTACAACTCTAACTATTTATACATTAATGCTGTTCGATTTATTAATAAAAATTAATTAATTAATTAATAATCACATCACATTATATAAGATATGTTACATCTCATCTGTAAAAAATTAATCAACACCCATCATTGTACATGCTTGACTAAATTGGTACTTAGGCTTGAGTGCAATATCTCATACTTCCAATGGGAGGGTACTGTAGTATATATATATATATTTATTTGATTTGATTTTCTTTTGGAATTGTTTTTAAATTTTTATTCTCCTTTTAAGGTTATACCCAAAAATATGCTCTACAATTTAACTGTTTGGGAAAAGTGTATTTGAGGCTGAAGTTTTTTGAATACGGTTAGAGCAACTCCAATGGGAGTTGCTAAAAATAGGATATCAAATGCTATTTTGTAATCTTGAACAGTGTTTTAGAACCTATGAACAGTGTTTTTACTTCAATGATAGGTGTCATTTTAATAATTCAATGTTTTATTATTAAAAAATATAATTAAACTTAACGGTTATATTTTAAACTATTTTTCGCCTTGATCGTAATTTAACGGATATATTTATATAATGCTGATTCAAATTTCAAATTTTGTCATAAAATTCAAATTTCAAATTTCATGGTTGAGGAAATTCAAATTTGAAAATTAGCAGCCAAAATAAAAATTAAAAAAGTATAATTTGTCTATAAATATGATAATTTTTCTCGTGTTTTTCGTAATCCCATCTTACATTACTGCTTTATATTCAATATCTCATTTCTCTTTATTTATCATTTGTATTACACAATTAAATGAGTTATATGAATCGTTTTACAATATTTTAGGAGGATCATGATATTGAAGAGAGAGATAATGACTTGGATATGTTGTATGCTGCAACTAGAAGGTCCGAAGGGTTTAGTCAGGGACAGATAAGAAGGCATCGTGATTGTGGAGACCCAAACCTCTTGAGGTCAACTCGCCGTCTTGTTAAGTCCGTGACCTTTTGCTTTCGCGCCGTGAGAGGTACCGAGCCGCGTGCGTGAGGCTGCATAGCAATGGGAGCACTACCATTTCACCGGCTATTTCTTGCGCTGAGTTGGTAGTGAAGTCTTTCAATACTATAAATCCTTTGCATGTGAAACGCTTTTTGGTTTGTGTACGTGCTATGGTGAGCTCCCTGAAGGGTACCCTGAGGGTCACGAAGTGTGGACCCCACGATGATTACATTCGAGGGCCTGAAATGGTTAATCGTGATAGAGTTGAAGGTCGCGAAAGACTCTATCATTATTTATTCTTCTATTCTTTAAGCGTATTATCTGAAAGTTTTTGAAGGAGGTTACGAGATAGAGTCGTCCTCTTTTCTTGGTGTAAATGAGGTTGAACGATCCATACTTCATCTAAGAGCAGATGTCGTTGGAGTTCTCGGTTTGTCCATCCCTTCAAAAGGAATTAACAAGCTTTGCTTATAAATTCTTGCTACGAAACAGACGAGTTAGACGGATGAATACATCGAGAATTGGAGAAAGCAACTGCGATAGAGTGCGAGAAGGTTTGTGAAAATTTGTTATTGCAATGTTTGGCAACCATTACTGAGGTCATAAGCGATATCGATATTGCTCGTGCTACAAACGGAGGAACACGTAAAACTCACGACATGTTAGGGAGTATTGATTGCGTGCATTGGAAATTGGAAGAATTGTCTACTGCGTGGCGATGTATCTTGGTGTTGTCATGAACTTGACAATCATTTTAGAAGTTATGGCATCTCAGATCTTTGGATATGACATGCATTCTTTAGTCTACGGTTCATTGAATGACATAAATGTTATAGATAGGTCCCTTTGTTTTTTCATTATTTATGGCGTTAAGTATTTAAGTCATTATATAATTAATGGTCATGAGTATAGAGATGTGATATCTAGCTGATGGTATTTATCCAAGCGGTCGACATTTGTAAAAACAATTCGGAGTGTCCACAAGGTTTGATGAAAAAACATTTTGAAAAACCTGAGTCGACCAGAAAAGATGTAGAGTGGACATTTAGATTATGACTGTTTTGCAATTGTGTGGACGACCACGTTTTTGTTGAAAGAAACACTTGAATGTGAAAGTGTATAATAATCATAATATGATCGGTGAGGACGAATGAGATATTGAAGTATGATAGGCTTTGATGGAAGTGATGCAAATCCGCCTATAGAAGTGTCACATGCATATACACCAGAATTAAAAAACTTCATGCAAATCCATTATTAGATCAGAGACAGTGTTACTCATTCTCAACTGCAGTAAGATCTTATCGAGCATTTGTGGGAACGACATGGCGACTAATAACCTCTATTAATTTCAAGTTGAAGTTGTATTTGTTAGATTTTATTTTATTGGGCTGACAAGTGTAAAATTTTGGACATGATTGTGCTGTCTATTCAGTAACCCAATAAAGTTAGTGATCTATTCCCAGTTGAATTAGGGTTCACAGAAATAATTATATAATTATTTCATTAATTATAAAATATGGAATTAATGTGGTTTCCCTGTTTGCCCTTAATATTGTTTTGATGGGTGATGACACATTTAGGCGATTAAGAAATAATTGGCGGGGTCCGCAGGTTTAAAACCTAATGTTATCGCAGCCCCATTGAGAAGGGACGTATCATTGCTTAGGTTTTGCAATCCAGGAAGGCAATTTCACAGCCTCCGTACTTGAGAGAGCTACATTCACTGCGTTATTAAATTCTCGATGGATTCGGGTATGTCTTCTACAATATTGACTGTTGAGATGCTGATTGGTATGCATGATTCTAGGGTTATGTGGTTTATTACGTATTTGGTGTAACAGGTAAAAATCACATCTGTGTAGTCCCTTCTTGTGTATCTAATCTAACAGTATTTCAATTCAATTTCAAATTTCATGTTGTATTTAATTCCAAATTTCAATTTCGTTGTATTTAATTCAAAATTCCAATTTCATGTTGTATTTCAATTCCAATTCAATTTCAAGTTATCTTTTCAATTCGATTGCAACATAATAAATAATGACTACAAATTAAAAAATAATAGCAACATAATAAATAGCGACTAAAAATTAAAACCCCGCTTTTCATAACCTCATCTTGAGTTATTTCGATTTATTTAGAAATTGTGTATTCTAGTAGTATCAGTTTCATGATTTTGTCTCATTTGCATTTAGTTTCTTATTTGTCTTTCTTCAATTTCCTAGCCCATTTCTGATGTTGCTCAATCTTTATCTCTGTTGAGCATAAGTTTTGTCGTGTTGCTCGACTTTTGTCATTCGGCCATTCTTTAGATTCAGTGATGATTTAGTGATCTTTGGCGTCGGTTCCTTCTCTTTGTTTAAGTTGTTTTGCTTGAAAGCATTTCGCGATAATAACGAGGTTGAGAGTGAACGAGGGTTTAGTGTCATCTCCTAAATATGAAGTTGAATAGCAGGATTCAACATGAGTTGATTCGATGCGACTACGAGTTAGATGAAGTTTTGCTCTCTTATTCTTTGAGTGATTATCGGTCGGAATTTAAAGCTCCGTTTCAAAATATTCCATGATGCTCGTATTGGAAATGGTTTCAGTAAAGCTTGTAAAACGTTTATTTTCAACCCCGTCGGCCTGAAAAACATATGAAATTATTGATTAGTTGAAATATCAAATCGTACTAGTAATGCAAATTAGAGTTTATATCTTACATTATTTTTGCTCGGTGTGTCACTTTGTCGAGTCTTTCAATTTATTTATGGCAAACCAATTCTTTTATTTGCCTTTATATCAGTCCAGTGACTTTTAATAGAAGATTGAACGCTCTTTCATGATTGCCTCAGCTTGAAGTTAAGTGATATTAACATTAGAATCATATATGTATTTAGACATTCGCGATAATTTAACATCTTTCTTTCGTATTAAGCCACACGTACCACGATTAATTTATCTTCTTCTACAGAGAAGTTAACGTAAGCTGCGATTTTCTCAATCTTGGAACGACTTCATTTTGTATTGGCGCCATCTTTGTGGGATTCTTCCACAAATGAGTATCATCGTATAAATCGATTAATGGATTAAATGCAGTGGGTTAAAGAGCGAGTCGTGTGCAAATCCATCTACAAAAAAAAAAAAATCTAATCAATTTAAGAATGAAACGATTTATAAAGTATACAAATAAATCTATGTTATAAAATTTATAATCAATTTAAGAATGAACAATTTATCAATTTATCAGATTTGAGTGAAATTAATTTAATCGATTTAAGAATGAACATTATTAATTAAAGAGTATAATCAATTTAAAGAATAGGCAATTTATAAAGTATACAAATGAATCTATCAATTATAAAATTTATAATCAATTTAAAGAATTGCAATTTACTTCAATTTAACTTAAAAATCAAAATTTGAATTTAAAGAGTGACAGTCTTACTTGCATGCTATTCTTCTCTTCCTCATTTCTTTCTTCTATTACATCCACTTCATGGAACGGCTTTACACTATGGCAATGAGGGCTAGCAGTATGCTTCCCTTCTTTCTTTCTTCCTCTTCCTCTCATGCTCTTTCTTCCTCTTCCTCCTTTCTCCGGCGGCTTTACACTTAACAACAAGGGCTAGGGTTCGGCTAGGGTTCGAAGCTAGGGTTTGAAGGCAGGATTTGAGGTAGTTCATTTCAGCAGATCTATATTTTATAGAAATTGAAATAGAATATAGCGGTTGAGGCGGGTTGAGATGAACAAGCCCAATCAGCAGCCCATTTGCATGCTCTCAATTCTCTCTCCAAGTTGCAAATATGGCCTTTGGCAGCGGATGACATTTGCCTCTGATCTGTCTAGGTGGAGGCTTGAATTTTGTAATTTGGTGCAATTTTAACGATTACAGGGGATGACACCCGATGTAGCTCCGTTAGGTTGCTCTTAGAACTAAAAAAAAAAGATTTCAATGTATCGAATTTTAGGTACTTAAATGATCATAGATACTACATTAATCAGTCCTAAGTATTATCATAATGAATTACTCAACTAACTAAACTTTAATTTTTTTTCATTCTAATGTTAGATTTTTGAATACTTCAAACCTAAAACTACATTATTTGTGTAAATCAACAGCCTCTAATACATTTTTCCCAACTGGTTTTATGACATCGCTGTTGATTTACACAAATAAGCCCACTAGTTTGAAACTTAGGTAGCGTTTATTTTTTTACTTAATATTAAATATAATTTTTTTTAACTTAATGCTAAATATTACTTAATAGTATTAAATTGTTTGTTTTTTTATTATTGATTAACGAGTGTTATTAGCTTTTCTTTTTGTTAAGCAATGATAATCTTTTTTATTTTGAAAGATAATTTTTTTTTAATAAAAAAAGCCAAATATTTTGATTTTTTTATTTATAAATTTTACCTCTCAACAAAACTGTTTACCTCTCAACAAAAAGCAAAAAAACAAACGTGAACTTAATTTTGTTCCTGTGTCAACTTATTCAATCATGAGCGTGATCTTGGGAGCGCAATGCCAGGCCTCAAAATCCCACCATCACAGCGCCAATGCAAACCCATCAAAGTGATAACCCCATTACTGAAGGCAAAGACTTGTTCTCGAAGAAACCTTCATCAACTAATCAAAAAGGGAGAAGCGTACACATAACTACTTTCCTGGAAGCCAAACAGAAAAGTCTGAGCACCAGAGATATAAGAGTAGACTTGGACCCAACTAAACCCCACTACTTGTACACATCATTCTGGTCTTGGTCTTCCCTCAGACTTATTATTTGAATTGGAGCACCCGACCGACCAGGCCACTGCCCATCAATGATACAAAGAATAGTCCTCATTCCTGATCAAAAGCTTGAGGAGAAGGGTAGTTGATTCTTTGGACTTTTTAGTATACGCAGGCAATATGACACAACTGTGAAAACCCAAAAGAAGAAGAAAACAAAATTAATTAAATAAATCTTAGGCTGCTTTCAACATTATTGAATGGGTAATAGATTAAACCAAATTGGGCTGCTTGACCATTCACTATAGCAGATATTGGAAGTTAATGCATTAGTTACATTTCAATCAACATCGGAACAGAGCAAGAGTTATACAGCAGCCTCTGCTTGTCATTAAATATTCTTATAAAATTGAAGAGTGATCAGTATTCACTATTCAGTTTTTATGAAAAGCAGGTCCAAAGACATATAGCAGGCCTATAAATAAAGCTTAATTTATAGATTCTTATAACTGGCAGCCGACTATTAATTGGATCTCCAGCGTGAGGCGGAGGCCTGACAGCCAATGGTTTTGAGTAGTAGGGCCCAACTCTAACAACGGGCACTTTTTTCCCCTAATCTTAGGTGTTCAAGTTTTTTAAGGTGCATCACTTATCGATTAATCTTATAAGACTCTAAAATTAACACTTAATATATTCTCCAAAAAACCTGAAGAGAGTTGAACTGGAGTCCACAGGGAGCAAACTCATTATTGGACCAATTGAACTATGATCACCTAGTGCCAGACCAACTAAGCTATTCTCTACATTCTCCTTTTAAGTCTTGTTGATTGGTTTGAGTAGATATGATTATGAATGAATAAAAATTTAGGAAAAACTGATCATATGCATGCAGAGTGCGGTATGACCTACTTTTTTTTCTTGATAGGCATGAGGGAGAGTGAATGTACCACATGGGTGGCCAATGGCCATTATAACACAGAAACTGGTGATAATACAGATACCATTACACAGATATTGACTTTGGGGAGTTGAATAAAGTAAAATGGGCGTATGATTTAAGCAATTCAAAATCAAAGTGGGATTACCAAAATTGATAAATTCTCTGTACAAGGGCAATATATGAGTAGTTGTTATAATTAAATAGGAAATCAACCATTAATTTAAAACATCAAAAGTCCACTCCAATCGATTTTCTGCTGTCACTGGGAATCTATATTCCTCGATGATGCTTCCCTGGCAATGGGCTCTCCACCTCCTCTTCGCAGGCACCTTGACTTTTTCCTCCACGGTCAACGCATGGAGCCGGCGGGAAACCCGTCAGTGCTGGTAGGTTCAAGTCGAAGTCACGGTGACTGTGGATGCTCCAACGCTGCGTGACATCGGACTGCGACCAAGTAATCGCGTAGTCTCCGGAGCTGCCGCCGTTGTTGCCGGAATCGTAGTGGCAGCGCTTGTGTCCGCCCAAAGCTTGACCCGAGGAGAAAGTCTTGTGGCAGATGGAGCACTCATGGATTTTAGTACCACTGGCGTTGACCGAGGGAAGAGGGTTTGAGGCGTTGGAGGGGACGGCGGAGGCGGTGGGTTGATCTTCAGTTCCGGCGAGCTTCCGGTGACTGGCCTTGTGCCCGCCTAAGGCCTGGTAGGACGGAAAGGCTTTGTTGCAAACAGTACACTTGTAAGTGAGCGTCAGCGCTGGCGGCGGGGGCGGCGGCGGAGAGTGGTGGCGGAGTTGGGTGGCGACATCTCCGCGGCCACCTTGAGCGAGCATGATGAGGCAGAGAGCCAGATACTCTTCTTCAGTAGGTGGGTTGTCGAGGCGAGGGCGCTTTGACCTCTTCCTTTTAGTCCATGGCTCAAGGTAGTTGAGCTCATCAGCATCTTGGTGGAACTGTACTGTGGTGGCCGCTGTAGGTGAATTCAGAGTCTCCATAGCCATATGCTCTGCTAGAACGAAGACTACTGACTGAATAAGCGAGAGAGAGAAAGAGATGAAGAATAAAATTTGGTGAGAAAAAGGGGTGAGTTATGGAGGTTTATATGAAGATTGGTTACACGTCCGTTTGAAGTTGTTGGAAGAGGAAGTGGGACATGCTTGTAAGTGGGGGAGTGGTGACTCCAGACTACTTCTTCCAAGTCCCAAGTCCCAAGTCAAACCCAACTATGTGGTACATACACAATTGACAACAACCCCTCTCCCCCCACCCATACAGTAGTCTTCTACTCCTACATATTCCACATTTACTGTTACTACAATTGTATTTGTACGCCAACGTTGTACTAATAATAGAATTCATATTATTGTCAACAAAAAATCAAAATTAGCCACACCTATTACCTTATTAGTGAGGTCCCGATATTGAAGAGTAAGGGGAGCATGACTTAATTTAATAAGTGATGACTTATTCGTATGGATTGATGCAGCCTGTCATTTGGTAACAAATGGGTTGTGGTGGGGTTCGTTCGAAGAACGGGGAATCCTGTGGGTAGCCCACGTGTTGCTCAAGCAAAGAGCTGGTTCTGTGGTTCTTGATTGGATCCTTTTTTTTTTTTTCTCTTTTTAGTGCAGGCCACAGTAGGTCTGAGTTTACGCGGCTTGACAAAGACTCCCAACTGTAATACGGTGGCTGACTAGCCCCAACCAGAGTGGCGCAATTAAAGGGCTTCACCACCCTGTACACATGTTCTATGGGACATAAGGAGGACCCCAAAAAGTTGCAGCATTTAAACTACTTTTACGGATCAAGAACCATTTTCCATTTTCCATTTTTCAATCAGTTCCTTCTCTAACTAGATACTTCTCATGTGCTGCTTTTACAACAAATAATAATATTTCTAGTCCCAAAAAGAAGCATCTCATGGGTAAAAAAAAATGTTTTAACCAACATTGAACAATCCTTCCAAGCCCATGACAGTGAGTAACGCAGTGATGTTCAATTAAATATGGTTGGGAGTTGGGACAGTAGCCATGGGTTGACCCATGAATCATGAGTCATGACATAGTCAGTTTGTGATCACGAGCACGACCGGCGGCTCGTCAAGGTTCATGGAAGGAAGAGAAGTCACTTCAACCCAGTTGGGGCATTTGCACAAACACATGGAAGACAAGACACGGAAACTTCTGCTGAAGCTTCTATGGTTCTATATTCACACACTGTTATGTAAGCTCAATTAGATAGTTCTTTTTCAAATTAAGGGTCGTCATGCATCCATTGTTTCGTTAATGCTACGAAGAATAATAATGTCCTTCCAAGCATCAATTCCCCCAGAATACAGATTCTGCGGCCATTCGGCCATACCAAAAACAGCTGGCCACGGTCAAATGTCAATCACCACAAATATATTTCCTCACAGCACCACGCCCCCATACAATGGGTTTTGTGATTATCATAGAGCTTGTTTCTTACTATTCGAATGTCAGGGCATGTCAGCCGCGGCGCAGCGAAATATCATGCGAACAAGATCTAACCGTACCGAATCAGATTAAGTGAGTTTTATGATCTAGCGAAAACTGCGAGATTTATTAGCCACGGCGCGCCATCTCCTAATGAATTGCTTAGTCTCACAGAAGATGGCTAGTCGATGTTCTCGATTGATTTCTCTGACTCAGCAACGTCGCCGTAGGTCGTCGCGTGCGCGAAGTCCTTAAGATGATCGAAGCGATTCTTGAGGCGGAATATTCGAATGAGCATTTATCGAGCGGAAAAACGGATGATCACGTAAAGTGCATGTATACTCTGCCGTTTGAGCCCCGTCGCTCGACACCGTAAAGTGGATCAAAACCTTCTCGCCCCATCAAATGAGGAAGGAATCGCGGCAGCGTAAAAGGTATGTGAAAATCTGATGAAAAACATAAGATATTTATGCTCTCTTATGCAACGATGTCGAGGAGGCGAGTGTGCGCGGTGCATTGTTTGTTTTAGGTCCTTGTTGTCGAGTTATACGGCGATTCGGAGACTTTGAGAATTCAAGAGACAACAATTGGTGTTATACTTAATTTTTAGATTATCATACTTAGTTTATAACGTTATGGTATAATAAAAGTAAAGTATATTTACCGAGGAATAAAATAAGCAAGAACTTGGAATTAATACAAAAGTTAAGGAGTAAATTAATAATTTACTAATTCGAGAGCCGAGATTAATAATTTAATAAGTTCGTATATCGAAATTAAGTTACGATAATTGAATTGAGAATAAAAATGAAATTGAGGACTAAAGAGTAATTCTGAAAGTATTTGAAAATCGAATAAGGAAGAAAAAATTGTGGAAGAGGCAAAGTGGCTTGAAGGAAAGAGTGAGGAAGTTTACTCCATTTAATTTGGATGGTCGAGTGCTCGAAGAGAGAAAAGTGAAATAAAAAGGGGATAGGATAAAATAAATATCTCATTTTGAGTGCTTGAAGAGAGAAAGCAAAGCGGATAGAGAAGAAGAAAGGAAGAAAGAAGAAGAAGAAAGAAAGAAGAAAGAAAGAAAAGAAGAAAGAAGGAAAGGAAAAAGAAGATCACAGGTATGGATGTTATGAATTGTGTAGGGAATTTGAGTATGGAAGTGCAGTGTTTTAGGTGGATTTGAGTATGGAATTTGTCTGGTTTTGGTATAGAAGTATAGATACATGGTTTGGAACCCTCTATTTTGTGTGGTTTGGGTTGGAAACTGAAAACTCATTTCTTGTTAAGTTGAGTTGAGAAGAGCTCTGAAGCTCTATATGTGTTTAGGAAAATTGGTTGCAATTTGAACCCGAAAATTTCTATTACGATCATCTGCGTGGGCGGTTGCTTAGGTAGTTTTAGGTAAATAAAAGAACTTTAGCAGTGTGTCCCTCTGAAAAATTGTAGCCACATCAATGAACTAGATGTTAGGCTTTTGAATTTCTCAATTCGGACGTCGTAGACAGTTATGGTCGGCACTGCCCAGGGTGTCGGTCGAGGCTCGGCGGTCAGTCATTTCGGTCGGTTCGAGATTGGCGAGGCTGGGGTGCATATTCACGTGTATTATCGACGGAAGGTCGTAAACCGCCGTCGAACTCCGTTTAGGGTGTTCTTGGACTTTATGGAATCCATTGAGTCAGGCCCATTCATATGCCTGGAGGGCGATGGTGTCGAGGCGAGCTTCGGCCGAATTCGGGTCGGCTTGGTCGATTCGGGCTCGGCCTTCGGTTGGGTGTGACTACGTGTGACCTCCAACTTCGGAAGGTCATAACTCCTTCGTCTGAACTCCGTTTTGGGTGTTCTTAGACTCTATGAAAAGCCCATTGAGTCAAGATTCCATTCATATTCCTGTGGAGGGCAGTATGTGTCAAGCCAAGATCGGTTAGGTCAGGTCAGCTCGGCCAGTTCAGGTCAGCTCGGCTGGGTTTGATTACGTATGACCTCCAACTTCGGAAGGTCATAACTCCTTCGCCCGAAATCCGTTTCGGGTGTTCTTGAACTCTATCGGCCATTGGAGTCGAGAGTGCGTCGTAAATAAGCTTGATAAAATTGGAACTCATATTGTAACACACCCGGAAATTATCTGCATAACGGTTTATAACATATTTGGGTATAATAAAAAAAATGTATATTTTTACTTAATAAATAATACTAAAAAATAAAATAGCGAAACCAGTCAATATAAAGTCAAGGGTAAAGTAGTAAATTACCATAGGACTTAAGTGTCATAAGATGAAAAGATGGGATACCAAAGTATAATATGTATAAGTTAGATTGAGAATAAAGAGAGAAAAGACCCTAATGCAAAAAATGAGAAGAATTTAAAATGCAAAGGCCAAACATGAAAGCCTTAACTCAAAAAATTGAAAAGAAAGGATAAAAGCGATTAGTACCGTTTTGAGAGACCAAAAAGCATGAAGAAGAAAGAGAAGGGGAGAAGAGAAGAAGAGGAAGGAAGAGAAGAAAGAAGAGAGAAAGAGAAGAGAGAGAGAGAAAGAAAGGAAGAAGCGAGTATGAAATTTGTATGGAATCTAACATTTAGTATGGATTACTTGGATTTTCATGTATGGATACATGTTTTGGGTTGTGGGTTGTAAGAAACCTAACCCTAGAATGAATTCTTGAATGGAATCAAGAGTATAGAATTCTCCCTTTGAGGTTGGATTCATGGTTAAATTACCAGGAGTAATTGGAGTTAGGGGAGTTTAGAGACAAACTCTAACTAATCTTTGCTATTTGGTTTATGTATGGGTTATGACCCATTTTAGAGTTGTTTTGGGAGGAATTCATGATAGGTTTTTGGTGTAAGATAAGTATTGAAAGATGATTTGAGTAGAAGAGAGGTTACAAGATGGATATGGAGTGGTTTTGATGAGTGTATTGAGTATTGAGTTGGTTTGGGTAGAAAAATATGGAAAATGAGAGAAAAACCACCATTTAAAGCATTTTCGAATTGGTCAC
Source organism: Tetrastigma voinierianum (assembly GCA_016808115.1). Taxonomy (NCBI): domain Eukaryota; kingdom Viridiplantae; phylum Streptophyta; class Magnoliopsida; order Vitales; family Vitaceae; genus Tetrastigma; species Tetrastigma voinierianum. Next base: position 877,016 of record JAEQBH010002845.1, on the reverse strand, counting down.
CAGGTACGAGCAGTGGAGACCCGGTCACCATAAATTACGTCCTTTGGTCAGATGCAGAATTTTGAATGCCGGTCTCTGATGTTGTTTTGGGCCAGGTGTTAGTATTGTAGCCATATCTTGGTATTTCTTATCCGATTTGGAGTGATTGATTCTTTAGTTAAAACTAAGACTTGAAAACAAAAACACCTGAAATATGTACCTCCAATTACGATTATTTGATCGTAGAATTGTAAGTGGGGCTATGTTCAAGCCCATTTACAGTTCGGTTTTGAACATAGAGTCGATTGTTTAGGACATATCTTGAGTTTCGATTGCTTAATTTGATGATTCGATTGGAGAACCCATAGCTGCCAACTTCAAAGGAGTCTGAAGAACCGGTGTCAAATATAAGTTAAAACGCAAGAAAATGACAAAGGCGGTGGGCGCTTGTCACGCCGCCCGGATCAGTCAAACCGTTGAGGATCGAACGAGAACTCCGAAGACGATACTATCTATACTATATCACGCATTATCTTGGGACTCGTTGGATCTTTCTGAGTGAACTTGTACATAGTACACAACAATTCGTAATAGCAATCATTTTACATACTCTGAAAATACAGGAGTGAAGGTATTATAAAAATCTATACACATATACTGAGTCCCATTTACTTATACAAATATTTATACATGTACATTTCTAATACAAAACATCAGAGATTGCGAGCTGACAATGGTGACACTATCTGATCGGCTGCCTGTAGCGATGGAATGTCTGTCTCAACCTCCCCTCTTCGAATTTTGGATTGAACACAGGTGCTAAAAACTGCAACAGTGGAGCATAAGCATGGACAACCATCAATGGTGACTGTCACAAACTTATACATATGCATTTCATATATCTATACATATTTTTATACTTTAATTCCTTATCATTTTATATTCCTATTGCATGTCAATCTTTTAATTACATGTTACATGTCTTTAGCATATCCTTTATCTATACTTTTACGTATTCCTATTTCTATACTTTACATATTCTACACTTTTCATGTTCATTATCTTGTTAAATGTATCATATACATTCATATCTGATATACTTTCATATAACTTATCTTATATTGTCTGTACTTTTATCTACATTCTTATACTTTTCTTATCTGTACTTTTGTGCTTTCATACGATACTTTTCATCTCTTGTACTTTCATATGTCTTTACATTTATAGTCTTTTTCATCTTTCAGTTCTACGACTTATTACATTCTATGTACTATTACATATATAATTTCTTATCCTATACCTATATCATGTCTTCTTTCATGTTGTGGCTACACGCCCATGCTATACTTTTCATTTACCTTTCTCTTTTCTCTACTTTCTGTACTTTACTTGTTCATATCCTTTTCGTGTACTATACTTTGTACTTTCTATATACTGTATTCATGTACTGTTCTTATACTATTTTCATATATCTATATTCATGTATTGTTCATTTCATATATTGTTTTCCTGTTATACTTTTCATATGATAGTCCTTATCTTTATTCTTTTCATCTTATCATCATATACTATACTTTCATATGATATTCATATACTGTGCTTTTCATATACTGTACTTTTCATATGCTTTTCTTATACTTTCATGTGTTCATCTTTCAATCTTGTCATATGTCTTTTCAATGTTCTATTCTTCATCGGATTTTTACATATCATGTCTAGTCTACATATCTTTTTCATCTTCCGGTTCTATGATTTATTGCATTCTTCACTTTCATACTTGTACTCGTATACTTTCTATTATATCGTTCATCTTGTACTTTTCGTATCACGGTATCTATACTATTCATATACTTCATATACATTTGTATGTTCTTATTCTATTTATCATATACTTTGTGCTTTCGTATACTTTCGGTGCTTTGGAAGTGCCGTAAGTCTTCTTTGAGATTAATCAGAGATCTTGGTGCAGTAGGTACCTCGGAACATATCTGAAGGTACATTCGGGATCTTTACTCTTATTCTTTATTAGTCTTATCATATATACGTTTATTTACCCTAGACCGATCATAAGAAATGAGTAGGACCTTGATCTGATAAGTACGAAGGTCTGTCTGATCTTGAGATCTTTGGCGCCTTAGGTAAGTGCGAGCCGGAGTGTCGTGTAGCATAATCGGGACATGAGTCTTGTAGCACTAGCAGTAGGACGCGATTAGAATGTAGAAGTACTAATCGAGTGTCGGACACTAATCGAGTCTGGAAATTGCCCAATCAAGAGTCTTGAGACACTAATCGAATCTAGGAAGTACTAATCAGAGTCAGACACTATTCGGGAGATCCCTCAATTCATTCTTTGGTCCTAGGTAGTCATATGAGCATATGTCTTTCATAACTAATAATGTATCTTAATCACATTCTGTGTTCATGACATATTGCTTTTCATGTTCATGTTCCTGTTTCAGTTCGTTTTCATATTTCATATCTTTTGCTATCATTTAGTTTTGTCTTCGTATCATATATGTAAATCCTATCATATATCATGAATGCATCTATGCACTCTTGTATCCATATATTCATATATATTTAACACATGTCGTATCTCTTTATATAAATCTATATCATTATCAACTATGCGTTTCCTATCGATTTAACTATTCATGTACTTTCTATATTTCTATCATGTATGCTTACTTATTCATATATTCATATCATATACATATATTCATATACTTTCCTATACATCTTCTTGTCGAGATACTTTATATTGTATTTCATATCTTGTTCCATATTACTTACTGTCGTGTCTTTCTTATGCACATCATTCATGTACACATACTTATTCTTGTGCTTTGTCATCTTTTACTTCTCTCTATCGTTCTTAGCATTTACGCATTTCTATCATTTGTTCTTAGCATGTTCTATCTATTCATTTAGGCATATCTATCATATAATCCTATATTCATATCGTATTCATGTTTCATGAACACATCATACATATTGCATTTCTATATTTTCCTTCTTTCATGCTATTACATATGACACTTCATATGTGCAAAATATGATGTCTATGAAATCACACCTTATTCATACTTCTTATTCCTCTATGAATCTATTTTCTTAGGAATTGGAATCAATCTAGGCTGACTCATGAAATCAAATTATGGCATTTCTTGCCAACTAGTCAATTCTGGAATTTCACTAGGGATGGTTTGTATTACTCATTTTCAGGGTATTAATACATATTTGACACTAGGTATTTGTACTCATTTAAAGCTAAGGTGCTAAGGGTTCTATTCCAGCTGGAATCACCCGGTCGAACCTTAGGAACTCAGTTATATTTCTGAACACCAGGGCCTCCATGTTCAAGCGAAACAGGTGGCTTGAACATGACCCCACTTTGAGTGAATTTTTGGGCCACTTAGAGTCAGAATTTGACGATACCTATTTCTGTATGTTTGGTTCTCCTTGATGTCTATTTTAATTAGCAACTTGAATTACTCAAATCGGATAAGAATTGACGAGTTATGGCAATACGAGGCCCGGTCAAATAGGCGGGGTGTGCCGTGCAGTCGACTGTGGGGTACAAGTCCTGATATGTTGACTGTGCGAGTGCGAGTTCAAGGTGTACCGTTACGAGGTCAGAAATGCCAGAATGTGTATTTTTGTTCCCATTTTCCATATTTTGCTACCCAGATCAACTACATGTGCTCCGTATACCTCCAGCCAATTTCACATGCATCTTGTATTCTCTCTTTTCTGACTGATTCCTCTTTCAATACTTATCTTTACTTCAAAAATCTTTCATGAATTTCTCCCAAACAACTCTAATATGGAGTTATGACCCATACACAAACCAAACATAAAGGTTAGTGGGGTTTATTCTAAGCCACAACTCCAATTACCTGAATTAAACCATAGAATCGACCTCTGAAGGGAGAGATACATGCTCTTGTGCTATTTAAGGTTTTACCAACCATGCTTTCCATAATTTTAAGGTTAGGATGAAACCTAGAAAATCAATTGAGAATGCTATCAAGGTTGTTCCATACAACCTAAAACATGTATTCATGTTAATAGTCATAGTTCCATACCTTTTTTATCTTGGCTTCTCTTCTTCTCCTCTTCTTCTTCTCTTCCTCTTCCTCTTCTTCTTCTTCTCTCCTTCTCTTCTCTCCCTCTCTACGGTTCTCTCTCTTCAAAATGAGACCAATTTTGGTCTTATCCAATTGGTTTGTTAAGGCCATGTTTGGCCTTTACATTTTTAAACATTTTTCTCATTTTTGCAATTAAGCCCTTCTATTCTCAATTTAACTTGTGAAATTTCTATTTTTTTTGCATCCAATCTATTCTTCTTATGTCATATATACCCTACTTGGATAAGTTCCACTTTTACCCTTGCTTAGGATATTAATTCTGGTTTTACATTTCCTTTAATTATACCCGAAACATGTTATAAAACTGTTATGGTATAATTTGAGGTATTATCACTAACTGCTTTGTTCTTCATGGTCTTTATAGTCTTGATTTTCTTCACGGCTTGCAACTTGCATAACTCCTTCGTTAGGACTCCATTATGGGTATTATTGGATTCTATGGAAAGCTCATTGAGTCCAGAATCTAACCATATGCCATTTAATGACATTTGGTGCCCACATATTGTCTGAAAATTGAATTGTTGTACCAAGTGTACTAATCACTTGGTTAAAGTTAATTGGAATACATGGTAAGAAATGATGTAGATATATAGACAAATAGCGATATATAGATTTGATATGTAAAGGAGTATAGATAAAGAAGTACCTAATTATCAAGGAAGAGTCTACATTTTGTACTCTACGGAGATAGAGACCGGTCGATAACGTCTAGTAAAGCGTCTGATATAGAAATGTATAGGTATATGTCATAAGATATGATAGTACGATAAAAATGCATGAAGATATAAGTTAACCAAGATATAAGATGTACAAGTAGATGACATAATAGGAATATAAAGATTATATGATATGAATATATGATAGGCAATCACAAATGAATAGATGGAACGTCATAGGAACCTTTGTGATAGAAATGCGTAAATGCTAAGAACGATAGGAATAAGTAAAAAGATGACAAAGCACAAGAATGAGTACACGTACACGAGAATGATAGGTATATATGAATATATAAGCGAGTAAATGTATGCATGAAAAATATAGGAATATATGTATTATAGCAAAATATGAGAAGCGTAATATGAGGCCTGATAGAGCATATGAATATGAATGAGTAAATGCATGCGTAGTAAATATAGGAATATATGTACTATAGAAATATAGAGCAGTAACATGAAGCTGAGATGAGAAACGGATACAAATTAAAGTAATGTGTTATATATAGCATAACTTAATCATGATAGCAATAGTTATTCATGCTTATAAAAATATGTCTGAGAAATGTAACAAAAGCGATTGCTTGTGTCGTGGGGTAGATGGATAGATAGACATGCCTATAGGAAGATACAATCTCTGACATATGAATACGGATATCGAGAGGCCCAGTTTGGGTCGATGACATAGATCCGTTGGATCATTGTTGGCATAGGTCACTATCTCATCACGGTGATACCGCCCGGGTGCCTCGGCCCCGTTTAGGTGATATAGAGATTGCTATACCGATACGATGATAGTACCTTGGTACATACAGATGAGATCAACTGTCCGATACGGTGATAGTACCTTCAGTGCATCTGAGTTATTCCCATGTCAAACACAGGTATTCGCGAGGCATGAACATAAAGAAAATGAAAGTATATGTAAAGGAAATGTATAAAGTATATGATATGATATGAAATCTTATTTCTTTATACGATGATAGTATATCGTTACAAGAACAAAAATGATATAGAGGACATGAAAAGTATATGAAAGAATATGTAGAGCATTGGCTTGATAAGTTATAGCATGAAAGATGAACACATGAAAAGTACAGAAAGTATATAAAAGAGAAAGGTATATGAAAAGTATAGTATATGAAAGCACATGAACGTATATGTGAAAACCTATGATAGTATATGATATGATAGTAAGGCATAAGCTCTGCACACCTAAGAGAGATACAAAAGATGTGATAGAAATTCATATAATTTGAAAAGTAATGTTATGATATGAAAAGCAATAAGTTATAGAATGAATATGGAATATGCAAAGTATAAAAACGGAATCTGAGTAAAAGTATAGATAAGAGATATGCAGACATAGAACAATAGGATTATAGAATGAATATGGAAGATCACGAAAATATAGAAAGCAGGGAATGTTGTTAAAAGTATAGATAAGAGATATACGAACATAGAACAATAAGTTATAGAATGAATATGGAATATGCAGAAAGCATAGAAAGCAGAATATAGTAAAAGTATAGATAGGAGATATACCCAAAGACGCATAGAACATGTAACGGAAAAGATTAACATGCAATAGGAATGTAAAGATGATAAGTAATAAAAGTTATATGAATATGTATAAATACATGAAATGCATATGTATAAGCTTGTGACAGTCACCATTGGTGGTTGTCTATGCTTATGAAATGCATATGTATAAGCTTGTGACAGTCACCATTGGTGGTTGTCTGTGCTTATGTTCCCACTAAGCGTAAAGCTTACGGACCTTCAAATCCGTGTAGATCACGAGAAGAGTAAAGAGGAATGAGGCATCACATCAGTAGAGAGAGGCTCGAGAATGGGTGCTCACCCCGCCTTTGCTTTACGCAATCTCGATGTTTTGTATTAGATATGTATAATGTATAAGTGTTTTGTATAAGATGTAAACTCCAAATGAAGGAATTATGATTATATTTTTGTATTCAGTTGCTACAAAAATATATTCAGTAATAGAAAAATGTATATAAAGTAAATGGAGACTCGAGTATATGTATAGAGTTTAATGGACACCCTGGAGTGGTGGTTCTTTTGTATATGTAAATGATTTTTGTTTATTACAGAAATTGTTTGTATAACCACAGGTACAAGTTCAGCTCTGAGAAAGAACATGTCAATGAGAGTCCTAGTATATAGTCTCGCACCCCGGACTCGGTTCGGATTCACCATTCGGGTCGGATCGGGATCCGGGCGTGACACATATTAGTTCCAAATATCACGAAAAATAGTAAGCCCTACAAGTAACCATAGTTATTCATATTATGAACTCCTATTATGAATTCATAAATAGCTCATAAGCATACATGGTAATCATAATTATTCATGCATATCATGAAATATGAAAAATGAAAAGATATGAATAAATGATTGTATATATATCACATATGATTACCGAATGACAATAATTATTCGGGAATATGAGATATATACTAAACATAAAATCTGCGTTGATTCTGCTTGGAAACGGTAGAGGGGATGGTGGGCATCACGTTAGGGAAAAAACAAGTCTGATACGATCAGTTAAGCGCAGTTTGGGTCATTCACATTGCCTTGAGTACTTATAGATGGTCATTGTCTCGTATAATGATAAGCAGCGCCTTTGGGCCCTTATAGATGGTCATTGTCTCGTCTAATGATAACAGCGTCTTCGGGCCACCCATAGACCAACTGTTTCGCACGATGGAGTCTGGCCCTTCGGGCCCTTATAGTTTCCTTTATCCACTTCTAAGGTTTATGCAGACATGAAACATAAAAGAAAATGACAAGTACATGCAAATTTCATATATTGAATATATGACATAAAATGAGAAGCATAGCATTGCTATGTGATGAGAAGTATACAAGTACAAGAAGTGAAGTGTTAATGACACGAAATGTATATGATAGATAAAGTATATGAAAAGCATATGAAAGTATAGTATATGAAAATCATAGGAAAGTATAGTATATGAAAATTTACAAGATGAAAATATAGGGAAATACAAGAATATAGATGAAAGTATATGATAAAATATGCAAGTACATGAAATCACATTGCTACTGAATGACAAACGAACGAGATTCCCTCTTGAATATGTCGTGAATGTCAGTTCTATAGTCATAGTGAATCATGCTAGTTAAATGTTAAATCGCATTTTACTGCAGATGACAAATGGGGATGGGATTCCCTCTCGAATAATATTAGAGTGAATGTATCAATTCTATGAGTCAAAGTGAATCATCTCAGTTAAATGTGAAATCGCATTCTTCTTGAATGTGAAACAGGGACAAGATTCACATCTCGAATCTATCGTGAATGTCAGTTCTATAGTCAAAATGTAGATCATACAGTTAAATGTGAAATCACACATTCTCTTGAATGACAAACGGGAATGAGATTCCTCTCGAATGCATCGTGAATGCCAATTCTATAGTCGAATTGAAAACCTGTACAGAAGTATATGACAATACAAGATCATTATAAAAGAAAGGTATATGAAAACTATATAAATATGAAAGCACATGAAAGTATATGTGAAAACCTATGATAGTATATGATATGATAGTAAAGTATAAACTACCTCCTAAGGGAGATATGAAAGATGTGATGAATTCACATAATCGAAAGTAATGATATGATATGAAAGCAATAAGTTATATAGAATGAATATGGAATATCTGAAATTATAGAAGCAGGAATCCCCGATAAAAGTATAGATGAAGATATACTAAGACATAGAACATGTAGCAGAAAGATTGACATACAATAGGAATGCTAAAGATGAAATAAGTAATAAAATTCTGCAAATATGTATAGATATATGAATTGCATATGTATAAGCTTGTGGCGATCACCATTGGTGGTTGTCCGTACTTATGTTCGCATTAAGCGTAAAGAGCATACGGGTGTTCAATCTGTGTAGATGCGAAGGAGGCAAGAGGACGGGACATTCCACAACGGCTGATGCAGATTAAATCTCGGAGATAGGTGCTCATCATTGCTTGCTTGAAGTGATCGATGTTTTTGTATTAGATATGTATATGAATAAGTGTTTTGTATAAGATGTAAACTCAGTAAGGGTATGATTATATTTTGTATTCCGCTGCTACAAAATATATTCAATAGAAAATGTACATGTATAAGTAAATGGGACTTAGTATATGTGTACAAATTTTGATGGACACCACTCCGGTGGTAGTGCTTTTGTATATGTAAATGATTTTTTTTATTACAGAAATTGTTTGTATACCCATAGGTACAAGTTCAGCTCTGATACAGAACAGATTAATGAGTCCCAGTATATAGTCTCGTGCCACGGAATCAGTTCGGATTCGCCATTCGGGTAGGACCGGGAATCGGGGTGTGATAGAATCTTGCCGTATGTGGGAACTGATCGGCGAAAATCGCCGGTGGCGATGCGAGGCTTGGCTACGTCGGGCATCAGCGATCCCCACACCCGGCAGGTAGTTCAGCTCACTCCAGCCCAGTTCGCCGGATCCTATTCCTATGGCCAACAACCCAGCAAATCAATCCCTTGAGGACCAGTTTCTTCCGGCCCCTGGCGTCGAGGATATGGAGAAAAGCAAAGAAGAGCGGGCGGACATATGGCGAGATTGCGGGCCGTGCGACCATCTGCTTGTGAAGAGCGATCGCTGTGAGCTCTTTTGGAAGAGAATCGGGGAGAAAATGCACGAGGGAGTAGCCATCCTGCCCGATCAAAGCGGAATAAGCCGGGCACATCACGCTAGAAAGCGACGGTGATGTAGCGACGGGGCGATGGAGTTCATCCTCTAGCAGTAGCTCTCCCATTGCTGATCTTTCGCCCCAGAACAACGTGGAAATTTGAATCAGAAGAGGCCCCAGCGTCTTTCCGGCCAGTTCGCGCGCTGCCCATCTACCAGCGTGGGTGACACGAGAGACATATCCTCGGCTGTTTGACATCTGGTATGAAGCGCCTCGTGGCTTTCGTGTGATCTTTTACCAATGTAGCGATGGCTCCTCTGATCAGTATGACCACATGCTGCATTTCAATCGGGCAATGACATGAATGCGAGACGACCGCTTACTATGCAAAGTGTTCACAGCCGGCGGAAGGGCTTGCCACGGCTTGGATTCACAAACTCCACGAAGATCTATCGGCTTCGTTCGTGAGTTGTGAAATTTTATTGTTTCCTACTACTGTTACTTTCGATTGACGGAAGAAACATGGAGTTCTCTGCAAACCATCTTCCAGCGGGAGGGATGAGTCCATCTTAATTTCACTAGAACTGGGGGCTGTCCAACATGTGATTTATGCCAGTATGGATGGAGTCCTCCCAGAAAATTTCAAAGAGCTTTAGTGAACCACCCCAGTTTCTTCCATCATTGTCTCTAGATCCACCTGCGACAATGGAAGAATTGTACAGACGGGCGGATAAATATTCAACGTTGGAGGACAATATTCGTGCAGCCTCTCAAACCGTGACGATCATAGCTAAGCGACAAGCCGCCTACAAGAGACCAGTCCCGAACAAGGAGTGGTAGAGCAGGAGACGCTCTCGGGACCAATCACAGTTTACCCCTGTAAACATCTCTAATGAAAGACTCCTTCCTCTCATCCGGGATCACCCTGACTTCAAATGGCCCACACCAATTCAGTCAGATCCCGCACAGAGCAACCAGTCTCTAAGATGTGATTACCATAGGGACCATAGGCATGAGACCAACCGATGTCGAAGCCTGAAATTTTTGGTGGAAAGATTAATCAGGGCCGACCACCTCGGAATATGTTCGAGAGGCGATCAGCGGGCCGAAGCCGCCTATGGTTGGAGAATAAGCGGTCGTATGAGCTCTCTTTGAACCTCAACCCATCATAAACTACATATTGGGCGGCCGGTTGACCATTCGATGTCGATATAAGCGCCCGAAAGAGGAGTGCGGCGATACAACTAGAGACCGGTGAACACCATCCACGTCCCGGGCGTTGAACAAATCCAGCCAATTGACAACCTATATCCTTTCCCCCTGTTAACCCGTCCAGGGTCATTACTCCACTTACCACGATGCACTCGTGCCCTCTATCATTAAGCAATTTTGATGTGCCTGAGTCGCGGTTGACCACGGCCGGCGGCGAGCGTTCTGGGTTGCCGTGGAACATCTCTTTTGTGAAATTTGGAATTCCGGTAGCGAATCTTGTCCGGGTTTAACCGGGCAACCATAGTAACGATGGGCGACATTGCTCTCTCCCCTTCAAGGCGGAATTTGGTAATTATTAAGGTCTTATTTTGCATTTGTGGGGACTGTGGGCCGTCTGATCGGTAAATTCATTAGAGCACGGGCATCTGATAAGGTCGTGCCCTCGACCTACCATCAAATGATCGACTATCGACTAGTGCGGGGTAAATTGACTACGAGCGACCAACTAGCGAGTTTGAGTGCTACCTGGCTAATCGATCTGGAGAGTGAGGAAAAAACGAAGGCCCTTATTGCCTCCCCCGATGAGACGGGCTTGGTAGAACAACCAATCTAAGTCGATCGGAATCCACAAGGGCCGATCCGTTCTAGAATTCATCAGCATACAACCCTTGTCTAAAGGAGTTGGTCACATTCTTGTCAGTTAGCCGAGGCCTGAAAAATAAGGTGAGCAAAAACACAAAAATTTCAAGAAACACAACTTCATTAATTACACCAAAAGGCAATGTTTACAACCAAGCGATCATGCTTCAACAATTACATAACCCAGCAGGGCTAAAAACAGAGCCTAAGACAATTACATAACCCAGCAGGGCTGAAAACAGAGACTAAGAAAGAAGAACAAGTGGAAGAAAAAGCTGAGGAAAAATGAAGAAATGGCTAAGAGAAAAAATTTAGAAGAAAAGGCTAAAGGAAGATGCGAAAAGAAAATCCCCGGCCACAGATAGCCCTTTCTATGGCAATATGATCACAGCATTGCCTTTCAACAATGCCAAAGCGAAGGGACATATAAGGGGCATATAAGGCTCAAAATGTCCCTCAAAGAACAAATTAAGCGGCGCTCCCGAGCACGTTCCTAAGTAGCCTCCGAATAGGCCCTTTGTCAACATCACATTCAGCCTAGGAGTAATCGGAAAATCACGATACCGACAATGTCTAGCCATACATACTCACCGAAAACTCAAAACCAACTAGTAGCATAAAAGAATCCATCACCACATTAGCCTTTTACTGAGGGGTTTAGAACTGTGGTAAAACTGAGGCCGCATTAAATAATGTTACCAAAATAGAAAACTCCCGTGTGCAGCGGCGTTGGAACACATAAGCATTAACTTAGTCCTCGTTCCCAAGGACAAAGCAAGTCAGAATACAATATTTTCCAATCGGAAGACCTAATCTTGACTAGGAAAAAGGGGGCATTATAAGATGAACTTGACCCAGTGGCCTGTCGAAGGCCAGGGCATATCAAGCTCACGAGGCCGACCCAAATATCCACACCACGAACAGGATCCTAACCATGGCCCGATCTGGCTTGTGAGCTATCGATCCTGAAGGCACAGGGATTGTTTTTCTCATAAGTAGGCTATTGTCTCTAAGAAGATGGACAGCCAGTAATTTCCCAACCGATCCCTCGCAACTCGAAAACACATCCTCCCAGAATCACGTATGTAACCATTTTAAGATGATCAAAAGATTCTTGAAGTAGAAGATTCGAATGACTTGGCAATCTAAAAGGAAAAACGAGGCGACGCAAATGGGCGCCTCCTTCTTCTGACTGGGCTGGTTACCACTGTAAAAGTGGATAATCTTTCTATATTCATAAATAAGGAAGGACTTTAACATAAGGTGCATGTAAAAATACTCCTGAAGAAAGCAGAGAAGATATTTACCTCTCTATACTAGCAAGTATCGGGAATACCGGCGGCACACCACCGCCCAGATTGCATTATTTCATTTTTGCGGGTCCTTAGCTGGCAGGTTCATACCCAGACGTCAAGATACGAGAATTCAAGAGACAACCGGGTTTGCTATGGAAGGATTAGTGCTAACACATACTTTTCTATTGGAGAAAATAATAAATAATTTATTAATTTTAAATCCATTTTTCTTTTATTTCATCCAAATTTTTCTTCAAAAATAAAAAATAAAACTAAATGTTAACATTGTTTGCTTGCAATGCAAACCCCAAACAAAACAACACCTCAAGCTACTTGGCATCTTCATATCCGGTCCGACCGGCCACCCCATAAAGCCGAAACACAAACCCTGAAAGGACGTCTAGCCTTCTATGGTTTTTTTTTTTTTTTTTAAGTTGGTATTTGCAGTTGGCAGATGAAAATAAAATTGGAGTAAGACCCATCAGTTTTTCTCTTGTTTGCTTTACTATAATAATTTCCATAATTATTTTTCAGTTGTTATTTTATGTTCAGGCAGCTAAACTTAACTAAATAATCTTATACAAGTTTTTAAGTAATTTTTTTTCCATATTTGGTTTTATTTAAAATTTAAACATTTTTTCTCCGTACTTTACAAAAACCAAATATAACCTATTGGGTTATGGGTATAGATCACCCATGTGAGCTTAACTCGAGCTAATACCCATGATATATATGTAAAGCTGGTAAACGGGGTAGCTCAACCCATTTCGGGGTCAATGTATTCCAGACCCATGGCCAACAGCCCAGAGAGTAATATGAGCTTATTTATATTCGAGTACAAGCTTTTCGCTCAGCCTAGCCCAACCATGTAGTTCAGACCAACTGAAGACTACAAATCTTATAAAAAATGTTAAAAAAATAATTTCATAAATTTTATAATTCTACAAATAAAAATAAATAATATATAAATATATAAGAATAATTAATATATAAAATGATTCAGTATAAACAAAATAATAATAGTAAACAAATTTAAATAAATTAATAATGATAAAGCATTGTTAACATCAAAGTATCAAACTAACTAGGTAAATAGTATCAAAATAATAAAATAACAATTTAATACTTGTCTTTAAAAAAATTCAAGTATCCCCAATGGAATGCATTATCTTTGTGATCTTAAATGCTTCCATCTTCATCCACATTATTTCTAACAATAACATATGATTTCACAATAGAAATATGTTCATCCTCGATGCTTGTTGAGTCATCATTATCATCATTTATTAATTAAAATTAACATAAGTTAATAGGTAATTATACAAAGGAAATGTTTCATTATAAATCCTTAATAAAAATTGTTAAGGCTTCCTCATAAATCAAGCAATCAATTACATGCATGAGAGCTTGAGCTAGGTTTCATCAACATATCTTCTATAGATGCTTAAAACCACCGAATCCGTCTGACGATTTCGATCTTGCAGTAGTTATTGGAATGCTTAACACATCACAAGCCATCTTTATAAGATCACCAAATTTATTGTTTCTATCTCTCCAATAACCCAACACATCAAAATTTCCAGAGAAATAATAAAATAAACAATAATGTACATGTTAAATTGTTTTTCAAGTGTAATTAAATTAAGTATGATTAAGGATAATCTTCAAATATTTCTTTTTATAAAAAATTATCTTAAATTTATTTGATATATGTATATTTCTTTATTTTAAAAATTAAAAAATAGTTATGTTAAAATATGTTTTGTTTCATTTTAAATAAAAATCAAATGTTTTTAAATATTCAAATAAAATATTTTATTTTTAAAAATTTATTAGTTGTTGGACATATTTAATATTTTGTTATTTTATTGAAAAATAGATTAGGAAAGAATGTAAACAATATTTTCTTTTTTCCTAATATGATTATATTTTTTCTTTTCTATATAATTACTGTAATACCCCAAATTATATCTTCGTAGTTTTATAACATGTTTAGGATATAATAAAAATAAATGTGTATTTTTCCAGAATTTAGATGCTAAGTGAGAAAATTGATAAAACCTGAAATTAATTCAAGAGTTAAGGGTAAAATAGTAAAATGTCACATTAAGGACCCAAATGCCATAAATGAAGAAAAGTATATGCTTAATTAGAAATAGTAATAAGTTGTTGTGCAATTAGAATATGGAAAAGGACTAAAATACAAAAATAGAGGAAAGTGTAAAAAAAAAAAAAGCCAAATAAGATATACACATGAAAAGAGGATAAGGCTAATTTGGTTTGAATGAGATATTTTCTCATTTTGGGTTTGAAATTTAAGGGCATTACGGGTGTGGAGAATAAGAGCCAAGTGTTTTATTCTCTCCATTTCTTGATTTAGTCTTATTCAAGAGAAAAAGTGAAGAAAATGAGAAGTTTGGTTCAAGTTTTTGAAGATCAAGGTATGGAAATCTCACCTTTGATATATGAAAATCTCTCTTTTGATTTATGAAAATTATAAGTATGAAACACTTGTATGGAAAGTATGGACACATGTATAAGTTTGAGTATGTTTGGAAATTCTCCAAACTCCTTCTTTGTTTATGTTTGAGTTAGGAAAACTCTAACTTTGTATAAAAGTGATTTTGGGTTGGCTTAAGTTAGATTTGGGAGTTGTTTTGTTGTGCTTTGGCTTTGATTAATTGGTTGTGGTCCTCAATTGAGGAATTTTTGTATAAAGAAAATGTTGCGGTTTTAGGGGGAGATGCTGTCACAAATTTTCCAAAACTCAAGTTTTTGTTTTGGCCATAACTTGGTCATTAGTTATCCAAATTGAGTGATTTTAGTTGGAAAAGAACCCTAAGAGGTAAACCTATAAAATTATAGAAGGTACCAAGAAGCAAACCTGACCCTTAGTCGCCTGTTTTTGAGACTGAAGTGAAAATACAGGTAAGTTATCGAGTTATCCTCTGTTTTGGTACAGTTTTGGTGTTTAGATCATAAGTTGAGTTTCATTCATCCAAATTGAGTGATTCCAATTTCTAGGTAAACTAGCCTTCTAGGAGAAAAATTTACTTGGAAGAAGTGTATTCAAATTTAGACCCCATTGTACCCAGAAATTCGTCAAAGTTGTAGGAAATTTTGTTTTGAAAATAGAGTAGTCTCGGTTGTTTAGGACATATCTTGAGTTTCGGTACTCCGAATTGGATGATTACAATTGGAGAAGAATCGCTATCTGTGTTCAATTGGTACTACAAAAAGCAGGTGTCAAATGATGGAGTTAAGACCCCTTTGGATGGTCTAGTTGGTGCTCGGTGCTCGCTGGGCAAACAGACTAGTTTGACATTAAAATGTCATAACTTGAGTTGTGATGATTCAAATGAAGTGATTCTAATTTCTAAATAAAATAGATTTATATAAGAACAATGGACTTGAAAGAAGCATGTTGAGATGTCAAACTCATTGTATCCAAAAAATAAGCGAAGTCAGACCCTGTTTTGGGAGATGATTTTTATGTCTTCTATTATAGAACTTTGAAACATCATAATGTCTCTTATATGGTTTTCTGGTATCTTGGGAGATGGTTTTGAATGAGAATATTTCGATATAAAAGAATTAAATATAAGTGGCAAAAATTGCATATATATTATAAAGTGGTTGTTATATAGTGTGTACATTAACATGATTATGATGGTTTAGCATATGAAATTTGATCGTGAACTGAGAAGCTCCTGACGTGTTTGATATATGAATCCGTGTAAGGCAGTAAATGGATCCTGAGAATATGAGCATACTGTTTATAATAAATATGACAGTCATCTCAAAATATAAAGGAATAATGGTTTGTGGCCTCTCTATATGAATACACATGATTTTAATTATCCATGTATATAGAGATGAAAAGTCCCGATATCTCTAACTCGGATAAAAAAACTTGTAAGTCGATTGCTTACTATCTTTCGCGGTAAATGGATAAGTGAGCAGTACCTAATGGAATCTGAATCTTTGCAACATCTGAGATATAATTGGTCCGTTTTGGTCATTACCGGCCCTAGTTGGTCTGTCTGATTACATCATAGATAGATATCATTGTCTCGTACAGTGATAATACCTTTGGGTATATACAGTTTTTTCCCGTATCCACTTTTTTGGAATATGCAAACATGAGATGAGATGAGATGAAACTTTTGGAATTTTTATAAAAGGCGTGAAACATGAAGATGATATGAAATGCAATATGTAATTGAATTATAATGATATGAGAAGTAATATGTAATATGAATAAAATGTTATGAAGTATTATGACGATCGTTATAGTGGTTGTCCATATTTATGGATTCTCACTAAGCTATAAAGCTTAACACGAGTGTTTATTCGTGTAGGAGCGAAAGGTGGAGGGCCGTTGTGAGACCCAGAAAATTCAATTTTTACAAAATGGCAAATCGACCAATTTGGTCAAAAATCCAGAAAATTTTCTAGATCTCGGATGATGAAGCGGACTTCCTGCATTAGGGCTAAGTCTCGCGAGAAATCCTAGCTACCACGTCGAATTTAGGTCGAATTCAGAGACGGTGTTCGAATTTGCACGTTTGAGACACTTAGGGTATCGGGTGTCGTGGCAGCGTAAGGTGACAAGTCACCTATAACGTAATACTCATGTGACACATGTTGCATGAGTAGAGAGAGGATGAAAATGGATGACCGAGATAGTGCAAAGTGTCAAAAATCCAAGGCTTGAGGACATGAATGACATTTTTGAATTCTTAATGAGGAAAAAGACAAAATTTGGAATAGTGTTCATCTTCCCAATTGAAAGAGACCAAAAGCGTGCAAGGCATTTGGAAATGGAGGATACGATGACGGATTTTTGATTTTTCTAGAAGAGCACATTCTCTAGATTTAAGTTATTGGACCGTTGCGGTTTAAATGGGCTTAAGAGGAAGATTATTCCCTGCGTGAAGACAGCGTGGAGCCTGGTTTCTTGAGTTTGACAAAATCGATGAGGTAGGAGTTTTATCCTACTTGTTTTAACCCTTGTTTAAGTGCTTTGTTGATGATTCGGTTGGTTTGAGGCAGCGAGCGGTAGTTTTGATCGGTCTGAAACTTAGGATCGAGTACTGAAAATTTATGGAACCAAATTGGACGATCTGTGACGATCCGCGGTACTGGGTGCTAGTGTATAGTATTATGCTATAAATTGTATTGTGGTGTCTCAAAGCAGGAAATGGTATAGATTCGGTTCATAAAGTGGAGCAAATATGTGACCAATTAATTTATCCCGCAGACTGACCCAACCTTTCGTTTTTGGGATTTATTATAAGCAGTCCGGGTTAACAGGTGGACAAATCGTCCATGACATGTCCTTTGGAATTAATTTGGAATTGAATAAACGAGTTGTATAGGAATTAGTAGGTTAATGCTGAACTTTGTGTATTAACATGAGTCTGATATGGAATATAATTGTGTGTAACAACAGTCATTGGAAGTGTGAGTTTGTTGATTAGCTCAAGTAGGTTAATTTGGGTGATGGTTGACCAAAATTTGTATATTGGGTGTAGGAATTGTTGAAATTACATAACATGTTGTATGTGATTAAAATATGTTAATATATATATATATATATATATATATATATATGTATCTGACTAATAGCATGAATGACATAGATGACATAATGCATTTCTTATGCACTTAGGAGTAACTAGAAATTGGGTGTGAGTGCATCATAGCGAATTTTACGAAAAATGAACATGGTTTGCGAAAGGAATTTCACGGGGATGATTTCAGGAGAATGGGGTTGAGGCGGTCAACGGTCATTTCGGATAAAGGACCATAAATGTTTGGTTCTCGACATTCGCACGAGAGGGTAGTCTCATATTTTCGCAAAACTGGTGGTGTATTTTCCAAGATCCAACGAGTTTTTGTTTTGAAAATGATGTTTCCTCATACATGACTTGGGCAAGTGTGAAATTCGGTGAGGACTCGAGACATGGGAATGGGCATGTAGACATTCAAGTAGGATCAACGTATTTACTTGAGTGTTTTTAAGTGGATCATTACATATGCATTAGTGGGAATAACCAGCCCCAAGGTGGTGCCTGTTGACGATAGCTCACCATGTCGAAGAATATTTTTTAAATTCTGAGGGCGTTAAAGAAGACGGCTCATTTAGAGACCCGATTTTGAAGAAAGCGGGTTGTGGCTTTGATGTTTTGGATAATATGTATTAAATTATAGATTTTAATATGTATTTGTATTAAAATAATGGTAACTCTTGGACTATTGGAATATAGTTGGATATATGTTTGACTGGGTGTTGATGCAAGGGCCCAAGTGGCCATTTTCAATTTAAGACATTATGTGGACCTGTGTGACATATTGACCTTGAGACAGGTTTTGTATTTAGAGTAGAGCTCACGTCTGGAGGCTGCCGTTTCCGTGAGTGGTGTCGGGTTACGAAAAAGGCATCCTGAATGTCCATGAGTTGTGGGTTGTCGATAAAGACCTTTTGGTTTTGGGAAGCGTCACGAACGTTCGTGATATTCCCACTTGAAGCGGCTTTTGTAAAGTCACATGTAGAGTTTCTTCGATTTGTAAAATATACATCAAGATTTTGAACAATGTAAATGTAAAAGTACAAGTAAATGAGACTCATAATATATGTACAAGACATTGTAAATACCACTACAGTGGATGAATATGAAATTTTTTATAAGTTTATATTTTCAAGATAATTGTTTAAAATTATATAAATTAACAGGTTTATAATTCTCAGATTTATGACACATTTCCTAACACAGGGTGTCAGGTTGGGGCGCCACAATTACATATTTTCTATTTAAAGTGTAAATTTTACAAATATTAAATGCCTAAATTTAATTTATATTTGAAATAAAATCAATTTTATAATAATGAAATATCTTATTTGTTTTAAAAAATCCATCTTTATAGAAGATATAATCATATTAAGGAAAATAAGTGTATAATTTTTTGTTATTTATTTTAAAAATAACAATATTTTATTTTTGTTTTAATGATAAACAACATTTTGTTAGTAACACTAATTTCTAATATTAAATTTATTGAAAAATACATTGATAATTAGTTATTAAATTTAATTTAATTTATAAAGTATCTTGCTTTTATCATGTTTAAATTTTAATTTTTTTAAATCATATCTTTAATTTAAAAATAGAGAAATATGATTAAAATAAAATTTAAAAGGGATAAATACAAAAAAAAAAAATGATATTGTAGATGTAAAAAATATGATTAATAGAGATATAAATGAAAATATATTCAATATTAAAACTATAATTATCCCCAATATTGGAAATACGTTAGTAATTTTACATCTGAATTTTTTAAATATTAAATTATCATATAAATTATATTAAAAAGACATTTTAAAAATTAAAGTTAAATAATTAAAAACAACAAAGTTTAATATATTATAATAATTATAACTGTTAAAACCTATATATACAAGATTTGATAATATTAAAAGGCAAAATATAATTTGTTAATAAATATAAAGATCTATAGTACTAAGTTGTTACTTAAAAGATTAAATAAAGATTTCCGGTCAATCGGGCTAATCGGGCCAACCCGGACTAAACCCACATGGGCCAAAGGCCAAAATGAGTCAGGCCAATTTGACCTGGTTTTTTTCGAATCATAAATTTTACAGCTCAACCTTCTAAAAAATTAGATCAAAAGTGAGGCGATAAGTAGAGTTTCCTTAAATATTGAAACTCTAGAACACATGCCAAATACGCGTCTTATAAGCTGTATATAGAGAAGATTAAGGGAGTGTTTGTTTTTTTCTTACTTGATGATGAATAAAACTTTTATTTAGCTAAATGTTGAATAAGGGTTTAATAATGTTAAATATTAAATCGTTTGTTTTTTTTTTTAATATTGTATTTCTGACTATTATTAAATTTGTTAATTTATATATATATATACTCTATATATATATATATATATATATATATATATATATATATATATATATATATATATATAACTTTTAAATATATTAACAAAAATAATTTAGGTCCTTTGTTTTGTGTAATGATGATATAATTTATTATTAGAAATATTTAGTTTTTTTTTTCAAAGAATAGAAATATTTGGTTAACATATCTCAAATAACTCAAATTTGCTAATCATACCATGTTTTTTCCTGAAAAGTGGACAAAAATCCCCTTTTCTATTTCCGGTATTTACATGTATCTTTGAAAATAAATAGTTATATTTACAAGAAAACAATAAATATATTTTTATCAAAATGAGGTAAAAAATGAAGGAAAGATTCATTTCAGTTGTTTGCCTGAGCGATCTTTTAATCAAATCCAACCTTATTGTTATGATAAAAATAAAAAATATTTGTATAATACCTCTTCTATAACATGACACAAAATTAAAATAATAAAACTATTATGATAAATAATTTATTATTATCATTTTTTCAAAAAATAATTATTTTATTTATTTTGTATAACTAAAATAAAATATATAAAATCAATAATTTAAAAAATAATAGATTGATGAAACCAAAATTAAAATATTTCGTGTTTCTAAAATATTTTGAAATGTTTCTATGTGGATTTTAAAAGATTTTGTATAGATTCTAAAATATGCATTTTGTTAAATAGAAAAAGCCAAATATTTTGATTTAGAAAGAAATTTAAAAAATTCATAAATAAGTTATGTAAAAATGAAAAAACAAATGGTGTACTAAAATCTAAAAGCAATTTGCTTTAAAAAAGAGCCAGAAAAACAAAGGCCTCCTTAGTTATTTGATCAAAGTTGTATGAGATAGAATTACACATTAAAAAATAAAATAAAATAATAAAATAATAAAAACCTACCATAAAACTCCCGCACAAAACCTTCTTTTTTCATCCAAAACTAGAGAGTGTTAGAGGCGTTTGTACCGTGGAAACACCAACCCAGGTTTTAGTAATCTGAGCATTGAATGCATATTAACCAAATCCAGATCTTTCCAAGTAAGTACCCATTTCCGCTCCTAAATTTATTTACACAAATCTTTTGGTTTTATTAATTTATTTTACTCAAAACTCTTTGTCATATTTTAAAGTCTCTTCAGAATGAAGTCAGCACTAGCCATGTCCATGATATTGATACCTACCCAAATCCATAGAATTCATCCATGGGGGAAAAGATGGACAATCTGAACTCGCAGTTGGAATTATGATATTAGTTTTACCTTCTTTTTTTTTGTTTTCCATAGATGTGGATGGAAATTACTTGCCGATTTCTGCAGCCAACCAGCCAAGCCTCATGAGATGGGCTAGAATTGGATGGGCCTAAGACCCTGGGCCCATTCAAAAATTGACCAACCACCAAAGGGCAGAGAGAGAGAGAGAGAGAGAGAGAGAGAGAGAGAGAAACACAATCGTGAAAAGGGCCCATTGAAGAACAGAAGCAAAATCAAAATGGTTGTGTGGAGATACGATATGTGTCAATGTGTGTGGGGTGTCGGTGGGAGGAAATGGCAATTATTGGAAATTGCAGCAATTGCACCGCATATGTCTCCATTCTCTTTGTCCTTTTCATCATCCCTTTTATTGGGAAACCAAATCAAACGATGGACCAGCAAGCATGACAGATATGATAAAAGCAACCTAGCAATGCCTCCTTTTGCTGTTCGATGCGATTTTCAGGCCCCACCCCACAAATCCCATTCACAACAAACTGGAGGTTTGCTGCCTGAATAAAGGGTCTGGTTTAGAGTGGCATCACAAGATTTCCTCACTTTTCCAAGCCTTCCTTCCACAAGTTAAAACTAAAAAAAAAAATCATATTCTTAAATGGAAAACTATGTTACGGGTCACATTTCAATATATTTATATTGAAGAATTACGACCAAAAGACCTGAAACCAGGGTCCCTAGTTTCAAAAATATTTGATAAAATTGTCTAACAACCCTAAAGTATACCCTCAATTACTATCATATGTATTTATTGAGTTTGTAACTAAGATTTATTAGGCTATTTATCATGGTTAATCAAATATTTTTTAAATCAAAGGATCTAACCATGGTTTTAGACCTTGTGATCCTAAGTTTTCAAGTAAATTGAAATGAGCCCTCATAACATGGTTTTCCCTTCTTGAATTTTTGCACATTTGGCCCCATTTAATAAATCTGCCCTGTACTTGTTTAATATTCCAAGGCATATTTGACAAAGTATAGAGACATGTTGCAGACAAGTTCCCATTCATTCTTCAGACTTTACTTAACCTAATTGACAATATGATGAATAATGGACCTACTTGAAATTGTTTTTTTTTCTACTGAATGCCTCTCGTTTTTATTTTTCACGACTTATCATCGAAATTCTTTAAAAAATGTTATAAACAAAAGTCAAAAATTGGCTTTTCCATTGTAAGTTTCACTTCCATCACGACATCTTTCACGCAGGAATAACAAATTTCACCACTTATTTCCATCTTTCTATTTCACAAGATGCAGAAAGAGAATATAATTCTTAAAATTTTACATTTTATAATATTATTCACAAATAAAGCAAAGAGTTAAGTAAAATTATTTTTGGAAAGTTGCGCTGTTTTCTTGATAGTTTAAGATAAATAAATAAATAAATAAATATATATATATATATATATATATATATATATATATATATATATATAATCCTCCAATTTTCAGGGAAACCAAAATAACTTTAGGTGTAGAGTAGGTTTTTTTTTTTTGCTCATCCCACCTTCCCAATTCCTTCTCAAATCATTATTAAAGATAAAATGTGGATTGGCGATGGATTTTATATAAATTTTCAAAATCCAAGTATTTATACGATTCATTTGTATTATTTAAATTTCTTCTTTACTTTTTTTCATCGTGTTGCATAATAAAATGATAATAATAATAAAAATTATTATTATTATTATTAACTTTGAATAAAATAAATTGTAAAATAATTATTAAGATCAAAAATGAAATCCAACAACTTAATCCTTAATAGATAAATATTAAAAACAAACGACTTAATACTTAATGCCACAAGACTATTCAACATTGGTTTCAAAAGTTTATATTCAAGATTCACCAAAAAACAAACGTCACCTTAGTCTGCCTGACAATATGGCTGCTGTTATGATTTTTTTTTTCCACACATTTGAAGAAATGGAGTAAATGAAGGGAAGAAAGAAAGCTGGCAGAACAAGGACTAGTCTTCCAGTTAGAAATTGGTAGCTAACACTGACATTTTTTGAGCATTTGTAACGAAACAATATGCCATGCTTCCTGATTCTATACTATTCAAAATGTACAGAAGTTCGAATCCTGTATTCAACCTTAAGGATTTGACAACTGGTTTATCATTCGTGATGCCAATTAATCCGGAGGGCGTAAGAAGTTTATTAAAAACATTTATAATGGATTTTAAATCACATAAATCTAACCAATTAAACTTTAATCTAAGTAACTTAAGTTTAACTTCACATCATGTCTAACTCAAGTGATAAGACGCTCACTCTTTCAAACAGGCATAGAGCATAAAGAAAGGGGAGTCCCAGATACGAATCTAAGTGAGAACAATTTACTACCTTGAAAATAAAATGGAATTAAAAAAAAAAACTTAAAAAGCCCTTGAGGTTTGGCTCAAATGGTAAAGAGGTGGGGTGGGGTGGGTTTAGTGGAGATCCCAAGTTTGAATCCAAGAACACAATAGTACAATAAAGTAATGCAAAATGAATAGATGTCAAAGAAAAAACTTTAAAAAGTTGAATTGGGTATTTGAAATTGGAGATGTGGTATCAAGCTCATTCAGCCCAAGTTAAGACTTAAAAGGCCATGAAGTGAGTGAAACTATCATCTGTATTTTGCACGTTGCATCAATGAATAAAGATTGGATTTAGGTCAGTATGAAATTTGTAAAAGAAAAAAAAGAATATTGGCTGCAGAAATTTTCAAGTATTTTGACAGACTTTAATTTCAGAGGTAGCTGATATAACGAGTCTGAGATGAGCGTTATAACAACAAATCAGAGTGGCGCAGCGGAAGCGTGGTGGGCCCATAACCCACAGGTCCCAGGATCGAAACCTGGCTCTGATAATTATTTTTTCCCTTTCCTTAACCTTGCCATTTTTAGATGCTGTGCCCTGATTTATTGATAACAAAACCTAGTAAATGAGAATGTAAACTTTGAAGGCCAATTGGAAACTTTATTTTTTTTCCCATTTTTACAAGGTTTTCTTATCACTAATTCATATGCTTAACAGACATCTAAATATGGTTTTAAGGCAAACATAATTGTCCTCATAATTATGGTGCAGTTGCCCTACTCACAGAGGATAGAGCCAATCAAATTTTGATGCCAATGTGGGTCTCACCACATGCGCAGATGACATGGCATGGCTGACAGAAAATAGACAATCAGGAAAAGCAATTGATGAGAGTAACCAACAAAAGAATCAGAGAGCCTTGATGAACTGGGGCCATGTGGCAAGGTATCCAATGTTAGATAACCTGCTCATGTTACATTTATTTTTATACTCTAGACAATTTTAGCTGCAACTAATGAGATGTTAAAGCTCTTGATATAAATGACACATAAACTAGCTTTACACCACATAAATGTCAGGACCATTACCATTATAATAGAATGATGAAGATCTAAGAATTTTTTTTATAATCACGAGTGTCTAAGCCAATTTGGGCACACCTAGACTAATCCCTTGGTACTCTAAAGTTAATGCTCGGATAAATCATCCATTGGTCCTAAGACGACATTAATTGGTGAATGGAAAACCAAGGTAAGACCATCTGAGCTATTTCTCAGGGTTCTTGTAGCAACATGCTTTGACTGACTGAGGAGAAAGTGATGAAGAAAACCACGCAGAATTATAGAAAATTACGGGCTTGCTTTGACTGAGGAGAAAGTGAGACTAACAATAGGACAGACTAGGAAATGCTTCAAAACCAAAAGCTCCTACAAGACTACCATTACTAAATCACTTTGATTCTCATGACTTTTGTTCACAAGAAGAAGATTCCCCATAAATAGTCATTTTTTCACCAACTAATTCCATTCAAATCCATAATCAAATGTGGGAATTGGTAGAAAACCCAATGAGAGCAATATTTTCCAGCAAAAGCAAAAGAGCATATAATATATATAAGATGGAAATCAAAAAGAGTCTTTCTTTTGTGAATAGAAGACCATGGAGATAAGTAAGAAAGAAACAAAATTTTCCAGGTGCCTACTTCCTAACTACTACATGTAAATACTATTCTAATTAATCAAGATAATGCCATAAATTAGAGCATGTTACTACAAAATCAGAATATCAATACTAACTTGTGGCAAAACAACTCCTTTGTCTCCACATTCGCTTCCCCAATTGTCTCTCGCTAAGCATGAAAGAACCGACAATGTAGAAAACCTGCAAGAAGCACCTTTCTGTCATTAAAGAAGACATTATATTCCTAACTATGTCGGGTTGCCTAGAAAAAATGCAGGGGAAAATGCAAGCAAAATTCCAAGCCAGAGTTTTCCTCTTTTTTTTTTCTCAGCAACCAAACAAAGGTTATGGGGACTATTGAAAGTGTAATAAGTAACACTCATGAAGATCATAACAAAATAATATGAGACAAGGTTGAAGCTCACTTGGGTCTACATTAATGAGCATGGCAGTCCCTTCAAAACCACAGGTGCCTCCATTTTTCTTGTGTTTTTGCCAGTAGCTATTGAAAGCATAAGAAGCATGGGCAAGAACAGTGTCAGGAAAATAGCAGCTCCCATGAGGCTTAATCTCTTCACAATCAGCACCACCACTTCCACAAGCATAGTCCATTGCCTCCTGCAATGTATCTGCCGGAACACTAGGCTTAGCCACACACCATAATCCCTGCTTCACCCCCGGCTCCGGCGCTGGCGCACCGCCCTCAAATGCACTACAAGGAGGCAACGAGGAACTATAAGGTGGGCTCGCCGGAATTACAAACGGCGGCGATTCAGGGGGGAAAGGGAATGTCCATGGCGGCGGAGACACAGTTCCTTCGAGTGGGGGAAGTGGGGAAAGAGGGTTTTTGGCTACATTTGTCGGAGCAGAGAAACCAACGGAGGAATGGATTGGGGACGGTGACAGCTCCGGTAATGGGGTTGGTCTCGCCGGGAATGATTCTACAAAGAGCTTCCTGGTACGAGGCTTGCTTTCCCTTGTGCTTTGAACTATCACATTAGCCCTAAGCTTAAAAGTTCCAAGTTTTTTCATCCACTCTGAGTGTGAAGACATCAAACCCGCAGTCTCATCAGAAAAAGGAGAGAAATTTCGAGGTGGGTTGACAGAGTAAGTCGAGTTTGTGAGCTCAAGAAAGGAGAGCAGAGGTTTGATAACTTTCTCAGCCAAGTCACCTCTGTAAAAAAAAGAGTCAGTGTTCAAACAGTTGGAAGAAAAAGCGGCTGAGACTCTGATTTCTTTCTCCAAACCCCACCGTGTTAGGGAGTAATAAACGTTCTTCAGAGATGGCAAAACCAACCCCAATTTGTCTTCTTTGATTCTGTCACAGAAAACAGTGTTACCCACAACAATGGTGGTGATTTTAGTAGAAGGGTAGTGGGCCAGAACATGGGTTCTGACCCAACTTTCCGCCATTAACACACTCCCAGAGACCTCACTGAGGTCATCCTCACCAACAGAAACTGCTATGGGCACATCGGTGTGAGACATTGCTTGAAGAACCACTGGAGAAGAGTCATGGAGGGTTAAGAGTTGAACAGATTCTGAAATGGAACCTGCAAATAGTAGGATGGAGTTAGAGGAAAGAGGAAAACCAAGAAGAAACCGAGAATGGGACAGAGCAGTAGAGTATTGTTGAACAGTTTGGCTTACCAGTAAGAACCAGGATGGTGAGAAAGAAGATAGGAAAGAGGGACTCCATCTTCAACATGGTCTGTTACACAGAGAAAGCCCTTAAACTTGAACGCTAAAACCCTCACTCTGCATTCTGCAACAGTGTAAACTGTAATGTCATCTAAAAGAAAGTGGGGTTTGTTATAGAGTGCAGGGGAAGGCACTACACTTCTGGGCTTGCTTCAGGAGTGTACATTTGAGACGAAATTGCCCTTTGACCAAACACGAAAAGGGCCAAAACAATATATGGGAAATAAAAAGTTTCAAGGCCATGGGGACTGGGGAGGGTAAGTAACGCAGATAAAACATTTTGCTGGTGGGAAAGGACAGTTTTCTGAGAATTGGGACGCGTGGAAGAAGAAGAGATTGCCAGCTCAGATGGAGTGGGAAGTGTGAACGTCCGTGAAGGAAGCCCTTGTAAGTTGTACCCATCTCTGTGAACGTCTGACTCTCTTAACCCTTAACCCCTTTGTGAAAGCCCAGTCACCATCATTCCTGTGGAATCGTGCATTTTGGAACCATTCCAACCGTTGGGAAACATTAAAACGACGCCGTTTCATCTGGCTCCGCTGTTCTATTCTTAGTAATCAGTACCTCCTTCGAACCGGAGGTTTTTAGACATTTAGTTTTAAAAAAAAATAAAAAATTCTTCAAATATAATAGGTTTAAAAATATTTCTAAATTTAGTGTAATTTATGCCAATCAGATACATTTTTTAAAATTTAAAAATTTTTGAATTTACACTAAAATCGTTTTCAAGCATCTGCATTCATTTCTACAAAAGTTGTTTTTTCAAGATCCACCTTATAATTTCAAAATTTTAAATTTACACTAAAAGTTGTTTTCGCCAAGAGACATTCATGATATTTCGTTGAAACTGCCTTTGAAAATTTTTAATTAATCGAATCAAGCCTTTTCGCGATATACTGGCGAATTTTGAAAATTTTAAATTTACATCAAAGCTCAAGCAAATAAACACATTCGCACTATTTATTTGGAAGTTCTGCCTTTGAAGAGACATTTTCATAATTAAAATTTTCAATTTGTCACCTGAAACTTTTCAAAGAGACACCTTCAATTTTCAAAATTTCAATTTACACCGAAAAAAGCTGCCTTTTCAAGAAGACACTCAGACTATTTCATTAAAAGCAAGTCTTTCAAGCAGACACTTTCATAATTTCAAAAAATTTCAATTTCCACTGAAACTGTCTTTTGAAAAGACACATTTGTACTATTGCATAAGCAACGATTATTTTAAAAGTGTTGCTTCAAGAGAAACCTTTAAACCATTATATAAGACAACTTTTATATTGAACACTTCATCTATAATACAAAACATAAATTTATCACTTGTATACATCAAGATCAACATTTAATCCAATATTAATCAAACCAAATTAACCAAGTCAACACCTTTCAATAGACTATATAACAAACATCCAAAGTATCAATAATATCCAAAACATGAATTATAAGTAGAAGTATCCAAAATATATATTACATGCACCAACATAAAAAAACTAACAATATCGAAAATACAGGTCAAATGTAGTAACATCCTCAATGAGTATCGCACGAAGGAGCCTTCCTTTTTTGTATTGGACGTCCATGATGTCCAACCATTAGTTCTATGGGACTAGAGTGCACTTTCTCATACTCTTGAAGATCATGTTTCCTTCCACATCTCCTACCACATCCCTACGATCATCATCTCTGTCTTCTTTGATCAACATTGACCGAGACCGATTCTCACATCGACATAACTTCAATGGTTGCGTGATGATGCAACAAGTGGTTTTGGTAAGTGTAAGACCCGAAATTCTACTTCGGAATAAGGGCAAAATCAATTTTGATTACAAATTGTAATTAATACGTTGTAACTGCGAATTAATTATCTAGATCTCACGACTAAACGGACAGACCATTGAATCGCCTCACGAAATCTGGGCTGAAGACGTATAAAATTTCATAATTTTTCTCGAGACAATGACGACACGCTTCTGAGGCATCATAAGCCGCGCCGTGAACTCCGCTTTCTACGCCACTAAAGCCACATATAATACGTACTACGTACTCATGAGTGGTAAGGAGAGAGAAATGATGAAAAATGACGGCCGAGATAGCCGAATATCAAATCAGAGTTAGTTTACATAACGTAGACATGAATCGATGCATGTAATTAAAAAGACAAAAGAGCAAATAAATTCATCTCCTACATTCTACTAAAACCAAAAACGCGGTAAACTTATTTTCTCCCGCAAAGAATCCATTTCAGAGAAATGCTTTAGAGAGAGAAACTTCTCTCTAAAAATACTATTAATCCGACCGTCACGGCCACCCGAGTAAGAAGGGAAGTCGTTTCAGGCGGCGACAACGCGCTGACCCCGGATTTGGAGTTTCTTCAAACTCCTCGAGGTAGATTTTCTCTACTTCATGCTTTTATTCCCATTTTTAGGTTTTTCCATGTTTCGTATTATTCGAGGCCGTGATGGTCGCTTTGACTGGCCCCAAAGCTCGGGACCGAATTGATTTGAATTTATTGAAACTTCAATGTTGAAACAAGGGCTTTCACTGTTGCGTTTTAATTTAAAATTTACGATTTCAAATTACGACGATATTTAAAAAGGCCTAATCTGCCAGATGATCTATCTCCCCAAAACATGAGACCGAACTCTGGAATTTTTGAAAGAGAAAATGGAGCAAACAGGATCGCCCACCGATGTTAAATGCTAAAGCGATTAGCGCTATCTCGCGTATTAAACGCTCGCTTGGCACGCACACGAACGTTGATTGCGTTCACTAAGTGAACCGATGTTTTCGCGATTTTCCTAATATTAAATCCAGGTTTCAATATTCCCTTTAATATTGTTCTCAAAGTATATATTTTGTGAAAAATACGTGTCAGTCGAAAGTGATTTAAATTAAATTACTCGTATGATCATTAGCCCAAGTGAGCTAATTTTTGATGCTTGAAATGATTAATTACATGACATTATCACATGACGGGATATTATGCGAATATATTCATAAGTTACATGCAGATGTTGATAGATCACATTAATTAGCATACATTTATTCCATATGCACTGAACATCCTAGGAATATAGGAGTTAGTGCATGAGATGAGTCTAGAGAAAATGGTCTCTGAGAGAAATTTCCAAGCGTTAATTATCTGAGCAGAAATTAAATTAAATAATATATCAACCGCTTCTGAGTTCAAATATTATAGCATTATTCATCTATGCAGAAATTCAAACTAAATAATATATCGACCGCTGAAATACCAAATAAGATATATTCATCTGAGGGTAGTCCACAAACAAATAATATATATCAATCGTCTGAGTCTCCAATCGATATATATATATATATATATATATTCATTTGAGTGCTGCCCACTAACAAAACAACATTCTCACACGGCGCTTAGGCGAGCGCGGAGAGAGGCCTGAGGACTCGAGATCCGAGTTGGTCTTGTAGACATTCGGCAGTGATCATGCATTTCCCGCTTGAATGCTTGTTTAAATTGGAACATCAGACTGCACTTAGGTGGTGAGGCAGCCACTTAGTGGCATTCTCCTATCGAAATTTTTTAAATACCCCCGCCGCTGATCCCCTTTTACAAAAATGTGGAGCGCCGCGAGAGACCTGCCTTTCCGTCCCGAGGTTGTATTATAAGAAAGCCGTTGCGGGCTTTGATGTACAAGCATGTATTGTGAATTCTAATTTTAATGTGTATGTATCAGATAAGAGTAAAAACATACAACTCTTGTATCTATTGGGTATATAGTTTGATTCATAGCCTAAGATGTATGTCAGGATCGTTATGGGCCCAAGTGGCCATATCGCACATATATATCGCGATATACTGACCTGCTTTGGGACAGTATACGCAGATCAAGCTGGGTGTAGCCCCCTGCATGAAAGGAGACTCCGCCCCGATTTTCTAGCATGCCGTAACCCACTCTACTTGTATTCCAGTGTTAATCTGGGTAGTCAACCCGACCCCGGTTTGGGGCGTCGCAGCCTGCATCGAGCTAGGTATACTAATATCAGGAGCCTGGTTAGGGTATCCATCACCACCTGGTGGTATGACGAGGTTAGGTATGAGATTACCTAGGAAGGCACGAGAGAAATTCTATAGGAACACCGTATGTGTTTTGATTGTGATCATGTGATGGTATGATTGATGTTTATAACATGTGATCAATTGGTTGTTTGGTGAATGGTGTGTTTGCCATGTTGTAAGTGAGTAGTGAAATGATGTGTGCTTGGTGATTAGCACATGAATGTGTAGAAGATATGTCGAGTTGTACAGTGTACAAAAACTGGAAAAGAAAATGAAAAGGATAAATTTTATAAATTTATTTAGCCTATTAGGTGATGAAAAAAAAAATTTCTAAGTTGAAGAAAATCAGAGGAAATAAAATTTTTATGAATTTATTGGGAGGAAATTTAAGAAAATGGAGAAAATAAATTTTTACAAATTTATTTGAGTATTAAAGAGTATGAAAAAAATGAATTTTTAGTGATTTTAGTGATTTTTCATACCGGGCCGAAATAATTGAAATTAATAATAATACTATTGGCTAATATTGAAAAAAATGTATAAAATCCCAAATGGCTACGCCTATCGGCAGGGAGGCCGGGGCGCCGGGCGCCGCAGCGTGGGCGCCGGGCGCCGGTGCCGGGTGAGGGCGAGTGGCGTGCGCCGGGCGTGGCGCGGCGCTGCTGGCGTGCTAAAGGCAGCGAGGCGCTACGGGCGCAGTGAGCGGCATTTCCGGGCGCCGCAGTTGCGGGCGCTGGGCGAGGGCGTGTGCGTTGTGGCGCAGTGTGCGGCGGAGGCGTAGCTGGCGCGCGGGCATGCGCCGCAGCGCGGCAGGCGCTCGGGCGACTGCTGGAGCTCGCGGGGCATGTGCATTGTGCGCGGGCCATGCAAGGCCCGGGGCGTGGCCTGGCGCTGATGGGTGTGTGCCGGGCCGGGCCACCAAGGTCTGTGCACAAGGCACCCGCTCCGCCCGACTCTAGCTGGACCCGGCTCACTCCTGCAGATTCTGAGTCACCAAATGAACACTGTTCATTGTAAAATAAATTTTCTAAAAATATATATATATTTTTATTAAATTCAAATAAAAATCAAATAAAATCAAATAAATTTGATAAAATTTTCGAAAAAATAAAATTTTCAAAAATAAAATTTTTGAAAATAAAATTTTGTTGAAAACAAAATTTTAAACGCGAAATTGATTGCGTATACACTGAGTTATGTGTATGCTTAGTGTCTCGGGGCTGTGGTTATGCCTTAGAGATACTGTTTTGGATTTAACTACTATTTGAAATGGTGATTGCGCTAATATGCATTTAAATTATATGCATGGTGTAATGATGGGGAGAAAGGATGTAGACTTTCTAGATCGAAGTTACACTCCTCGGGTACTTCAACTATCTCTATGACTCCGCATAGGATGGCACCAGTTGAGTTGCAGGAACCTCGTAGTCCGCCCAAGGACTATTGGACAAGGTTTATGAAACCGAGCACTTCACCATGGGGCGGCCCTGCTCTATTTAAGTGAAGAAGAAGGGCAAGACCTTCGATCGTAAGGCTGACTATAGGCAAAGGGAACAGGTTATGATCCGCACCCGCACCTATTACCGAGGATTGATGATTTATTTGACCAGTTGAGAGGAGCGCGAGTCTACCCCCAAGATAGACCTTCGCGCTGGTTACCATCATTGAGGGTCAGTGGATACCTGACATCCCTAAGACGCTAGGACGCTGCTATGGCACTAAGTGAGTTACGTGATGCCTCACGGATTGACGGGCCGCCAGCATTCATGGATCTCATGCATAGGGTGTTCCAACCTTATCTAGATCAGTTTGTCGTGAGTCTTCGTGGATGACATCTCGATCTACCCCACGAGTAAAGTAATGAGTACGGCCTGAGGATTGTTTCGTGGTCAAGTAAGAGACCATCGCCAGGACGCTTAAGTTCAAGAAGTTCGAGTTTTGGCCATCGAGGTGAGATTTTGGGACACCGGTGTCGCGACCGGCGTCCACTCCAGAGAAGGTCGAGGTAGTGACGAGTCGGGAGACCGACCGCCAATCTCAAAGAGGCGCTTTCTGATCAGCCTGGCATTACGAGACACAGAATGGGCCGAAGTTGTCCATTCGGGAAAGGATCGTAGACTTCGCCACGGACATGGACTCACTGGTCGGGATGCTCTGACTATGAGAGAGAGATCGAGATACTCGAACACTCGGATACGAGTGTCGGTAACAAGAGGGGAGGGACGGCTTTCCTGGGCCGGAAGAGGCGTAAGACTTATGCTCACGCTAGTTTCAGACTGGTGGCCAGGATTGGAGCATGAGTGATGGATTTCCCCCAGAGATGGGATCCCAAGACTTCAGATAATCCACCCTGGGGCTAGCTTCGTAGGACAAGAGAGTACACTACTCATTCCTTCACACCCTAAGACGGTCGAGGAACCGCTTTAGCTCTGCCAGTGGGTTATACAAGCACTCCAACACCACAGATAGCGAGGGGCGAGGTGGGTCAAGCCGTGGACAGATCGAGTTGCGATCTAAGGCAGACCTAGCAAGGGCAGACCTATTGGCTGGGCTGATTGTCGCCTGACATGGATGAGCTGGACAACCAACTGGGTTGTCGCACCCGAGACTCAGGCCGGCTGTCATACTCGACACTGCATTGGATTCTGGGGGCTTAGAGGTTAAGGCCTCTTAGAGAAGCCGATATAGATGTTCTTCCCAAGGATGAGGGTGAGAGTCGACCGAGAGGCTCCGGATTATGAGTGAGAGATCTCTCGAGATCTCGCTCTTCATGGTGGAACCGGATCGTTGTCACAAAGATGACATTACCGCTCATGTGCACCTGAAACACGCATCGTGATCGTGTAGTGCACTAGATGGTCCTTCACCACTCATGGTGAGTGCGCTGGGCAAAGCAACAGGCTCAGAATCCCTCGTGAGAACTCGTTGTGGTGTAAGAGACCCGGGGGAGATATCCCGAATTCCTGGGTAAATGCAAGAGGCTCGAAGTGTAAGACGAAAAGTTATGTTGCCCAAGATGAAAACACACTGACACACCCGTTATCAATGCCAGACTTTAGTCAGGATGGAGTCGGGGTGACTCGAGGTTCGATACCCTTTGGAAATTTCATTGATGTCATTGTCGGCAAGGGCTTAGTAAATGGATGACATTTACGGCATGGATGTAGCCGACGTACCATCGATCACGCTGATCGCGGACTCGAGAGAAGAAGTACACACACCAAGCAAGCGGGTTGTGTAGGTTACGTGTGTATGGATTACATACTGTGTTGGGAGGGCATGTCATAACATGTGTCCTCGATCATAAAGGTAGAGGATTGATTGCCCTTAGCGGAATCTCGCCACAACAACGCTATCGCGAAAATGAATGGCACCATATGAGGCATTGTATGGGAGGTCATGTAGGTCACCGTTAGGATGGACCGAGATGGGAGAGAGATCCATCACGGGTCCGGATTTGATTAGAGACACCTCTGAGAAGGTGAGCTTTATACGACAAATGCCTTCTCACCTAGCCGAGCCGCCAGAGGAGCTTATGCAGATACGACGCCGACCCTAGAGTTCGAGGTCAGATCACGCCTTTCCTCGCCGAATCCCAAGAGAGAGCGGTCGTCTGCATGAAATGTGGAAGCTAACGCCAGGTTTATCGGGCCTTCTTTAGAGATTCAGGAGGATAGGCACCGCGCGCACGGCTGGCATTACCGCCAAAGATGATAGGTGTCCACGAGGTGTTTCCCCACACTCCATGCTCCGAATATATTCCGATCCAGCCCATGTGGTGATCTGGGGACGTATAGAGATTGACACCTGATGGAACCTTCGGCGATGACCAATAATATATCGTTTGGTACCGCGGATCGTAGTTTTTGCGACGCAAGACCGAGAGGCTAGTGAGAGTGCTATGGCGCACCGCAGGAGTGGAGGAGTCAACGGGGAGCGCGAGGACACGATGCGGCTACCCACTTCATGGATGAAGAGAAGGTGGTTTAATAAGCAAGATTTAAACGACTAGTTTACATGCATGGCATGAAGGCACGCTGCACATACATGCGAGTGATTATGATTGTTCAATTTCGGATGAAATTCCTTTTTAGGAGGGGAGAATGTAAGACCCGAGAAATTCTAATTTCTGGAGTAAGGGCAAAATCGTAATTTTGATTACAAATTGTAATTACTAAACCGTAATTAATTCTCTAGATCTTGATGACGAAATCCGATTGTACCGTTGGAATCGCCTCAAGGAAATCTAGTTAGCACGTAAAATTTCATATTCTTTCGAGACAATGGACTGAGACGTTTTCAGCATCGCGCTTCGTGCCGAATCGTTTTCGATGCGACAGAGTCTAAGATAAATATGTACTCATGTACCAAGGAGCTGTGATGTAGCAGGTAAATGATGAAAATAGATTCGCCGAGATAAGCCAATATCAAATCTGAGAAAGAAGGACATAATGGGTATTATGGAAATTGATTTGGCGACTAAAAGACAAAAGAAAGAATACCCTTCATCTCCTACATTATACTAAAAACCAAAACGTGAGAACCAGATTTTCTCCTGCAAAGAACCATTTTTGGAGAGAATCGCTAGAGAGAATAAACTTCTTTCTCTAAAATACATAATCCGACCGTTTGAGGCCGACGGAAAGCAGTTAGCTTTAAGCCCTGCTCTACGCTGGCCGAGGACAACTGCAGGATCTCGGATTTGGGAGTTTCTTCAAACTCCTCGAGGTGATTTTCTCCTACTAAGGCTTTTATTCCATTTTTGCCAAGCCCCACGTTTCTAGCTTTGGCTTGGCGCCGATGCAAGTTTGCTTGACCTGGCCCCAAAGCTCTCGTAATCGAATTGATTTCAATTTATTGAAACCCAATGTTGAAACAAAGGGCTGTTACGCTGTCGGGTGCTTTAATTTCCTAAAATTTATGATTTAAACTGGC
Organism: Tetrastigma voinierianum; assembly: GCA_016808115.1. Classification (NCBI taxonomy): domain Eukaryota; kingdom Viridiplantae; phylum Streptophyta; class Magnoliopsida; order Vitales; family Vitaceae; genus Tetrastigma; species Tetrastigma voinierianum. The sequence continues at coordinate 840,429 of JAEQBH010002845.1, read as the reverse complement.
GTATTGATATGAAAAAGGCCGAACGGAGCCGTATTGATCTGGCCCCAAAACATGAGACCGAATCGGAATTTTCGAAGAGAAAATGGAGCGCCAGGATCGCTTCCAATCGATGTTAGGGGCTGTTTGGGTGTGATTAGTGTTATCTTGTGCATTAAATGTTTGCTTGGTATGTATCGCCTGAACGGTTCAGGATTATGTGGGTTCACCAGTGAACCGGGATGTTTTAGATTTTCCCCAGAATATTAAACGAGGTTTCTATTCCTGCACGTTGTTCTCAAAGTATATATTTTGTGAAAATATCGCTATTTGGCCGAGTTGATTTTAAATTAAATTACTCGTGGTTTGATCATTAGCCCAAAGTGAGCTAATTTTGATGCTTGAAATTGATTAATTACATGACATGATTGTGATCGATATTACGCGAATATATTCATGTTGATATGTTCGCATGTGATTGGGGGATCGTGATGGAACTAGCATACATGTGATTCCACATGCAATCGGGAACATCTAGGAATATATAGGAGCAGCGCATGAGATGAGCTTCAGAGAAAACGGTTCTGAGGGTACTAAAAGGTTAATTATCTAAGGTAGTCCAGTCCAAATAATATATCAACCGTCTGGAGTGCCCATTTTTGATATATATTCACCTGAGGGTAGTCCAAACTAAATATATCGACCGGCTTCCGAAAGCCATTTAGTTGATATATATTCATCTGAGGGTAGTCCTCATTAAACAAATAAATAATATATATCAATCAAGCCTGAGTTTTACCAATTGATATATATATATATATATATATATATATATATATATATTCGTTTATATTTCGCTTTCACTAACAAAACAAATATTCTCATATACGAGGCTGAAGGTAGTGTGAGAGAGCTCAAGTGGAGGACTTTGATCTCGGAAGTTGGTGATTAGTACCCGCAAGTGCTATTGAGTCTCATATCGATAAAGTTTTGAGTGCTTTTGCGCACTAATCATGCCAATTGGCGCCAATCAAGTGTTCAAGTCTTCTTAGCATCACTTATGTCATTTGGGAGGTTATTTTGGTTGTTTTGCGTAAGCCAGATTTCTGAGTTCAATATCGAGACATACGCTAAACCATGAAGATTGAACCTATTCATCAGCCATCAAACATACCAAAATCAAAGAAAGAACTAAGGCAAAGTGATAAAGTCAGCAAAGATAGAGCGCAGGGGCCATGCAAAGAAGATCGCACCTGTGAATTTCGCTTAAGATTGCGCAGGCTCGCCGACTGCGAAAATTCGCAATCATAGTTTAAAATTTTCAGAATCCCAGCGAAATTGTACCCGCTGGGACCCAAAAATCTCCTCGGGCTAACCACTGCCCTAGCGAAACAGCTCGCTTATCACCTGTAATACCACGGTTAGCGGGAATCTTTCGCGATAGCAAATTGCTAGTGCCTGTAGCGAAATTCTCGATTTCTATATCTCGTGCAATTTCCCGCTGAAGCATAAATTTTCGCCGCCTAGCTGTAACTGGGTCGTTCTAGCGAAATTGTCTCGCCTTGTCATCCTTTGTACTAATGCAAACCGACTTCATTTTGGTGTATTACTTCCTTGTCCCTTATTTTAGCCAAAATGTTAGCTTTATTGTGTTTCACATAATGGGTGGCCTATAAACCCTCATAGTTTTTGTAACTCCTAAGGAAGAAATCGGGGAAAGCAATCTTTACACAATTTTTCATTTTATGTAAATATCTCCCGTACTTTCGCTTAGGCCTGCTTTTTCTTTCTCTCCTTCTTTCTCATTTTCTAGGCTACCAAACAACCCCTCTGGAGGATGACTAGATGTTTGACTAAGCCTCTTTCTTTGAAAGAGGAAGGTAGCTAGCTTGGTCATGGCAAGCATGTGTTGTCCTCATGTGTCGAACGCTACGCGATCGTGATGCATTGGCTCCCATCTTTTCAAACTGGGGTGGTTGAATATCATTTAATGTCATTAATTGGGCCAATACTTACCATGCTTGTAGGATACAGGTATACTTATTGCTGGGATGCACTGTGGTTTTTTAGATGGTCTTTACGAGCCAATCGAAATGATACTGAATGTTAGGCTTTAAACCGAAAGGCCGATGCATGTTACCTCGTGGCCGACTCAAATAGAGTGATTCTAGTGTTAGCTCAGTTAAACAAAGATCCTAAGTATGGCTCGACTATAGGTCGCTTGTCATAATGCGAGGATAAAAACCCGAGACACTTGTTTGCCCTATGTTATCAAGTTAGTGACCTAAATCTTCAAAGCTACCTTTCACACATCACTTTCGCCATAGCTATTCACAAACTACTCACACTGCTTTTGAAACAAACTAAAATCCAAATAGAAAGCCTACCTTTCACACTTACGCAAATCATTCCTAGGATGAAAACCCATCCCCCAAGTACTGACCTTAGACGCTTATACTCAAAGTAGCCTGACTACTAAGTAAGAGGAGGAACTTAGGATATAAATTTTGTCGATTCGCCTCAACCCATCAGGCACTAATCAACGGCGCCGGCTGGGTGGGATGGTGCCAAACCACGCTGATGAGTTGAAGCGTACTTTGTGATCAACATCACAAGTGAAGTTGCAACCTTTTAACTCTTTTGTAACCCAGCTTCAGAATCGCAAGTTTTCATCACTTTGCAAGAATCTCACTGCTTCATATCATACGCTAGTTTTATTTTAGCTAATCTAACCTTTTTAAAGTTTGTTTGCGTTTTGTTGTCTCCAAATCAGGTAAATGGGTGTGTTTATGCTCCAAAGGATAGAAACACTTCAGGTAGACTGCAGAGAATCAATACACAAATTGACCAAAGCAAGGAAGTCATGCACACACGCATACCATGGATCCACTACCCGAAGAACAAAGAGAAATGCCAAGGGCCCCCAATGAATCCAATCGCCATGTAACCATGAGGGATCACATCCACCTCCTAGGGTTAAGGCTCCCTCCCGCATCATACCTCCCGTCAAGATGTAGCAATGGGGAGGGCCTTTACTTCGTACCCCTACTCCCACATATCATGGTATGGAAAATGAAAACTACACCATATAGGATTTTGAGGAAGTATGCACTACCTTTTTTAAGGAAGGAATGATGGACATGGATTTGCTTAAGCCGTAAAGTAGCATTCCACTCGACCCTAAAGGACAAGGCCAAGATTTGGCTAATTCCATCGAGGCCTAGAACCATAAGAAATCAACAGCCGTTAGTGCGCACTCGGCAGTTCTTCGCCTATAAGACCAACAATTTGAAAAGACAAATTTATACCTTTGCACCTCAAGATGGTGAGAGGTTTTATCGTTGTTTGGAGAGATTTGTGGAGACTATCAATGCATGCCCACATCATGGGTTTGATACATGATGCTGGTAAACCATTTCTATGGTGGTATGTTCCCGCCATGTAGGCAGCTGAAACCATGTGGAGGAGACTTTCTAAGCAAGCATCCCGAATCTTAAGCCATGGATTTTAAATTATGGCTGGAAACTTCTAAGGGTTGGGATGAGCCAAACCCTAGGGAAATGAAACAATGAGGCCCCCGCCCAACCCTAGGGAGGGATTTATATAATCGGGCCAGAGGATACAGAAATGAAAGCCACCCCAACTCAATGTGAATAGAGACACGGGCGATGTACCCATGAAGTGTGCAATGACCGAAAATCCCGCACAAGCCAACTCTCGCACCAATTTCCAACTTTCCGTACATCCAAAGAGAATGCTGTCCTATGGCCCTTCAATGAAGGATTTGATGTCGAATGTGCAACATCAGAGGGACAATACAAGCCACCACAACCCAATGCCCCATATGGAAATACCTACAATTCCAATCGAGGAATCACCCTAACCTTTCCGACCCACTCCCCCGCCTATGTACCTCCAGTGCCAAACCACGCTTGTTCCCAATATCAAACTCACAACCACCACTATCCTCATCTTCCCCGTGGAACAAGCCATTTTTAAATTGAGTAAGGTGGTAGCAACTTTGTGGAAGAGCAAAAAGGAATTAATGCAACCGGCACAAAGGATTGATATCGTAGAAAGTACATCGACAAGAGAATAGATGTGGGATGAGAGCAACTCAACCAAAATTGATAACCTACGTATTCAATCACCAAGATCAAGTTGCTGGAGGTGAATAAGAAAGAGGAAGGTCTCTTCCCAAACAGTTGTCAAACCCAAAGGGAATCCATGAGGTAGATCATCCAACAATCTCAGAATGGATGAGGCGAAGGCTATAATCACCCCGAGGAGTGAAAAGAGGTTGATCACCCATGCCCAAACCTCGTTGAAGAAACCAGAACGGCAGGGAAGAATTGGAGCGAACATATTTTCCTCGGGTTGAGGTAGATCAATGAAGCACCGTACGCCACCTCCATTTCATTGTGCACTTAGAAGCAAGAAGAAGGCATCCCGCCAGCGTGCATCTTGTAAGTCCTAAGACAGTGAAGGTCAATATACTTTTGACATAATCAAACAAGTGCTTGCCTATGCAAAATTTTTGAAAGATCTGGACAATTAAGAAGGATTAGGTATCGAGAAAAAGGCATTTCACCGAACAAGTCAAGGTTATAATCCAAAGCAAGAACCCCACAAATACAAGGATCCGTGATCTCCCACAATTTCATCAATATCGTGGAATTGTATAGACAAGTCATTGCTTTTGATTTAGGAGCCAAGAGAACCTACTCGCCGTATTCCGTGGCCAAGCAGCTAGGCCTGGTGAACTAAACCTACTAACATCACACTATCATCGTCGATGGGGACGCGAAAAATCCCAAAGCGATAGTTGAGATGCCCAAGGAAATAGACAAATTCTACTACCCAAAGGATTTTGTAGTGCTTCGACACTCCAGCCAATTGCAAATGAACCCAATCATAGCCAATCATCTTAGTAGAAGACCATTTCTCGCCACGCCCAATGCAATCATCAATCGCCTAATGGAGTCATGCAACTTACCTTTGGTAACATGACCTCGAGTTGAACATATTCCATCCGAACAACAAACACAAATCATAGCAAATGAAAATCAAATTTCCATGAAGTCGTTTCAAATGGTCGCATGCAGGAAAGCTTAAAGGTCCGTGAACTGCAAGGAATAAATAATCAAGGTGAAGAAGCAGATTTTGGTCCCCGCTATCAACACCCACCGCAAGGCAATCGACCAAGTCAATCCACGCTGAGGACCAAGTCAACAATTGGGCACCCAACACCATGGAGTCACTCCAGGCTACCGCAGGGCCGAGGAGATCATCTCCTCGACCTCCTCGAGTAAATTTTTGAAATTGAGCTGGATTTTTGGTGTTCACAAACCAAATCATAGCTCAATAAATTTTGGTTTTCTTAATTTAGTCATTTCAATAATTTTAGTTATTTTTTAGAGTTTCCTCAAATTAGCAATTTTCCCTTTGCAACTTTGTCTATATATTATAGTACTTTGTATTAAATTTTTAATTATAGTATCATATAAATTTATTATAATAATTTTTATTTAATATACATTAATATTTAATCTAAATTTTTTGAATTGCGTATGAGATGGAGGTTTGAGCCTAAATTCGCCATTATATGTAAAATGGTGAATTGGACTCTTCATTGCCCCCATTAGTTCTATAAAAAGACGGGAGGGGGTTAGTCATTTAGTCATTTTTATATTCCCTCCCATAGCGGCTTCCAGCCACCCGAGCCTCCACGCCCGCCGCCTTGGTCACCGCAGCCTGCAGCCACGCCCCGCCACCAGAGCTGCTGCTCAGCCCCCCGTTGCACCATAGCCCCACCACATCCGTAGCTCCAGCCGAGTCAACCGCCGTATGTTCACCGCCGTAGCTACGCTTATCTCACCATTTCCACATCTATCGGCTCACTTAGCCTCGCCTTCCCTCGCCTAGCTGAGCAACACCATTTGGCTCGCTATTACAGAGCCGGTGTGAGCTACAGCTGAAAGGCAGTCTAGTTGAGCGCCACTATTCTATTTTAGAGTGACTCCGCTTGTCATAGTAAGCCCGATCACCATACAAGGCCTTAGTTACATTTTCACACAAAGCCCTCTTCCAAGGTTTTATTAGGATTCCAGCCAGGTTCGCACTAGGGTGGGTCCCGCCTTTAGGTCAGCGGGGGTCAGATTCAGCACACCCGAGCGAGAGGCCCAGCTCCCCATTCCGCCCAAGACTCATCACCATCCCCCGAGGCAAGACCCGAGGAGCCTCAGTGGTTTCGACTATACTTCGACACCTGACGTGGACCCCTGCCCCGTCACCGTACTCACGGCACAGATTAGGAGGCCACCCCTCCAAGGGGTCGTGACATCAGGCCCGGTGAGTCATCCTCATCCCTACCCCCATCTCCAGCCACGCCACAAAACGGCAGAGACGACATCATCGCCTCGCTTGTCGCCCCCGTCCCAGATCAGAGGTCGCGAACAGAAAGGCACCCCATTCCGTGTGGAATGCCCACTACATTCGAGGGATTTCATCAGAGTCATTCTATGACGCCCTGGCCACGAGGGCTGATCCCATGTTCAGTGGATTCTATGAGGTCGACGAGGACTATTCCCATCGGGGCCTTCATGACCCCGAGATGCATTATTACCCTAAAGGTGTCAAGTAGCTTTATCACTCTGATGATATCCGTGGAGCACTGGTCCGCGCTGAGCTTCCGCCTCTATAGATGATCGCCTTGAGGTCCCCGGTAGCGGCAGATATTTCAAGAGCCTTTAGGCCTCGCGCAGATACCGCCGGGCCAATTCAGAGGTTATCGAGCTCGGGGCCCACCCACCCAGCTGGAGATGGTTCGTACACCGGCCCGAGACATCACGGCCAGCATTCTCTTCGTAGCGCCCCGCCGATGCCGCCTGATTGACCACCTATTGAGGACTGAGCCTTTGTTCCCACCGCAGCATTATGTACAATGCAGGGAGCCATCTCGAGGTTCTTATCTGATCTCGAGGATACCGTTCGCCCTTCCAGCCGCGATGACCTCCTTGATGCATTTCGAGGAGAAGGTCCATCCAAGGGCCCGGTTCGCCGAGAGTCTTCCGTCACGATGCCGAGACTACTCGCTGTGCTCTCGAGCATTTGATTCCCTGGAGTGAGCCCAGATTGAGAGGAGGATCCGATGCCCTCTAGTCCCGTTTCACTCGGAGCGAGGATGACCATGCCCTCGTGATCTTTCCTCCTCCAGAACAGACCGGAGGAGGAGGTACCTCTGATCTGGGTGGCCGAGGACTCCCCACGTAGACGATATGCATGCCCCTGAGCCCGAGATACAGAGGAATCCGGCTCCGCATCTGTCCCCTCCATCTCCTCCTCCACATTCTACATCCGCGGCTGCAGCTGATACGCCTGACCCATCTTACTCTGCACACCATTCACTTGAGTATGTTCACGCCAGCTCGAGAGAGATAGCTGGAGTGATGGATGCTATTTGCTCATTGGCAGCTACTCAGTAGCCTGTGATCGCAGGTCGACTCGTCACTCCATGCCGCAGCCAGATTATGACTCACCCGGGTCTTCTCCGTGTTCCGGATCGAGGGAGGAGTTTCACGCAGCATCCGCATCATCGACGTGCCGGTCGCAGAAGAAGAAGAAATACAGACCCACCACCACTACCACAGCAGTGAGGTGGTTAGGTTTCTTTTATGATTTTGTATAGCGCTCGCCTTTATCAACCATTTACTAATTTTACTAGATTCATGTAATAGCCATAGTAAAGTGATATTTTTGTATGTTTAGCTTGCATGCATGTACTGTGCCATTTTCGCTATATCAAAAGCTATTCAAGATATATATACACACTTTGCATATACTTTTGTGCCTCCATCTTATGTAATCGTTTTTGTCTTCAATTGAACAATTGAACAATTGAATTGCTTCAATTGAACAATTGAATTGCTTCAATTGAATTGAATTGGCTTCCAATCGACAAATTGAATCGCTCTTTAAATGGAAAATTTGAAACCCCGTTTGGCCACCTTATGTTAGAACAAATTCCATGTTTGATATAATTTTTGCCATTGAAGTTCCAGTATGCTTAACTTGGAATATTTCTCCTTAAGCTAATTCACACCGCACACCATTGCTTCACAGTCGGGAATTGTTTACTCTCCTTTTTCATTTTGCATAGCCGGCTAGCCTGCTGGGCAAACCCATGATAGGTTTGTGGGTACCTAAGATTCAAGACCAACAGTCTTCAAAAAGCAAAAGAAAAGAAAAGCAAAAAGAAAAAGAAAAAGAAAAGAAGAAAAAGAAAAATAAAGTCGTGAAGCTCGCCTTGAAACCCAGCACGGCCGCTGGGTGTACGGCGAAGCTCTCAAGCCCGATGCCCTGGGTTTTCCAATTGGTCGGGAGTCATCGACGAAGTGTCTGCTACATGGGTGGATAGGCAGAGTTTAACGATTTGTAGGTGTTGATTTTCAAAGTCATCTGAGTCCGGTGAAGCCTCGTAGAGTTTCCAGGGTCGCGATCCTTTTGGCTTCGATGCCCTAAACCTTAATCGCTGGGGAGTCATCTGACCCCGTTACACCTGACTTGGGTGAAGTCGAATTTTAAGCATTGCACCCTACAATGTAGTTGAATAAAGAAAGAAAGCGAACTATCCTTATCTAGGTTGTTCAATGCCTTAAGGCCATGCCAAGGTTAGGTCAGGGGAGGGACACCTACAATTTATTGGCTCGACCGTTACATAAAGAACCATTAGACTTTGTAAAATTTGAAGCGCTGAGAATCATGGAACCAATATTGACCTCGAAATCGTTTCTCTATGGTTTTGGCTCTTTCATGGCGTTTTCAAACTTGGTGTCAATTTTCGCTTTAAAGGTACTCGTTTATATGTACATAAACCTTGTCAATCATAAACTTTTGAGAATCATCGCATGCATCTCCTTTTGTTTTGCATTGCTAAGGGACTAGCAACGCTCTATTGGGGTGTGATTAGTACCCAAAAAGTGCCATTTCGAGCCCTATATCGTATAGGTTTCAGTGCTTTTGCGCACTAATCATGCCAATTATGCCAATTGAAGTGTTCAAGTCTTTAGTATCACTTATGTCGCTTAGAGGTTATTTTGGTTGTTTTGCAAGCCAGCAGCATTTCAGAGTTCTAATATCGGTGACATATGCTAAACCATGAAGATTGAACCCATTCATCAGCCATCAAACATACCAAAAAATCAAAGAAAGAATGAAGGCAAAGTGATAAAAGTTGGTGCAGGATAGAGCAAAGAGGGCCATGCAAAGGAAGATCGCACCCCAGGAATTTAGCTAAGATTGCGGTATTCTCATTGATTGCGGTATTTCGCAATCCTAGCTAAATTGTGAAATTTCGCTAGACCTAAAAATTTTGCTAACCATCGTTCCTGGCCAAAAATGCAAGCTATTATTTACCTAAAAATTTCGCTTAGCTAGCTAAATTTCCAGCGTCAGCGAAATTCTCCGATTCGCTTATCTCAGGCAATTGCCATCTAGCTTAAATTTTCGCTACTAGTTAAATTTTCGCTTAGCTAACAAATTCTCACGTCTAGCTAAATCAGCTCTGTCTCAGTTTAAATTGTCTCTGGCCTTGTCATCCTTTGTAATTAATGCAAACCGACTTCATTTTGGTGTATTACTTCCTTGTCCCTTATTTTAGCCAAATGTTAGGTTTATTGTAGTTTCACATAACGGGTTACCTATATAAACCCCCATAATTTTTGTAACCCTAAGGAAGAAATTGGGAAGCAATCTTTTTGGCACAATTTTTCTATTTTATGTAACATCTCCCGCAGCCGCTTAGGGTTTTGCTTTTCTCTCTCTCTCCTTCTCTCATTTTCTAGGCTACCAAACAACCTCTCTCTCTTGAGGATGACAACTCAAGAGATGCTCGCTGCTCTTTTCTTGAAGAGAAGGTAGCTAGCTTGTCATGGGGCAAGCATGTGGTTGTCCTCATGTGTCAATGCTACAGTAATCAGATTTATGGCTCCCATCTTCTCAAACTAGGGTTGAATATCATTTAATGTCATTAATTTGGCCAATACTTACCATGCTTTAGGATACAAAGTATACTTATCATGATGTAATCGTGGTTTTTTAGATGGTCTTTACGAGCCACTCAAATGATGTCAATGTTGTGGTTTTAAACCGAAGGGGTCAGGATGCATGTTACCTGTGTTGACTCAAATAGGAGTAATTCTAGGGTTAGGTTTGCTAGTTAAACAAAGATCCAGTTATGGCTTGGACTATAGGTTGCTTGTCATAATGCGAGGATAAAACCCGAGGACACTTGTCATTTCTATGTTATCAAGTTAGTGACCTAAATCTTCAAAGTTACCTTTTCACACATCACTTTCAGTCTTTACAGTTATTCAATTTTCAAACTACTCACACTGTTTTTGAAACAAATCCAAAAATCCAAAAATCCAAATAGAAAGCCTTACCTTTTCACACTTATGCAAATCATTCCTAGGATGAAAACCCATCCCCGTGTTTGACCCTTAGATCCTCATACTGGGCAGAGTTTCACTACTATAAAGAGGGAGGAACTTAGGATTAGTAAAATTTAAGGATTCTGCCAACCACTGTGGCACGAATCAAATGGTCCAGAGATATCAAGTGCAGGATCATGCATTTGTTGAATGTTTGTTTAAATCGGGAACATTGCACTACATTCTGTGTGGTGAGTAGCCCACTTAGTGGCGATTCTATCGAGCTTTAGCTCACCCCGTCAGATCCTTTTTGCGGTGTGTATTGTGAGCGAGAGACGGTGTTCGTCTTTGATGGTTGTATTATAAAGCCGCTGTGGCTTTGATGCATACATGTATTGAATTCTAATTTTAATGTATGTATCAGATAAGAGTAAAACATATTAACTCTTTGTATCTATCGCGCTATAGTTAGATTCATAGCCGCATGTATGTTGGAGTGTACGCAGGGCCCAAGTGGCCATATTGATATATATTGCATGGAGCTGGACCTGTTGTATGTATATGTGCACTGCTGGGAGCCCCCACAAAGGAGACCGCCTCGATTTTCTAAAGTGGCGTCGTAACCCGACTTACTTGTATTCCCGCGGTCGACTTCCGTATCAACGGACCCCCGGGTTTTGGGGCGTCACAGCAAGTGGTGTGGATGGAACCTCCATAAGTGTAATATGAGAGTCCTTTATAGGTAGTGGACTAATGTCAGTTAATGGTTCACTTGGAAGATCAGACGTATGATTAGTCCTCATCCTATGAGCTCCCATTTTTCTGGTTCGTGGACCTATAGGTTGAGGTTCAGGATGTGGTGCCCTAATATCAATCGATGGTGTATATGAAACAATTGGAGTATGTCTAGTCCCCCTCCCATGTGACCCTCGTCCTTTGGTTCGCATGCCTTGTGACGAAGGTTGGAGTTCTGAAACTACACCAATATTATATGGAGCATCTAAGCGATCCATCTCATGTATAGCCTCCAATACAGTAGTACATAATTTGCTGATAAGCATATCCTTTGAAGGTGCAATATCATGTATTTGATGTATGCTATTAGTTTGCAAACCACATAAAAGATGAGTTCAGATGTTAAAAATGATAATGATAATATAGAATAAATATAAGATGATGAAAACTGCTAATAAATTATGGAAAGACCTAGTACAAGTAAGAAATCAACAGTAATCGAAAGAATACCACTACGTATGGACTATGATAATCAAAGGAACTTAAATAGTCATCTAATCCCTAGCAATATGAATAGTGCCTAAAGGCCCATCGTCGAATGTACTCTCCATGTCATTCAGTCCAATCAACATCATGCATACCTCTTAAATCACATTTATGTAAGTTTGAATCATTGTCACATGGTTGAGGAATCTCATGAAACCTCCAAATCGTCACATACATGATTCAGGTTCATTACTCAACAATGTGGAGCATATCAATGGTGATATAGTGCACCAAAGATCTTTCCTCAACTACACAATAATCGGTGTCCACTACTCACATCATCATCGAAGGCTTTCACATATAATATGTTGTTAAATAAAAAAATTGTTATTTGTAACCTAAAAGCTTCAAAGTTCAAAGAAAATAGTTAAAGTAGCGAAGTCAACGCTTTTTTATCACCTGATTTGGCGTAAGTCATCAAGCGCTAATACCTATATTTATGATAAAAACATGCATAGATGAATATGGTAGTCCGATACTCATCTTTCCATCTATAGAAAACATGAACAACCATGCACTTTGAATGGATCATAATAGTAACATTAATGGTAATTTTGCATATATACCGAATGACTAGTGGAGCTACAGGTAATTGATCATCATGTGGAGTTATATGCAAACGACTATGTGCAATGTATGCAAACCTATCCCATATCCATATTTGAAGTAGTATCAATGCCCCAAATATATCATGAGTATCAATATGAGAAGTGCGACACAACTATCAATAAAGCCATGCTAAACATGCATTAACCCAACTGTAACGACCAACATCTCAAAATCATGTAGGAGCGATAAAAATATAAGATGCATCTTATCACTAAACTTTCCTGAAAAGGGGGAACCTCTAATAAGTTGTAAAATATAAGCCCTAGCATATCATCGAATAGACTCCTCATTAGCATCAAGTGCTAAACTAGGAAAGCTTTGACTTAACCATGTAAGATAAAGGCATTGCCCATCTAAATCTGTATCCCTTGGAATGAGTTCCAACAAAGAATGACAAACATCTCTCCAATGTAGAGATGTGTTGCCAGTAACTGCTACTCCATCAACTGGCAATTCAAGAAGAATGGCAATGTCTTGGAGTGTGATCGTGCACTCCCCTTGAGGTAAGTGGAATGTATGAGTCCCTAGTCGTCATCTCTCAATAAAGGCAGTAATAAGGTGCCAGTCTTAGGAAATGAATCCTAAACGTGCAACACCATAGAAGCCTGCCTTCTGTAACAATGGAATGATACGTGTATCAAGAGCACTACTCGGATGAAAGCTAGCCTTACGACGTCGACAATGAAGCTCCCTTAATGCGGCACGTTCCCAAGCAAAAGAAGACCTATGTGTACGCTGTCCATGCAAAACTGAGGGATCCAAAGGTCCTGGCTCCATCATGCTGTAAGACCTGTATAGAGTAAGTAAGAATTAATATTAATCACATTTTCAATATGGCAAAATTAAATGCATTTAAGTAAATATATAATTAAGAAAATGAATAAATTTCATACTTAATTTCCTTAAGAAAGGGGATTGGAGGATTGCCCTCCATCCTTTTTGGGACAATTACGGCGATTATGCCCCTTTATTTTACATAAGCCACATCGAATCTTAACACTTGGTTCTTTCAAATCCATTTCTATCTCCTATCCTTGATGATCTGACGCCCTTATCCCTAATCATTTGATAATCTGATGGAGAATAGGAAAATCGTGATATGGCCACAATCTTTGCGTGGAATAGGATTAAATTCAATTGCATAACTACTAGCATATGCCCGCCAGGTAAGGAGCCACAAATTTCCAACCGTCAATTCTCATAGGAGCGTAAACTGCTAGTACATGTGAGCATGGGATGCCAAATGATTACCACTTATTAAAACTACATGTACCTTCATTCAACTTGACAACTTGTTTGTTATTTTCCTTATCCATGTGAAATCCATGTAGAACTGTAATTACTTCGAACATTTGATTATTTCGAGAGATGATAGACACAGTATGTCCACTAGCCTTGTCATTCTATTTATTTGATTATTTGATTAATTCGAACATTTGAATTTATTAACTGCATATTCAATATACATATCTTCACATGTCATTCTAGCACTTATCTTGCCTCTACGTGTGTCAAAGTATGATACACATCGATAGAAAGTTAATTGAACAAGTGTAGTGATATGTAACATTCGTGCCCCTATAAGCACCCCATTTATGCATTCAACAATATTCATAGTCATCCACCCATATCGATAACCTTGATCATATGCTTGAGTCCATTTTTTAGTATCTAACTTTGAAAACCAAAGTCAGTACACTATTTCAGATTCAATTTAGCCTTACGCAACACTCATATTTCCGTGTTTGATGTTGCAATCCAACCCTATATGCCATGTCTTTTAGAATCTTATTTCTAAATTTGTCACAAATTACTCACTACGTGTCTAGACAATATCGACAGTTAAAATATGAGGGACGCTCCATCCAACAGATGAATTTCTAACAGCAGCATTTATTCCAGCATGACGATATGAAATTAAGCATATCCCTTCTCTTTCGAAAGACAAAGATGTCTTAATGCAATAAGAAACCAAGACCAACTATCAAGGATTCTCCTCCTCAACACCGCAAATGCAAGGGGGAATATGCCACCATTCATTTCAATCAAGTAGCAATTAAAAGCTTCCCCTTGTATTTTCCATATACGTGAGACTTATCAATTTGTATAACTGGTCTACAATGCTTAAGCTCTTCAACACATGGCCCAAATGTCTAAAAAACCTGCATAAAACGTACGTTCCTAGAAATCCCTACTAAAGGTATTGTCTTCCAAGGGACTTTTGTTCCAGGATTGGTTAGCTTAAGGATATTCATCAATTTAGGCAATGCTTGGTACGACTCATCCCAGTCACCAAATGCTTTAATTATCGCCTTTCTTTTAGCTTCCAAAATTTTCTTATAATGGACATCCTAACCAAATTTATCTTTCACCATTTGATGCATTGTAACGATATAGGTCATATGGTCCCTTTGAACTACACGCTTTAACTTCTCAATCCACTTAGAGCCTAATTGAGAGTGATCCTATGATAATCTGGGATAAACACAATTGTGTAGACTAACATACTAAGTTATCTCAAACAATCCATGGCTTTTACAACGACATGCACAAAGCCTCCAATTACATCCTTCATTCTATTTCTTACACTGCACTGCTCATAAATGTGGCTATGATTCACAAACAACCAAATGTTGATTATGAGATATTAAATTACAATTTACAGCATATTGCAAATTGTCTTTACTCTCAAATCTCAATCATTTAAACAACTCACTAGATCCATTCCATAACCCTGCCTTCATGCCGATAGCTCAAAGGCATGTTATTTATTATCCCAATTCAACCGTTAAACATCTGGAGATGGTATAAAATGCCGGACACATCTAAAGAAGTTTTATTTATTGGAGGTTCATCATTGGGTTCATCAACATAAATTTGTTCATTAATCTCCTCCTCATCATAAAGTTTCATACCATCATCTTCATTTGTAAGTGGGATATCAACATAGTTCTCAGAGCCTAAAATAACCGACGAGTCACTACGCCAAAGTCTCTTACCTTCATCGCTGTCCATCTCTGAATATTTCACATCACTAGTAGCCAATATCTCTTTATCATTAGTAGCATTCTCTTCATTAAATGGTATACTTGGTCTACATGAGTGGTCCATTGGACATGTCTGCAAGTACATTTCAATGGTGGGATTTGTGCTACAACATGAAACATTAATTTTACATCATCACCATATTTAATTGGTAATTGTAAGTAGTTAATGTTCCCATTTCCAATCTAAGATCAATATCGATATCGAAAAATGTAAACCCCGACACCTGAGCTTTTCCAAAAATCGGGCAAACACTAAGTGAACTTGCCCTACAATATAAAGTTGAAACTCGAAGTTTGCCAGGATCTCGATGACGAAATGGACCTCATCGTTGGGTTTGTCATGCAAAATTTAGTTACCCAAGAGAATTTATCAATTTTGCATAGCCTAATTTCACATTTTTCGGCATAACTAGGGCAGTTCTGAGACACATGATGAGCCATATGTGGGCGACACATGGAGAACCATGAGGGTGACACGTGTCGAACCATGTGGGTGACACATGGCAAGCCATGTGTCAACATGCATGACACATGGAGAAGGATATATATGGGGTGTGGGAGTTGTTCATACAAGCAGGGAGTAGCAAGAAGGAAAAGGAAGGAAAAAAAAAAAGGAGAGTGAAAGAAAGGAAAGAAAGAGAGTGAAAGAAAGGAAAGAAATAGAAAAGAGAGAGAGAATAGGTGCAGGCAGAGAAAGAAGGAGACGAGGGAAAGCGGTGTTCCACATGGTCTAACCTCGAAAGCATCAAGAAGGCAAAGTTCGTATATTCACTTAGGCTGCGCTACAAGAGGTAGGTTTCTCATTTCTGCTCATTTCACTTAGGGCCATGTAGGGGCCTAACGATTTCGCGCTACTTCGGGGCGAATTATTTCATTGTGTAGTATGTTTTTGGTTATAGAATGGTCATGGACCGAGTATATGAGTTCTCAGACTATTGGCGCCGAAAGACGGCAGCCCCGAATTATCAAATCTGCAGAATGGAAAACATGGTATGCCCGAATTTCCGCGACTACCCTGCGAATCTAAGTTAGCCATAACTTTGACGGCCATAACTTTCCTCCGCCCGCTCCGATTTAAAAGATTGAATCTACAGAAAGCTCGTTGAGTCTAAAATTTAATAAGATGAAGTGCTCAGCCAAACCGTGGGCTGAGAAATGGGCTAGGTCACGGACATTTGAGGAACTATCCGTTCTGGGTTCCGAAACTTCTATTTTCGGAACCGGGTTGCATATGAAATGCTAGGGGCTGCGTATGGCCCGAGCAGGAAATTGCTTGTTGAATTTTTGTGATATTTATGTGCTCGAATTTCGACTAAGCTCAGATTTTTCCGAGACCAAGTATGGTTGGATTTATGGCCGAATGGCTAATGTGTTATTATCAGAATTGAATAATATGTTAATGTGTGAAATTATGTGATATATGTGGGGTAAAAATGAGAATAATTATATGCATTAAACATAATTTATCCATGACACTTGACATGTAATGTGTGATTTATATGTTGCATGTGACATGCAAGGAAAAAATTCCGAAATTTCGCCCATTTTTCTGCTGGTGGGAGTGGAAAAATTCCATGGAAAAATCGATCGAAAATATCATTTAAAATCGCTTATTTTTCTGAAAATTCGAAAATGCCAATTTCGCTGATACACAGACATCACGTATGGGAGCGCTGTCTGAGGGGATTTTTTCGCCGATTTTTCGTCGATAAATTGAAAAATCTACGATTTATCTACTTTTATCTACTACTCGACCTCTCGTATTTGTCCCTCGCTTTGATCATCCAGTCCGGCCCGTGATTATCCATTTTTTGAATAATCCAACGGCCATTTTTTGTGATCCAAATCCATGATTTTAAATCAAGCTTGATCTAATCCGCTTCAGAATGATTTCTAATCTGACAGGCGATGATCCAACCGCCGTATTTGAACCAAAATCAAATCCAAAGGTTAGAAATAAATCACAACGGTTTTTTGACAACTAATGGCTATTTTGACTCCAAAAATTCTATAAATACCCCTAAAATCATACACTTTCATTACAAACTCATCCATCCAATATCTAATTCCATTTCACTCTCAACAATTTTATTTGTTCTTTATCCTAATTATTTTGAAGATCATTGGGAATTAAGGTATGTTTCTTTGTTCATTAATTTTGTTTTTATGCATATTTGATTTAGTTTTATTTTGGTGTTGAAGTAGTTTATAATCTATATTTTTATATTATAGTGTTATTTTAGTTTTATAATTTGATAATATAATTTTTAGTTAATTAATTATATTATTTATTTAGAACTTAGTTATTTGATATATAATTTTCTCCAAACTTAGTTATTTACTATAATAGGAATGGCTAGATATATAATGTTTGAAGTATTTTGGATACTATAATCTATATTTTTATATTATAGTTTTATTTTAGTTTTATAATTTGATAATATAATTCTTTAGTTAATTAATTATATTATTTATTTAGAAGTTAGAACTTAGTTATTTGATATATAATTTTTCAAACTTAGTTATTTACTATAATAGAATGGCTAGATATATAATGTTTGAAGTATTTTGATACTATATAATCTATATTTTTATATTATAGTTTTATTTTAGTTTTATAATTTGATAATATAATTTTTAGTTAATTAATTATATTATTTATTTAGAAGTTAGAACTTAGTTATTTGATATATAATTTTTCAAACTTAGTTATTTACTATAATAGAATGGCTAGATATATATAATGTTTGAAGTATTTTTTGATACTAATCTATATTTTTATATTATAGTTTTATTTTAGTTTTATAATTTGATAATATAATTTTTAGTTAATTAATTATATTATTTATTTAGAACTTAAAGTTATTTTGATATATAATTTTTCAAACTTAGTTATTTACTATAATAGAATGGCTAGTTATATAATGTTTGAAGTATTTTGATACTATAATCTATATTTTTATATTATAGTTTTATTTTAGTTTTATAATTTGATAATATAATTTTTAGTTAATTAATATAATCTATGTGATGTAATTTCTCGATAAATTATAATGAATATCATCTTCAACAAGTGTATATTTGCTTATTTATGCATTTTTTATAATTCAACAAAGTATTTTTAAGTGAATTCCCAAAGTATTTTTGTCAATTTTTCCATTACCGATATTTTAGTCAAAATATCCACCGATATTTTCCGATATTTCCGATATTTCCGTAAAATCCAATTACCGATATATCCGTGTTTACCGATATTTTGATCCTTGGTGACATGTAATGCAATGACACTTGCCTTGCATTTATGCACGTGGCATCGTGATGACACGGGTGAAAAGATGGAAATGATCGCACCCTGCTCGGGGTTCGGGCGGTACATCAAGAATGCAAATGATTCTTGAGATCGCCCACTATATATATATATATATATATATATATATATATATATATATATATATATATATATATATATATATATATATATATATATATATATATATATATATATATATATATTTATATGTCCTTACTTTCGTAGGAAAGAAGTAGTTTTCGAGATTGTCCACGTAACTTCTGAGATCGACCAAAGTACGTATTAGGAGATAGTCCACAAGACTTCCTAGAGGCCGACCAAAGTACGACGGAGACTGGTCCACACTATATTTCGGAGACTATCCAATAAAAAAATAAAACAAAAAGATTTTTGAAAAGGGTCATGGACTAATGCTCATGACTCGCTTTTCACACTTGGTATATGCACATGTGTGAGAATCATGAGGACTCCTGGATTAGGTCATGATTGGTCGCATCTTATTCATGACATGTAGGCATTCAAGTGTGTGATTGTGTAACGGCATTGCATGTGCACTTACGTGGGGAGTAGCCCTTGTAGGAGATATATCTACTAGGCTTACATCGTCGTGGGATCACCCTTTCAGGTATACGAGAGGACGATGCTCCTTCGAGGCCGTGAGTATGAAGAGGGTCGAGTTGTGGCATTGAACACTATGTTTGTAAAATATATTTGGACAATCTGTTTTGATATATTTTGGCTTGTAAAAGAGTTGTATATCAAACTCTTGTATAATAATATGGAAAGTTGTATACATTTGCAAGAAAAATATATAGAAATGAGTCCCTGTGAATGAGATTGACCAGTGTGGACATCGGATCATTCGACGTCCACGAATATTCCGCGAGTTGATGAGTTGTCAACCGGACCCCCAGGTTGGGGCGTCACAGAAAAACCATGGATAACTTGGTGTGGGCACGATCGATCGACATAACATGACACAACTCGTCTTCTAACTCATCATATGTTATCGTATTATTGACCAAAACACCTCTCTCTGGAGGACAACTATAACCCACATCATATGGACCATCAATGATTTCACCATTCTTGTAACAAACAATTGTAATCAAACCATCTATTCATGTACCTATAAATAAACAATTTCAAGAAATATAAGATTTAACAAATTAATTGTCACTTGGCCAACAAAAATTTCATAACTTAGTCATCATATGTAACCTTGTTCACATCAACTATAAAAAAATTATTATATAACTTATAATGAACAAAAACAATAAATTTCAATCACACAAATGAGGATTGATTCTCTTTTATCAATGATGTTAAACAAAATACAAAACTACAATGAATAATGTATTATAGGCCCCAACACCTAATAACCAAATAATATGCACAATCTTAACATGACTCTTGAATGAGGATGCAATGATAAAGAAAATAAAGAGATTTTGTGAATGGAAAGAAGATTTGACTGATGGTGCATGTCATAAATATATAATTTATATTTTAAAAAAATTGAAATTAATTTTAAAATATATAATTTAATATTTATAATTATTTACTTATTTTATATATTAGAAAACACATGTAAATGTAAAAAATTATTGAAAATGAAAAAAACCGACATTATAATATATTATGTTTTTAACTATATTTATATTTTTGTTATAATGTATTATATTTTCAAAAATGGATATTATGTTGTTAATCTGCCTACCTAAGAACCTATTAGAAGACAAATAGCTCAGGTTCCATTCTTTTTGGATGTACAATTTTTAAATTTACGCCTAAGGGCCTTAACTTAAACTCCCTCGCTTGTCACACATCGGAAAGGGAGGGACATTTACTATCCTTTATATATTTGCTTAAACCAAAATCAGTAAACGACTTAAGTAGAGCTGTAAGTGTGGTGCTTGCCAATTGTTTAGACTGCATTGAACTTTGAATGTAATTTTGTTAAAACATGTATTGGGTCAAAAGAACTGTCGGTTCAACCGCTGGTTTAAGAGGTTCTTGGCCTATTTAATTGGCAGTCCGGCCCAAAAGTCAACAAAGACTGGGAAACCTATTGGTCGACGATTAGATCGATTGATCTGGTCCAGTTTTAAAAATATTGATCACTCCTATAAAATTAAGCTTCACCTGGCTCAAAGGATCATCCTGTTCTAAAACATGAAAGCTCGACAAAACCTATTTACAAGTAATAATTAAAATTTGAATTCAAATAATCAAATTTTCTCTATAGATAATACTTCCAAAAATTTTCAAAATCTCCATATTTTCAACAATGAATATAAATCAATCTTCCACATCCTTGGAAAGTATCAAAATAAAAAAGCAATAGAAAAAAAAAGCAAATGGGCCCCCCCGCTCACCCTATAACACCCCGAAATATACCCTAATAGTTTTCGGACTTGTTTAGGGTATATTATAAGCTAAATATGAATTTTCAGAAATAAAAATTAGAGACCCGAAATGAATATTAGAGATGTGCGGCAAAGTGGTCTTTTACCACTTTAGGACATAAAAGCCATA
Source organism: Tetrastigma voinierianum (assembly GCA_016808115.1). NCBI lineage: Eukaryota > Viridiplantae > Streptophyta > Magnoliopsida > Vitales > Vitaceae > Tetrastigma > Tetrastigma voinierianum. The sequence continues at coordinate 819,238 of JAEQBH010002845.1, read as the reverse complement.
AAAGCATAAGATTATATGTAATTGTGGAATTTGAGGAAGATTATGGGTCAAATTAGAATATGGCATAATTTGAATTTCAAAAAGAGAAGAACCAAAGGGCTTAAATGCAAAAATGAAGACTTAAACAAAAAAATGGATTTTTCCCTGTTCACAAACACGGCCTTAACTCAAAAGTCGATTTAAGCACTGCAATCGGGTCTCATTGAGGGAGACCAAACCGTAAAAGAGAGAAAAAGAAGAGTGGTACAGTTAAGTAATATAGTTGGTACAAGAAAAGTTAGGAAGTGTTCAAGCTACATCAAAAAGGTAAGTAACTACGCTAAACTGAAGTAATGGATCCTCGTTTGCATGAATTAGCTTCGTTTCAAACCTGGTGGTTTGATAAAAAGTTCATCCCAACATGGGTTTCGTTGGTAATTGATTTTCTAGGGTTTTGATAGGACTTCATCCTAACCCAAATATTTTGAGAGTAAGGGCGGGTAAAACCCCAAATGTACAAGAAAACATGGAATCCCTCCCTTTAAGGTTGGATTTAAGGTTTAATTGTAAAGTAAAGGGGTTGGGTTAAACCAAACCCTAGCAAATTTGTGTATTTGGTATGAGTATGGGTTATGACCCATATTAGAATTGTTTTTGGGAGAAAATCATGAAAGATTTTGAAGAAAGATATGTATTGAAAGATGATTTGAGTATAATTGAGTTTACAAGGTGAATATGAAATGGTTTTGAGGTGTATATGAAGTAAAGAGTTGAATTGGGTATCAAAAATATGGAGAAAAGGGAGAAAATGGCACACTTGAGATTTTAAACATGTGTACCGGTACACCTTGAATGTGTACCTGACACCCTTCCGTAACCCAATGTACCTAAGACACGTTAGGGTGTACCTAAGACACCCCTGCTCGTCTTCCCAGCTCTCGACTAGTTTTCGTATTTTGGCCATAACTTCTTCATTTCTTATCCGATTGAGTGATTTAAGTGGCCAATTAAAATAGACTTCAAGGAAAATCAAACATAAGGAAATAGGCATCGTCAAATTCTGATCCTAAGTGGCCTAAAAATTCACTCAAAGTGGGACCATGTACAAGCCAAATTCTTGTTCCAGCTTTGAACATAGAGTAGTCCGGGTTGTTTCGGACGTAACTTGAGTTTCGGTGCTCCGAATTGGGTGATTCCAGTTGGAGAAGAACCCTTAGAACCTTAGATTTAAAAGAGTACAAAGAGATAGTGTCAAATATGGAGTTAAGACCCCGGAAAAATTAGTAGTACAAACTGTTCCCTGTGTAATCCGGTAAATCGGAATTAGTTTGGCATGAAAATGCCATAACTTTAGTTTGGATGATCTGATTGATTGATTCCAATTCCAAGTAAAGTAGATCTACAGAGGAATAAGAATACGTGAATGAGGTGCATTTCATAGACATCATACTTTATAAGTATAGGAAGTGCCATATGTACAGGCATGAAACAAGGAAAATGTAGAAAATGAAATATGTATAGATGTGTTCATGAAATATGAAAATGATGTGGAAAATAAAAATGAAAACGAATTGAAACATGAATGTGAACATGCAAGGCAATATGTCATGAACAAATAATGGGTTATGATATATGATTGTTATCACATATAAACTGTAAATGATAACAAATGATAGAACACAAATTAGTATATGAATGAGTATACGAACTAGTATATGAATGAGTATGTGATTGAGTATATCTTTGGAAAAGTTAATACGGCGGTGAAAATGGAATTGAAATGTGATATTTGAAAACCGAATGAATGTGAATGATGATAAGGACGAGATTCATCAAACGGAATCCGTCATAAATGTGAATACGAAAGCGAATATGAAATTGAAATGTAATATTAAAAAAAACCGAATGAATGACACAATAAAGACGGATCATTAAACGTGAACTGGCCAGAAATGGGAATTGAATGATATATTGAATGAAATCGCGCCGACGATGCACTAATTCCGCATCCATCACTAAGGCACCCGTAAAATTATCCACGTCCCACTTGGCGGATGCACCAATCGCATCCGCTGGCGATGGCGCATGGCATTGAAGAAATGTTCACTTCAAGGGATGCACAAATTCCAAGATCCGCCTCGATGGTGTATGGCATTTAATTTATACCACGTGTCAGGATGCACCAAACAGCATCCGTCATGATGGGAGACCGAATAAGTGATACCACGTGTCGGGATGTACCAAACGACATCCGTCATGATGGGAGATTGAACCGAATAAGTGATACCACGTGTCGGGATGTACCAAACGACATCCGCTGCGATGGGAGATTGGAACCGGTCGCGATACCACGCGGCTCGATGTACCAAACTAAGATCCGCGATGGTATTTGAACCGGCCAAGTGATACCACGCGGTCGGATGTTCAAACGACATCCGGCCATGAAGGGAGATCGGAACCGGACAATTGATACCACGCGGCTCCGGGATGTACCAAACGACATCCGGCCATGATGGGAGATTGAACCATCGCGATACCACGGTCGATGTACCAAACCACATCCGCTGGGCGATGGGAGATTGAACCGAATAAGTGATACCAGTGTCGAGATAAATGTGTTGGCATCCGTCATGATGGGAGATTGAACCGACATTGATACCACATGTCGGGTGCACCCAAACAAAGATCCGTCATGATGGGAGACCAATTGTAAAATGTGTGTGCACATTACCAAATGATAATAAGGTGGGATTCATTAAACTAACGAAATGTGAATTGAATAGTCAAAGTGAAATAACCAATATTGACGAGAGTAAATGATATTTTTATGTATATGCTTAAATCTCATAAATTGAATTGTGAATTGAATTATTGCATTGAAAATGCATGTTGTGATATGATAAATGAGGTGTAAAATGAAAGCATGCGAAAATGAATAGCATGAGTATATGTTGATGTAAAGGCATTATTTGGTAAATGCATTTTGTTAATTGTAATTGTTGCGGGCTTCTGTCTCTCAATGAAGTGTTTCTATGTAATTAAAAGTTTATAATGGAATAAAACTAAGCAAATGTTTTGAAATGATAATTGAAAACGTCGGAGTAAACCCGACTCCGTCTTGGATCCACCAATCGGGTCAAGTCGGAATTCGTCGCGACACTTTTGAAAACGAAATTTAATAACATAAAACAAAATGTTTTGAGAAGATAATTGAAAAATGCCCGAGAAACCGAGTCTCGCTTGATCCACCCAATCTGTCAAGTCAGTGGATTCGTCACACACTTTTGAAATGAAAATTTAAATAAAACGATAACTAAATGAATTGCTGTATCAATTAATTTGATCTTGTATGCATCATATGACTTTGACATGTTCGATTTGTCATTGTATATGTATAAGTTGTTTGATTTATGATCTGACATGCCATACATGTAGAAGAGATGAAGTGAAACTTGTAAATGACATGACACATGGAAGTAATACGAATAAGATAATGATATGGAATCTAAAAAGGATAAAACCTACATGTATAATATGAGACGAGTTAGAAGTCACATAAGAATAGGCTTTGTTATATGCATAAGGAAAAGTAAATGTAAAAAGATTGTGACGACCTTCCACCCAGCCTGTGCCTGATCTTGAAGGAATGAGGGCGGACAACCACATCAGTGATCTGAGTGTCTCGGTAAGTGCTCTCCACTATTCATGATCTACAGTGTAGTTTATATTAGATCTCCATATATCAGTGTTTATTATAAATGTTGGGACTTAGTATGTGTGTATAGATTTTGAAGTAAAACTACCTACAAATTAATGAGTCTACCTCCTGCATAATCTTCAGTCATCTAAGAAGATTGTTTGTATACCCACATGTATAAGTTAAACAAAAAAAAGAAACTAAGTCTGAATATGTGGTTTGCACCCAGAAGCGGTTGGATCTCATGATCGTGTCGGTGAGAAGCAGGGCGTGATAGAGATCAGTATCAGAGCCTAGGTTTATTGATTGGAAAAAGCTTATATTAGGCGATCCTAGATAAATTATATGATAGAAAAGATAGAAATGCATTATGTATAGAAAGTGTTGGCCCTGATGTTTGGATGTCTTATATTTGTATGGGTGAATTATCTTGGGATCCAGTTGAAGACTCATTGAAGTGTTGGCCCCAAGGAACAAGGGTTACCAGCTTCTAATCATAGGAATCATTCGGAGAAGTGAGTCAAAACAAACTGGGCTACACATGAAAGAAAGGACTGGCATAGAGCAGTTGGCGCATCTTGTAGTTTCGAAGATGAAGTTCTCTGAAGGAAGTTGTAACTTGCCGAAATATACCTATTAGTTTGGACTTGTTTGGTATCATTATGGCTAAATATAGGTACAGAGAGCTAAATTAGAGCAAAGAAAACAGATGTATTGAGACAAGGAGACAGAAAGTTAACATCTTTGGGACACCAAGCCCTTCAAAAATATATAAGATTATATGCAATTTATTACCACATTTAGAGGAAGATTATGATTGTGAATTAAGATATTTGTATATTTGAGATTTCAGGGAAGGAACTGAGACCAAATCTGAAAAATGAGACTTGAAGCAAAAAAATGGATTTTCCTTGTCTTGGCCAAACATGGCCTTAACAAGAAGTTAGTTTAGATGAGAATTAGTCTCATTTAGGGGACCAAGCGCTGAGAAGGAGAGAGAAGAAGAGGAAGGGAAGAAGAAGAAAGAAAGAAAGAGGAAGGGAAGTTCAAGGAGGCCAAGATCAAAAGGTATGGAACTACTAAACTACAGTGCTGGATGTGGGTTTGCATGAATTGTAGCTTGCCTCGAACCTAGGGTTTGATAAAGTTAAGTCTGACATGCAGTTTCTTGGTGGTAATTGATTTTCTTTCTAGGGTTTGATAGGACTTCATCCCCAACCAAATATTTTGAGAGTAAGGTCGTTAAGGCTTGATATGAAAAACACTGGATCTCAACAAGGTTGGGTTGCTGGAGGTTAATTCATAAAGTAAAAGGGGGTTAGGTTAAACGAGCCCCTATAACAAATTTGTGTATTTAGTATGTGTGTGGGTTATGATATATTAAATTATTTTAGGAGAAAATCATGAAGATTTGAAGAAAGATATGTATTGAAAGATGATTTGGGAAGTATAATTGACGAGTTCTGAGAATTGAATATATGATAGTTTGAGGAATTTATATGGAGTAAAGAGTTGAATTAGGTATCAAAAATGTGGAAAAGGAAAATACATTCTAGGACATTTAGTTCATGTACATTTTGATACACCTTGAATGTGCCATTTTTTATCAAATAATGTATGTCTTTGGGGTACCGTTAGAGTGTGCCAGTACACCACTGTTAACTCCCGATTCGTAGGTTAGTATTTTGGCGTAAGCTTAACCGTTAACATACGATTTGATGGAGTTCAAAATGGCTTAATTCAAAATGAACTAATTGAGAAAGATCAGGCATAAAGAAATAGGCATCGTCAAATTCTGATCCTAAGTATTTTGAAATTCACTCAAAAGTGGGACCGTACTCTGACCAAATTCTGGTTCAGGCTTTGAACATAGGAAATAGTCAAGGTTGTTTTGGACGTAACTTGAAGTTCGGTGCTCGGGTGGTGATTCCAGTTGGAGAAGAACCCTCGGAACCTTAGCTTTAAAAGAGTACAAGGAATGAAGTGTCAAATATGGAGTTAAGACCCCGGAAAAATTAGCATTTGACTGTTCTGTGTCGGGTAAGCGAGCTAGTTTGGCATAGAAAATGCCATAACTTTAGTTTGGATGATCCGATTGGATTGATTCAATTCTAAGTAAAGTAGATTCGCCCAGAGGAATAAGAATCACGTAGATGAGGTGTGATTTCATAGACATCATACTTTATAAGTATAGGAAGTGCCATATATAATAGGCATGAAACAAGGAAAATGTAGAAAATAGAAATAACATATAGATGTGTTCATGAAATATAGAAAATGATGCTGGAAAATAAAATGGCGAATTGAAACATGAATGTGAACATGCAAGGCAATATATCATGAACAAATAATGTAGTTAAGTATTATATGATTATATACATATAACGAGAAAATGATAACAAATGATAAGACATAAATTGAAAATGTAGATAGGTATAAAGTAAATTGAAGCCCTTATGAATGAGTATGTGATTGAGTATATCTTTGAAAAGAAATGTCTGAAGGTGAAAGTAATTGAAATGTGATGTTTACAAAGCCGAATGAATGTGAATGGTAATGGGCAAGATTAACCAAACGAGAATCCGTCATAAATGTAACTAGTCTGGCGAATATGAAATTAAAAATGTAATATTAAAAAAAAGCAAGATAAACGTGAATAATAATAAAAGCAGGGAAGAGATTCATTAAAGCGGAATTCAAGTCGTAAATGTGGAGTGAATGATACCATGAATGATGATGCTTGTGGGGATGCACTAATCGGCATCGTAGAAACACAGAGAAAATTATCGATATACTTAGCCAGAGATGCTGATAATCATCGCGATAAGCGTATAGCATTGAAGAAATATTCTGCGGCGAAGTGCTCAAATCGGCGCTCCGTCTTGATGATATGGCATTTAATTGTTGTGCACGTGTGGGGTGCCTGAAACAACATCCGTGTGATGGAACCTTGAATAAGTGATACCCGCGTGTGGGATGGCGCCAAAAGCGGCATCCGTCATGATGGGAGATTGAGCCAGAATAAGTGATACCACGTGTCGGGGATGTATAAGCGACATGTCCCGCCCGTCATGATGGGAGATTGAGGCAAGATAGTGACCACATGTCGGGGATATGCCAGCGACATCGATCATGATGGGGTGAGCCAGAATAAGTGATACCACGTGTGGGATGTACAGCTTGACATCCGTCATGATGGGAGATTTGGTAGAATAAGTGATACCACCTGCTTAGGGGATATGCAAAGCGGAATCCCAGTGGCGTGATGGGAGATTGAGCCAGAATAAGTGATACATGCCAGCCGGGATGTACCAAGCGGCGTAATCATGTGGAGATTGAGCCAAGATAAGTTATGCGATGTCGGGATGTACCAAACGGCATCCGTCATGATGGGAGATTGAACCTAATAATTGATACCACGTGTCGGGATGCTCCGGCGACATTAATCTGGCGATGGAGATTGGCTGAATAAGTGATACCACGTGTGCGGGATGTACCAAGCGACATCGTCATGATGGGAGATTGAGCCAAGATAATTGATACCACGTATGGGGTGCACCCAAAGCGACATCAGATCATGATGGGAGGCCAGAATTGCTTGAAATGTCTTAGGCACATTACAGATGATAATAAGGCGAGTTCATTATTAAAGCTGGAATCAGTGATGTCAGATTGAATAATTCAAATTGAATAACCAATATTAGTGAGTAAATGAGATTTTTATGTATATGCTTAAATCATAAATTGAATTAATGAATTGAATTATTGCATTTAGAAATGCATGTTGTGATATGATAAATGAGGAGTAAAATGAAAGCATGCGAAAATGAATAGCATGAGTATATGTGATGTAAAGGCATTATTTGGTAAATGCATTTTGTTAATTATAATTATTATGGAGCTTGCCCTGTTAAGAATGTTTCCGGCGTAATTAAAGTTTATAATGGAATAAAACTAAGCGAATGTTTTGAAATAATAATTGAAAGCGTCGGAATTAAGCCAGAGACTCCGTCTTGGATCCACCAATCCGAGATTGATCGGGGATTTAGATTGACACTTTGAAAACGAGGGATTTAATAACATAAAACAAGTATTTTGAGAAGATAATTGAAAATGTCGGAGTAAGCGGGTTCAGCTTGGATCCTGATCGAATTAGTCGGGGATTCGAATCGCGACACTTTGAAAATGAAAATTTAATCAAGCGATAACTAAATGAATTAAACGGTGTATCAGTCTAATTTGATCTTGTATGCATTTGATATGACTTTGATATGTTCGATTTTTTCATTTATACTTATGTATAAGTTATTTGATTTATGATCGATATGCCATACATGTAGAGATGAAGTGGAAACTTACCTTAAATGACGCATGATAGTAGATGTCTGAATGAATAATGATATGGAATCTAAAAGGATAAAACCTACATGTATAATATAGAGACGGGTTAAGTCATAAGAATAGGCTTTATTATATACCATAAGGAAAGTAAATGTCGAAAGGTGTGGCGATGGTGTATTATTCTAATGATAATTCTTATGCATTTCTGTTTCTATACAGAGCGTGGTAAAAACATTGCAGTATTCAATCGGGTAGCCAGTCTTGAAGAGGAGATAAAGAGGACAGGACATTCCACATCAGCAGTACGTGCCATCTCAGAGATAGGTGCTCACCCGCACTATTCCGCGATCTCTGATGATTTGTATTAGATATGTATATGTATAAGTGTTTGTATAAGTAAATGAAACTTAGTAATACATGTACTTGATTTGATGGAATAAATAGGTAGTAGTTCTTTGTATATCGATGTCTTGGTTATTACAAAAATTGTTTGTATACATGTGTAAGTTAATTTAAAAAAAAAGTAAAAGAGTCCCGATATATGGTTCCTTTTGGCAGGTTCGGATCGCTAATGGGGTCGGGCCAAGGGAAAGGGCGTGGCCTTCGCCCAGCCTTCCCAGTTCTTCTTCTCTTCTTCATTCACCTTCGCCGTCGGTTCGTCTCCCCAAACCCCGACCCACCGACGCAGGAAAACCAGCCCCTCACCTTCCTCTCAGCTAGAGCCCAAAAGCAGCTGCTCTTCCCTTCCTGGAGTCCGCCCACACCAAAGCCTCCCCGAATGGAAACCCAGACTGGCCTTCTTTTTCCTTACCAATGAGTGCAGACCCCACCTCCTTTTCCTTCTTCTTTGCTTCAGCAAAAACCCATTAAAAATCAAAATCCAGGACCACCTCCTTAGCGGCTGAAAAAATCAAAATGCAGGACCACTCGATATTCCATTCCCCACTCCAGCAGCCAAAATGGCTACAGAAAATAAAATAAAATACAAACAAGAACTTGTAATGGAGAAAAGAATAAGAGAAAGCCTCACAGTCACAAAAAATCGGGTTACTCTAAACACCACTAGCACCACAGTTAGGAAGAAATCAGATTTTTTCTAAAGAAGAAACCAAAATGTTTAAGGTTTGTGGGTTTTTTTTACTCAAAACCCAAAAACCCAATTTTTTAACCTTGAATGTGACGTGGCTTGATGATGTGGAGCAAACTACATTAAATGTAGGATTATTTTTCAAACTACATTTTTTAAGATTTATTTTTAATTTTCTTATTATTTTTCGGAAGACCCTTGGTTGTATCATTCGAATCAAAGTATCCATGACATAATTCGATGGGCTACTACTCTTGCGATCTTGCAATCCATCACGGCTAAGTAGAGGCAACAACACGCATGCAGGTATTTGTTGAATACTCAGCAACATTAAGAAAATATAACTATAGAGGATTTGACAGTATTATTGTTGGGTGTGGGTTCAAAGCCTTGTATTAGCTAGAAATGAAAAAGATTATAAGTTAATAAACATGGATAATATCCAATTGGTACAAAACATTTTGACAAAGAAACCAAAAACAAAATCACAAGAGCCTCAAACTCAAAGTGAACAATATCACACTAATGTGGATAGAAAAGGGTCCTAGAAAGGTTTTGTTTCCTTCCAAAATAATTTTTATTACTTCTCGAACAAAGCCCAGGATCATAGGTGAGTACATTCTCATTGTCCTTTATACCCATTGGGGGAGTCATTTACATGATGGATGATGGACGGATTATGAGATAGGCATTTATAGGCTACATAATGTCCATACATTGCCTATTAATTGTTACATTAATTAAATTATTAGCATTAACAAAACTGCTCACATCTCATGCGAAATTAGTTCAGTTTGCTCTTGTCGCTTGCTCTATGCCTAAGGTGGACTGTTTGTTAAGTTTGAGTCACTTACATGACTACCACATGATCGGATTCGGATCACCCACATGAACGTTTGGGTTGCTCACACGAATTCCACGTGTGTTGTAGCTTATCCCATTCTACTAACCCCCCTAGCATTGTTTCAAGCCAGTGGGGTTGAAATGGCGCTAAACTCTTTAGTCGTTGTGCGTCGCAAAAAGCCATTGTTGCACTCGAGAGGTATTCGATAATTTGGTGGAGTTCTTGTACTTTAAGTCGTGGCTGAACTTCGAGGGGCTCGGGCGGCCTTCAGAGCAATAAAAGCGTCAAGTGGCGAAGGTAACATGGAGGAAACTCGGGAATGACATGGGTCGGCCCTTTTGAAGAACATGCCTCCCAGACGCGATGTGGAGAAGGTAGCCAAGCTGGTGGCTGATGTGGCTAGCGGTGAGAATGAAGCCTATTTGGGTTTGGTTATGCAGAAGATAAGCAAAGCAGCATGGGATGGCTTGCAAAACTCGAGAAAAATTCAATTTTTCTAAAAAATTGGTAACACGGTAATTTTAGTTTAAAAACTAGAATTTTTCTAGATCTCGGATGAAGAAACGGATTTCACCGTTGGAATAGTATCGCGAAATCTAGCTACCAGATTGGGTGCAATCTTGAAGGTCAGGGCGATTCAAAATTTTCATGTTTTTCAAGGCACCGAAAGTAACGAGTGACACTTGGTACATGTTGGATGGCTCATATGGAGCCATGTGTCAAATGGAGAGCAAGTCAAACAAAAGTTCAAGGATGGCCGTGTGTCATGAATTAATAGGGAGGAAATCCAAATGAGTGGATAAGAAGATAAGGTTAGGAAGAGTGAACCAATGAGGGAGTGACATGTAAGTGAAAGACATCCCACTTGGCCTGGTTGGAATGAATTTCGGTGAGGAGAGGAAATTGGGGGAAAAGAAAGAGAGAGAAAAGAGAGAGAAGAAGAGAAGAGGAGAGAGAGGCTCCTCATTCTCTCTAGTTTTCTTGGAGATCTGATCGTCGGCGTTCGTAGGAGCAAGAGACAAAGTTCGTCCTCACGGCGAGAGCTTCGAGTAGAGATCGGAATTGGGGAGTTTCGACAAAATCCAAGAGGTAGGGAATTTTCCTACTAGATTTTTATTCCCAGCTTAAAAGCCATCTAATGGCACGATTTCGGTTCCTAGGGGCTAAGAATGGCCCCGGTGATTAGTCCCAAAATTTTAGGATCGACGGTAGGAATGTTCGACCGGGCTTCTCTCTACGCTTAGGAATCCATGCAGAACTGATATTTCTGGTCCTTGGACACCGGTCGCAACTGTGTGCTTTTTCGTGCTAAAGAAGCCAGAGCAAAGAACACATGTGCAGGCCGCGGCACAACACCCCGGCTTGTTCATGCACAAGGCGGCCAAGAACACGCCCGGGGCCAAGGCAAGACGACACGACACACACGCGCACGATCGACAATATGGGGGTGAGCGATAGGCGCCCAACCGCGACACGCCTGTCGCTACAGAGACACAGTTTCAAAAAAAAAAAAAGGGTAAAATGAAATAAAATAAAAATAAAACTTTTACTTGTTTTGTTGTTTGTTGCGTGTTTTTAATGTTGAGGCCAGATGATGCCTTGTCAACTGATCCTAATTCGCGGATCTTTATGGTTATGCAAATTTTTGATAATTGAATAACACGCGAAGATGTGAAAAATCTTTATGTCGATGCATGCTCGCGAATATATTGACATGATTTAATGAAAATTATTTAAGCATAGTGGAAATGATGCATGTAACTTACTGGCGGTATACTTGCATTCCATATGCACGGTAATATTGTGACGAGTCGTGTGGGTAATGCATATGATGGTTGATTCACCATTCTCGTGAATGGTGAGACGAATTAACTCAGGACACCTCGACCCGCCACCCATGTGCGATGTAGGGCGAGGGTGTCACTGTTCATTTTACCTGTACACTAATAAGTATGTATCTTGATATATATTTTGTAGCGGTGGAATTTCAAAATATATTCAAGATCCACAAATGGGATTGTTCGACTTATACAAAAACTTTACATTTGTTTACAAAAAACAAAAAGTATATTACATATACAAAATAGACCAAAAGTCTTCCCGTCAGCATCTAATCCACGTGTTAACCGTGGAGACTGATGAGGTTGTCCGAATCTTCTTGCCTCTCGCTCGCACCTACACTGACGTAAAACCCGCGCTGCTCACGCCACTTAATAAACTCGTGGATCTAATCACTACCGATGGATCATCACACTTCTATACACATGCATATACAACTAACATATCATATCATTTAAATATGCTTATACATATCTCATTTACTTATCATATCATGTGTTACATTTCTTATCAACGCTCATATATCGCATCATATGTCATGATCTAAGTTTACGGTTTTATGTTTCATGCCTGCATAAACATTAGAAGTGGATAAAGGAAACTTATGCGGCCCGGTTGGCGCTTTACCACCGATGCCGTGGTCTATAAGGGGCCCAAGATTCGCATTGTGCGAGACAATGACCACCTATAAGGGCTCGAAGGCGATGTTATCATTGTATGAGACAATTGCTATCTATGAGGGCCCGAAGGCGCTGTAATGACCTAAACGGGGCCAACTGATCAGTATGCTGCATACTTATTTTTCCCTAATAGACATGCCCATCTATCCCTCTACTAAGTTCTAAGCAGACAATCCATGTGTATTTTATGTTCAGTACATATCTCATATTCCAGAATAATTATTGTCATTCGGTAATCATATACGATATTTACAATCATTTATTCGTATCTTTGTATTTTTCATATTTCATTATATGCATGAATAAATATGGTAACCATGTATGCTTATGAGCTATTTACGTGATTATCATTTCACTTACTAAGCTATATATGGATGGATTCTAGACTCAAAGGGCTTTCCATAGAGTCCAAGAACATCCAAATGTGAGTCTTGACGAAGAAATTATGACCGTCCTGTCATGCTTCCTATGAATCAATGGACTATGAGTGTAACCAGCAGGGCCTACTAATTTTTTGGGATTTCTGGACCTAATATGAGTTCTAATTTCACTGCTATATGATGGATTCTAGACTCAAATAGTTTCCATAGAGTCCAAGAACATCCAAAACTGAGTTCTGACGTAAGAAATTATGACTGTCCGGTTGAAGGTTTCTATGAACAAAGGATTCGATGAGCGTAATCCACAGGCCTAATGCTTTTCAGATTTTCGACCTAATATGAGTTCCAATTTGATCAATCTATATATGGATGGATTCTAGACCTAAAGGGTTTTCTATAGAGTCTAAGAACATTCGAAACAGAGTTCAGACGAAGAAATTATGACCGTTCGAAGTTGAAGGCTTCCTGGCGAACAAAGGACTACGAAAGTATAATCGACAAATACTTCAAATAGCCGCTTATTCAACCCCGGCTTATCAGAAGTTTTGAGCACTTTTTGTGTACCAATCAACTTAAATAACTCAATTGACACACCAAGGTTCCGACTACACTATTGATCGCATTTTGTGGCTATTTTAGTAGTTTTGTAAGCTAAATTAGGCTAAAGTCATCGAGTCGACTCAAACGCGAAGAATCTAAGCCGAACTCGGAGTTGCAGGTCAGAAGTCAGAAGGAAATTGGAGCAGAACATGGAAGAAATCAAAACACTGCAAATTTCACAGGTTGAGAAATTTCGTAACCTGCGATACCTGCGTGAAAAACATGGAACCTCACCCGCCTCGCATCTCGTGACTCAAGAAATTTCCTTCTTTCAAGTGAGAAAGAGGTTCGAACGCCTCATCCTCCGAGTCACATCCCGAGAGGGTGCTCGACCAGCGAAAGTGGAGAGAAAATGCAGAGAGAAGTGAAAAGAGGCGGAGGGCCGAAAGCTTCCTCAAAAGAAACTTTATTAATGAAGGAGATAACTGTTATAAGGCATTTGCTCTCATTTTATAAATGCAAAACCCCTTACAAAAATACCAAAAAAACCAAAAGCAAAAGCTATTACAAGGGACAAATTGGGAAGGGACAAAAAAATGTAACAAAAAGGTCAAAATGTCAAAAAGCAGGAAAGGTGAATAGTGGCATGAAAGGTGAACAGTGGTAGAAGGCAATTTTGTAGGTCATAAAATTTCGCTACCCTCGCAAAAATTTTTCACAGGGTCCTTTTCTTCGCTTTCTACTCCTCTTTCCTTCGGGCTTCTCGATCATGTTTTCGAGTTTGACTCGGATTTGCTTGGATTTGTTATGATCTAGCTGACTTGAAATTTTTGGCACGATTAGTCAGTAAAACGCAAAATTTGCCACAAAATGCGATCAATAAAGATAAAGAGGACCTTAATCGCCAATTAGGTTAATTACGCCGATTAGTACACAAAAAGTGCTCAAACCCGCAATAAATGGTTCAAAATAAAGACGACTGGGGCACCAATCACAATTCCCCAACCGAGACATTGCTAGTCCCTTAGCAATGAAAGATAGAGAGAGCAATTAAAACAAAATCAAAATTATGTTCACACAAATGGTATTTCTTGTGAATGAGTAATGTCTAACCCTCAGTAAGAATCACCAAAATCCCTGCCTAATAACTATCTCGAGAGAATGAATGCCATACAGACCGAAGTATCAAAGAGCCTCCTCTCGTGAATCAAATCCGCAGACTTCCCACCAAAACCTAAGTGTTTGTTTGATCGCCTAACAAAACTCGCTAAATTCACTCTCCCAACTAAGCTACTCGCTCCACCTAGACACTAACTAACCTAAATAGATCAAGACCCACTTTGCCCACAAACTCTTTGCGGTTATATGGTGTAGGGCCGAGGAATCGACCTCACCAAAGTCCATGTAACGGGGATCTAATGATGACTCCAAACCAATTAAGGCTTAGCACCAAGTCATATGATCTTTCGACCACTAAACCTTCGTGTTTCACCCCGCACTTCGAATGATTTCGACTCCAACACCTACAACTTGCTAAACTCCACCCATCCATTCCATGTAGCGAGCACAAAGTCAAGATTCTAACCGGGCTGGCTATGGCACTGTGTTTCAAAGACTTCACATATACCCCCTGACCGTGCTCGAGTTTCAAGACAAAGCGTTGCAATTTTCTTCTTTTTCTTTTTCTTTCCTTTTTCTTTTTGTTTTTGTTTTTCTCTTCTTTTTATTTTGGAAGACACATTAGCCTTCTTTTCATGGGGGTCCTTAACCTATTAAAGGTATTTACTAGGCGCAGATATTTTTGCATGGTCAGATAGCGCTTTTCGTATTATCAAGGAAACTCCTGATGTGCATAAAGGTGTGGTTAGCTAAAGGTAGAAGAAAAGGTCGAAAGCAACAAGAATTCAACTGATCATCCACTTAATTAAGCATGAAACCAATCTAACATCAAAAGAATTAGACAATGTTTCAATTTTTCAAATCAAGTGCTGTGCAAAACACAAAAACGGTGCAATTTGTAACTGAAAAGTAAGTCATGGTATGTATAAAGATATAATACTATGTTTTCATTTACAAAAACAAATCCATTGAAGCCTACAAAAGTGGAACAAACAACAAGCTACTAAACATACAAAATGGGCTTGCTCAAAATAACAGTAAAATCATAAATATAAAAGTCACTTCCTTCGCTAACTCTCCCCCCAACCAAATGTCACATTGTCCGCAATGGGGCTTGGATTGGAAAGTTAGAGAAGAAAGTTCTACCTCCTTGATGAAATGTACCTGTTGTTGGATAGGAGACTTCACAAGCTTTCCAATGAGACCTTATTCACTCCATTTGAGCTTCAAATGAACAAGTTGGAAGAAGAAATTAAAGAGAGGAAAAAAGTGACCAGTTGGAGTATTTTAAAAATTACACCTTTATAATAATTTCAAAAGTGTTATTTATGGTTATATTTAGATTCTACACTTTCTAAGCTTTCCAACAATACAAAAAATACCCAAAACGGAGTTTGGATGAAAAAGTTATGGTCAAAACAAAATTGAGTCAGGTAGGGTGGAGGTCATGGTACTCGCAACCGTGGATTTTTTTTAAAAACATTTTCAAAGATCAATTTTTTTTTTATATACTATACAAACTTATTTTTTTTAATTTAATTTAATTTAATGACTTAAGAATATAAAGTATGGTCATAAAAGATGTAAATAATAGTGCGGCTAATGCCGGTTTTCCGTGGGTTGCGACTTTTCAAGTCGCAGAATTTTTCAGCTGCGACTTTCGTGAATTCCGCGAGCATTTTTACAAAGTTGTGAAATTTTCGGATTTTACCTGCCTACAAACTAAGCAAAATCCCGCAAAAATAAAATACAGGAAAATTTCTAAAAAAAGTAGAAAATGAAAATAAGCTAGAAACAAAGACACCTTTAAAATTAAGAAATCTAAAGAGAAAATTAATCAAATCGTTAAAATAAAATAAAACAGAAAAAATCAAAATAAAAAGAGGGGAGATCGAAGTTTTCCTTCTAAACCGCTTGTAATTTTCGAGGCTATTTAACCTGCAGCTAGTTGAATTGCTAAGGTTCAAAAAGCTTAAATCAACCAAAGACTCAAACTATCCGCCGCGCGCGCTAAGATGGGCGCCGCTAATGTCTTTGGCGTGCTGGGCAAAAGTTTGAACAATGGCCACTAATTTTCTATGGTATTGCACAAGCAGTGCAGATGGGATGAAAAGTGTTTCATGTGTTGAATGTGTCGTGTTTGTTAAAGCCAGGCACTTGGTCAAGAGAGGCCGCGTGGGCTTTAAGTGGCTTGGCAAAGCAGACTAGGATTCATTCCCATGGAACTGTCAAGGATAGTTTTTCGCTCTTCCCCGCTTCTTTTCATCGCCTCCTCACCAACAAGTGGAAGAATTTCTTCTTCTCTTCCACGGCCCATAGACAACACATGATTCCTCGGGGGGGCGCCTGCAGCTCGGTTTCTATTGGTTCCTCTATCAAGTCCTCTCAGCTCCTACCGAAGCCCGCCACCCAAAATAGTGTCAATCAGGCACTCTCCCTCTGGATTTTCTTCCTTTTGATGAACATGTTGTTGACTGGCAAGCCTTGAAATTGAGCACTGCAAGTTGTCAAATTTATGATCAATTTCACTCTAGAACCCATTGTTTAGGGAGCTCTCCATTGTGTCAATTTTTTATCGGGCCCTGACGTTCACGCCTCCGCTCCTCTATAAAGTATCCACCCGCCTTACTCAAGTTCGGCATTACGCTTCAACTTAAGAAGTTAACTGTGGTGGTTATGGTGGCTGAGGAGTTGAAGCATAATATGGAGAAGCAGGAGGTGCATACTATGGAGGTCTTGGTTCCCATGAGGAATTTGGGTGGTTCCCTCAACTAGGGTTGTAAGTACTGCTATATGGTGCATTAGTTGGGGGAACACTGCAGAAGGGTGCACTCATCCATAGAGGGTTCCTATAGTCTCTCATGGACTTATATGCATTAGGGCTTCTCTCCACTAGATATTGACTATGCTACTCTTCTTGTGGGGGTTCCATTTGATCACAATTTAAGCCAAAATGCACTCCTGCAGCAAGAACAGGGCAAACACAAGACAACAAAGAAACAATCCTACTATTTTTTCTTCTTTTTTTTTACAGTGAAATGAAACTAAAAAAAAAAATTGACAGAAAAATACTAAAAAGGATGATACAAGAAAATTCACCAGAACTTGTGATGAGGATCACAAGTGTTCATTAGGTCATCATTTGCACTTAGGCACCATCCTAATCGACGCCATTTGGATTCACAAAAAATCGTAGCATGGCAGACATTTGGTGCTCGGAATAAAAAATATTTATAAACCTAAACCTCCTACTGCCATAACATAGCTACTACAGTATAGTGGCTCTAGGGTCGAACACAAGGATGAGTTTTTTCGTGTAAATGATATACAGTTGGCTTAAAATGGTGAATTTAATTTGGATTTTGGGGTTTTTGGTAAAAACAGGGGATGTAATGGTTGAAAACTAGAAATAAACTGGAGAAAAATATAAAAGAAAACTCAAGGGCAGTTACCTGACGAGATATAAAGGAACTCGAGGGTCCTCTACCTTATTCCTTAAGGTCAGGAGGATGCACTCTATAGTCATTTCTAACCTGATCTTCATTTAGCTATATAAAATCGACTTAATAAATATCCTTTAAAAATGGTATCTATCAGCTATTAAGGCTTCCTTGGCCATTAAACATTAAGTCACCTTGACTCACCTTACAATGGATCATAAATGATAACTAACAAACATCAATGGATCTAACATTAAGAATCTAATGAGCCCAAAAGCTTACCAAGTAATAACCATTCAAGGTGATTCAAAAGGGATCAAAACCTAAAGTTAAAAAGGGAAAACAATAACGGCAGTGGATACTTGCGTGAAAAACATGGAACCCTTAGCCTGCCTCAGGATCCTGCACCTAGTAGCCTCCTTCTTCAAGGAGAAAGAGGTTCTAGCCGCTCATCCTCCGAGTTGTCATCCTCGGAGGGTGTTTGGCTAGTGAGAAAGGGAGAGAAATGAGAGAGGGAAGGAAAGAGGCTGAGGGCCGGGAAGATTCCCGCCTAAAAGAAACTTTGATGAAGAAGGAGATAAAGCCGTTACAAAGGTTTGTCTTGGGCTTTTATAGCCAAACCCCTTACAAAATGTACTAAACTAAAAGCAAAAGCTACAAGGGACAAATTGGGAAGAAACAAAAATGTAACAAAAGGTCAAAACGGGCCAAAAGGTGAGCAGAACAATAGGTAGGAGGCAATTCTCAAAGAAAGTTGCGAAAATTCTCACAAACTTACAAAAATTTTGTCAGGGTCCTTTTCTTCTCGTTTTTCTTTCGCCTATTTCTTCCTCGGCTTCTCGACCGCGTTCTAAGTTCGACTCCTGATTTGCTTCGATTTGTTATGATTTAGTCGATGAAAATTTTTGCACGATTAGCTCACAAACCGCAAAATTTGCCACAAAATGCGATCGCGAGCATGTAAGGTGGACCTTAATGTGCCAATCGGGTTAATTACGCTGGATGCGAAAATAAAAAGTGCTCAAAACCCGCAATAATTGGGGTATTCGGGCCAGCACCATTTCGCACTAATCGCCGTGGTCGCTGACACCGCTTTGTTATTACCGCGCGCCAGCGAGCCACGCCGCACCTGCAGCCATGTTACGTGCGCGAAACTCGGGACCCCGTCCTAACTAGGACTTCACGCAACAGAATTAGACTTTCTGGCCGCGATAGAGGATTCTCTATCGCGACAGAGGACCATAAATGGGTAGTAGCCCATTCTTTCTTACTCTCTACACTTCCAATTTTTCTCTCATACATTTGTTTTTTATCAAACAATACTGCTTCTGTACAACCTGTACTAATAGTATAAAGTCCGGGAAAATATCCACACCACACTAGACCAGTTTGAAACTAAGTTTTCATTACAAAACTTATTATTTACATAACAAAGACCGACATTCACCCGTATTATTACAAAATACATGGACAAAGCCACAAATCTCGCCTTTTTCTCAATTCAACTACAACCGCCTTTTCTCAACTACACAACCGCCTCCCGTGTAAATTTCCAACACCTGAAATATATTTACCCACAACGGGGTGAGCAATGCCCAGTAGAGAAGTTTTTCTACAATGGCTACTCTCCACCTAAAATGCACATGCAATGACATACATAAAACACCCAAACATATTCCACATAAATAATGCAATCATATATGGAATATTACATATCATGTAAGAGATGAGACTCCTCATGCCCTTAACCCGAGCCCCGTCCGAATCCCTCACACATGCAACGCCAAGTGTGAGAAAACTACCCCCAATATTCGATTGAAATTTATTAATTTTCGTGATGTTTCTTCAGGCTACGATTCGGGTTCTCACGTAGAACGTCGCAAGCCTTCCCCAACATTTTTACTATCTTCACCTATTTCCGTGATCATGCTCCAACTCGTGAAGATTCGGGGTCTTCACCCTAAGATGGATCTACCCCAACTTGCTACGCCCAACACACGTATGTTTTATCTTCATTATAGTTTTACCCAACCGTGAGTCTTGATTTTAGAGGTTGTCCCTGTAACACCCCAAAATACACCCTAGTCATTTTTAAACATAATTAGGGTAAATTATAAGTGCATTTTGAAATTTCTCGTAATTATTATTTTCGCAAGATAAAATTTGAACCCTAATTTGTACAAGATACAAGTGGTAAAGTGAATTTGTCAAAATAAGATATAAAAGTCATAAGACACAAGATTATATACAAAGAATAATCGAAGTCAGTGTAAATAATAGAGAGACGGAGGACTTAAGTGTAATAAAAGGGTAAAATTAAATATAAAGGATAAGACCAAAATATCTCTATTTTTCGGTCATACGAGAGCAAAACGAGAAAGAGGGAGAGAAGAAGAAGAGAAGAGAAGAAGAAGAAGCAAACCAAGCAAAGGTATTTAAACCATGATTTCTTGTGATGATTATCGATTTTCAGATGGAAAATCAAACCATAAACCCATTTTTTTATGAATCGGGTCTAAAAGAACCCTACTTGGTATATCGGGTGGTGCTCGCACCTGCACTAGATTCGAGTTGTTTTGGTTTGGTTTTGTATTATCGGGGTTGTATGAAAACTAAGTATGGATTCCCCAAAATTTGAGACTTAGGAAACTCTCCTAACCCATTAATTGTGTAGGATGGGGTTAGCAAACCATAAGTCTTCCCCTATATGTGTTTTGGGAATTGTTTGGTTGTGTTTGTTAGTGATATGCTCTAACCCAGTGGCATATACATTGTCATTATATGTTTACATACATGAGACATTTATCATTTTATCTTTGTTATTTAAATTGTGGTTTAACTTGATAAAATCAGATCCTTGAATAGTTGGCTCAGCATCATCAAGCATGTGACTGATAGTAAAACTTTGAAGGCATAAGAACACTATTCCAAATAGTCCATAGTCGCATCATTATTAAAGTGGAATAATAAATGAAGTAAGACTATTATGTTTTCAGAGAAAAGACCACGTTTTGCTGGTCATGAACATAAGATGTTATTCAGAACATAAATACATGTTGTTAAGTTCATGTTATTGGACTGAGCCACTATGAGAAATACTACATGGATTATGTCATCGGGTGAATCTCATTGCAAAGAGGGTATTCGAGTCCTTCGACTGAATTCACCATGGATTCCTACACGAGGAATCCTACGCTCGACGTAGTTCAACGACGCCTTTAACAGATGGTAATACCGGGCTATGGTCAAGTAAGGTAGTAAATCATGTGGAGGAACAGAGTATATGGAAGGAATTCCCGCTCTAATTAAGTGAGATGTCTATCGACCTCTTGATAAGTGAGATTGAGAAATGCATGGTCGTGCTCGAATGAGATCGATGTGAGTCGGCCATCATTTGTTTAGTCATCACTTGAGAATCAAGAAACGATTAAGTCAGATAAAGATGACTTCCATCCATGCCAGGCTTAATCGAGATATCGCAGACAAAGAACTAATATCATACTATGGTAAGGTTTTTCGAAATAACAATTCACTTTGATTTCGGGTAGTTATAATGTTTCTATAGAGACCAATTATAACTTGTGGGCGAATATGATTCGGGCCTCGCCGCCAACATTGAGTACACCTATGGTTATACATAAGAATGAGCTATAATGGATAAAGTTAGAAAGGCTCTCTTGCCCATGATTAAGCCCAAGCCCAAGCCCAGCCTATTTCCAAGCCCAAGCCCATTAATAGTTTAATGAATTTGGTTTTTAAATTGCTTAATAAAAGGGTTTGGGAGGCTTGATATAAATATTTTGGCTTATCATCTAAAAGAAGGCCGCTCTTTCTTGGCTGCGATTTTGAGAGAGAATTCTTTTAGAGTTTTGAATACACTAAGGGTGTCTTTGGTTTTGCGGGGACAAAGACCTATCATATAGGCAAATACACATCCATCCCATCCATTAGCCGTTTCCTCGTGGCTGATGCCTTTAGAGGGCGTTTCGTGACACCAGACGTTTTGGCTCACATGGACTGCTTTGTATGGAGTTCTGCTTTCAGGAAACAAAGGTGTGTGTGGTCAAGCAAACTGCAATAGCCGAAAAGGATTTTGGTCTATAAGAGGTAGATCTGATTTCCTTGAATTATTGTTTAGTTTTTACAACCGTTGATCCCGATGCAACAAAGATTAAATTTTTTATTTCCGTCGTGGTTTTCTTATCAATGATTCCAATGTTGTTTGCACTCGGGTTGGTTTGAATTGTAATCCCCAATCGAGGAATATTTGTACAAGGAAATACAGGCTCTTGCGAGATGTTGTCAAATTTCTCCAAAACCCATGTTTTTGTCTCTGCATCAACCTTCGTCGACTCCGTTTCTGATGTTCTCGACTCTGTGGAAAGCCTTGAGTCTAGAATCCATCCATATAGTTTATGAAATTGAATCATATTAGATCCAATCATGAAAACAAAGAGGCTCTAATGCTTCGATTAATCGAAATCGTAGTATGCATCGGGCAGAGATTCGTGCTCGAAATCAATAATATTTATAAACCTAAACCCTTATTGCCGTAGCATATTACCGCAAAGATAGTGGCTCTAGTTTAACACAGGATGGGTTTTCTTCGTAGTAACCAACAAGCTGAGTCAAATGGTGATTTCACTGATTTTAGCCTTTCATAAAAACAAGGAGCTGTGATTTAAAGACTACAGTAAAATAAAACAAAAGAACTCCTTGAAGTCTCACATCGTAGTTTGGAGTTTTGTAAGGAATCGAGAGGTCCTCGGGTCCATTTCCTCGTGTTGGGGAGAATGACCTATCCGGATCTTCATTTAGCTATAAAACCGAACCCTAATTGTTTTCCTCTTGAGAAATAACATTTATCAAATACAATGTTTCAAGACGTAATCGATCCTTTGATCTACCCTATAGTGACAAATAAATGGCAACTAAACGAGCATTAGCGGATCTAGTAATAAGCATCCATTGAGGATTGCCAAGTACTGGTCAATTAGGATACATCAAAAGGATTTAAACCTAAAGTGAGAGATAGGGAGGTACAATGGCAAAATAACTTGCATTAAAAACAAGAGGATCGGGCTAGCTAATTCAAAACCCTACCTAGTAGCCCTACTCTTCAAGGATAGGAGGAGCTTATCCAACCATCCTTTGAGTTGTCATCCTTAGGGGGTGTTTGGCAAGCGAGAAAGTGAGCGAAAATGAGGGAAAATGAGGGAAGAGAAAACAGGTGGGAGAGCTGAAAGCTTTCGCACCAAAATTTATTGCATTCCAATGATGTCCTGTACAGAGCTTGACTGAGGCTTATATACTGCTCAAAATCAAGGGAAATTACAAAAATGTATAAACTACCAAAAATACAAAGAGGGTAGTTTGGGAAAAAGGTACAAAAAGCTGGTAAAAAACGGGGTCAACAAGACATAGGTTCGCAACTTGCAAAATTCTACAGGTTGCGAAAATTTCGCAACCCTGCAAAATTTACAGTGTTTAGATTCTCCCATTTTATGCTCCAATTTCCTTCTGACTTCTGACCTGTAACTCCGAGTTCGGATTGGATTCTTCGCGTTCGAATCGACTCGATGACTTTAGCCTAATTTAGCTTGCAAAACTACTAAAATAGCCACAAAATGCGATCGTGAGCGAGAGTCGACCTTCGTGTGTCAATTGAGTTATTTGGGTTGGATTAAGACACAAAGTGCCCTCAAACCACAACAAGCAGGTTCAAAATAGCATTATTTGGGCACTAATCACTCCCCCCAACCGACACATTGCTAGTCTCTTAGCAATGATAGAAAGAAAGAGAGAGCATACAAATTATGTTCACAAAAAAAAAAACAAAAAAAAAAAAACAAAAAGAAAGGTATTTCAAAAAGATATGGATGAGTAATGTTTAACCTTTAGTATGAATCACCAAGACCCTGCATAATAACCATCTTGGGAGAATAAATTCCGTACAAAATCAAGTTTAAGAAGAGTATCCAACTCAAGGGAATCGACCTGAAACTTCCACCAAAATTCATGTTTATATGATCGCTTAACAATAAACCGCAACCGTCTCCACCCAACCAAGCTACTGCCAAGACCTAGAACAGTGACCAACCTAAATAAATTTGGCTCCACTCTTATTCCACACTTCTTTTCATGTTGTAAGGTGCATTGTTGAGGAATCGACCTCACTAAAGTCCGTGTAACGGGGATCCACCGATGACTCCTAACTAATTAAGGCTTAGGGCATCAAGTCATAAGGATCTTTCGACCACTAACTCTTCAAGTTTCACCCCGGACTTCGAATGATTTCGAAACTCCAGCGCCACTAACCCCGCTAAATCTCACCTATCCACCCATGTAGCGAGCACTGCCTGCGGCTCCCAACCGCTGGTTTAGGGGCACCCGCTTTAAAGACTTTCGTCATATACCCCTCTCGGGTCGTGCTCTGCTTCAAGGTAGAGCGCTCCAAGCTATTCTTTTATTTTTTTCTTTTCCTTTTTATTATGGAAGACTTCATTGGCGTTATTTTCTTGGGGGTCCTTAACCTATTACAAGTAGTCAACGAAACTAGGGTAGGTTTTGCAAAGTAAGGGGGCTAGGCAGTTTCTTAGCTTATTGAAGCAAACTGAAGTGCACTGTGTGTGGTTAGCTAAAGGTGGAAGGAGAAGGCTGAAAACCATGAGACTTCAACTGATCATCTACTTAATCGTGCATGGAACTAATCTAACATCAATAGCATTGGGTAGTGTTTCAATTTTCCAACTTGCAGGTTAGGCAAAACCACAAAAAAAAAAGGGTGCAAAAATGGGTGCAATTTTTGAATTGAGAAAATAAGTTGTATGGTATGTATAAAAAGATATATGACTATATTTTCAGCTTTACAAAGACAACTACAGCTTCAACAAAAAATGATAAGTAACAAGCCACTAAACATCACAAAAAGGGCTTGTTCAAAATAACGAAATAAACATGAATGTAAAAGTCACTTCCTTCGCTAACTCTCCCCCCAACCAAATGTCGCCTTGTTGCAATGGGGCTCGGATTTAGAAGTTAGAGAAGGAAGTGCTACCTCCTCAATGTGTAGCCGGTGGGAGGTCATCCTCACCCAAGTAAGTTGAGGTGCAAATTTCTTGGTGGCCGAGGAGTCACTCACACAAGTCAAGAGGTTTAGGCCGGTCAGGGCAAAGGTACCAAATTACCGAGGAGGAACTGAGAGGCTCGCGTGCACTGATGGGGAAATCGGAGGTAGGCCCAAGTGACTCTGAATCTGTATGAGGCAAGGATGAAAATATCGGTTTCGACGGATATATCGGTAATTGGATTTTACGGATATATCGGAGATATATCGATGGATATTTTTACATGAATATCGATATATCAGAAATTAATAAAAATACTTTGAAATTGATGGAAACACTTTATAAAAGTGTAAAAATGACATTAATAATGAAATATAGACATTGATATTACATTGTTATGGTCTTTCACCACCAAAATGAAGATCGATGTAGCTCCATTGCAACATTTGATGAAGGGATCCCCATCTTGGTGAAGACAATAGTCATACCTGTAGACATGGTGTTCCAATATTGATTAGAAGATCAAACATACCATGTATAAATTTTCGACTTGTACTCGCCAACCTCTCCATGGACGGGAAATCGTTCACCCCACATGTTCGCTTGGAAACTTTGTTGCATTTTATATGGAATGTGGAATGACATTTGTTCAAAGATGAGGATAATTTATCATTCCATATTCTTCATCAATGGAAGCCGAAGGATTTGAAGGCCGACCTATAAGTCATCAGGCGAGGAGGAAAATGTTACCGTCATCGATGAATCATCGACATTGGTGCCAATGCTCATAGATTCAAAACTAGCCGATAATGAATCCTCATTGTGATGTGCCATCCTTCGTTGTCGACCTCTATATGGCTTTCCAATGGCTCCAATACCTGGACCAGCTCTCCTAGACCCGTGGTCTTCATCTTATGTAGCATGTGTGAAATCATCTTCACTAGTGAATGGACTCAATGGATATTGACTTATTTGTCGATCTCGCACATTCCACCATCATTTCCAAAAGATCACTACCATCATTGGTCCCCTCCTCTTGAGCCATCATTGCCTCAGAGTCAAGTAACGGCAAAACTAGGTCTACTACTATGTTCAGCACTTCAATCAAAGGAGGGTCGAGAATCAACAATGGTCGAAATGAGTCTCAGGTCTTCGACCGAAACTTTCACTATTAACTTTCCAGATAAAACACTAACATCAACATCAGCTTCTCGAACATGCGCAGCAATTCGTGGATCAGGATTTCCATCTTCATCATCCAAATGGAGAGGTCTAACCCATCGAATAATTGATTATCCTCTTTCTTTCACCAAACTCGACCAATGTTTCAGTAAATCAAGGTAATTCTTTCAAAGAACTTTATCCGATCACAGATATCACATATCTTTAGTTTCATGTTATAGTAACAAAAACTAATTGTTAGCTTAGGTATAAGCCTATTTCTTTGTTTTGTATGTATTGTGAGCAAATGTGCTCCAATTTCTCTCACATGTCAAGAAGATGCTAGCTTGGGAAAGAAACTTTAAACGCCAAATTCTCACGTGGGAGTGTGGTTTCCATACATGAACCACCATTCAGCTGTACAAAAATAAGTAACATTCAAAATCTAATAATAACATGATAATAGGCTTTATTTTTAACGTTTTAATGAGAAATAACACTAACCAGGAACCATTAAATCTCTTAAGGCTATTGCTGCTCTATCACCGAATCCTCTTTTCGCATCTCGAAACATTATAAGCTGTGAATTGAAAATATACATGTCAAATTAGTATAAGTGTAAGTTTAACCAATTAAATTGAATCAATTAATTAGATTTGTAACCAATTGATGTACCTCATTTCCAAAATTACCAATGCCCGAGTAAGAGAAGATAATCTTGCAAATACTTCGTGTACAGTTTGGAGTAACTCAGGGTCACTACTAACTCCAGTTCATATTAAAATCTTGGATTCAAATATGCTACAAAAGTGATTTAGAATTAGTATGTCATAAAAGGAAAATATACTAAGTGTGATTAAGATAGTCGCTTTAGTTACTCGCAAGATGAAGATGATGTTTGCGGTTCTATCCCAACGATCCGCGATGATTGTTTTTGACCCAATCTTCGCATCGTAGTCGATGTAAATTTGCTTATTACCCGAATCAACTCATACACAAATGGCAGTGTTGGGATGACTTAAGAATCAACAATGCGAAGAACTGTATATAGTGGCTCATAGATTGATACTAGCTTAGAGACCTTCTCCCAATATGTATGATCAAACATGAGCACTTCAACCTCATGTCCAATGGTCGATCGACTAAGCTTGTGAGAAGCCCATTCATCACTAATAAAGATCTTCTTCAAATTAGCCCTCTTTTTTAGAAGACTTTCTAGGGCGATGTAATTTGTCGCAAATCTTGTTGCCACCGGACGCACAATATCTCCACCACAGACCTTTCTCACTTTCGCAAGCAACCAACCATGATTGCGTATGGTCGGTGATTTTGCCAGACGGTAATTAATTCGAACTAAGAGCTCTTTACCAATGTTCAAACATCAAGTCAATGCAAAGGTGTTGCGCATGGAGTCCAATATAAATTGTACTTCTCATTAGCAACTTCCGCCTTCACAAATGTCAATTCATTGTCTCAGAATAATTTGCACAACATTTGTTTCATAACTTCGATCACGCCCTTCAACAAAACCGTAAATGTATTTCATGGTCTTATCTTGCCTGATGCATCAACGGACTCGAGGAATATTTGTTTCCTTTTTCGAATATACCATGAAATTAATAATGCTCAATTTCAGGCCAGTCCATCCATCCATCATAATTGTACACCCATAAGTCTTCCATTTCTCCCTTTCGATGTTCACATAATCTTCCATGTCTTATACTCATATCCAAGTATTGTTTTTGATTTGTTATGGAGATGGTGGCTCTATTCCATGCCTAAGTAGAATTAATGAAATTAATTATCTAGTTTCAATTATAATATAAGATAATAATTTATTAGAAACTAAAGTTGATTGTCACATACCACCTTGTCAGGCACCAATAATCATGTTCTCAAGTGGTGCGAGTTCCGCTTGCGGAGGCGCAACACTCTACATATGAAGAACTGCGTTGATTAGTCTACCATCGCTTCTTTCTTTGGACAATCCACCTTTGAAAAGTACATTTTAATGTTCTTTTGTTTTGTCAAGATTCCAGATACCATTTGGTTAAGAGGTGGTACGATCCGATTAATCTCACACTTGAGATCTTTTGGCACAAGGCCATTGATTAGTTTGGCTGAGATCAGAAGGGGCCTTACCAATATCTCACTAGAAATCAAGTAAATTCGCTTTATTTTAAATAATTTAATTTAATTTAAATATTTACCCATTTTTCTTTGCCTCTCAAAAATCCTCTTCTTGTTGTCTGCTCCATTCAAGAGCTTTGATGCACTCCACATACCGTCAAAATCGCCTCTTTCATCAGTGGGTCAGCATCACCTTAGATACATGGCAGCATCTTCCTTCTTCCTCCTCATCCTCATCATCACGAGATGTCTATCGCGGCCTCCTATCAGGCCTCTCGTAGCTTCAACAAGTAAATTTCTTTCTATATCACCGCTTTCTTCGCTTTTTTCTTTATTTTTCTGTCTAAAAGTCGTTTACTTTGTTTCACTTCCGAGGCACATTTAAGTACTTTTTGTAGACAGAAATGTGGGATCCGAATGCGATGTGCGGATATTTAAAGCGAGTGATTCCACCACTCCTTATCACCAAACCACAGTAATTGCATACTTTACCATTTCTATTCCCTCCATATGTGCAAAGAATATTTACGCTCGATCTCTACCCACATTACTTCCACTAGCCATCCTATTATTATTATACAATTAAAAATGAATTTATTTTCATATGAAACTACGTATTTATTATATATATTCACAATATTAACTAATATATAACTTACTTTAAAATATCATTAACTAACATGAAAGATTAATTAATTTATTAATATGCATACAAGATAATATTAACTAATATATAACTTCAATTCAAATATTAACTAATATATATTTATTTCTTATGAAATTTATAATCTAATGTAAAATTAAAAAAAAAACTAATGTATAGTTATTTTTTAAAGAATACATTACTATTAAATTTATTATACTATATAAAACCATATTATTATATGATATTTACCTTAAAGCTTAAACTAATATATATTTGTATTTTATGAAATTTATAATCTAATGTGAAATTATAAAAAAAAAACTAATGTATAGTTATTTTAAAGAATACATTAATTATTAAATTTATTATACTATATAAACCATATTATTATATGATATTTACCTTAAAGCTTAAACTAATATATATTTGTATTTTTTGAAATTTATAATCTAATGTGAAATTATAAAAAAAAACTAATGTATAGTTATTTTAAAGAATACATTACTATTAAATTTATTATACTATATAAAACCATATTATTATATGATATTTACCTTAAAGCTTAAACTAATATATATTGTATTTTGCGAAATTTATAATCTAATGTGAAATTATAAAAAAAAAACAATTTATAGTTATTTTAAAGAATACATTACTATTAAATTTATTATACTATATAAACCACATTATTATATGATATTTTACTCTAAAGCTTAAACTAATATATATTTGAATTTAATGAAATTTATAATCTAATGTGAAATTATAAAAAAAAAAAAAAAAACTAATGTATAATTATTTTAAAGAATACATTACTATTAAATTTATTATACTATATAAAACCATATTATTATATGATATTTACCTTAAAGCTTAAAACTAATATATATTTGTGTTTTTTATGAAATTTATAATCTAATGTGAAATTATAAAAAAAAACTAATATAAAACTATAGTAGTATATGATATTTATCTTAGACTAATATATATTTGTATTTATTAAATTTATAATATAATATGAAATTATGTTAAACTAATATATAATTAACATAAATACAAAAATAAATGTAAAACTATTAAGCACACAAAACATAAATACAATAAGTACATACCTTAATTAATCTTGTTGAAATTTGAAATCTTCAACTTTAAACAATTAAAATTTCTACCTTTTTTTTCTAGATATATAACAAAGAAAAAAATTTTGAGATGAAATGAAGATTTGATGAGTAGAGAGAGTTTGTGAGAAAATAGAGTGATTTTGAGAGGTATTTATAGAATTTTTTTGGGTCAAAAAAGCTATAGGATGGTCAAAATATAATTAAAATTTAATTATAACCGCCGTGATTAATTTTCAAAGTAAAAATCTTACCGCGTTAGATTTTCAAACCGCTGGGATCAATCCAATAAACCGCTGGATCAAGCTTGCATTTAATTGCCGCTGGATAAAAAATATGACCGCTGATCACATTTAACCGTGAAACCGTCATTGGATCAAACCGCATTCAACCGCCATCAAATCGCCAAACTAGCCGTTGAAAAGGAGGGGTAGATCTGACCGCCGATTTTCGCATGCAACAGATTCACAGCCACACAAGTGTTTTCGATATATCGCCGAGAGTATCGACGAAAAACTCCAAAATTTCACGCCAGTGACCTCGCCGCCGATATGTCGACCGATATTTCGGTCAGTGACCGATATTTCGGCGATATTTCGCCGACATTTCCCGATTTTTTTCGATTTTTCCTCTAAACGATTTTCGGTAGCAAAATCGCCTGATAAAGAAGGTCGACATCCGAGACATCGATATATCTAAATTTCAATCCTTGCATGAGGATGGCCTCGATTCTCAGGCGAGTATGGTACCGGAACCGAGCCACGGCGCTGGGCAGTCATCCTCTCATTTAAAGATGGGTACGCAAATGATGCGCATGTGGCTGAGGAATGCGCGGATCGAATCCATGATGGCTAGGAAATCCCCGATCGATATAGAAATATGTCGCGATGGCGGTGAAGATGATGCTCCTGGTCCAAGAACATCCTGAGTAGGAGCCAAGGGCAATTAGGACCGAGGGCTTTGCAGTGAGATGCAGGAGCCATGAGCAATGGAGCAAAGGGCACTGGAGCCTGAACCGAGGATGCCGTGAACCCGAGGCTCCTCGCATGCATCATGGAGTGTGGCTGCCCCCGCAGGAAGGTCAATACCGGGCTAGTCCTACTAGCTTCCTAAGTGGAGGGTGATAAGGGCGGGCATGATCCAAGCACCGGCCAACTATAAGGATGGCCTCACAACCAACTGTTTCCAAATTTTCAGCTCAGAGGGAAAGCCGATGTGCTCTAATACCCGCATAAAAGTCTTGGAACAGGAAGGAAGGATCACCGGGTCGTTCCTCGCGATGAACTCATTCTCGGCGGAACAAGGACGCTATGACGAGTTCTACGGCCGAACCCGTAAACCCTCCGATATACGCATGCAGCCCCGCACGGCCTCTCTCCTCCGTACCAGCCGGAGTGGAAAAAGATTAGACCCCAGTGATATGGTCTGCGAGGAGCATACTTGAGGAAGCCGCCTCGAACAAGATGTTCCACTGTCGCGGTCCCGTGATAGTAGATGAATCCATCTCCCGGGTCGAGACGGGCCACGGCTTATAATCCGGGCCGAGTCGGGCGAGGACCACCCCGATTGAACGAGCCGCTATATCCGTAATTCGGCATCCTCGGGCTCGGGCCATCGATAGTGAAATGAATAGTCGGTTTGATCGGGCTCTCGCCTCGGAGGTCATCGCAGAGAACTCAATGACCACCCGAGGGTAGAAAAACCGACGTGGGGTCATAAATGGCTCCAGGGAGTACCTCTGCACTAGTCTCATCGAATCTCGAAGCTCTGGATCTTCGACAAAGGCCGGGAGATCATAATGAACCTTGTCGTGCAAATCCTCACACTCGCACCGCATTTCCCGGAATAGGCCTGAGTGGAAGTAGTGGTCAGCCCGATGATTGCACGATGTCCGTGAGGGAGAGCTTCCAAAGAGGCTCGATCGGGTGGTGACTGAGGCCTCGAGGCCGGAACCAGAAGACTCCCTTAGGCCAGAGGCTCAGCCCTTGGGAAGGTGGGGCCTCAGATGGCTTAGATGAGGAGAGAGCAGTAGGGCTAACCTGGTATGTGAGGTGTCCACGGGCCGCGCGCCCGCCACGCGGCCCGCCCATTATATTGTAGTGTCGCGCGGCTGGTCTGCCATCGAGGGTCGCGGGCCGCACGACACGTGAGCGGCCGTGTCGCGTCTATGAAATGGCCCATCAGGCCACCGCGTCTACCACACCCCATCGTGCCACCATCGTGCAAATTTCATCAAGCCTATTGAAAAATTATTTGAATTCCGTCACTTTTTCTTTATCAGCGTCTAAAATGCCCCTCCCAACAACCTATAATGACTAGTTTGAGGGGTAAAAGGTAACTCAACAATGGTCTTTATATATTTTATATCAAATGTTTATAATAATTCTCCTAATTATATAACTATTAGTTTTATGGGTAAATAAGTCAACAACTATTTTTTAAAAATATTTCAGATATCCAATACCTAAAATACCCTCTCAACAACTATAAAACGGCTAGTTTTAAGGGTAAATATGTAATTGATCTTTCATTGATTTCCTATAAATACTTCTATTTTAATTCTTCACAAAATTCTCTATTCTCATCTCTCTTTGCACATTGTTTACTATTTCCTCAAGTTCTATTTCATCAATTTACAAGTACTCAAATTCAAGAATTCCAATTACTTACTCTCCACAAGTGTGCATCAATTACAAGTTTTTTGGGGTAATCTCTACAAGTTCTAATCATCACAAGGTTGAGGTATTTATATTTAGTTATTTTTACTCTATATATTTATTTAGTATTTCTTTTCTTTATTTTTCTTTCAAAATTAAAAATGGATCCTCATTACTAGATGTTGAAACCTTAATTTGGTATTGATGAATGTGAAGAATTTAATCCATTTGAATATGAGGAATCTCACCCCCACTAGTAACCTCAATCCGTCCCTTCTTCTCTAATTCAACACGTAGGAAAACCTAGAGTTAGTAAACTTACTTCTTTAGTTTGGAATCACTTTACTATAATAAATAAAGAAATTCAAAAGTGGAGGTAGAAAATGTAGCACAATGCAAATATTGTAAAAAATATATAGTTGTAAGCCATGTAACGTCATCTTAGAAGACATGTCAAATAATGTACCAAAAACACGTGTGCATTAGACCCTAAGCAATCTCAATGTCAAAGTGATCTTCGTCAATGAAACCTTTGCGAATCATGAACGATAAGAAAAATTTGCAAAGCCAGAGCTAAGATGAATCTTCCTTGGGATTTACCCAAGATCCTGAGTTTGTATCTAATGGAAGATTTACAACCGCCCTTAAAAAGAATTCCTAAGACTACTATTCGTAATGATATAATAAAAAATTATAAAAATAAAAAACAAATAATAGTTGAAGAATTAACTAATTATAATGGTGTTTTATCCATGACTTTTGATATATGGACTAGTTGCAAAGATGATCCTTATGCATGTGTAACATCACATTATATAGATTCGAATTGGAAATTACACAAAAAGGTATTAGGTTTTCGTCTTATATGTCATCCTCATGATGGGCCTAACATATATGAATGTATAACAAGTGTTTTTAAAGAGTATGACATAGTTAATAAAATTTGTAGTATTACATTTGATAATGCTTCAAATAATACTAGTGCAATAGATTTATTTGTAAAAACGATTAGAACGGGTCCACAAAAAGAGATGTTTCATGTGAGATGTGTTTGTCATATAATTAATTTAATAGTTCAAGATGGTTTAAAATTAATATCTCCTTCAATAGCTACTATTCGATTTAGTTTAAAATTTATTTGTTGCAGCACAAGTAAAATTAAAAAAGAATTTAGTGATTTATGCAAATCTCAAGGCTTGAAGCCTAAAAAATTTCATCGTGATGTCCCTTATCGTTGGAATTCTACATACCTAATGTTAAAATCTTGTCAAACATATGAAAATGTAATATCAGATTTTGTCAATACTAAAATAGGTGAAATTAAAATAAGTTCAAATGATTGGGAAATAGGTTTAAAATTTGTACATTTTTAAAGGTTTTTTTATGAAGCAACCAATATGTGTTCTGCTGTATACACACCCACATCTTGCATAACACTTAGATATATTTGCAATATAAGTGATTTGTTTAAAAAATATAGAGATAACCTTTTTTTTTTTTTTCCTCGAAATATGTGAAAGTTAATGAAACAAAATTTTGAAATATCGAAGACTATTCCACCACTTTTTTCATTAGCTGCTTGTATGGATCCAAGTGTTAAAGTTGAAGGTGTAGAAAACATTTTAAATTACATAGCTTGTTGTATGAACCAACCACATGAACCAGAGGGTCACATATATGAACAATTAAACAATTTATATAAATATTAATAAAATAAATATGATAGTGCCTCTTCAAATGTTACAACTTCATCTACATTTGGAAATGATCCTTTTTTATGCACTAGCAAAGGAAAAGACAAATTGGTCTCAAGTAGGTATGATCTTCAAAATATTTAGACACTGACATCGTTCTCATACTTATCATCGAATGAAATGAAACATTTTGATATTTTGAAATGGTGGAAATCTCATGAATCCACTTTTCCCGCTACTAAAATGGCACGTGATCTACTAACCCCACCTGCTCACTGTGAGTACTATGAATCTACTTTTTCTATTACAGCAAATATACTTTGAGAAAGAAGGACAAGACTTTCAGACGAGAGGCTTGAAGCTTTAACATGTTTGAAGGATTAGGAAGATGCACGCTTTAGACTTCAAAAAGAGGAAGATGAATATGCAAGAACGCTTGAGAAGTTAGATAGAATGGATCTCAACTCAAAACAAGTTGATTTTGAGATTGATGTTGACAATTAAAGATAAATAAGTTTTAGCATGAAGACAAAATTTTCAAAATTTTATGTTATATGTTTATTTTAGATTTATGAGATGTAATTTATTTTTAAAAGTGGAGTCATGCATGTGATTGATAATAAGAAAAGCAACCTAGTTTGATGTGCTCAAACTATAGTGATGCAATTCTCACTTTTGGGCTTCATTATTTTTCATGTAAATTGTTGAAATATTGAATAAAATAGTTTATTAGTTTTTATTTTTATATTCCAATATTTTAAATTACTATTATTACTAGCAGAAAATTAAAAGTATATATTTATATCTTTAATAATAAAAACTAATATTTATGTAATGAAAATAAAATATATTTACTTAGAAATTATTTTTTGAAAATAGGGAGCCCACTGATCATAGCCCACTCGCCTATCAAGTACACCACTGCACGGCCCACTGCACGACCAACCCGGCACTCGCCACTAGCACTCCAAGACGACACTCCGCACTCCAAGACGACACCTAATAATCCACTCGCTTATGGGCCGTACCGGGCCACCTATTTTTTCTTCTTGGGTCACGGCACGCACCAAATCCTTCACTCGCCTAAGACGGTTTAAGACGTCAGCACGCACGGCCCGCCAAAAACGCGGTCGTACGGGCCCAAGACGCCTATCGGGACACCTCTACCTTGGTATGGTACTCTGTAATGGGCGTGAGCAAAGAAGAATGCAGAGGCATGGGAAGCAAAGAACAGCCTCTACTGTATCCATGCGTACAGATCAGTCAAGTAAATGGTAGGGGCTACGACAAATAGTAGGAGGGGGCACAAAGAACGACTAAGGGCGACAAGTGGTGGGAGAAGAAGCAATGACACACTGGTAGTGGCCAGGGTCGACTCTTCCGCTCGCAGGGGGAGGAGAGGAACGACGCACCCAAGGTTTGAAGTTGTGTCCTCCATGCGTCTTCACCATGGCTGAGCTAGAGAAGGAAAGGAGATGGAGAGGATGGGAAGAGGAGGATAGGAGCAGAAATGAATTTGAAATGAAATTAAAAAGAGGGGAGGGGCTTAAATAGACGGGTTAAAAAGGTGTGAGAGGTTTAGCCCATTTAATGTCCATAAATTCGTGGTTAATGGTTGTACTCAAAACTGAAACATTTATGGTTCTCGTGAACTAAAGGTTTACGAAGATGAAAGGCATGTGAGGGAATTCCGTGAATCGCGGCGGGTTTTTGATGGTCGCGGTACCGCAAACCCGAAAATTCCACACTCGCACTGTGTCCCCGCCCCACCTACACCTCGCAAAATGAGAAAACCAAAATTAAGAATGCACAAATGAGCGAAAATTACAAAGAAAAGTAAGCTAAAATTAAGGAAATTAAGAAAAGTCACAAATAAAACTTAAAAATGAAATAAACAAATTCCAACAAAAAAATCGGGGTGATCTTTAAGTTGGATGCAGCTCACTCCCACCTGTGTAGTTTTGTTCATGGAGGGTCAAGGAGGGGAACTCCTCCTGTCTCCATTGCAGGTTGTACCATAGGCTTCGCCTTGCCCATCGACCTCTCGAACACCTCTGTTGGTCCCTGAATCGAGTAAGTCTACTGATCCATTGAGATAGACCTGATGGATGGTGAATGGCCCAATCCATCTTGACTTGAGCTTGCCTGGAAAAAGGTGGAGCTTGGAGTCGTAAAGCAGCACTTGGTCTCCTTGTTTGAAATTTTTACGGGCTATTAGCTAATCATTCCACTTTTTTAACTTATCTTTTTCAATTTTTCAAGTTGAAATAGGCATCATTCCTCAGCTCTTCTAGCTCATTGATATCAAGAAGCCTTTTAAGGCCAGCTCTCCCCATATCCAGGTTCAGCTTCTTCACTGCCCACCATGCCTTATACTCGATTTCCACAGGCACGTGACATGCCTTTCCATAAACTAAAGTAACACTCGGACATGCCGAGGATGGTTTTCAGATAAGCCGCTCAGATGCCCATAAGGAATCCAACACTGAGAGACCAACTTTCGCCAGGAGTTCACCACTCTCATCAAGATTGTCTTAACTTCCCTGCTGGCTAGCCTAACTTGACCACCGGTCCGAGGATGGTATGGGGGTGGGGCTTACCTTTATGCTTGATACCATATTTAGTTAGGAGGCTCTCAAAAGGTTTGTTGCAAAAATGCAAACCTCCATCACTGATTATGGCTTTGGGGACCCTAAATCTGGAGAAGATGTTCTCCTTCAGGAATTTCAACACTACCCTTGTAACACCCCAAATTATACCATAACGGTTTGATAACATGTTTAGGGTATAATAAAAGTAATAGTATAATTGTCCGGAATAAAATAAAGATAAAAAAACAAAAGTAGGAATATGTATAAGTTAAATTACAAATAATAAAGAAGATTTGAGGCTATTATAAGAATAATAAATTGATTTGTAAATATTAAGAGTACTGGAGTGACCAAAGAAGAATAAAAGCATGATATTAGAATAAATAAGGGAAGAAAATTGTACAGATAAGTGGCTTGTTGAAAGAGGGAGGAAGTTTCCTCCTTGACTGGAAAGCGAAATAATATGATAAGACCAAAATAAATATCTCATTTTGGTCTTGGAGAGAGAGAGAGAAGAGAAGAGAAAGGAAGAAGAAGAAGAAGAAGAAGAAGAGAAAAGAAAAGAAGAAAGAAGGAAAAGAAAAGAGAAGATCACAGGTATGGAACTACTAAATTTGAGTATGGATACATGTCTTGGGTGTATGGAAAAGTATCGATGTTTGTACAATAGTATGAGTTTGTATAGTTTTGGGTATAGAAAGTATAGATACATGGTGGAACCTCTATCTCGCTGTGTATGGTTTGGGTTTGGAAACTCCCAAACTCATTTCTCGGTTAGGCTGAGTTGGAGAAGAGTTCCCAAGACTCCTATGTGTGTGTCTTCGTGCTAGCCTAGTTGCAAATTGAACCAAGAAAATTCCCTATTTTTGATCATATGCGCTATCCGGACCTAGAACGTGGCTGGGTAAGAAATAAAGGAATTTGGCGGTCCTTCTAGTAATTGTAGCCACATCACGAACTTGATGTTAGGATTTTTAATTTCTCGATTTGACCTCTGTGACCAAGATATGGTCCTTTACCGAGGTCGCCAGCTAGATTCGTCGTTAGTTCGCCCAGCTGGTCAACTAGCCGGACCTTAGAACGGGTTTTTGGGTCAGAAATAAAGAGAATTTAGAAGTATGTTCTTCTGGGAAATTGTAGCCACATCAATAAACTTGATGTTAGGCTTTTTAATTTCTCAATTCGGACCCCTATAGACCAAGTTATGGTCTTTACCCGAACAAATAAATGGGTAAAGATGTCACCATGGGAAATGCCCAAACAGAGTCAGACCATGCAAAGAGAGGTCAGCAGACCTCATGCAAGAGAGGTCAGCAGACCTCATGCAGCGGAGGTCAGCAGACCTCATGCAACAGAGGTCGGTAGAGGTCAGCAGACCTCATGTGGCAGAGGTTAGCGTGACCTCATGCAACGTAGTCGCCAGATTCTCATGCCAGAGGCCGGCCACAGACCTCATGCAAAGAAACGCCAGGACCATGCACAGGTCGGAGAGGTCAGCGTGTGACTATGCGGTGCAGGCCGAAGAAATTATGCAACGCAGGTCGCCAGACCTCATCCTCAGAGGTCGCGCCAGACCCCGAAGAGCTCACCGTCTCAGAGCTCGGCCTATCCGGGGCCTCAAGTCACCGTCTAGGGTCGACCACGCATGACCTCCAACTGAAGTCATAACTTCTCCGTCTCAACTCGATGGTGTTCTTTGACTCTACTGAAGTTCTACTTGAGTCAAGAATTCATCCATATTCCTGAGGAAGATATTAGATGTCAGACCAAGGTGATAGATCGAGCTCGTCCAGGTCAGGTCAGCTACGCTCGTGATTTGATCACGATGACCTCCAACTTCTAAGGTCATAACTCCTTCGTCCGAACTCCGATTCGTAGCCTTTCGACTCTATAAAGCCCACGGAAATAAGAATCCATTCATATGAATTAGGAGAATATTAGGTGTCAGACTGAGGTGTCAGACCGAGCTCTTCCTGTAGAGCTCATCTCGTCCAGCCAGTCACCGCCTAGGCGACTTCACGATGACCCCAACTTTCTAAGGTCATAACTTCTCCGTTTGAACTTCGATTTGGGTGTTCTTGGACTCTATGGAAAGCTCATGGAGTCAAGAATTCATCCATATTCCTGAGGAAGATATTAGATGTCAGACCGAGGTGAGAGATCATGCTCGTCCAGGTCAGGTCAGCTCGGCCAGTTCAGGATTTGACTACGTATGACCTCCAACTTCGGAAGGTCATAACTCCTTCGTCCGAACTCCGATTCGGGTGTTCTTGGACTCTATGGAAAGCCCATTGAGTCAAGAATCCATCCATTGATAGCTTGATAAAATTGGAACTCATATTAGTTCTAGAAATCATGAAAAACAGTAGGCCCTGCAGGTAATCATAGTTAGTCATATTATGAATTCATAAATAGCTCATAAGCATACATGGTAAGCATAGTTCTTTATGCATATAATGAGATATGAAAAATGCAGATATATGAATAAATGATTGTATATATATATATATATATATCATATATGATTCGGCAACAACACTTATTCTAGGAATATGAGATATATACAAAAAACATAAAAATACATCTTGATTGGCTCGCTTAGAACCCGGTGAGGGATAGACGGGCATGCCTATTGTGGAAAACCAAGTCTACAACATAAGTTCTCGAGACGAGGCCCCGCTTGGGTCGAAGGAGATAGATCCTCGTTTGGATCAGTGGCCCCAAAGGGTCACCACAAATAGCGCTCCTTATAGATGGTCATTGTCTCGGCATTAATGATACCGCCGTTCTTATAGACCACTGCTTACGCGTTGAGTACAATACTTTCGCCCTTATAGTTTCCCTCAGATCCACTTCTAAGGTTTATGCGCATGACACATCAAAGAAATGACGTGTATATGCAAATGAAATGTAGAGAATACATGACATGACATGGTGAAGATAAGACCGCGATGCGATGATAAGATACGCTACATGAACGTTAAGTAAAGTACAAGACGACATGAAAAGTATATGGAAGATGATAAGAAATGAACCGGTTAAGGAAAAGTATATTCATATGAGAAAATGATAAGCAAATTTGTAAATGTTATATGTGTTATATGCATTTGTATAGAAGCGTGGTGACCCTGGGAGGTCATCCATGTGTATTGATTCCCACTCAAGCGCAAAGCTTAGCACTGGGTGTTCAATCCGGCAGAGGTACGTAAGAGGGAAACCGTGAGGACTCAACAATCCATCACAGCCAAAGGCCACGCATCAATAGTGTCCACCGGAAGACCTTTAGGTCTATTTTGTATATGAAATTTTGTAAACCAATGTAAATATTAGTAAATGTTGAACACTTCCATATATGGAGCTTCAGATGGCTTTGTAATCCGCCGCATGCACATAATACAAGTTAATTGTTTAACATTATATGAATGAACTAGCTTAAAGTTTGTGACGCAGCGAAAAAAAAAAATGACCCTCACGACACCCTATGCCGAAGTCGGGGGCGCTACAACCTCAGGCTCGCCGTCGTAAGGCATCAAGCCAACCCATTTTGACACATAGTCGACTCCCACCAAAATGTAAATATATCCAAAGGAAGAAGGGAATGGTCCCCTTAAATCGATGCCCCAAACATCGAATAGATCAACTACCAAAATCGGGTTCAAAGACATCATGTGAAGAGGAGAGATTCTCCCCAATCTTTGGCATTTGTCTCATTCTCTGCACATGGTATGGGCATCCTTGAAAAGAGAGGGCCAATAAAACCCGTATCGTAAGACCTCTCACGGTGGTTTTCTCTCGGGACGCAAAATGGCCTACATGCATTCTCATGGCAATTGTCGAAGGCATCCCTCACTGCTCTCATTCAGCACGTCCCGATTATCCGACAAGACAAAGATTTGTACAAGAAGGGCTCTTCCCAATAACAGGAGTGAATTTGTGCAAAGAAAACTCCGTCTATGCCTTCCAATCTGCTAGTAACCTCCTCAAGGCTGGCACTGGCATTGTGGGCATGCCCGGTGGTGTGTTCTAACTAGGAGTAGGACCTCAAGAAACTCATCATCGACGTGGAGGGTTGTGAGTGTTGTGTGCTACTGCTAATCTCGAGAGATGATCCGGCGACAACATTCTCGACAGATCCCTTCCTAAAGGACAGAAATCTTACCTAAGAACTCCACAAGAACCTCCCGTGCCCAAGCTCGCCTCGACCGACAAGTTAACATGATGCTAAGTCGTTAAAACCGGATTAAACCGGTGAGATTGGAAAACGTGGGTTATAAAATTTTCACTTTTCTATCAAAATCACACCTTGGGATTTAACGAAAATCCCAAGAAGATAACGACTCGCACTCCAAGTGGTCGGGCCCGAACACAAAAATCACCCCAGATATAAACAAATAAACTCCCAATATTTTCCAAAATCCAACTACAATCATAAAGGACCTCTGGTCCTCCTCAAAATATAAGATACGAATCAATCAAATATAATTTCATAGCAACCTGTTTTTCTCAAAACCATGCATGCATATTTTACAAACGTATATTTACATACAAAATGCCACATTTAACTTTTACTAGTTTTACTTACACCTTATCTTTATATATAATCACAACACGTTTCATGACCGAGGATCCCGGAAAGGTCTTTGACCAACACCCGTGGCTCAAAAAA
Source organism: Tetrastigma voinierianum (assembly GCA_016808115.1). NCBI lineage: Eukaryota > Viridiplantae > Streptophyta > Magnoliopsida > Vitales > Vitaceae > Tetrastigma > Tetrastigma voinierianum. The sequence continues at coordinate 777,562 of JAEQBH010002845.1, read as the reverse complement.
TTATTTTAAAACGTAAAAATTAAACGAGCCAAACTGCTCGTGAGTACTATAAGTTCTAAATGTTGCCGCCCTGGCCGTATGTACCTCCTAATATGAGTGTTCATACGTAAATGGTTGTAAAACCAAGCGGCGAGAAAACCGAAGTTTTTCTATGAAAACCATTTCAAAACCGGTGGCCGGTACTATTCTCGCATTAAACTGCTCAAACTATTTCGCTCGAAAACCGGCTCGAAAACTATTTTGTTCTCAAAACTATTTTTGTCGCTGAAAACTATTTCGGTGGCTAATATCTCGAAAGTGCTATACCGGAAACTAAGTACCAACCAATCGTGGCCCATTTCCGAAATACCCTAGACGGGACACCTAACCCCAACCGACATTCCGGTGAGTGAACCCTCGTAACACTATCCCGCTAAGATGGTCCCATGAACACGGCCGGGATCTCTATAAACAATGGAACCCTGAACTGTAAAATGCCCGATGATGGAACTCTGAATCAACACCATCGCCATGTACTAAGTCGCATTAACTATATACCCGAATGTGCAGAGGGCAACTCATCATATATTCTAGGACGCAACCCCACCGCCGACTAGGGCAATATAAGAATATAATATCCCATACCTAAGTATTCACAATCCGAAATACATCTCGACCAAAACTCTGAGCTGCGCTTACTCAGGGGTTTTGCTAAAACCGCACTAAATCAAGTTTCTTAAATACCAAATCAAACTTTTCGGGCCGAGTATAACAAGTGGGAGGTAAAAAATGCTTTTATAAATTTATATTTTCAAAGCACTTAACAAATCTTGTAATTTAAACACTTTCGCTTTCTAGAAAAGCGATTTTGAGTACCGCCATTTTTCGATCACTCTTTCAAATTCAGCCAAGCACTCTGTATTCTCGTCTGGATAGCCAAATCGCCACACAATCCATACAGTACCGAAAATGCCCTCGCTCAACTGCTTAACCATAAAACATACACAAAGCTTTCAAAGTGACTATATCGAACGAACTTTGATTCTAACAAAACTTTACGTGCTAGTCCCATTCGATAAGGACATAGATAATATGATGTGAAATTGACCAAAATGTCCCTACACATTAAATGTCCTATAAAAACTATCTGTTTTTTTTTGACTCGAGGACTTTCGGATAGTCTAAAAATACTAGAAACATTTACCGAAAATTACATCCGACTTGTCAGAGCTACAATCCTAAAATTTCAATCCAAACTATCAGAAAGCAGTCTCGAGAATTCAGCTGTTTGTCAGAACACAGTCCCAAAATCCACAAAGTGCAACTCAATCCCAAAAATTTTGGGACTAAAGTTTCACGACCTTTCCACGACCTCTAAGAAAATTTCAAGTCATTATATAACATTTGAGCTGAAATAACACACAAGTAGGAAAATTTTCTATCTTTTAAAATTTGACAAAAGGCTAAGATATTGGTACCTATGCGTAGCTCTCGTAGCGTATACCAATTTTGCCTTCTGCTCCGACGAAAGTCTACGATCCGATTTCCATAAATCTGAGAAAGAAACAAGGAGAAAATAAAATAAAATATCTCTCAATTCGTTCTCCTCCCACGCTTTGCAGTCCGCCCCCCCTGCCATTTGCTTTTTATTCTTTTTGATTTTCGTTTTTTTTTTCAAATTATTATTATTATTATTTGGATAAACAATTTCTATTGCTTCATTCGGGTCCATTTCTATCCCGAAAATTTTTATTTCTTTTCAGTTCACTTTCTTGTAAAGGAACTTAGATCAAGTCATTTCCTGACTTTCGATATTTTTGTAAAAATCTAAACTCTGAAGTCCCTGACGACTTATCACCCAGAAAATCGTAAAATATTCATTGTCTTCAGAGTGTGAGAATTTTTAAAGTCGCTCGTTCAGCGAGGCAGATTTAACGGCATGGTCAAGTTTAGTTATCAGAGATCTAGAAATTTACCCTCTAGGCTTCAGCAGACCATTTGGTAATTTATTATTATCATTATCCTTTTAAAATTCCATAATTGGAATTTCACTTATTACTTTCCTTAATTGCAAAAGTGCCACAATTCTTTGAAAACTTTATAATTTCACCCTTAAAACAACTTTCAAAAATTCTATTATGGCACTAAAATAATTAAGGAAGCCCTTGGTACACATACGGTTACACATACCGTACACCCTCTCGGGACGGGGCGTTACAATTCTCCAGACCCTTTTTGTCCCTAATCTGTAGGTTGAACTCTTGCAGCAGGAGAACCCATCTAATAAGTCTTGCATTGACATTTTTCTTGGTGAGTAGACTGCTTCAAAGTGGTGATACATGAAAATTAATACTCTCCAACCCTAACTAAATACTTTCTGAAATTTGTCCAAAGCATAGACTATTGCTAGTAGCTCTTTCTCGGTAGTGGTGTAATTCCTCTGCTCCTCGTTCAATGTCTTGCTTACATAGTAGACCACATAAGGCTTTCCTTCTTCCCTTTGCCCGAGAATTGCTTCAATGGCGAGGTCACTTGCATCGCACATTACCTCGAAAGGTAACTTCCAGTTAGGGGCCCTCACTATTGGTGCAGTGGTCAAATAGGCCTTGAGCTCCTCAAAGCTCTTTTGGCAGTTTTCATCCCAAAGCAATTTGGCATCTTTCTCCGATAGCTTATAAGAGCGGCAATTTTTCGAGAATTCCATGATGAACCTCCTGTAAAAGCCTGCATGCCCTAAGAATTGCCTCACAGTCTTCACATTTGTGGGAGAGGGCAGTTTGGAAATCATCTCAATTTTCGCCTTGTCAACTTCAATTCCTTTCTTGGAAATGATATGTCCTAATACAATTCCTTGGTTGACCATAAAATGGCATTTTTCCCAGTTCAGTACCAAGTTCTTCTCTATACACCTATGCAAGACATTTTCTAAGTTGATCAAGCATTCTTCAAAGCTCCCTCCATAAACTGTAACATCATCTATGTAAACCTCCATAATGCGCTCCACCAAATCGCTGAAGATACTAAGCATACACCGTTGGAATGTGGCAAGGGCATTACACAGGACAAAGGGCATCCTCCTATAGGCATATGTGCCAAATGGGCAGGTGAAGGTGGTCTTCTCCTAGTCTTCTATAGCAATTTCAATTTGAAAATACTTTGAGCCGCCATCCGGAAGGCCGATAGAGGGTTTGAAATCCTTTCGAGAAAATTTGGTCCGTGATGGGTGGGGAAGTGATCTTCACTTGTCACCTCATTTGGTCATGCATGTCAGTATACCCTCCACGACACCGTAGTAGTGGTGGGCACTTCCTCTCTTAATTATCTGCAGATTGGTTGCCTGATTTCTTAGGCCTGGGTGGGTTGGATTGACCCAAGTCTTATATCGGATATGGGGTAAATAATACGACTCATAGCAACTAGGACTTCCGCCGTACCGCTTCCTGCGTGTGCGGTCAGTCTCAACTTATAAGCCTTATATTGGTTTACTCATCCTCTAAATGAATGTGATGGGTCTGGCCATTGAGCTTATACCTCAAGATTAGTGATTTCACAATAGCACCTTATTCTCCTAAGGATGTCCAACGAGGTTGTTTTCTGATAGTTCTTTGAGAGAGGGACTGATATGACAAGCTGGAGCCTTTGTTCTCGTTCTTCTAGGTATGCATACTTTAGTTCCACGAGTGGGGGCTTGAGATCTAGTTTGAGGCTCATTGTAGCTGCTCCCCGGTCGAGTAGGGTAGAATTTCCTCTTGCACTTTCTCAGTGCCCATATACAGTGTTCATACCTTGGGTTTCCTGCTGCTCTTTAGGGCCCAGATCAAACGAGTTCCTCGATTAACACAATCACATTTATTCTACTATCGCTTATTATCAAGTATGCTCAGTGCCATTCCCTCAAACAGTTGGTACATATATTTTACTCAAGTAAAAATGTGAGATTCCAAAATGTATTCCCAAATATGAGTTACATACTCCATTTAGTAATTAATATCCACATTAAAAAGTAGCAAATAATTCAAATGATAAGCCAAAAATAAATTATATCTGCAAATTCTATCCTCAACATACTAAAAATCTAGAGATAAATAGAATTTGTCACTTAATATGAACATCCTCCAAAGTGCCTTTTTGGTATTTTTTATGGATCTATGCATGAGGACGATGTAATGGTCATTGGGCTTGAAAGCTCTCACAAGCCTAATTTGCTTATACAGACCAAGGCGACAGGTTGACGATAACTCCCGAGTCTAAGCGTGCTTTCTGCACAAGTGCCTCAGATATTCAGGATGGTTGGGGCGACCTAGATCTTTATATTTTCTTTGGAGTCTTGCGAATGAAGTGGCCTTGACTTGCGTGCATGGAAGGCCTTCTTGTCAACATTTAACCCTCTCTTCACTATACACAGGTCCTTCAAAAATTTGGCATACGTGGAGACTTGTTTAATCATGTCAAGCAAGAGAATGTTGACTTTCACTTGCCTTAGCACTTCTAATATTTCAGCCTGGTTGATGGCCTTTTTCTTGGCTTTTAGTGCCTGCGGAAAAGGTGGGGGTGTGCTATTTTTCACTGCATTCCCTTTTGTCACCTCCTTCTCTGGTTCAGTTTCTTTTGTTTCCTGGCCTTCTTCTGCTATTCTAGGGACTGGTTGTTTAACCTTCTTACCACTTCTCAAAGTGATAACTACTTTAACTTCGTCTATCCTGGGATTTGGTTCACTGGAAGAGCTCAATTCATGCACTCCCCTAGGATTGGGGTGTAATGCGAGAGGGAATTTCCTTTTTTTTCTTGCACCTGTGTTGGTTGGTTAACCACTTGAGATTGGAAGTCACGCAGGTTGTCATATTTTGGGAGATCTCAAGCTGTAGGTTATCATATTTTGGGAAATCTTAGAGTGCGGGTTATTTTATCTTTTTGTTGAGGTGTGCTTTCAGTGTCGATTCTACGTGCCCACAGGCATTCACGCATACATTTACTCCACAAAGTTGCCCACCACTTTGCTCAAGTTCATGATAGCTTGTTCAACTGGGGATGAGGATGGTGGTGGCTGTGGTTGAGATGAGGAGCTACCCTGTTGCTGTGCAACATGGGGCACATATGGTGGAGGCTTTGGCTTCCAAGAGAGGTTAGGATGGTTCCTCCAGTTAGGGTTATAGGTGTTGTCATATGGGGCAGTGGTTGGTGGCTTGTATTGACCCTAACATTAGTATGCTGTACGTCCCATATCCCTTATTAGAGAGCGATTGAACTGTCTCCCATGAAGGTACTTAGTGAATTTGACGGATGAAACAAAGTTCGTTTGAGAAGCATAGATGCTTGATCCTTCACTGGCACCTCGCTGATGATTTCGCATTTCAAGCTCCTCCCAACCTTCTAGCGAGGTGGATGGCTTTGCCTTCAACTCCGTGTCCTGTGATTAAGTACAACCCTCATAGATGTACATGTCTTATCCTCTCTGCTTCTCTGGGGTTGGGTTCGTCCATTACTTTGGATGTCTCGGCCACATAATTAGAAGAAATCCATGGCTTCCTCCCGGATGTTTGCTCATGAAGTCCCCTCCATATAGTCTCCAACAAAGCTTGCTTCGTAGCGGGGGACATTCCATTATAGAAGTGATTAACTGACATCCAGTAATGCAAAGCCATGGTGAGGCGGGACACGGATGGTCTCTAGGTACCTTTCCCAACACTGGTAGAATTTCTCATTTTCTTGGGCTGTGAAGGTGTAAATTTCCCTCTCTAGACTATTGGTTTTATGGGTGCTGAAGAATTTCTTTAAAAATTTTGCCTGCATGTCTCCCCAGTTCCTAATAGTTTCGGCCTTAGAGAGTTGAGCCATATTTTTGCCTTGTCTTTCAGAGTAAGAGGGAAGAACTCCATTCTCATCAGATCAACATCGGGGATAACCTCTTTGAAGGTGTTGCATACTTCCTCGAACTCCCGGATGTGTGAATAGGGATTTTCACTCTCCATTTCATGGAAAGTGTGGAGCAGGGGCACTAGATAGGGCTTGATGTGATGTCCTCACGGAGGCACAAATACGGAGGTGCACACTCACTCTTGGGGGGTGTACATGGTCCCTCATTATTCTGTACGCATTTGGGTTCCTTTAAACCCCACCTGACCCGCTCTGTTGCTCCTTAGGTGGGGCTCCATCGACCAGAGTATGCTCAATTCAGCTTTGTTTTGCCCACTTGGCTCTGTTCTTGTAGACCTTGCTCCTTTCTAATCGACCCTCATTGTTCTATCCCAGTGTTGCATAAACTCCTAAGAAAAGGGCGTAAACACAACGAAACCAACAAAACAAAAATTTAGCAAAAGGTTAATGTTAACTAAAAAATGAAAATAGAAAGTGTATTGTAATTATAAGATTGGATAACCTAATAATTGAAGCTGTAAAATTCGTAAGAACAAAAGGTTTAAAATTCACCAACACTTGTGATGTGGATCACAAGTTAAACAACCGTCACTTGCATAGGCACCGTCCGGCAGCCGCCATTTGATTATTTGAAATCGTAGTATGCATTTGGGGTAGAGATTTGGTGCTTTCAAGAATCAAATGTGTTTATAAACCTAAACCTCTTATTGTTCATTAGCATAGCTCTTTGCGGTATCAAATGGCTCGGGTCGAACACGGGGATCGATTTACTGTATAAATGCCAACAATTAATCCAAATAAATTGATTTCACTTTGGATTTTAGGCTTTTCATAAAAACAGTGGGGTTGATGATTTGAAGACTACCAGTAAAATGTAGTAAAATGTAAAAGAACTCCTTGAAGTCTCAGGCCACTGAGTTTGGAGTTTTAGGGCAACTGAGAGGTCCTCGGGTCCATTTCCTCGTGTTGGGGAGAATGACCTATCCGGATCTTCATTTATTTATCGCGAACCTAATAGTTTTATCTTGAGAAATAGACATTTGTGGTCATTAATGTTTCAAGGCAGTAAATTGATCCTTTGATCTATATAATGTGAATAAATGGAAACTAAGCAGAAATCGGTGGATCACAGTAATAGCGTCCACTGAACCCAAGATTGCCAAGTCTTTGTGGTCAATCAGGGATACTATAAAAGGATTTAAACCTAAGAGTGAGAGATAGAGGCATAAATGGCGACAAGTGATTGCGTTAAAGCAGAGGACCGGCGGTTTACCTCAAGCCCTACCCCCAGTAGCCCTACTCTTCAGTATAGGAGCCTTGACCATCATCGAGTTGTCATCCTTAGGGGTGGTTGGCAGCGAAAAGTGAAGAAAATGAGAAGAGAAAGCGGTGGGAGATTTAGAAAGCTTCAGCGCTAAAATTATTACATTCAGGTGATGTATCTGTCTGAGCTTGGTAGAGGCTTATATCTTTGCTTTCGAGAATCAAGGAATTACAAAATGTATAACTACAAAAATACAAAAGGGTAGTTTGGGAAAAAGATAAAAGTGGTAAGCGGTGAAGCCAAAGACCACGGGTTTGCAACCTGCTTGAAAATTCTGCGAGTTGCGAAATTTTGCGACCACTGGCATGCGATGTTTTGATTTCTTTCATTTACGCTCCCGATTTCCTTGACTTACGACTTGACTGTAACCGAGTTCGGCTTAGGATTCTGGCATTCCGAGTGACTCTATGACTTCAGCTAATTTAACACCAAAACTACTAAAATAGCCACAAAATGTGATCATTAGTGTAGTGGGACAGCAGTGTGTCGAATTGAGTTATTTAAGTTGATTAGTACACAAAAAGTCTTTCGGGAAACCTACAATAAGCAGGGTTCAAAATAGCCTTGTTGGGCACTAATCGGGTATCCATTGTCGTTCTTTGTTTCCCCGCACCCAACTTTAGGCTTTGATCGCTTTTTGGAGTCACCTTGAATGGTTATTGCCCGGCTAGCTTTTGGGCTCATTGGATGCTTAATGTTAGATCAATTGATGTTTGTTAGTTATCATTTATGATCCATTGTAAGATGAGTCGAGGTGACTTGTGTTTAATGTGAGGCACTAATGACGAGTGGATGCCATTTTTAAAGGATATTTTTAAAGTCCAATTTTTATAGCTAAATGAAGATCACGGTTAGGAAATGACTATAGGCCGTCTGCTACAGCAGAGAATAGGGCTAGGACCCTCGATTCCTTTAGATCTCAATCAGTAGCAACACTAAAGAAGTTTTCTTTATATTTTCTCAGTTTGTTTCCGGTTTCAACCATTGCATCTTTGTTTTACTAAAACCCAAATCCAAATTAAATTCATCATTTTGGAGCCAACTACATATCATTTTGAAGAAAGCTGCGTCGTGTTAGACTAAATCTATCTTGCGGTAGGCTACGACTGATTAGGCGACTTGGGTTTATAAAATGTATTCAGAGCACCAAATCTCCTACCAGCACACAGATGTACGTTTAGAATCACCCGCAGTAGGCAGGATGGCACGAGTCCTGTGAGAGTTCTTCTTTGTCGCGATAGTGCTCGGCTGGCCCTGTGTTGCGATAGTATTTGATGTCGTGACATAGTTTAGCCAGGGAGGGAAGTGTCTCGGTTGTGACAGGGAATTGCGGCCTCTTGTCGTGACAGTGAGAATGGTGTCACGACAGGGGTTGGCCACGGCGAGTAGAACTAGCGGCAGGTCACGGCGACAACAATCATGGTCGGCGTCTGTGTGCGTGGTGGCGATACGATAGGCATACTTTACGCCACAGACGAGGCGACGGGGCTTGTGGTGAAGGGGGCTTCACCAATTTCGCGACCAGGATATTTCTCTATTACGGCCCAGAGTTGTTCGATGAAAAAAAATGAAAAAAAAAAATTTTGGACCCCTGGGATTTTGGGAGTCACACATGGTGATGTGATGTCAGGTCACCCCATATCCACGAGTTTTCCGCAGGTTGACGAGTTGTGGACCCCCGGGTTTTGGGGCGTCACATGGCTAGGGGCTAGAGGGAACCTACGGAGGAAGGGACGTCTGAAACTACGACGATGACAAGTGTAGAGATTTTAGGTCCTCCTGAAAATGTGCTTTAACCAGCCGAGGTGCTTTGTTCTCGGCATGGTTTTTTTTATTAATGAAAATTTCGTTTGACGGGAAGTTAAAGCATGTATGTTTCTAATAACAAGTAGTCCATAAAGTTTATTCTGCCTGAGGCCAGGGCCGGGTGCTTGAGGAATAAGGTAAATCTCGCGGAGAAACATCTTAAGGAGAAATAAAACACATGGGACTTATCTTGCCAGAGGCGAGGGGCGGTCGAGGGGCCTAAGCGTCGAGCGTAATATGTCGTTTCATGGAGAACGTCACCAGGGAGAACGTGCGCTGTGAGGCATCTTTACTTGAGGCCCGAGGGTCAGGGCATTTATGAGTGCCCTTAATGTCTGTACGTTACCCATTAATTGTTACATTAACTGCATCGTAACACATGCTCCGCTTGCTCTATCTTCTTCCATTCCCGAGGTGCTTAGTCTACTCTTGTGATTTGCTTTATGCCTGAGGTAGACTATTTGTTGAGCTCGGATCGTTTCATGGCTAAAGTGATTGAGTTCGGATTACCGCGCGAACATTTAGATAAACTCGCCACAAATCTACGTCTGTATAGCTTTATAGTTTTCCAATAATTAGTGTGATGAATGTGGAAGCCAAATCCCAACAACAAAGCCATGAGCTCCCTGGGTCCATTCTATGAGATCTCCCTGGCATCAAAGTCGGTGTCAGGCTACACGATTTGTATAGGTTTCCAACAGTCATCTACTAAATTTTTTCCCTACCATTGCCACCTATTTTCCTCTGAATCAAACGTAACATTCCTCAATTTAGGGCCTGAGGGCGCTGGGGGCCATGAAAGTGGCTTCATTATCATTGCTAATACTAAACATACCGCCATTGAATGTCCGGCCGAAATCACAGGTGGTTTTGCCCCCATTACCGAGTAAAATCATTCTTTATCATTTGGTTTTTTCCTCCTTGTGTGGACAGGATGCTGCTTTTCATGAAAGTGACGCTACTATCGAGTATGTATGTAGCTCCCACTCATTCCTTATTGACCCATCTCCTCAATGCTAGTCCAGGTGTTTTCTTTTAGAGGATCATTAATTAGTTGCGCTTATATTAATTATATGTCTATATGAAGAAAACTGATCATCAAAACATTCATGTAGCTTGTTGAAGAGGGGAAGGGGATAGATATAGCTGAACGAGGTTGTTTGGAAATGGAAATTATTACAATATCATGGTTGAAACTTATCATTAGTACTTGTGAGTAAAAGTAATTAAGTAGTTAGTTCGAAAATTTTCATTTCTGTCCAAAAGTCGAGAATATGAAAATTTTCGATGTATTACAATCTTTGGTTTTCGTTTCGAATACGTTCCGTGCTGAATTTGGTTGAAATACGTTGTCATTTGTGCGTTTGGTTGAATTTAATTAACCAAGGAAAGCAGTTTTCACCTTGTTTTAGTTAAATATATAAAATGTTGAAAATAGTGGTCATTTAACATTTTGAGGAATTTTGTTTTTAAATCTTCATTACCGTAGCTAGCGCGTTTCGCTGTTTTGAAAAGTTTGAATAGAGAAAACGAAAATTTACCTGCCTCTTAAGCGAGCTGCTTGTCTCGAATTGTGGATGGTAGTGTGTTTGCTTTTTAATTTTTATATCATCACCCCCTCACTCAATAGCACCTATCACACTTATAATGACATCTGTCTTTCTTATAAAAAAACTAGACAATTAAGATCTATTTGATTTCTGTTATTGAAAATTGTTTTTAAAAATAGTTTATGAAAATATTAAAAAACACTATTTTGATATTATTTGAAAATTGTTCTTATTATTTAAATTTTATATTTGTAGTAATAAAAAACAGTTTTTAAAATTTGTAGACTCCTTGATTATAAGGATTACTTGGAGAAGCATATGTGAATATTCAAGAGACGAGAGAAGGAAGGCATATATGCGAGGCCCTACGTTTTCTTGATTGCAATACCAGCAAGCAAAGCCAGATGCTTGGCGTGGCGGATAATCCAATTTGCAATATGAATCTTCATTATGTTTCTTAACTTCAAACTTCACAAATAAGCTCCTCACCATTAAAAAGCGATAAAGAAGAACAGCAGATCAGAGAGGATAAGTATTCAAAAACTGTTGATTAGTTTTACGGGTTTTGTTAGTTTTTGTTTTTGTCGGTGGAAGAAAAAACTAATTATAATTAACATCAATCTGTTAAATGGTTGCTGTCAGTGGAATACAGAAGTCTCAAAGCTTTGTCTTCCTCTACTGTTAGAGACCCAAGTGGGGGGAAAAAAAATTCCATATCATTTGTTTGCGTCCAGTTCTTTCGCTAGTCTGATTGGATGCTCGTTTCTTGAATATTGATCTCCATAATAGACCATAAAAAGCACTAACAAACAAGTAAGTCTATAGATTATTCCACCTATTAAATCGACAACCAGGAAATGAAATGATGAGCAGGCTCGTACAGATAATAAGACGAGCATTGTCCCAAACTAACGTTTTCTTTTTTAAAATTTATAAAGTAACGAATGTTTCAGTCTAAACCAATTGCTTTTGTTAGGTTGGAAAAATCGTAATTGATGATTATAATTTTAATTATTTAAAAAAAGTTATAATTATGATTTTGTTCATGTGTCAAATATACATTAATTTCAACGCTATTTTTATTTTGAAGTATGTATTACTTTCAGAAATTATTTTCTAAAAAAAACGTTATTTTTTGTGGCAAACATGTATCACTCTAATAATACTACATAACCTACCCTCAGCTTCCTTCCTGTCATCCATGAAAGAAAATATGAGTGAAGAATAAGAAAATAAATGAGGGTAAAAAGGGGAAGAAGGAGGATAGTATCGTCATTGCAGAGGAATGTTGGGAGGGAGGAAAGAGAAAAGCGAGAAAAAGAAAAGCGAAAAGCATATATATGCTCGAGGACGTGTGGCTGTCCGATGGGGGTGAATTGGTCGGTGGATCAAGGGCAAAGCCGATAGATACATGATAACGTTAACTCTTTCTTTTCAATTTCCTTTTTCCTATTCAAGTTACGCCTTTAACCTTGCCTTGGGTTTCCCATACTTTATTAGATTTGTGTAGGATTGATTTTTTTTTTTTTTGTAAGTTGTAACCCGTAAAAAGACTATTTTCGAACGTTAAGATACTAACTAAAGGCTTGTTTTTAAATTTCCTTTTTTAAAACATTTCATGACGGTAGTAGCACTAGCCCCATGCATATGTCCTTAAAAATACAAAATAAAAAAAAATGGAGGCGGCATTTTAACGGCACAAAATGGGGGAAATTAGGAGCAGTGTGTCCCGTCCCCACTCCAATTCTTAAGTGTCGAGGAAAGGAAAGGCAAAAAATAATATAAAAGGAGGAGGAGAAAGGAGATTGAAGTGATTTTTTTATTATTACCACTACGTTGTCATCATAGTCCATTTATATTTTTTTAAAATGAAAGAAAATTAAAATTAAAAGGAAGCCCACACACAGGCAAAGTAGATTCTCTCTGCTAATTGGAATTCACATTTTCCAATACCCTAGTCCTTTGACCCTATGGTTGGTATGGACGTATGGAATACCCCCACTCTTTTTTTGTTCCCACTTATTAAATTAAAGAAATAATAATAAAATTTTGTTAGCAAGAAAATGCGGCTACTGCTGACATCAGTAAGTCCGGGCATCCAGATCTTGCAGTGGAAAGAAGCTTCTTCTTCTTCTCTCCCTCTCTGTCCGAGTCTGAGTGGAGCAGAGAGAATTGCTTGCAACACAAAAACCAGAGATGAATTGCGAGGAAGACAAGAATTTAAGATTAAGATTGACCCCATGAGAATTAGTCATGAGAGTTATTAGTTTCTACCTGTTTTCCGTTTTTCTTCTGTCGTTCTCATTTCACTCTTCGGCTACTGCTCTTACCCAGAGAAGAATTCTTCATCAGCCTTTGTTTCCGGACAGTTCGCCGCCTCCTGTTGCGGATTCTCCGCCGCCTCCACCGCCGGACGGTCAGGTTTTTCCTAATCCCGACCAGCCATTCTTCCCGGAGGTTCCCACTGGGCCGACTGCCGATGCCAGCCAGCCCCCCCCTGCGGCTGCCAATGGGACAGCCCCAATTCCCACCGCAACTCAACCCACCAAGCCGACTAAGAAAGTGGCGATTGCTATTTCGGTCGGGATCGTCACACTTGGGATGCTATCGGCGCTGGCTTTCTTCTTGTATCGCCACCGTGTGAAGCAACCCGGCGAGGCGCAGAAGCTTGTTGGCAGAGGCGGCGGCGGCCCGCAGAGTTTTCAGGAGGAATCGAGAGTGCCGCCGTCGAGTTTTCTCTACATTGGGACGGTGGAGCCGTCGAGAAGATCGGGAAATGAGGCGAATGGCGCCAATGGATTGAACGGGTCGCCTTATCGGAAGCTGAATTCCGTTAAAATATCGGATCGGTATCGGCCTAGTCCGGAGCTGCAGCCGCTGCCACCACTGAACAAGCCACCGGTGAGAAATAATTCGCCTCCGGCTATGTCGTGGTCGGACGAGGAGGGTCATGAGACAGCCTTCTACACGCCGCAAGCCTCCTCCATAGGGAACGAAGAAGGCTATTACACTCCGGTTTCACGGCAGAACAGTAATTCGATCTACGGCAGCACTGCAACTCCGGCGAAAACTGAATCTCGTGGGACCAGTCCTGTTCCTCATTCTAAGAGAACTTCTCCCAAATCGCGGCGTTCAACTTCTTCGCCGGAGACTAAGCATGCCATCATACCATCAATAAAGCAGCAGCCTCCACCCCCTCCTCCTCCGCCGCCTCCTCCCCCGCTACGGCGGCCGCAACAGCTCACTGCTCAATCCAATCAACCAGCAATTCCACACTCCCCTAAGAGGCCAAAGTTTTCCACACCTCCACCCCCACCTAATGTGGCGCGACTTCAGGCATTGACCAGTCAATTTACAGGGGCATCCACTGCCACAGCTCCGCCGCCGCCTCCACCTCCGCCACCACTAACAACCCCCAGAAAATCGGGGAGTTCGGAATCAAGCGTCCCCCCGGTTCCTTCAGAAGCATCGACAACTCCGCAATCTCGAATTCTGAAAACAGAATCCACTCCTGGGAGTGAGATTACAAAAACCCTTGAAAATGGAAGTGGAGGAGCAAGTTCTTCCGGGAGGTTTGATGGTGATGATGTGGAAGGAGCGAAACCCAAGCTGAAGCCGCTGCACTGGGACAAGGTACGGGCGACTTCGGATAGAGCCACAGTGTGGGACCAACTGAAATCGAGCTCCTTTCAGTAAGTAAACTGTCAAAAATAATTGGAAGATGCAAACAAACATTCGATATACAGGCTCTGATCTTTGGCTCTGAGTAACTCAATTTGTTTTTTCAGATTAAACGAGGACATGATGGAGACTCTGTTTGGCTGCAATTCCACTGCTTCCATTCCCAAAGAAGCAACTAGAAGATCAGTTCTCCCCCCTGTTGAGCATGAGAACAGAGTGTTGGATCCAAAGAAGTCGCAGAACATAGCTATTTTATTAAGGGCATTGAATGTCACCCGAGACGAGGTTTCTGAAGCTCTTTTGGATGGTATGTATCCTAAACCTTTTCATTCTTCATGTTTGTGGATGTTAAGAAGTTGGAGGATTCTTGTAGCCTAAGAACATATCAGTTTTCAGAAGGAAAAATGAGCTGACTGGTGAAACTGTTGTCTGAGGATAATAGAAGACAATTCTTAGAAGAAAAATAGAACAGATACACTTCATGCCAAATTACCGAATATTCATAGCATTACAAGATCGAGTTTCTGCTGCTAATTCTTTGTCGTGAAGATTAAATTTATCAAATTCTTGCCAAAACTTAGCATTTCGAATTCCTTCCCATTCCCTACTATCTTGTGACTGTACGTATAGTGTTTCGAAGGTTTTTCATTAAAATCAAAAGCCTATAGAGCAAGGTTCCATGTGAAGTATTTGTGAATCAACTAGTAAGCATCAATAAGTTAACTTCTTGAAGCACTTTGTCAGCTTTTGATGCCCATAATATTATATTCCAGAGCATAGTTTAGCTTCTGCTCCAATTGATAACATCATGTCTTAATCCTTTGCACATGTAAATGATTTGTTTTGGTTGTGGTCCAAACTATTACACCCAATTTCTAATGCCTGCCTTGCTGCTTGGAATCATTAGGCTCATTAGGCACGCTTAAGCAACTAGAGTTAAAAGTGTATTCCAGAAGTGACCGATCCCGTCCCTCTATCCATCTTTCAAACAATGAGCTGAGCAAATTAACAAACGAATCTTTTTTTTTTGGCTTGATCAAATGCAAAGCTAGGCACAAGTAATAACCTGGGAGAGAATAGACTATTTCTAAACATGTTCCTTGTTATAGATGCAATGAACATGTTACAGATGCCAAAAGAGAAGGGAATGAATTAAAACAGATTATATGTCCATTGATGTTCATTTAATGCTTACTTTGGGAATAATTGTTTGTGGGGATCCTTAGTTTAAAATGTTTTTGTCTGTGGCAGGTAACCCTGAAAGCTTGGGTGCTGAGCTTTTGGAAACTTTAGTAAAGATGGCTCCCACCAAGGAGGAAGAAATAAAACTTCGAGATTACAGCGGTGACATCTCGAGACTAGGAACTGCAGAACGATTTCTCAAAGCTGTACTAGATATCCCATATGCATTCAGAAGAGTTGAAGCCATGCTATACAGAGCCAATTTTGATACAGAAGTAAAATACCTGAGGAAGTCCTTTCAAACCCTGGAGGTATTGTCAACAACAATTTCTAGCCTAATAGCACTTGTCAAAATTAGTGCTAAACAAGATCTAATGCCCCATTTTATCTTGATCTCCTGCAATCCCTTGAACATGTTTATGTTCGAATATCAAACCTGGGATAGACTAGATCACTTTGACAGAACTATTCATGAGATCTCATTATCATCTAAATTTTTCAGGCAGCAAGTGGAGAATTAAAGAACAGTCGCCTGTTCCTTAAACTCCTTGAAGCCGTTCTCAGGACAGGAAACCGAATGAATGTTGGCACCAACAGGGGTGATGCTAGAGCTTTTAAGCTTGACACACTCTTGAAATTAGTAGACATAAAAGGAACAGATGGGAAGACCACATTGCTCCACTTTGTTGTCCAAGAGATTGTCAGGTCCGAAGGCGGAGGTTCTGATCCTACCAATGAGAATCTTCAAACCAAGTCACAAACTAAGATGGAGGATGACTTCAAGAAGCAAGGATTGCAGGTTGTGGCTGGGCTGAGCCGAGACCTCGGCAATGTGAAAAAAGCAGCAGGAATGGACTCAGATGTCTTAAGCAGCTATGTGTCAAAGCTTGAAGTAGGCCTTGAAAAAGTGAAATTGGTTTTGCAATATCAGAATCCAAATGTCACAGGGAAATTCTTCGACTCGATGAAGCTGTTTCTCAAGGAGGCTGGAGAAGAAATCATTAGGATTAAAGCCGATGAAAGAAAGGCACTGTTGCTTGTCAAAGAGGCAACAGAATATTTTCATGGCGATGCAGCAAAGGAAGGAGCCCATCCTTTCAGAATCTTCATGATTGTAAGAGATTTTCTCTCCATACTGGATCAAGTTTGCAAAGAAGTGGGAAGAATGCAGGACAGAACAATGGTGGGTTCTGCTAGATCCTTCCGGATATCTGCAACTGCTTCACTGCCAGTTCTCAGCAGGTACAATGTGAAACAAGATACAAGTTCAGACGAGGAAAGCTCATCTCCATGAAAAATTGCCCAGACCCTCAATTTACCCAATACTCCCAATTTCCTTTACATATTCATTTTCCCATTGATGCAACATGACAAAGCCCTTGTCAAATGAATAGGTTGGTCTCCGATTGGTTCATTATCAAAAAAAACTCCCACTCTACAGAGAGAGATATCAGGCCAACATTGTAGCAATGTAAGAGGACTGCAGAGGCATAGAGTCCATAGTTTGGAATAAGAATAAGACACCCTAAATGGTTCCCACTCAATCAAAAGAAAACAACACTGAGGGTTTCCAACATTCAAAACCTACAAGGATATTCAACACAGGTTGCTATAGTCAAGATAGGCTTCTTAATGTGAATCAGATCCCCACACATGTTTTAGGACGTCATTTATATTGCTTCAGTCTGAATTTGATTGATAGTTATTACTAATAAGTAGCACTTGTTTCAGCATTTTTTTGGTGGCATTAGGAAGCAGTACTGTTTTTTGAGTGTATTAATCCAACAAATGTTATGTTCTTGCTTATGAAGCCATGGAGAAATAAAAAGTACATGTTCCCAGCTCCAGTTCAATCACCCTATTGTTATGAGCATATTGTTAGGAGAATTACACACACAAACACACACACACACACATATATATATATATATATATATATATATATATATATATATATATATATATATATATATATATATATATATAATCTCATGAGACTCTGAAATTAAAGGTCAAGTAAAATCTCAAATGGCCCTAAAGGGACTTAAATTGATGACTATTGGGTTAAACTCCAAGATCTTAAACCAATTAAGCTACCCCTTAAAATTAATATCAGGAGAATTGTATGACCCGGAAATTCTGCTTTCAACTCATTTTCCTGGGAAAATACCAAAAAAGAAGAGTCTGAAATGGGACTAAATGCAGATGTAGAAATTGTAGACATACCTAAGGAGACTTTAAAAAATCTCAGATTTTTTTCTTCAAAGATCACTGTACTTACTGCAAAAAGCAAATAAAAGCCACACCAATGTGGGGTTGGTATAAAATAAATCTTTGAAGGTGATGATGGACAATATATGCAAGGGCTTGTGGTCACAAGCAGCTCAATCTCCCATCCACTAAAAGTAGTGTTCTTTTGGCAGTTTTTGGAGAAGCACATTTCCAAAAGGACCAATGAAAAATATTTTCAGGATATTTTTTTGCAAATGGGAACAGAAAAAAGAAAGGTGGCGGGAAAAACATCCAATCATAGCATCTCTATGGAACTCCCCTGGGACTTGCAAGATCAAAGATATATCGAAAACTCATCCACTGCTTCATTAATTTCAAATTGAGATACAAAAAGGGCACACTCTCTACAAATGAATCATTTCCATATACAACTAAAGTTCTGTCATCAAAACCCAGCAATTTCTGTATAACAAATGGCGATCTTCCAATGCTCTTTGCTCTCAAGATTTTTCTCATTAATTTCAAATTGAGATGCAAAAATAGCAATCTCTACAAATGAATAATTTCCATATACAACTCATGTTTTGTCATCAAAACCCAGAAATTGCTGTATAACAAAATGGAGATCTTCCAATGCCCTTTGCTCTCAAGATTTTTCTCACTAGTATTCTCCACCTCATCTCGTCTTTCTTGCTCTGTTTCTTCATTCTGTCCTTAAAATTCCTGAAAAGTAGTAGAATTTTCTCAAGTAAGTGGAAAGTTTAAGCCGTTGATGGAAAGCAAAAGAACAGCATGCTGTCCACCAACATGGACAACATAGAATTAACCGGCAGATGGAATCCACCAACGGGGAACCTCGTGAATTCATGTCACCCATGAGAAAAAACAAAAGAAAAGGTAAAGAGATTGACCTGCATACAGGAACCCTGCACATATCTGAATCAGCACAGAGACGAGAGTGTAATTCCAAGAGCTGCCACATTCTCTTGCAATGTATACAGCCACCAGGAACTCTCAGCTTGCAACCAGCAAAGTGTCTGACCAGCAATTCGAGTCCTTTGCAGGCTTCATATCTACAGGGTGCCTGGTCTTCTTTGAAAACCTTGTCATGTGGACCAATTGTTCGGCAACCATCTCTACATATATGAACAAGAGCCTCCATGGCTTCATATAATTGTAAGTATATCTTCCTCTCGTTTAATCTTCTCACCCTCTGCTTTTGCCTCTGCCAGAGGTATTAAAGAGTTACGCCAGATGAATATGCAAATCCAAGTTGGGCTTCTAAAATAAATTGCTGGATGCAAACTCAGAAACTTACAGTTTGGGCTTCACTAAACGACTCAAGAATTTCTTTTTCAAGGATTGGATGGCTCTTTTTCATAGCTTTCCACCCTTCGGTATCAGCAACAGCCTTAAAGTTCTTCAGGATCATGCGGTGGCAGATGAGGCTAAGGCGAGGAGCATCACATAATAACGCAAGCTGAAAAATATCTGTAACATTGTCTATGGTTAGCAAACCATGCTCTAGGTGCTGCACACACACTCGCTTCAAATGGGGAATCACATACGCATGTGACAGCATCAACAGGGGCACAGCGAATTCCTCCATTTCTTCTTGTTCATAGCTGCATGCATAAGCATCAATTTCATTAATACAAAAAAAGTAGATGCTTGTAATAATAAGAGAGTGCCATGAAAGCATCAATAATGGTTTTAACTCTTTCAGAGGTATAGAAAATGCTGCATCCACAAGATGTTGATCAACCCAATCACAATGAAACTAATAGGATGAATCTCCGCAACCCTCACACAGTGGCAAGTTTAAACCTATTTCCAATAATGAAATTTAGGAAGAATTTTTTTATGTCTCTAATTGAGCACAAACAAAGAGAAAATATTTACCATGATGAATACAAGAATCTAATGAAAACCCGAACTGCATCATGCGGAACACCACGAATAGAGATTGCTTGCCTGCGGCCACAGCCTCTTGTTTGCTTTAACATGCCTTTCATCACTGGAGAAGACAGTCCCTGTCGGCAAACATGAAGTGATCAAAAAAATAATTTATTTGTAAACATACTGTGCCTGCATGCCCAATCAATCAAACTTCCCTATATCTGGCATTTTAATGTTTAATTATAACATGAATGAGATGGTACAATGGCACATGACATGATTCTTCTTTCTCTTTTTTTTTTTCTTCTATCATTGGCTAAAATTGTGCTTTAATCATGTTTTTTACTTAGTGAGGGATGCCATCAGTCAGGGAGAAAAGCTTTTGCTTTCCTGTAATTGAATTGTAAATTGTAATGTAGCAACTTACAAGAATGCTTGCATGTGCATAGAGGATGCCAGCATTATCAGTATTAATTCTGAGATCTGCTCCATAAGCATTATCAAAAAGTTGATCCCACAAGTCCCTCGTTGCTACACTGACAGAGCAGCATTTTCCATCTCCCACAAGCCCCTTTTGGGGATAACTGGTTGTCGCTGGACTTGGTAATGGAGGTGCGGCTGGGGGAACTCCATTGGCAAGCAGAGGAGATTCCTCTGAGACCCTATCCATGTTTCCCATCAGTTTCTGAGTCATCTTCTGCAGATTTAACATAAAAATCAGAATCAGCACCTTTTTTTTTTTTTTTAAATCCACAACATGGAAATAGAAGCTTAAACAGAGCAGCATTTTCCATCTCCCCCCCCCCCCCTCTTCCCTCTTTTATCTCTTAAATAATGCTAAAATTTCATGGGCCCTTCTCTGATCCCATTTATCCCCTATCTTAGATCAGTGGCAATTAAAATAGAGGTTGACGTAAACTAGAAAATATCAGTTTGGCATTTTTTTTTGTTTACAACTTGATCAACTCCTCAAAATGGCCCTTTTCTTCAGAACTCAGTCACTGGAAAGAAGGTGTCCATTAGAAATCATGGTGCTTATGCTAAGAAAACCCAGAAATGCCTTTCACATTCTTGCATCTAAACAACCTTGAAGGCAGAAATAAAAAAAGAGAGAATGGTTTGGTCTCACGGAATAAGCACACATCAACAATTGCTCAGTTTCAGTTTTTGCGTAATGATCTTGCTAGATCGGATATTGCATTAGATCACCCAAAACTAAAAAGCAGATCAATAAACACCGAAGTGATAATAGCTTCGACAATGAAAAAAAGGACTCGTCGGTCCATAAAAAAAAAAAAAATCGCCAATGCGACTCCAGCAGAAGATATACCCTTTGATTAGCATTTTACACAATTCCGAAACCAAATCTCGAACAAATATAACCAAGAATCAAACTCTTAAAAATCAATTCCTATTCATTTATCAGTCAATTGAGTATCTGCGATTCAGCACCGACAACATCTCAAAGAGACAATATTCGAAAAATTCAAGCAACGCCCTCTCTTCCAATCATAACCTCAGGACGGTTCCGCTACAATCAAGATCAAATGCAAATTACGAAGAGAAATGAAGAACAAAGACGCACCTTTCAGAAATGAGAACCCGGATTGAGGGGAGACCCGCTTCACTTCCCCGATCAAACACAGCAAAGAAAGCGAGAAGAGAGAGAAGACAATCGAGCCAAGAGTCGATAATTCAGCGAGAATGGGGATTATTAGAGAAGACGAACCACGTCAAGTACAATCCAACTCCAATATTTTGTCCTTATCACAATAGTATCTCAATTCGGAACAGCAATGTTATGTAAAAAGAACGTGGAGATTTCAACAAACTATATATATATAAAATGGGAAACGTCGGCGATCAAATCAGATCACGCGCTTTGCCACGTCAGCAAGAGTCGTCCGGCTGCGACAGCCGATCGGTTTAAGAAGGAGAGGAGAGGATGGGGGGCCGTACACGGACATGGAACTGAGTGGGGCCCACCACCTCCGTCCACCACCCCTCCCTGTCCCTGCTTTTAACCCCAAAACCAAATGTCTCTCTCTGTTTCGCCTCCTCTTCACAGTATTATTATCGATTTGTGTATTTATTTTACATGATTTGTGTATTTATTTTATTCCCCCAACAAAAATGGAAATCTATATATGTCCATGTCCAGCTGTATATATATTTTTTTCTGGCTGGCGATTTCCACGTGATGGGCCCTTTGTTTGAATCCTTTTTTACGATGACCCTGTCAATTTAATTGACCCACTCCCTCCACACCCACAAACAGAATCATTTCTGTACCATAATTTATTTTTCTTTTTTATTTTTATTTATTTTGTAAATCACATTGTAATACCCGACCATTATTTATAACTATCCCACTCATCTAGAAAGATATAATCTTCTAAAATAATATTGTCGTTTAGTTATTAGCATTGAATACATTACTTACTAATAGTATTTTCAGTTATTAACATTGTTTTTTGATAGCTAACTTTAGTTACTAATATTATTTTTTCACAAGCATTCTATCTTATTAAGTTTGTTAATTCTTTTTTATTTTCCACCAATACATATTCCCATAATCCTCCCAAATAACATAACATAACAAAACAAAATAAATAATTATTTTACTTGTGAAAAGAGGAAAGAGATGTTAAATTTCGCTTTAAAAGTTACTAAAAATATATGTTTTTTCTTGACCGTCCACCTTTACATTACATGATTCTCAGCCAGGTTATATATCCCCTGTTTGGTTTCTATTCTAATGGAAGGAAGATTTAAGAATACCTTTCATAACCCACAAATCTAATAATGGGTTTTTTTTAAAAAAAAAAAAAAGAAAAGGAATGAGATAAAATTGGAATCATGCGACGTGTATCTGATGTGGCAAATTGGATAATATGGGAAATGTGTGGGCCATACTGCCACGTAGGAGCATCGTGGCAAGCTTGAGGATAAGGATATATATTGCGATTAGGTTAATTGTTTCTTTCGTATGAAGCATCGTATTCCTATCCTTGCCCCTTGGTTAAGAATTTTGAGAGAACGTTGGGTTGGGACCCGGTCGGACGCTTAATGTAAAATATATTGAAAAAACAATTCTTAAACTATCACACTAGAGAAAACATTTTCAAATTGTCGTGATAAATGTTGAGTGGTAGAGAGAATTCTATAAATGGATACAAAATTTTGAGTTTGGGTTCACAATGACCCTTTTATAAGAAAATTTACTTATTTTATGTAACTTTTGAAATTTTTGTTCAAAATTATCCTTTTATATCGTATAAGAGAGATGTTTAGATTTTTTTTTTAAAATTTAATTTAAGAGTTGTAGTTAAAACTATGGATTCAATTTTGAAATAAAAACAGTTACAAATTACAACTTTAGCTAAAAAACTGAAGCCGCAATTTCAAACTCTATTAAAAATTATATTAATTTTTTTTTAAAATTTAACATCTTTCAAGTAACCTAAAGTATGCTTATATTGAATAATAAATTTTTAAAAAATGTTCTCAAATCACATTTTTTTAATAAAAAGATCATTTTACCCAAACTCCAAAATTATATTTAATAGACATGTATCAGTGGTCCTTTTCAGTAGCACTTAAATTCCAATTTTCGAAATTCGCAAAAATCGTGAATTTTATTACAAAATTACGACGTTAAAAATTCAAATTTATTCTCTCAGATCTCGGATGACGAACGGATTTCACCACGTAATCGCTCCTCAAATCCAATGAAGACGCAGTGACTTTAATTCGGCATGTCGCACTTACACGCTTTTCTGCATCGCGCTTGTCTGTGAACGAGGACACGCCGATTTAAAGTCACATATAATATGTACGCACGTTTTGCCAGATTTGAGTATAGTATAAAACGATTTAAACGATTTACCAGATAACATTAACGCTGTATCTAAAAACGACATGATGTCATTTTGAAAAAGATTTAAATGATAATATGCCAAATAGCCAATAGGCCTTCTTCCATTAAAAACTAAAAGCAAGAAAACGGGAAAGGAGGAGAGCTTATAGTGAGGTTGATAATGGCGCTTTGCATACCGACTTCCTCTTTATTTACTGTAACTGACTGGTTTGCCAGCCTCGATGTTATTAGTTCGTCGACGCGTGAGCAGGCCAGACAGATTTGATGTGAGTCTCAACTCCAGAGGTGAGGGTTTCTCCTACTTTTATTCCTTCTTAAGTACTTTACGAATGTTTGAGTTGAATGAGGTCGCAGGGAAGCCACTGACGGCCCCAAACCTCGGGACCTAATCGAGCATGAATTTTCTTTGAATCCCATCGGCGAATGCCAACACGACTACTACCATGTAAAGTGTTAAATCGCGCTTTAAGCATGATAAATCATGTATCGATTGGAATAAGGCCGAAACGGCCAAGAAATGCGGGTTCAAAGTGAACTGATGAATTAGGATTCTTCGAGAATAACCGAGGGTTTCACTGGCCCCCAAACAAAGACTCTCAAAATATATTTTTGTATGAAATGTCTCATCGGTTGACCAAAGAACTGCCGCTTCGATCATTAGCCTGTAAGCCGGAATGCACTCTCAATGGTATTTAGTTCAGAATTTGGTAATATATGATTTATTAGTGAATTGATTGTTTTGTAAATATATGCATGTTTATATATTTACATGCGACTAGGGACCGTATTTAATCGACATACGTATCCCATACGACCCACCTACAGATTCATGTGAGGAGTGAGTGCATGAGATGAGAGTCTAGAGAAATTTCTGTCTCGAGGGTCAGTCTAAAAATGTTAATTATCTATAGGGTCCAAACTAAAAATATCAATCGTCGGAGACGGCCCAATTGATATATACACATCAGAGGGTTGTCCACAAACAAACAAAAATAATTCCTACACGATTTAAAGTGAGCTGTGAGGAGCCATATGACTGCACGGTAGATGGTGAGCTAGACATTAAAGTGAGAGGACTTCCTACGATTTGTCAATGCGTGTTTATTTTTAACATCAGACCGCACTTGGTAAGAGGTAGAGAGCCCACTCAGTGTATGATTCCACTATCGAGCATTAGCCTACCCCGTCGATGATATTATTTTATAGGTATGGTGGAGGCTGCCAAAGCTATGGATTTGCCTGGGCCTCAGAGACTGAGAGCTGTAAGAAACGTGTCAGGTTTTGATGATATTATACATGTATTAGAATTCTCTCTAATTTTGATATATGCGTTGTATGTTATAAAATATTTGAACTCAGAACTATCGGATATAATGGATTCAGGCTGGTGATGATGCATTTAGTATTGTTTATACCATGGGCCGCTTTACTATGCGTTGATTATATTGCACCGTTTGGATGTGTTTATGTGTTTTAGATCAGAACTCCCCAGATAAAGGAGACTCCGCCTCGATTTTTAGGAAAACGTCGGTCGCCCGACATTCACGAGTGCATTCCGCTGGTCGACGGTAGTCAACTGACCCCCGCTCTGGGGGTGTCACAAATTGCATCGTGTTCTTGCAGTGATAATGGAATAACCAGTGAAACGGGCCGGAGTATCCATCACCACTGGTTTGATGTGTAGAGTCTAGTATAAGGAAAACCTGAGATTGAGGATTCGGGCTTAGGCCATGTCGAGCAAGAACATCACCACTCTGGCGTATCACGAATTTGTGCATGACGGTGAAATCACGGGATAAAACTAGATTAATCGCATAAATGTGTTGGTGTGTTTTCGTGTGATCGTTGATGATTTATTGTGTGATCATGTATGAATGATGATTATAACATGAATTGTTATATATGTTGTATGAATTTGGTGCTAGTGATTAGCACTATAGTATGTTGGAAAATGTTCGGGGAGTTTTATGTGTAAAATCGAAAAAGAAAATAAATTTCAAAATTTTATTTGGTTATGAGGTGAAGCAAATAATATTATAAAGTTTTACATGTTAATGGAAAAATTAATAAAAATAAATTTATATTGTGTATTCAGAGAGGAAAAAAAATGAAAATAATAATTTTCTAAGGTTTTATGTTGTAACTAAAGAAAATAAATTTTATAAATTTATTTGAGTATTCGAAACTGAAATACACAATAATAATAATAATAATAATAATAATAAGGAAAATCGAAAAAAACATGGATATGTTGCGTTTCCAATAGTCGAAATAATCGGAAAAAAACTGAATTTTTGAATATTTAATGAATAATGACAAAAATTCTTGGGTAATAAAATTTTCAAATGAAATTTCTTGTTGATAAAATGTTTTAAATGTATAATTGATTGTCTTCGTATTACCTATAAATGTAAGGATACGTATACATCGATTCAGGTATGAATAGTTGTTCGATCGTGATTTACACTCCTTTCGAGATACGTAATGAATGCTGTGGCGCTTGAGATCGTTGATTTTATGTTTCAAATTGCGTGAGAAGGATATATACACGGTATGATATACATGAGAATTTGATTGCGGATTTTATGCCTAAATTATGTGAGAAGGACATATACACCAGATATATATGGGAATTTTGATCACAAGCGTTGAGTCATAGAGGGAATTATACATGCATGATGTAATGCGATAAATAAATGCGTGTAATGCTAAGGCGTTAGGAACTACGATCTGATTTGCATACAATTAAAATGGGGTTAAAAACTTAGAATTTTATTAAAATAAATGAATCGAGTAGTCGGAATTTAGCGCCCACTTAGGAAATGAACGGGCTGGCCTTACGGTCACAAGTCTAAGAAGCTACACCGAAATGAAAATGAATGATTCCCTTGCCATTGGAAATACGTAGATGTGGCACAGATGCGACATCGAGGGAAGGCGGCCCATATATGCAGACTCCGTCGGACACCACCAAGATTTGATAAACAGTTCCTCACGGGAGGTCGTAGGACAAGGGCTACCGCCATCGCACAAAGCAAGATAAATAGGGCTAGTGAGCCCTAAACCTCCGAGGTTTTAAGGCGCATCATCCTCCGACATCCATGTGGGGAGGAGATCCAGCGCGGCGCACTACTGTTCATATGAAACGAGAAGGTGTTAGAGGCTATGGAGATTACCTCCGACACTACAGATTAGAATAAATTGTTCCAATGGCGAGCGAGTCTGGGCCATGGTGGAAAATGGCAAAGTGACCTCTAGACCTTAGAGGAGCCTTGTAGTGTGAGTTCCTCCCCAGGATTAGGCGAATAGGGACGAGATATGTCATGGTTGCAGTTAGAGATCTCGAGGACTCTACTCATAGTAGACCTGAGGATCATGGACATGTTAGAGCCCGATGTCATCCCGGATGGATCATCGACGCTGATCAAGTATCAATCGCAAACAGAGAGCAAGTTAACATACACGCAGGGACGGTACTCGCGGTGGTATTTCAGGGGACAAAGATGACATTTTGCCCCGCATAAAAGATACGAGTCCGTGTCGTGACGCTAGCGGGTTGGCGCGAGCCCACCCTAGAGGACGAGGAGAGACGTGACTCTGTATCTACCACGGTAATTCATGAAAGGCGCGTGGATGTTTTTCCAGACGAGCCACCGACTACTCCACCGAGGTCGAGACTCTTCAAGATTGAGTTACACTTGCATTTCACCCATCTCATGACTCGCAGATAGGATGGCACCTGGCTGGAGTCAAGTAGAACTCCAGTCCAAACGGCATGTGGAGCTACTGGACAAGGGGGTTCATAAGACCGAGCACTTCACCATGTGGCGCTCCGCTCCGCTTATAAAAGAAGGACAAGACCTTCGGGATCGCATTGACACGATAGCTTGAACAGTAATACGATCAAGAATCTGACCATTACCGAGGATCATCGTTTATCTGTTTGATCACCGGTAGAGGAGAGCTTAGTCTACTCCAAGATAGCGCCAGATCGCCATTATCACCGGTGGTAGCTGGGTGGGATACAAATATCCCTAAGACAACGCTTAGGACGCCAAGTATGGCACCCTTGAGATTACGGTGATGCCCTTCGACTCGACGACGCGCCTAGAATTCATATAGACCCATAGGGGATATTCAACCCTATTTATCACTTGTCATAGTCTCTCGTGGATGATGATTTGATCTACTCCCACGAGTGGGAGTGCAGCCTGGTATCACTGACGACGCTACACAAACTTGTCGAGACCATCACCGTGGCGCCAAGTTCAAGAAGTGAGAGTTTTGGCTTCATCGAGGTGATTTTGGGGACACGCAGGCCGTGATCGAGTGTTGCTAGTCGACCCGCAGAAGGTTCGAGGTCAGAATGAGTCGAGAGACCAATGTCAATCTCGAGATACGTAGTTTCGATCGGGCCGGGTATTACAGAAATCTGAGTAACGGTCGTTATCCATTCATGCGATCGTAAAGATTTCGCCATGTGGACATGGACCTGGCATGGTCAGAATGCCACCCCGAATTAAGCAGAGATCGAGGTGATGCCCGAAACACTGTGATACGTGTCGTAGCAAGAGGGAGGATCAGCCTTCTTCTAGTTCGAGGAAGAGGTAAGACTTCGCCTGCCAATGTGCTCTCGTGGACTAGCCAGGATTAGCATGTGAGACGGATTGCCCTAGAGACAGTGGATCCAGTGGTCGACAACGCATCCCAGCGAATGTGAGAACATGAGAGTATACTGCTTCATTCCCTCCACACCCTAGTACTGTGCCTCGAGGAACTACTTAGTTTCGTGTGGTGCTATACAAGCACTCCAAGAGCAACGTATAGCGCAGGGGGGCCAGTGCATGGGCCAAAGTCAAGGAAAGACTTAGTCAAGGCAGAAGCATAAAGCAGGCAAGCGGACCTTGTAGTGGTGGTGGCATATATCGTCATTGGCTGCCTGGTTTCTGACATGGATGTGAGTCGACAACATCTGGTTGTTAGTAATTGAGACCTTAGTTTGTCGGCACCCGACACTACTGATTCAGCTTAGAGGTTAAGACCTTAGAGTAGCTGCATAGATGTTCTTTCCAGGATGTGGTGAGAATCGATCTGATAGGTCGGGATTAAGGAGTGAGAGGTCTCCTCGGGGATTCCGCCTATGGAGAGGAGTTCGAGGTATACTCAGACCATAAAAGTCTAAAGTATATTTTCATACACGGACCCCCACATGCAGGCAAACACAGACGACTAGAGAGCTCCTAGAGGATTGCGATCACTCTTGCACACACTTCGGTAAGGCAAAGGTCGTATTAATGATCAGCCAGTCAAATACGAGGAGCGCTGGGCTAGTATGGCTTCTCGGAGCCGGTGGATGCCTGAGATCGGATAGCTTGGCTACAAAGATACAACGGAAGGCATCGTGGTACCTTGGGGAGTTTAGTATACACACTGTCATGGAGCAGAGTGGATTGAGTCCTAGAAAGTGGCAAGACGAGAGATAAAGGTCCATCAGACCGAGATAGTCGCACGGGTGACGAAAATGGACCGCTCACATGGGATGGTAGTCTTCGATATAGGGACTGCGTAGTGGTTCCCAATCGACCGATTTGAGAGAGGAGATTCTCGTGAGCTCTTTAACGGCTTCCGATTTGTCACCTGGCGGTACCTAAGATACCAGCATCTTCGCCGCAAGATATGGGGAGGGATGAAGAGACATCGTAGGGACTTCGGTTTCGACGACATCCTCACATGTCGGCCAGTTAGCGGTCGAGCACCGTGTCGGCCAGGCTACTCTTTTAAACACTGAGGTGGTCGAGTGAAGTGGAGCACGTCACGATGGACTTTGTGACCACTCTTGCCAATGACGCGTACAGGCTACTTGACGCGGTATAGCATGCTGAACCTACCACGGAGTCACATTTTCTCTAAATTCGTGATGACTCGGGCCTCGAGAGAGATTCCCGCCTGGCTATACATTCGAGAGATAGTCCCACACATGAGTACCGCATCCATAGTGTCGATAGGGACCCGAGGTTTATTTTCGCACACCTCAAGAGGAGTTTCAAAAGGCTATGGCACAAGGTCGATGTGATGAATAACTGGGGCTCCACCCTCGTATGATGGTCACCGGGAGGACTATACGTATTAGGAGGACATGCTGGCGAGCACGCATCCCCGGATCATAAGGGCGGCCGAAGGGATGGTACATTTGCTCTGCTGGAATTTGCCACAAACGCTTACAAAGAGGCAGGATGGCACCGCATGAGGATCGTACGGGAGGCCGCGCAGATCATCAAGTATGTTGACCGAGGTGGAGAGAGCTCCATCACCGGGTCCTCGACCGACAGACACCTCCAGAAGGTGAGCTTGATACGATAACGTTTTCCCAACACGCCGTGGCGGCAGTAAGAGTTATGCAGATGTGCGACGTCGACTCCTAGAGTTCGAGGTCGAGGACGCGTCTTCTCAAGTACGCCAAGAGAGGGAAAGTGGGACGTCTCTAAGAGTCGCTGAAGCTTACCGGCCGAGATTTACTGGGCTCTTCGAGATACTCTAGAGAGGATAGACGTCAGAGCGCATCACGGCTATTTACCGCCCAGCATGTCGTGTCTATGAGGTATTTCATGTCTCCATGCTCTAAGTATACCCTTAGATCCATTTCATGTGGTGGATCAGACTGATAGTAGGTTGATACTGCATGAGACTTCGATGAGTACTCAGATTTTGATACCAGATCCGCCTTTGCGACGCAAGACCGTGAGGCAGCTTTAGGTACTATGGAGGCACTAGAGTGGAGGAGTCCACGTGGGGACATGAGACACACGCGGCCACCTATCCCTTCTTCGTTTAGGATGAAGATAAGTGGTTGGAAGTCATTCATAATATTTAACGATCAAGTATATGCATGGTAGATGACGCCAGACATGCATGAGTGATTGTGGATTGCTCGTAATTCCTCGGACGAAATTCCTCTATGAGAGGGGAGAATGTAAGACCCAGAAATTCCACCGAGGCAAAATCGTGAATTTTGGTTACAAAATTACATTTCGTTAAAAATTCAAAATCATTCCTTCTAGATCTGGATGACGCAAACGGATTTCATCATTGAATCGCCTCGCCAAATCTAGCCAGTACCGTGAAAATTTCGTCGACCCGAGACGCTGAATTTACATCGCCGAGGCATCGCATTTTCGAAAAGCCGCAGCTGATGCCACGTAAAGTCATATGCGCTACGACTCGCGTTCCAGTGGCGGTGGCGCGGAGTAGAGAAACGGCGAAAATGAATCGCCGAGATAGTCAATGTCAAATCGAGAGAGCATACGCTATGGAAAAAGATTTAAATGATAATATGCCAAAATAGCCAATGAAGGGCCTTCTTCCATTAAAACCAAAAGTAAAAATGTGAAAGAGGAGGGAGCAAACTATGTTGAGAGGTTCTTCCGATAATGAGGGTTTTAGAGAGAATGTCTCTGACTTCTCTCTAGATTTACAACAAATTCACCGTCTAAGTAGCTGGGATAAGAAGGTGTCAGCTTCACGCTTATAGCTTGCATCAATTTGCGAGTTTTCTCAAAAATCCGAGAGGTAAAGAGGTTTCTCCTACTCTGGGTTTTATTCCTTCTTGCCGACTTACGAACGCTTCAGCCTGAAGAGCCGTGAGGGGTCAAGTTCACCTGGCCCCAAACCTCGGGACCGACCGATATGAATTTTTGAAATCCTGACGGTATACCGCGGATCGAACACGCGCTGGCTCGGGGTGTTGGGCTCTGAAGCTTTTATACGATAACCGCGTATTGATCGGAATGGAGGCCAGAATGCCGTGAAACGGGTTCAAGCAAAGTGAACCGATGACCAGGATTTTCGTAGAATAGTAACCGAGGGTTTCACTATTCCCAAATAAATTTACAAAATATATTTTGTGTGAAAATGTGTTCGATCGGCGATTCAAGTTAAATTGCTCGTATTTGATCATTAGCCTGCTAGCTAATTTTGATGTATGAAATGAGAATTCTATATGACATGATTGTGTGAATTGATCGCTTTGTAAATATATGCATGTTTATATATTTACATACGATCAACGTATCGACCAGATATACTTATTCTATACGCAAAGTGGAACACCTAGACTATGGGAGTGAGTGCATTTAGATGAGTCTGTATAGTACCATTCTAGAGGGTCAGTTCAAAATGTTAATTCATCTGAGTAGTCCAAACTAAAAATATCATCATTCGGAGACGCACCCAATCGGGACATATACACTATATTGGCCCACAAACAAACAAAATAATAATTCCTCACACGGTGCACTTGCGCGGTTCTTTATGGAGTCTGGGTGAGGACCTCGCACGAGGATGACGGCAGTCGGGACATCCAAGCAGCGATCATGCATCATTGGAATGTGTGTTTATTTCGGAATATCAGACCGCACTTCAGGTAGAGAAAGAAATCCCACTTGCACAACATTCCACTAACGGCATTAGCTCAATCGGGCCAAGGATATTATTTTGCTGCACAGAGCGCATGAGGGACGGCTCGCCCCAGAGACCGAGAAGGCTGTACAGTTTGGCCATACATTCTAATGATTTTATATACGTATTAATTCTAATTTCATATAATGGTCAGAGGCAAAGAAAAATATTTGAACTCTCAGAGTTCATCGGGATATAGTTGGATTCATAGTTGGTATGTATGATGAGTATTGTTTATAGCTCCATCACGCTTTACTCATGTTGGGATTATAATGTAATCGTTCAGATGGTGCCATTAGGTTAGATTGGGAAAGAGCCTCCCGACAAAGGAGACTCCTCGCCCGACAGGAAAATGCTCGCCACTCGACATTCACGAAGATTGTTCCGCAAAATGATTTCCAGAATAACTAACCCTGTGCTCAAAAGTCACACTTTTGGTTATAGTTTTTTAAAAATGTTTTGTTCTAAAAAACAAGAATGATAAGGAAAACAAGAAAAACATATTTTATTTCATTTTTTTCTGTTTTGAAATATACAAAAAAACACAAAATTAAGAGTTTTTTGAGAATACCTAAATAACATTTTATGTGTTTTCAAAAACTATTTTAAAGAACGGTTTAAAAAAAAAATGTACCAAATAGTTCCTTAACTTTTGAAAAGTAAAAATTATTGTAAATGTGAATGACCCACCTTCAATTTATGTGGCTTTTATGAAGAGACAAAGAATCGTGAATTTCATATGAAGTTCATTCATGAATCTCAATTCATGAAGTTCATAAGTCATATTTGTTTGGAAGTCTGTAAAAGGATGTCTTCTCATTCTATTTTACACACAAGTACCAGAGAATAAAATTTTCTATAATTTCTCTCTCCCCTGTCCCTCTCCTTCTTCAATTGTCTCTCAGTCTATCTCTATAGAGAACACCATAGTTCTCCTCAACTTTACTTTTGCGTTGCAATTATTCATTTTACAAAAATATAATATTTCTCCATACTATGAAGGAGATGCTTAAGAAAAATAAACCTGATTTGCTTTGCTTGATAGAGACTAAAGTTAGTGGAGACAAAGCTGATAATATTTGCCGGAAGTTGGGTTTTCATTCTTGGCTTCGAGTAGAGACCGTTGGTTTTAGTGGGGGAATTTGGGCGCTATAAGAGAACATTATGCTGGTTGAGGAAATAAAGACCCATCCACAGTTTGTTCATCTTCAAATCATATTTCATGGGAGGACTCCTTAATTGCTTACTTTGGTTTATGGTAGTCAATAGTACTCATAATCCGCATTTAAGAAAACAATTATGGCGCACTCTTGATGATATATTTATTGACCCCTCAGGTATGCGGACGAGACTTCATCTGGATAGTGGGAGAAGTGCATATTTTAATAATTGGATTTCCACTCATAATCTCATGGACTTAGGTTTCTCAGGACCATGGTTCAACTGGACCAAAGGCTCGTCTATCTTCTACTTCTTTCAAAGGAGCCCAACTAGATAGGGCTCCCTGGAATGCAGCTTGACAGGTTGAATTTGAAGGGACCATGGTATGTCGTTTTGCTTTAGATTTCTTTCATACAGGTGTCCTTTCCACCGAATTGGGTTAGAAATACTGTGACTTGTGTTGAAATGTGTGTTATGTTAGTTCTATGGAATGGTAAAACTTTGGAAGAATTCCAACCTCAGAGGGTATCAGACAAGGGGATATTGCTATTTCTCCATATTTATTTGTGCTCTACTTGGAGAGGCTTGGCCATATCATCAATCACACAGTTCATTTGGGTCGATGGAAGCCTATTCAATTATCCCGACATGGTCAACTCCTCTCTCACCTATTTTTTGCTGATGACTTGGTCCTCTTTGCGGAAGCTTCCTCAGATCAAATGCTAGTAATTTTGGAATGTCTTGATTTATTCTGTTCACTTTAAGGTCAGACAGTTAGCCTTCAAAAGTCAAATATTGGCTATTCCAATGGGGTCAGATCGAAGGTTGCTAGCCAGATTTCGAATTTGGCAAAGATATCTCATACCTATAATTTGGGCAAGTATTTGGGTGTTCCCTCTATCCATGGTAGAGTCACCCATCATTTATTTCAGCAAACATTGGTTTAGGTTGAGGCACGTCTCTCTAGTTGGAAATCTTCTCTCCTAGCATTTATAGGACGGGTGACTCTAGCTAAGTCCACTCTTAGCTCTATTCCAGTCTATATAATGTAGTCGAATTTCTTCCTAAATGAGTATGTGGCAAGATAGATAAATTGGTCAGAGGCTTTATCTGGGTAGTAAGGAAGAGCTAGCGAAAAGGGATTCATCTCTTAAATTGGGAAATTATTACTAGACCAAACGATAATGGGGGACTTGGTATCCGAAGCATGAGACGATTGAATATTGCAATGATGTCAAAATTGGGATGGAGGGTGTGTACAGAATATGATGATCTATGGTCTAAGATGGTGCGAAGTAAATATACTAAAGGGAGTTTCTCTCCGGATGTGCTTGTTAAAAAACATGGTGCTTCAAATGCTTTGAGAGGTATTGTAGAAGAAGCTCCTATTCTAAGGAAGGGTCTTCGCATGATGGTCTATAATGGGCAAAATACACTTTTTAGCGCAATACTTGGTTAGGGAATACCCCTCTAATCGATTTATCTTGAATCTACTTGCCATTATCCGAAACGTTCGAAACAGTTTGTAATTATTGAGACATTAGCCGAGATTGGAAGTGGGAGGAACTCAGTGATATGCTACCTACACAGACCAAGGAACTGCAAATGAACAAATTCATCTCCTTTAATGATGGTGGTGAAGATTGCCTATGTTAGGGTCCTACTTCGAACGGTGTTTTCTTTGTAAGCTCAGCCTACAATTAATGCTTGACACCGCCATGCTCCATCCCCACTGTTCTTTGTGGGGTAAAGTTTGGAAATTGAAGGTTCCACAGCGGGTTAAAAATTGCTTTGGGCCATTCTTCATGGGCGTATAATGACTAATTTGGAACGATGTAGGAGAGGGATGACCTTTGATCCTCAATGAAAGTCTTGCCCTTATGAGATAGAGACCCTTGACCACCTTCTTCGTACATGTCGGAAAGCCAACCCATCGTGGCATCACTTACAGGTTGAGCTGATCTTAATGTATCCAGCATACTCTCGCTCCAGGAGTGGTTATGTTGGAATAAATGCAGGAATATTGGGATCGGTCTGATGGGAGATTGGAGGGACCAGTTTGTAGTTATTATTTGGTTCATATGGAATTGGCGTAATAACTTCGTGTTTACTGACAAAGAACCATTGTTTAGTGAAAAGCTTGAGAGTATTTGTCACTTTTCAATAGAAATTCACTTAGCCATGATGACCTTACCATCCTTACAGCTGTTAGGGGTCCTAGTCAGCGCCTGTAGGAGACCAAAAAAATCGATTTTTCGGTTGATGTCGTAGAAAAATCGGTTTTCGACCCGACATGAAGCGAGAGGAAAATGGAGAGAGAAGTGGGTCAAAATCGCGATTTTTCAGCATCGATTTTCCACCGAAAAAATGTGTTGTAAGCCTTGTAGCTGTCTTGGAATTTAAAAAAATATTAGTAAAATATCGGTAAATATTGGTAAATATTGGTAAAATATCGGTAATGACTATTTTGACTCAAAAATTACATAAATACGTAAAATCATACAATATCTTTAAAAACTCATCCGTACATCAAACTCAATTGCTTCTGAATTATTATTTTTGTGATTTATACCGATATTTTGAAGATCTTTATTATGAATATTATCTTGTGAGATGGGATCCCACGCCATTAGATAATGTAATGGAGGAGCGTGGTTTTCATTTAGTTTTAAATTCTTGTTGAAAAATGTAAAATTTCTCCGATGAAATTATAATGAATATTATTTTCAATAAGTGTATATTTGCTTATTTATGTTTTTATGGTTCGACAAAGTATTTACATTGAATTTGAAGTATTTTATTAATTTTCGCTTTCTGGAGTATTTTGTCAAAATATCCACCGATATTCTTACGATATTTCCGATATGTCAGTAAAATCAATGCGGAATATATCAGTAATTCACAGATATTTTGTTCCTTGGCTACAACAACAAAATATTTCTTAAGAGAAAGATTTCTCCGTGATGCCATCACGTTTCATATCCTATATTTGTGTGACGCCCCAAATCCACAGGAAATTAAGTTGTGACTCAGATTAACTGCGAATAACTATTGGATATCGGATGCTTGCCAGCTGAAAATCGGCCGAGTGTAACTTCGTGCGAGGAGGCTCTCTTACCAAATACAACTGTCCCCAAACGGAGTTCTGATGACCTTGCAGAGATCAGCGTGCGAATAAAAAATGGCTACTTGGGCCACTTGCATCAAATCTTTGTAGCTCTGTCCAATTATATCTGATAGTTTTAAGAGTTAATAAATAGCTCTTAATTCAACATATATTAAAATGTGCAATTTCTAATACATGTTATACAAAGTCTCTAAAGCAGGCAGGCTTTCTTCCTAAGCGCGGCCTTTAGTGGCGTCGTCCTCTGTGCCTCCAGCGTACTGAAATAGTGATCCTCGACCAGGGATGAGTAAAGCCCGAGTAGTGATAATTTCCTACATGGGTTTACTCATTTAAGTCTTGCGTGTCATAGCGAACAATCGCATCCAAGCAATTACATGAACCTCTCGAATGTCTACGTGCCGTCATGTCACGATCTCATAGGCTCCTGCGTACTAAGCGAATCTGGTAAATCACGATTTTTCAAAAGCAAAGGCTTTGTTCTCGAAAACTTCTTCTGAGATTTAGTAAATATGATGGACTACCCTCAGGGGCAAATTGCTGAATGTAACCGAATCGGTCGTGGTCATAAATCAGAGTGATCACATTGGACTGACTCTCGAGCGGTCTTGAATCTTCTTACTGAAATTCATTTCATGAAACATTTTTCCTTTTTATTTTTGCTTTCATGTCATGCGCTCACTCCTAATATTACAGGGTGTCCGATTACATACATGCCAGATCTTTATTATGTCGATCGACAACTCATGCTAATATATAAAAACATGTATATACTAACATAATTAATCCACATAAATCATGTTATTAATTTATAATCAATAACACCAAAATTAGCTACATGGGCTAATTAACAAGCTCCTGGCTTAATTCATTTTGAATCACTCACATCATAAAAATTCACACACGAAAAATCACGTCACTATTAAGTGAGCAGTGAAAGCGCCGGGTGTACGATTCCACGCGACCCGACAATGGGATTTTCTCCTTTCAGTTCAAAATGTTTTGAGACCCAGTACGATAATCAGGCCTCGGAACATACACGATCATTTGTAAATAACGCGAGAACAAAGTAGGAAAAGATCCCTCTGCTCTTGGGTTCATGAAACTCCGCTGAGAATCGGTGTCACGGTCCAATGGCCTCGCGGCGTAGATCGACTTTGCTTCCTTGCTCGTAGAGGGCCGATGGTGGGCGATGGGGAAATCTAGAGATGGGCGCTCTCTCTCTGCAGAATCGCAAAAACTCAGCTCCTTTGCCTCCTTTGCCCGATTTTGCTTTGAAAATGGAGAAAATGATGGCTTTTGTCTTGTTCTCATTAAACATTTCCATAATTCCTTCCATGTCCCTTTTGTCTTGATTTTTGACACTTTGCACAATCTAGGCCATTCATCTAATCCTCTCACTAATCATGCAACATGTGTCACATAAGTACATGTAGTAGGTGACTTGTCGCATCGCATGTCTTCATGGCGTTTGGCGCTGACGGTGCGCCAAAATGTGAAATTCGGTATCTCGAGAGTCGATAATTGGCGTGATGTTAGATTGTGAGATGGTGACCCGCGGTGAAGTCAGTTTGTCATCAGAGATCTAGAAAAATTTCGGATTTTGGCCAAAGTACACCATTTGCATTTTCATAAAATTAGGGCCTCCAGTGCTACAATTGTATAGATAAGAATTGACCGTTGTTTTGATCAATGAAATTGATTTTTATTTCAACCAATGAAATCCATCTAAGGATTAAACCTTTATCTATAAATAGGTTTCGAGGAATATAATCAAATGAGAATTTCAAGATATTAGAAAAAGTTCCAGAGATCATTCTTTTAATTACAGAGAGTTCAAATGATAGGTGTGAAATAGTCTGAGTTATCACATCGGGGAGAGTGGTAAGAAGCATAGTACTTCACAAAGAGAATACTAAGAGATAAAATTAAGAGGATTATGAGTATATCTTGG
Source organism: Tetrastigma voinierianum (assembly GCA_016808115.1). Taxonomy (NCBI): domain Eukaryota; kingdom Viridiplantae; phylum Streptophyta; class Magnoliopsida; order Vitales; family Vitaceae; genus Tetrastigma; species Tetrastigma voinierianum. The sequence goes on along the minus strand of JAEQBH010002845.1, from coordinate 739,462 downwards.
GTGTGTGATATCTTGTACCAGTTTCATCTCATAGTGGATTATTTTCTCGGGTTTGCCCCGTGGAGGTTTCCCTCATTCTGAGGGTTTTACCACGTTATAGCGGGTGTTATTTTATCTTCCCTTCTTATTATTTGAAGATTGGCTCAGCCATCCATCTACACTTTTATTTCCCGAAGGTTAGCATAGTTACCCATCTGTTGCTTTTATTATGTGGATTGACTCAGCCTCCCAAACTACTTATTTACATTTCCGTGGATTGGCACAACCACCCAATTGTTGTTTAATTTCTTGAAGGTTTGGCATTGCCACCAAATTGCTGTTTTATCCTATTGATTGACCTTACCTCCCAATTGCTAACATTTACTATGGATTGGCAAAGCCACCCAAATATTACTTCTTGTAATATTCCATATGTCACTCACAATCCCAACAACTGGTATCAGAGCGTGGTTAGAGTTTGAGTGGAATCATGGCCGAAATTTATTCGGATCCCATGATTAAATTGACAACAACAAATTATTCATTATGAAAGTTCATGATACAGGATTTCCTCAATTGTAATGTCAAGTCAAGTGACATGTCAGATGCTGATTGGAAGAAGTTGAAGAAGAAAACATTGGGTTCCATTCTATACAACTCGGGCAAATTTGATTTTTTTCGAAAAGGGCAAAACGATAAATTGTTGCTACAGTATATGATGCATACTTGAAATTTTCTAAATCTCGGATTATGAAATGGACCTTATCGTTGGATTCGTCTAGTGAAATGTAGTTATTTAAACGAATTTCGTTGAATTACGAGATAATTGGATTTTTCACGATTTTCAAGACAACGAGTATTTGGTGGACCCAAAAAACGGAATTTATAAGAAAAATCTTGAAAGTGGGAAATAATTTAAGTAAAGTTCATTTTAAAATAATTTGAATTTAAACCGAGACGAAATAAATCGTTTCGGGACAAAAACAAACTCGGACAAGTCGCGAACACGTGGCCTGACGTGAGCCACCCACTTAAACATCAAATAGAGTTAGAAATGAGAGGGGGGAGAGAAAATATCTCATTTTTGCTGTTGTTTTTATGTGAGAGAGAGGGAGAGAAAGAGAAGTCCAAGGCTTCTTTCGACGATCCATAGAGTTATGTCGATCAAAATTTCGTCGAGACAAGAACTAAAGTTCATCGCCTCGACAAGGGCTACACGCACATACCAAAAAGGAGAGATTTCACTGAAGATCCAAATGGGAGAGATTTGGGGAAATAAAGTTTTTTAGGCTTAGGAGGTGCTCTTGGGACTTCCTAACCTTGCTACTGCTCTTCAAGAGGTAAGGGTTGTTCCTACTTTGGTTTATTTCCAACCTTAAGGCTGTTTTGAGGGAGTTTGGTTGTGTTGATGCCCTAAGGGGCTATTTGGCATGTTTTAAACGACTTTAATGGTCGTTTTTTTGGCTCATTTGTGGCTGGTTTGGTGAATTTATTTGTGGTTATGTGTAGTATGTACCAAAAATTGTTTAGGGATTGTTTAGATTAAAATGAATAATCCGAACTACTAAGGGGTTGTTTGGTCTGTTTTAAACGGCTTTAATAGCCATTTTGGGGGCCTGTTTGTGGTCGGTTTGGTGAATTAATTTATGGTTGTGTATAGTATGTCCAAAAAAAAATTGTTTAAGGTCTATTTAGATTAAAAAAAAGAATAATCCAGACTGCTAAGGGGTTGTTTGACATGTTTTAAACGACTTTAATTTCCGTTTTAAGGCTCGTTTGTGGCCGATTTGGTGAATTGATTAGTGGTTATGTATAGTATGACCCAAAAATTGTTTAATAATTGTTTGGATTAAAAAAAAGAATAATCTGGACTGCTAAGGACCTGCTTGGTCGGTTTTATGGCCAGTTTAAAAGCTTGTTTGGTCGGTTTTATGGCTAGTTCAAGGGCCGGTTTGGGGCAGTTGTGTGGGCTGTTTTTGTGAGGATTTTATGTGTCACATTTGGCCTTAAGAGTTAAAGTTGTTATTACTTGATTTTGTAATAACATGATTTGGTTAATTGTTGTTTGATGAATGCTGATATATGTGTTCTTATACATTGACATTGAACTGAATGTTTGTTTTGGAGATTATATGTATGTAATATAATTGTCTATGATATATGGTAAATTGTATGAATTAAATTGTCCATATGACATTCATCACATAAGTGACATGACATTGACATGCAATGACGCATCACATTGCATATGCACGGGGGCATCGCATTTCATGGGTGTGAGTGCATGATTGAAATCAAATACTGCATTTGGTGATTGGTGATTGGTGAGTCGGTTCGGTATCATTGGACGAAGTCAATGGGTTGTATTTGCATGAAATGGAAGAAAAGGAAAAAAGCATTAATCAGTAATAGCAAGAAGAGGCTAGGTACTCCTACTCGGGTGAAAGACCGATGCCCGGTTCATACACTCCAATGATGAAAGTCCAAAAAGTGTAGGAAGGTGTGCGGAGCCTGCGGTGAGACCCCGAACATTTGCTACCCGAAAAAGAAACATGGTTTTGTATATGAAATGATCATTTGAGGTTTAACATCCAAAAAGCTTTTGGTTTATAAACAAATGATTTTGTTTCGAAAAGGATCATCGGATGTAATCCATCAATGACGAATTTTATCACACATTGGCATTGCATTGTGTGGTAAGAGTCGGTAAACACTTGGGTATGGTGCATGAGTGAGTCTCATCTCATTTCATGGCATGACATGTAGAATTTCAACCTAGGATTGCATATTCTTGCTTGGAATTGTTGATGTGAATGTGAAATATGTTAAAGGTGAACATTGCATGTGCACTTAGGTTTGAAGTAGCCTTTGGAGGAATTACTCTATTGGGCATGGCTCACCCTATACGGGATAACATTTTAGGTATGGGACATGCGCCTATGGGCGGCTCTCATCTGGGGCCGCGAGAGTGAAGAAAGTTGACTTGTGGCTTTATGATTATTTTTGTAACATTTTTGGAGTAAATAAATTTTGGCATGTACCTTTATGTAAAAGAGCTATAATTGAACTCATATGGACTGTTTTTAATATGGTTTTACATGTTTTTATATGAATGTGGATAAATTGGCCCAACGTGGTCAATTTTTACTCATAAATGGACCTAGTGCAGTCATTGTGTTATATTGAGCGTCGAATGGATCATGTTATTGTATATTGTGTAGGTTGGGTTTTGGATAGAGCTCCATGTACAAAGGAGACTTTGTCCGATTTTTGTTAAATTATGGATCCCGGTAAATGGAACACAACGGTGTGATATCGAGTTACACGATATCCATAGGCATTCTGTGAGTTGATGAGTGATCAACAGACCCTTAGATTTTGGGGTGTCACAGCTTAGTATCAGAGCATAGGTATGCGATTATCTAGGGCTTGACTGGCATGGGTCTAGACCATTGCATTCATTGTGCATTTAATGTTTTGTGCCTTAATATTCTACATGATTGTGTTCTTTGTATTATGTGAATTATATACATGGTAGAATGTATATGGAAAAAGAGGAACACCTAGGGTTAGAAAACATAACCTTAGGGGTTCGAAAAAAGAATGAACGGGATGGTTTGGGATATTGAGGTCTATCAGTGGTTGGCATATGCACTATTAGTTAGACAAGGAGAGAAATCTCAAAGTTTAAACTTGATCCCTGCTTCTGCCTGACATGAAAAAACTCGGGAGTTCCTAAAACTGAAATAAGGGACGATGATAATGCTTGAATATGTTACTAAGTTTATTGAATTAGCCCATTTTGATGATGATTATGTGACCACAAACATGGCTAAAGTGAGGAAGTTCAAGGATGGTCTTAAATTGTCCATCCGAGGGAAAATTATGGGACTTTTCCTGAAAGACTTAGACTTGATGGTCAAGATAGCTATGGCCATTGAGAGGGAGGTGGACGACACACGAAACATCCGGGAGGCGAGTGTTAAAGATAAGTGGAAGATTTGGGCTTGGAGGTTGAAACCTTGGAAGAGCCACTGCATGTGAGTTCTCCCCTAGAAGCTAGGGTGAGCGTTGATCAGATATGTCGGGGTGGTGAGTTAGAGATCTCGGGGATTCTACTCATTGTGGACCTTAGGGTCATGGACATATCGGAGTTTGATGTCATCCTTAGGATGGATTGGTTGATGGCATACCGAGTTGTCATTGATTGTGATCGTAGGAGGGTTATTGCCTACACACCAGATGGTAATTTTTTTATGTTTTAGGAGGATAAGCACGATGCTTTACCCCAAGTTGTGTACGACTCTAGATGGCACAGGTAGTTGATGGGTTGGCTGGTAAGCAATACCCTGGAGAACGAGGCGAGACAGGAGTTGAGTCTACCTCGAGCTGTTTGTGAGTATGAGGACGATTTTCCAAATGAACTACCGGGATTACCTCCACATAGGGATGTAGACTTCATTATTGAGTTGCACCCTGGTACATCTCCTATTTCTATGACTCGACATAGAATGACGCCTACTGAGTTGCATGAACTCAAAGTCCAATTACAGGAATTGTTGGACAAGAGTTTTATTAGACCAAGCACTTCACCTTGGGGCGCTCCGGTGCTGTTTGCCAAGAAGAAGGACAAGACCCTTTGGCTATGCATAGACTACAAGCAGTTGAGTAGGTTTACTATCAAGAATAAGTACCCTTTTCCAAGGATTGATGATTTATTTGATCAGGTGAGAGGGGTGCGGGTTTATTCCAAGATAGATCTCTACACCGATTACCATCAATTGAGGGTTAGGGAGGCAGATATCCCTAAGACGATGTTTAGGACGTGATATGGGAATTTTGAGTTCACAATTATGCCATTCGGATTGACAAATGCTTTAGTGGCATTCATGGATCTAATGCATAGGGTGTTCCAACCCTACCTAGATCAGTTCGTTGTGGTCTTAAGATTGAGGAGGAGCATGAGGGTCACTTGAGGATTGTTCTCTAGGTCTTAAGAGACCATCAGTTGTATGCCAAATTCAGTAAGTGTGAATTTTGGCTTACTAAGGTGAGATTCTTGGGACATGTGGTGTCAGCTTCGGGAGTATCCGTAGACTCGAAAAAGGTTGAGGCAGTTATTAGTTGGGAGGGCAGTCGATCTTCGAGATCTGTGATTTCTCGGGATTGACGGAATATTCTGGGAGGTTCATTGAGGACTTATACGGGTCATTGCACCTATAGTGAGATTGACCGGGAAGGAGGTCGAGTTTGGTCAGAATGACTCGTGTGAAGAGCAAGGAGTGAAGAGGAGGCTTACTTCAGCTCCTATTACGATAGTTCGAGAAAGGGAGACGGAGGTACCTTGTAGAGCCCAAGGCAGGCTTCGACTCGATTAATGATCCGGCAAAACCGAGAGCATTTCGTTTAATTCTTTTTATTTTGTTTTCTTTTTCAAAAGTGTCGCGACCCGGATTCCAGGCTTGACCCGAAGGATGGATCCGAACCGGAGCTGATGAGTGCTTAAAACACTCATATTATACTCGCGTCAGTCTTGCATTTTCATGTTGATTTGGCATTATTTATATAATTTTAGTGTTAGATTCCTTATTTAGTTTTTGTTTGGAATGCGGGCATGATGGCGAAAGAACAGCAAGGAAACCATTTTGGAGAAATGAGGAGCATGCAAGGAAGTCACTGCCACGTCGCGACGTCTCCACGTAGCGACGTCACCACGTCGCGACGTCACTCAAAAATCTGCATCTCATCATTAAATACGAGGGGGCTCGGGATTTGGAGGGATCGGAGGGACGTGCGACGGAGATGCGAGGTGGAGAACACATAACCTGAGACTTCAAGGATCTCCTTGGATCTTTGTATTAGTTTTTCCTTATTGTTTTGATTATTTTATGGATCACATGAGGATGTTCTTCATATTACATGTATTATTTCTTTCCTTCATGATGTTAAGCTTTCTAGGGTTACATCAAACCTGTCACGAGACAATGGATTAGAATTTAACCTTTCATGTTAATCAATTGTTGTTGAAATTTATCACATCTGCTACATTCACTTGCCAATATTAGGTATATGATAATATCACGCGATATTAACATGCCTACTTTGAAGATCAGAGATTCGAGAGATGAGGGTATTCGAGGGATCTGCAGATAGAGTAGCCTTTAATGGAATCAGGATAATAAGAGATATTAGAACTTGAAGGTGGTTTTGGGGTTGAACATTAAGCATTTGAATCTGGGTCGAGATAGGGACCATACTCGATTCTATTCACGAAATAGCGATATACCTCGAGAGAGGATATCTCGTGGCGAATCGCCTGCATTAGTGATATGTTATAAACAATCTGAATAACAACATCTTTAGAAGAATAATCCATCGAATGTGAGTTGTTCGAAGTGGAACATCTCTAGAAAGGACGAGCCACCTATGCATCCTATCTTGGAAGTGGAGTTGTTCGATCTACGGGGGATCGATTTCATGGGACCATTCCCTGCATCATACAACAATTTGTACATCTTGTTGGCAGTGGACTATGTTTCAAAGTGGGTAGAAGCGATTCTACCGCCTTTGCGAATGATGCCAAGGTTGTGACCCGATTTACTGTGACAATATCTTCTCCGTTTTTGGAACTCCTCGGCGTTGATCACGGATAATGGTACACACTTCACGCAACAAGGTAATTGATAAGGTTTTGCAAAGTATGGAGTGCGCCATCGCACATCCTTGCATACCACCCCGCAAATCAAATGGGCGAGAGAGGTATCGGCCAGAGTGAGGAAATTAAATACATTCTCGAGAAGACGATAAAGCGGCTCGGGAAGGATTGGTCTAAAAAAAGATAAAAGCCGATGCACTTTCACAGGCGCTGTCGCCGCAGCATTTAAGACCCCGCTGGGTATGTGTCACGGTGAGACTTGCATGTATGGTAGAGCTTGTCATCTTCGGTGGAATTGGAGCATCGAGCTTATTGGGCCACTCGACAACTAAACATGGGCCCGGTACATTGGGCGGTGAAAAGCGACTACTTGACTTCGGTGAGCTTGATGAGTTCGAAGCGAAGCATGCGAAGCGCGCGTATTTATGGGAAGACCCGAGCTGGCATGACAAACCGCATCACTTTCGAAAGAGTTCCATGGCCCGGACAAATGAGTTCTTTTATTCAATTCCGCTAAGCTCTTTCGGGAAATTGAAGTCTCGATGGTCCGGACCTTTTACAGTGACCAAAGTCTTTTCCCATGGAGGAGTGGAAGTTTCACACCACACGAGAAAGGGACATTCCGCGGTCGCGATTCAACGCGTTTGAAAGCAGTACTATGGTGGCGAAGTGTTGGCGAGCCAAGCGAAGTCGTTATAACGACGCGAAGCGGTATAATCATCAATTACACGGGTTTGCGTTCTTGCTCACATTGAGATCCACGGGATTATCGGTAACGACATTAAACATAAGCGCTTAGCGGGAAGCGACCAGTGTTCTTAAATTCTGTAGTTTTAAGTTCTATACGTTATTTTCAGCAATTTTTTTTGGTTTCTAGTCGTGTTCATGCTCAATGTTTTTGTTTCTTGGTTTAATTACATGACCCGGAAGCGTGGGTGCAGGTCTTACAGCGTGTTCAATGACCGGAATGAAGTTCGCACATGGAGAGTTCTCGAAAAAGTGGGCTGCATAATGTATCGAAAATCTCATGAGAGACCTTCTCTGTCACGTCGCGACGTGGGCTCAGCGTCGGCTACGTCGTTTTACATACTGGTCGCGTCGCGGCGTGGGATTCTCCGCGTCAGCGACGTCATTTTAACACTTCACGTCGCGTCGGCGATGAGATTCTCCGCGTCGGCGGCGTCATTTTTAACGCACTTCGTCGCGTCGGCGGCGTCATATGCGTCGCGGCGTCATATTTGTAAGGCTCTGCGTCGCGTCGGCGTGATCAGGTTCTCGCGTCGCGTGGACTTCCTCCGCGTCGCGGCGTCGTTTGCGTCGCGGCGTCATTTAGATGCGCCTCCTCGTCGCGTCGCGGCGTGAATCTCCCGTCGTGGCGTCATTTTGATATATCCTACGCCCGCGTCGACGTTGCTCCGCGTCGCCCGGACGTCGCTAATCAAGCTCTGTCACGTCGCGGCGGCCTCGCCTCGCGACGTGAGGCGGTTTTAAACCTAGAATCGGTCATTTTGGCACATCTTGCTTCCACCTCACTCCAGAAACCCTAGCCCCCTGCACTTGCGTGGAGCTCCAACACGGCCCGATAGGAATCTCCTCCTTGCTCATGTGGAGCCAACGTAAGTCTCACTTTGATGGCCAGGTTTTGGACCATAGTGGCTTTTCCACCCCTGTGTGTCCGATTCTAGCTTGGGTAGATTAGTTAGGGTTTCTTTAGTGTTTTTCGTGTAGCCTAGATGTCTTTTAGGGGGTCATTTTGGGTTACCTAGCTTCATTAGGGTTTTTGAGTCCTCTGGTAGGTCTTGTGAGTCTTTAGGTAGTGTTTGAATTAATTTCTATTGTAGTGCATACTAGGTGTTTGTTAGTTAGTTTCACTTAGGATGTACGGCCAGCGAGTTGCACACTTGGCCAGTCGGACCGGCGGGCCCAGGCTCCCACATTCGATGCCTCGCGTTTTGTAAACGCGGATGCCGCGGATCGGTTTAGCATAATTTAGCCGTCCTTTATTAGGAAAAGGGTTTCACCACCCAGAAGCGATTTTCATAAAACTATCGAGGCCAAGGGTTGGCGTGCTGGCTAACCCCTCGCCAGTTGCCGTGGCGTAGTTCGGAGATTCACGTGACCTCGCGCCTCCGCGTCTCGAAAGGTCGGGTGCGAGGTGTGGTCGACCGGCGAGTCGATCAATAGCTACTATGGCCTCGAGCATATCCTGGGCCTTTGATCGACTCGCGAGCACCACGACTACCATGAGGTCATCAGGAGTGTTGACGAAGGTCGGGTGAGTGGCGGATCAATAGCGAATCACGCCGGTAAATTTGAGGCGAGCATTTTGGCACATTCCTAGGTAAGCATCCACTTTATCCTTGGCGTCTTATCTGGCCACGGCCGAATGTGTGGTGGCTGCTTGGCGCTCACGCTGCTGTTCACGGCTATCCTACAAGGGATATATGCCATTTGGCGTTGGGCGGGTTATCGAGGATGCCATCCTCCATGCTTAGGGATCTCGAAAATGAACACGGGTCATGCACTACGATCTTCGACATTGCAGAAGCAATGGGTGCTGCCAGCGACAATGAGGCCTGGCTTCATCCTATCAAGGCCATATCGATTGACGGACACTGGTGTCATGGCTTTGAGAAGTACATATTTCGGGCCATGAGCCTCGAGACGAGCGAGCTTCCGTATAGGGCTCGCTATGGATTCCTGGGTGACACCCAGGAGGACATTGGCCAGTCCTCGTCTCGACCTCCACCACCTCCACCCCAGCAGCCTCAGGCGACCGTCCCTCCTAGTCCTTTCCCCGATATTGAGGACCCGGTGCTCTCACTCAGCGGCGTTTGGCGCGTGCAGGATGAGACACGGGGGCTGCCAGTCCTCGTTACTCGGGACATGGAGCGCTGGCGTGGCGACATGTACCCGGTTCGGCCCAATCAGGCCATTATTCTGACGACGGCGGGCTATGCGAGCCCGGCTCGCGCGAGCTACAAGATTCCACCAGCCGCCACGCCAGCGGTGATCTCTGAGGAGTCCCATACCCTCTATATTTTTATTTTACCGGTGGGGACCACTGGATCTTTTTTGTTTGGGGGGGGTATTTTTGTTCGGATGACTATGTTTTGTTTATCAACGCCTTAATTGCGTTGTTTTAGTTTTAGTAGTTTTATAGTATTGTTAGTTGTTACGCATTTGGGTTGTGTTTCGTTTTTAGTATTAAATGCGATTAGTGAGTAGTGTTAGTATTTGTTTGAGTTATTGTCATCGCATATCTTGCTTATGTTGGTGAGTCGGTTGTTAGTTGTTTGTTTGTTCGGATATTCATGCATAATGTAGTAATTGCATTCAGTTGTGCCATGTTGAAAATTGAGGGATCGGATTTTGGATTGAGTTCACTTTATAGATTTGTTCGAATGCGTACATTTGTTTGATGCTCGGTAATTAGATTGAATAGGTGAAAGCGGCTAGTGAACCCCTCAGGGTAGTCAAAAACCAATTCTCAAAAGCTCTATCACATTCACATAGTGACGATCAGTATGCCTAAAGTACCGAACCAACTACTAAGTCGACCAACCTAGGGAGATTGAACCATTTGGTGATGGACACCTAAACAAAGAGAGGATTGCCATCGAGCTGACGAAAAGAAAAATACAAAAACATGAAAAAGAAAAAAAGAAAAGAAATGAAATAGGCATATGCATAAGAATAAGCGGGGGATCATCAGTCGAATCCGAGACGCGATCTGAGGGGCTATCAAAGCCTAATACTGAGCGGTAGCGAGGTCATTGACTTCAACGCCGTTACATGGGACAGAAGATGGATCATTCACGCAACCTAGGGCCATCGAGTTTGGTTAAGTGTTCGGGGTGAAAGTTTGAAGGAAACAATACTGTTGCCCTTAACGGTAGGGGAGTCACCCGATGGATCCTAGCTCTACAGGAACACTTATTCTAAAACTTCTTGGCACTAGGTCTTAACCATTTTGTTTTAGTACATAGGAAATTCTAGATATGTAGACATGAATAATTGGGTGCGTTCTATCCTTGTCTAGTTCAATTCTTCTAATAGGTGAGTTGAACTTAAGTTTGGGGAGTATCGGAACTCGAGGGCATGATGCGGAGGTCACCTACCATAGGCACATAGGGTTTTGGGAACGGCCATTGAACACTATGGGAATAGATGCACTAGTCAGTTTCACATATTTCAATCGAAGTCACCAAAAGTCAAGTATCTGTATGCCTTTATTGAACATCGAGCAAAACAGTGGGTATGTGAATCAGTCAAAAATTGATCCCCTATTTTTCAGCAGTAGCATTACTGTCTTAGTGTGAGTTGCATAGTGTCGGGTGTGTGTCCTGTCTAGAGTCGGTTCTTGCTTGAGGACAAGCAAGAAACTAAGTTTGGGGGTGTGATGAGTGCTTAAAACACTCATATTATACTCGCGTCAGTCTTGCATTTTCATGTTGATTTGGCATTATTTATATAATTTTAGTGTTAGATTCCTTATTTAGTTTTTGTTTTGGAATCACCCCGGGCATGATGAGGGCGAAAGAACAACCCACGGAAGCCATTTGGAGAAATGAGGAGCATCTGAAGTCAGCGCCCGCGTCGCGGCGTCTCCACGTCGCGACGTCACCACGTCGCGACGTCACAAAAATCTGCATCTCATCATTAAATACGAGGGGGCTCGGGATTTGGAGGGATCGGACGTGCGGCGGAGATACGGGTGGAAGACACGCGGCCACGGACACGGGGATCCTCCTTGGATCTTTGTATTAGTTTTTCCTTATTGTTTTGATTATTTTATGGATCACATGAGGATGTTCTTCATATTACATGTATTATTTCTTTCCTTCATGATGTTCTAAACTTCTTTCTAGGGTTACATCAAACCCTGTCACAGACAATGGATTAGAATTTAACCTTTCATGTTAATCAATTGTTGTTAATTTATCACATCTGCTCTATTCCTGCATGTTAATTATATGATAATATCGGTAATATTAACATACTTACAACGAAGATCAGAGATTCGAGAGATGAGGTATTCGAGGATCTCTTAGTAAAAGTAGCCTTTTAATGCGGATCGGGTAATAGAATATTCAGAACTGAAAGGTGGTTTTGGGGTTGAACATTAAGCATTTACATCTAGGAGTCGAGGATAGAGATATGCTCGATTATTCTGAGAAATAGGCGAATATACCTCGAGAGAGGATATCCTCGTAGGCAAGATCACCTCGCCATTGATATGTTATAAACAATGAATAACAACATCTTTAGAAGAATAATCCATCGAATGTGACAGGGGGAGATTTAACCCTAGGCTCCCACATTATCAATTCACCAAAACCAATAGCTTAGTCACAGTTAGTATTTAAATTCCATCTTAGAATCATTTATTCAGATATTGTCTGAAAAGCAGAACATCTGTAGTCAATTCATCTTTCCCTGTGGATCGATACTCGTACACTAGTACACTATATTACTTGAGGCGACGCGTGCACTTGCGCGTATAGGCGTATATTTTACACCCGTTTTCAGCCTGTCAGGAGCCCAGTTTACTCCGACGTTTTCAATTACCTTATCAAAACATTTTCTTTATGTTATTTCTCTTTAGGTTTTCGATTTGCGCGGAAGCATTTTCAAATGGTAGGCCCACAAACATTTACATTTCATAAAATACAATTACAATGAAGGCATTCTATGCCCTTTCAAAATGATATACAATACAAAACATTTCTTTGGAGTTCAACTATTTGTTCACAAAATATTCCATGTTCAAAAAGGAAATGATATGCATGGCGGGGTACATACTTATACGCCGCAACTTGCTTTATGACTCTGCGCTTCACGATCTTGTCTTCCTTCCTGTCTACTTGAAACCTGGGCATAGATAAAAACTATACGCTAAGCATTTTCATGCTTAGTGGTTCTACACAGTTCTATTTCAATATTCAATTCAACTTGGCATGCATTTAACATTAAACCATGCCTATTATATCAACATATACTCATGCTATTCATTTCCGCATGCTTTCAATTTACAAATCATTTACCATATCACAACATGCATTTTCAATGCAATAATTCATTTCACAATTCAATTTATGAGATTTAAGCATATACATAAAAATCCCATTTACACTCGTCAATGTTAGTTATTTCACTTTGACTATTCAATTCACATTTCTGACGAATTTTGTTTAATGAATCCCACCCTTATTATCATTCGGTAATGTGCTTACACATTTAACAATTCGATCTCCCATCATGATGGATGCCGTTTGGTGCACCCTGACATGTGGTATCACTTAAATTCCATATGCCATCAAGACAGATGTCGATTGGTGCATCCCGCCAAGTGGGACATTTCTTCAATGCCATACGCCATCATGAAGGATGCCGATTGGTGCATCCCGCCAAGTGGGATATTGGACAATTTCGGGGTGCCTTCGTGACGAATGCCGATTGGTGCATCATGTCAGGCGGTTCAATATATCGATTCAATTCAAGATGTCAAGAATTGACCGATTCGTTTACAATTCGATTTATCATTCACATTCATTCGGTTTTAAATATCACATTTCAATTCCATATTCACTTTCGTATTGTCCTTTCAAGGATATACTCAATCTATGTACTCATTTCATATACTCATTCACGTATTCATTTCATATACTCATTCATGTACTCATTTCATATACTCATTCACGTACTCATTTCATATACTCATCCAGGGTTACTTGGTAAACTACCAAAATACTTGAAATAAGAATAGAGTCAGAGAACTAATCGAAGCTGTCGGATCTAGCTTCCTTCTCTTCGATCTCGGTCCTAGGTTAGGCGATCATCACCCATCCCTAGTCAATAACAATCACGATACTCTTAGTGGATAATTAATTGTTAAACAATTTTAGTGAATTACAAGTTTATTTTTCGTTGCTCCAGGTCTTGGGTTAAGACACTAGAATGCGCCGAAGGCAGACTCGTAGAGACGATGAGAGATCTGATGTTTTCACTTACTTCTATCCTTATTTGAACCTCCATTATTCATTTCTTAGGGTCCCTAAACATTCGGGGTACGAATACGAGACTTAACGGTGCAAAATATGCAAAAATAGGGCTACTGGAAGTAGTGGTACCGGTACCACTTTGGTAGTACCGTGCAGTCATCATTACCCGGTGGAATGCCGTGCACCGATTTAGTGAATGCCGGTACCTTGCCTTATCATGGTACGATACCACTCTTTGGTCTGGTACCACCTACGAGTTTGCCGAAATGCCGAGATTTTTGCATTTCACATTTTCTTCTACAAACCTTCTCGGTCGTCCCGTATCAAAAATCCTGGAATCCACACAAAACAACTCCAAATGTGGTTTAGAATCAATAAAAATCCATTTCCTCAAGTTAGGCTTTTCACCCAAATCGAATAAAAAAGAATGAGGTTAAGGTTTTGATTTTCTTACCTTACACTCTTAAATCTCCTCTTGTATGTTGCTTGGTCTCATAGGAGCAAGAAATGAAATAAAACCAACCCAGAAAGCCACTCCTCCTTGCAAACCACCCAGATTTTCTCCCTTTTCTCCTTCCTTTCTCCCTCAAAAGCGGATTGCTCATTCCCAATGAGCCACAAAGACCCATTTTGAGATGTACTATATCCCTTAAATCCATAAGGCCTTGTTTGGCCTTTAACCCGACTAAGTGTAAGGCCATGTTTGGCCTACACACTTATTCTTATTCCTCATTTTCTCCTTTTTGGTATTTAATTCTTTATTTCCATAAGGCCTTGTTTGGCCTTTAACCCATTTTTCATTTAAGTCTCCTATTATTCCACTTTGGCCATCGTTTTATCATAAATTCACTTAGACATTTATTCTTTATAACAATTGACCCTTAGGTCCTCATTTTTACAATTTTTTCCACATTTGCCCTTTTCACTTGGGTTTTATTTCGGGTTTCCACTCGATTTCTCATTTTTAGCATATAATATTAAATCATATGTGCTCACACTTTCAATTACATTTCACAATTTATCAATTTATCAATTTTTTCGGAAAAACCTGATTTAGCTCAATTTATACGGAATATATATAATAAAATTATTATAAAAATTCTAGGAATTATTTTGAGCCGTTAAATACGCAATGTATTGTGATGCTCTGAGACGGCTCGGATGTGTTTTTGATGCGAGTCGGGAGGGTAGTAGCTTATGGTTCTCGGCAGTTGAAGAACCATGAGCGAAATTACCCCACACATGACATGGAGTTAGCGACCATTGTCTTTGCAGCCAGAGGTTTTGGCGAAGCTATCTATGCGATGAAGCGGGTTTGATGTGTTTGGACCACAAGAGTTTGAAGTACATTTTTACATAGCGGGGACCTTAGCCCAACATGGGAGTGCTTGCAGCCGGGTGGATGGAGTATGCGGAGGGGCCAAGACTGCTTTGCATTACCATCCCGGTAAGGCAAATGTGGTGGCTAATGCACTCAGTCGGACGTCACGGGGAGTGTTGGTTAATGTGGCTTCCCGAAAGTGGTAGATGCTCGAGGTTGTGGGACAGTTCGGGTTGCACTATAGGGATTAGGCTCAGGGTGCTTTGGGGAGTTTTGTGGCTACGCCAGCTCACTGTTGCACCCACAAGCAGGCAGGCCAGGCTCGACCCAGGCAGAATGACTAAAGCGGACCGGGACGTGAACCATTAAATCCATTTATCTGTAAAACACATTTCATATACTTATTTTTGATGAGATATTTAATATCCATTTAAATCATATTTATGTATCTATGAAAATATGATCTCATTACTGATACTCATTATGTATATAAAAATATACATCAATCATGGTAGAGAGCCCATCATTTGCCCAATCCCCACATTTATACAAGACGAAATTTCTTGTACTTTTTAATTCATTTACAAAATATTGTAGTTTATGTCTAAACATAAGTCAAAATATACTCTTCCCATGAAGATTTATACATCTTTGTTTGCAATACAAAACAATTACATGATTTTTTTTTTTTGAAATCGAATGTATGCATGAGACAAATCATTTACTTATACTTTGCACGATTCGACGATGACTCCGGGCATTGTGGTATTTGATCTTGCCCCTATTCACTCGGTACCTGCGTGTGATAAAACAACGCGCTAAGTATTTTCTTACTTAGTGGTTCTATGCATTTCTATCCTCATTTCAATCAAACACAAAATAATATCTTTTCGAAAAAAACATTTTGACACATTTTCAATGGTCAATGCAATAAACAATATATATATGTTAATTTTTCCATTTAAAACTCAAATTATGCATTTCACACATTTACTTATAAGTTTTCCTTTAAACGAATTTAACTATGATTTTTGGTGCATAGGATAACGGAATCACCGGCACGGTCCCGCTAGATTTGTGAAATTTAGTAAAAAAACATTTAATAACACAATACGGTCTATTTAGACTCTTGACCCCAGTTATTTACAAATTCATTTTGTGTACACTCGATCTTGTCTGTTGGGCTCTGGTCGATATGCCACTATAAATTATTTCATTCGCAGTACTACTACGTGACCATATTGGTATCACCGTCTATCGCTTAACTTGAATATGACCGGATAACATTTTCTTAAAACGCGTGTCTCAGCCATAGTAAATTACAATATTGTATATACATATATACCCTAATAAACACATTTTGATGCCCATGCAGTTTTCATGGCAATTCATTTTCAATCAATTTCCCAATCTCTTAAAACAAATTTGTTTATGGTTAAAAACGAAGCACACATGCAGTTTTCCCATGTAAATCATTTTGTTTTTTTACAAATCAATACAAGACATGATAATAAAGAAATGAGAAGAACAAACCAAAAAGGTTGTCGCTCCTTAACTCCTATCCTTGGAATCCCAATCTTACTCAGGTTTCCCAGTCACCAACCCCTAATCTATCACAAACAGAGAAAATTTCAGCTGTGCATGCTAGTGTTTTTGGTTATGGTTGATTTCTACCCAATACACCTTCACTTGTAAAAATTTTTGGGAACAAATGAGCCCTATTTTACCCAACTTCCTTCAAGTCCATTGTTCCTCTATAAATATATTTTATTCAGAAATTGGAATCATCGATTCGAGGAACCTTCCTTCAGATATGTTCTAAATAAGCAGGCTGCTCTATTTTCAAACCATAACCATAATTTTTAACAAAACGCCTTTGTAATTTAAAATGCCATGAGATCCAAATTTGGATACACTTATTTCAAGAAAATTTGTTCTCCTAGAAGTCTAGTTTATCCACAAATTTGAATTACTCAATTTGGATGAGTAATGGCCAAAACAAAAACATGGGTTTTGGAAAAATTAGACAACATCTCTCCTAAAACCCCAACATTTCCTTTATACAAAAATTCCTCAAAACAATGTCTGATTATTGTCAGATCTCTTAAAATTTTTGCTTGAACTCACTTTCGAACATATATATATATATATATATATATATATACACACACAAAAGTAGGGTTTTACCAAACTCAAACACAATCAAAGAGAGAGTTAGGAGGGTTCCTAACCTTGATCTTCTTGATCTTCACTAGCTTTCTCTTTTTCATTTTTCTTTCCTTTCTTGATCACATAGAACCTTGAACAAAATGGAGTAAATCAAACCAAATTTGGCTTCATCCCCCACACGCACCGCCTAGCTCTCCCCAAAACCAAATGTTCTTCCCCACTCTGAATGAGATTTGGTCTTATATCATTTTCATGTACAAGGCCATGTTTGGCTAAAGGCATTTTTGACTTAATTTCCCATTTTTGCATTAAAGCCCTTCATTTCTATTACATTTGCACAACAACTTATCACATTTCTATTTTGGCATATACTCTTCTTCATTTATGACCTTTGGGTCCTCATTTGACAATTACTATTTTGACCTTGACTTTTGTATTGATTCCGGTTTTATTTTTAACTTATGTTATACCCTAAACATATCATTAAGCTACTAAGGCTTAATTTGGGGGCACTAATCTACTATGCGAATTCTCACTTTAAAAACCTCTATTTTTATCACTTAAAAACAATAAAATATCGAATAAATAAAATAAAAATTTATAATAGCAGAAAATGTTATAAAGTAAAATAATAAAATGAAAAGGCTATTTTTGAGACGTTACAACCTCCTCCCCAGTTAGGAGATTTCGTCATCGAAATTACCTTCATTAAACAGTTGTGGATATTGTTGACGCATAGTTTCTTCACTTTCCCACATGTCTTCCTCAGTCTTATGGTTTCTCCACAATGCTTTGACTAATGAAATTCGTTTGTTCCTCAATTCTTTAACTTCTTGAGCCAAGATTTCTACGGGTTCCTCTTTGTAAGTCAAGTTAGGGTGAAGCTCAATAATCTCCGAAGAGACCACATGTGAGGGGTCTAACCTATACCTCATTAACATTGAAACGTGAAAAATGTTGTGGATCTTTTCCAACTTTGGAAGTAAGGCTAACCTATATGCCACTGGACCCACTCTATCGATCACTTCATACGACCCAATGAACCTAGGGCTTAACTTGCCCTTTCTCCTGAATCTCATGACTTTCTTCCAAGGAGAAACTTTCAAGAACACTTTCTCGACGATCTCATATTGAATGTCTTTTCTCTTCAAGTCGGCGTAAGACTTTTGTCTATCCACGACTACCTTTAATCTTTCTCTAATTATTTTCACCTTCTCCTTGGTCTCTTGGATCAAATCAGGCCGATTACTTTCTTCTCACTTAACTCTATCCAACACATTGGTGTTCTACACTTCCTTCTGTAAAGAGCCTCGTAAGGTGCTATTCCAATACTTGACTAGAAGCTATTGTTATACACAAATTCAACTAGAGGAATTTGTCTATCCAAACTACCCTCATAGTCGATCACACAACTTCTAAGCATATCCTCTAAAACTTGAATAACTCTCTCCGATTGTCCATCCGTCTACGGATGGAAAGCAGTGCTGAAATTTAGTCGAGTGCCTAAAGCCTCTTATAATTTTCCCTAAAATCTCGAGGTGAACCTCGGATCTGTATCTGAAATGATAGATACGGGAATCCCATGTAACCAAACTATTTCCTCACATGTAAGCTGCGCTGACTTATCAAGTGAATAGTCGGGTTCTTGCGGTAGAAGTGGTGACTTCGTCGATCGATTTTTGCCACGACCCAGGCAAATCATGTTTCTCCTGTCGAATTGCTTAACCCGACCACAAAATCCATTGTGATTAGGTCCTATTTCCACTCAGGTATTCTATAGGCTGCAACAAACCCGAAGGAACTTGATGTTCCGGATAACAAAATCCGAAACATCTCTCTTCATTTCGGATCACTAGTATGAAGTATTTAAATCCTGATACATTTTCGTGCTACCAGGATGCATAGTAAAGGATCCACTGTGTGCCTCTTTAAGAATAGATTTCTTCAACTCATCATCATTGGGTACACAAACTTGGTCTCTATAATACAAGAATCCATCTTCATTCACTGAAAAGTTAGTTTCTTTCCCCTCTCTATTCTGACTTACAATTGCAAAATTTTTCTCATTACTCTTTTGTGCCTCTAGCACTCGATTTAAAAAATTCGGTATTGCTATCAATTCCGCTACTATTGTACAATCGTCTGATAATGACAAATGAGCAGCATTCAATGCTCGTAATGTTTGTACTAACTTTCTACTAAGAGCGTCTACCACAACATTAGCTTTCTCGGGATGGTAGTCGATCACATAATCATAATCCTTGATCAATTCCATCCATATACGTTGTCTCAAGCTAAGCTCTAGTTGCGAGGGCAAATACTTAAGACTTTTGTGATCGGTGTAGATGAAACACTTTTCTCCGTAAAGATAGTTGATTCGTGCCACAATAGGGGTGCCGGAATCAACAATATTTATCTAAATTCCTCTAACTGCTTGGTAGAAAGCTCTTTGTAGTATGGGGTTCTCTGAGGTCGAACTCAAGGATGGGTTTTCTTTGCACAAATGACTAATAGTGAAGTTCAAAATGGTGAATTTCACTTTGGATTTAAGGAATTTATAAAAACAATGGGGTTTTGGTAGTGTGCATATTGATATTAAAATGAAGAAAATTAAGAAAAAGAAATCCTTGAAGCATCGGGCTCTTGGGTTTTGGAGTCACTAGGTACTAAGGCAAATTAGAGGTTCTCGGTTCCTTTTCCTCGCGTTGGGGAGGATGACCTATAGTCATTTCCCAAACCGGATCTTCATTTGGCTTTTAAAAACTAAACCTTAAAATTTTTTATTTTGAAAACACAGCATTTACAAAGCATAAATGTTCCCCGGCAGTGAACACACGTCCCCTGATCTACCCTACAGTGACTCATAGAAGACAACTAACCGAATCTCAGTGGATCTAGCAATAAGCATCCACTGAACCCAAAAAGATAGCCAAATACTAGTCAATCAAGGCATCTCAAGGGGATTTAACCTAGATTGAAAGATATAGAACACAAATACCCATAATTGCTTACGTTAAAAACAGGGGAACCAAAATCTTACCTTAAAAACGTCACCCAGTAGCCCTCCTCTTCACGGATGGAGGGGGTTTAGCCAACCATCCCTTGAGTTGTCATCCTCAAGGGATGTTTGGCAGCCGAGAAAATGGAAAAGAAAGGGAAAGAAAATGAAGCAAAGAAGAAGCGGGAAACGGGAGAGCTGAAAGCTTCTCCCGTCACTTTATTGATTGATAAGTGATCTCCTTTCTTACAACCCTTGACTGAGCTTATATACTGCTTAGGGCAAGGGAAATTACAAAAATCAACAAAAGCCGGTTAAGCGTACAAGAGACGAAAATGGGAAGAAATCAAAAAGAGGAACAAAAGGCACAAATTGACGACGGCGAGGAATTGTGGGGCACATGATGAATAGTGCCGTGAGGCGTGTAATTAATCGGGGAACATGAATTTCACAAGCTAGTTTGTGCTACGCTCCATCTTTCTTCACTTTTGCTCTTCTTTCCTTTTGGGATCTGATCTGCAACGATGAGTTCAACTCTGGTTCTTCGTGTTTGAATTGACTCGATAATTTTGGCGTGATTATCTTGTAAAAACTACAAAATTAGCCACAAAATGCGATCAGTATAATAACAGGGACCTTAATGTGAAAATCGGGTTAATTAGAATTATTAGTACACAAAAAGCACTCAAAACTTATAATAAATAGGGTTCAAAATAGCACTTTTTGGGCACTAATCAATAGTGTCTTCATATTTTCAATCTGAAACCTGATAGCGACCGATTCCAAATCATGCGTAGGAGTGAGAATTCTTTTCATGCGGCTTCAAGCGCAGCGAGCATAAACTACCACTTTACCCTCTTGCATAAAGACACATCCGAGTCCATTTAACGAAACATCACTAAAGATTACATATTCTTTACCGTAGGTCGGCTAAGTAAGAACCGATGCCTCGGTTAAGAATGCTTTCAACTTTCAAAACTAGCTTGACACTTTCCACTCCACTCAAATTTCACATTCTTCTGGAGAAATCTCGTCATAGTGGCCTGATCATAAGCCCCTTAACGAACATACATGTAACCCTGGCAAGCCACAAGGCTACAAACTTCCATGACACTTCTCGGTGGTTTCCATTCAAGAATCACTTTTATCTTCCTTGGATCCACCCTAATTCCTTTTTTCGATACAATGTATCCAAGAAAGGACACTTCTTTCAACCAAAATTCACACTTGCTCATTTTTGCATACAACTGTTCCTTTCTCAAGGTTTCTAACACTACCCGAAGGTGCATATCATGATCTTTCCGATCCTTTGAATACACAAGGATGTCATCTATAAACACCATAACAAACCAATCTAAAAACGGTCAGAAAACATGGTTCATTAAGTCCATGAAAGCCACTGGTGCAATTGTGAACCCAAATGGCATTACAAGGAACTCGTAATGTCCATCTTAATTCTGTAGTCTTATTCATACGCATCCTTAATCCTTAATTGATGATACCTAGAACGTAGGTCGATCTTCGAAAAGACACCCACACCTTTCAATTAGTCGAACAAGACATCAATTCTAGGTAACAGATACTTGTTCTTCACTGTCATTTTGTTCAATTTTCTATAATCAACACACAACTGAAGTGTACCATCTTTCTTCTTAACAAAGAGCACTAGAGCTCCCCATGGTGATACGCTCGGACGAATAAATCCCTTCTCTAATAATTCTTGCAACTGAAGCTTCAACTCTTTTAACTCCACTGGAGCCATTCTATATGATGTAATGGATGTCGGAGTGGCACTCGGAACAACGTCGATTGCAAATTCAATCTCTGTAAACTCTATTCACAATGACACTAGGCCCTAGCGAATTTGTCACCAAGATATCATACTCGGTTTCACTCTTTGGTAAACCACCTAACCTTAGAATGGAAGTACAAACATAGGAATGTGTGTTGATGCTGGATCTATCAATGCATGTACAATAGTCTCAAAGATATGGAAATTACCAACTATCACATCCGGGGCATTTTTATCTTAAACTGCCTTCATTGCATACGCCTTGGGTTGGGCACGGGCATCCTGTCTACCTATGGTCTGTGTCGCTTGCCTTGGAGCGCTCGGTGATGCAACTCTCTTGTTGTCCTTACTTCTTTTCTGTACTGCTAAAGCTATACCCCCAGTCTGGGGTGTTGTGTAAGAACGGGCTCTAGGACAATCTTTTACTTTGTGCTCATTGGATCCACAAACCAAACAACCACCTATTAGCCTCCAACAATCTCTTTTATGTCTCCTCCCACAATGTGTGTAATAAGGAGGAGATGGTCCTCTCGAAGAACCTCTGGGAGCCTTGAAACTACTTAACAGTCTTTGGTAGGAATAGTCTATCTTAGGTAGTCGAAATTTGGTCCTGTAGTGTGGTGGCCCCAGAACCTGTGGACCTCTAAACTTCTTATTCCAATGCTGATATGAACTTGACTAACCAGGGTTTTTCCTACCCTATCTTCTTTCTTTTCTGTCATACTCTTCTTTCTTTACCCTTTCAACATTTAACGCACATACCACAATCTTAGAAATCATCGTAATGAAGTAGACCACATGACATAAAAGCGGGAATATGATCATTTAGACCATCCACTCGAACTTACTACGACACTTTTCTTCCTCTGTAACTAGCATCTCTAGAGCATACTTGCTCAACCAGGTGAATTCCCTCTTATACTCTATTACACTCATCTACCTTTGCTTCAAATTATGGAACTCTCTTCTCACATTTCTAAGGTAGATACGACCCACGTATTGTTTCCTGAATTCTGCTATGAAAAACTCCCACGTAACACTTTTCGATGGTGCAGTTCTGGTCACAGACACCCACCACTGGTAAGTGTCATCCTATAGGAGTGAGATTGCACACTGTAAATTTTCCTCTAGTGTGCAATGCATTTGTCGAAGCATTATCTTTGTCTTTCAAGCTAATTTTCCGCCATGGAAGGCTCTTTATCTTTCTATCGAGAAAATCATGGTAGGTATCTGCCATTCTCTCAATTCTTTGTCCTCAGGATAACTTGGGTTGGTTGCACTGCTCTTTGCAATGCTTGAGCTATCTGTTGGAGGATATCCATAGTACCTCTTACGGCTTGTCCTGTTCATGTATCGATGGAGCACTTGCCCACCATCCACACTAGCGGGGCTATTTGGGCGACTTCCTGAGTCAACTCTGACCCCATGGTGGCTTAAACTTTCCATGCTTAACTATTAAGACCGACAAAATCCGCATCAGAGTCACGTCATCCTTTTATATGCAAATGCAATGCATGTCACACGTTTCAAAATCAATTTATAGAATCGCCTAAACCCTAGGCTCGTGCCAAAATAACCAAATAAATTGTGCGGACTCAGCAGGCAGACGGTACGGGTGGGACAGGGGCGCAGAGCACTAAATCCATTTCTGCGCCAAAACATATTTCATATGCTTATTTTAGAGGATATTTTTTGTATCCATTTAAATCATATTTGTATGTATGAAAATATGATCTCATTACTAATACGCATTATGTATATAAAAAATATACATCAATCATCGTAGAAAAACCCGTCATTTGTAATTCCCACATTTACTCACAAGACGCCATTCCTTGCCACTTTTCAATTCATTTTACAAAACATTGGTTCATGTCATTACCCCAAGTAATAAAATTAAAAATATCTCTTCCATGAAAATTTATACATATTTGTTTGCAATACAAAACAATTACATGATTTCTTTTATTGAAATGGAATGTATGCATGAGACGGAGCATTTACTTATACTCTGCACGATTTGACGATGACTCCGGGCTCTGTGGTCTTTGATCTTGCCCCTATTCACTCAATACTTGCGCGTGATAAAACAACGCGCTAAGCATTTTCATGCTTAGTGGTTCTATACATTTCTATCCTCATTTCAATCAAACACAAAATATGTATATTTTCGAAAACGACATTTTGACACATTTTCAATGGTCAATGCAATAAACAATATATATGTTAATTTTTCATTTAAAACTCAAATTATGCATTTCACACATTTACTTATAGTTTTCCTTAAACGAATTTAACCATGACTTTCGGTCGTAGGATAGCGGAATAGCAGAGTGCGATCCGTTGGGCTACAAGTAGGTAAAAAGCATTTAATAACCTGATGCGGTCGGATTGGGTTACGGATCGGTATCTGCTATGCAAATCATTTCGTTCGCGTGTTAACTCTACATTGACCCTTATTGGTATACCAATCTATCCTTAACTCGAACATGACGGATAACATTATCTTAAGGGCATTAATACTCAGTCATAGTAAATTACAATATTGTATATACATATATACCCTAATAAACACATTTTGATGCTCATGCAGTTTTCATGGCAATCCATTTGCAATCAATTTCCCAATCACTTAAAACACATTTGTTTATGATTAAAAACAAAGCACACATGCAGTTTTCCTATGTAAATCATTTCGGTTTTTTGACAAATCCAATACAAAGCTGCAATAAGAAAAGAAATGAGAAGAACAAACCAAAAAGGTTGTCGCTCCTTGACTTCTATCCTTGGAATCTGGATCTTACTCAGGTTTTCTCGTCACCTACCCCTAATCCATCACAAACAGAGAAAATATCAGTCGTGCATGCTAGTGTTTTTGGTAAGGGTTGATTTCTACCCAATACACCTTCACTTGTAAAAAAATTTAGGAAACAAATTAGCCATATTTTACCCAACTTCCTTCAAGTCCATTGTTCCTCTATAAATCTATTTTATTCAGAAATTGAAATAATCCAGTCGAACACGAAACTCAAGGATAATATTCTAAACAAGCAAGGCTACTCTATTTTCAAGCAGAGCAGACTTTGCCACAAAGCGAGAGAGGCTTCACTTTGACGAATTTTTGGGTCAAATGGGATCCAAATTTGGATACACTTATTTCAAGAAAAAATTGTTCTCCTAGAAGTCTAGTTTACCCAAAATTTGAATCACTCAATTTGGATGAGTAATGACCATGTTATGACCAAAACAAAAATATGGGTTTTGGAAAAATTTGACAGCATCTCCCCTAAAACCCCAACATTTCATTTATACAAAAATTCCTCAAAACCAATCCTAATCAAAGCAAAAAGGCTACTTGAACTCTAACTCAAACATATATATATATATATATATATATATATATATATATATATACACAAAAGTAGGGTTTTGCAAACCCAAACACAATCAAGAGGGAGTTAGGGGGTTCCTAACATTGATCTTCTTGATCTTCACTGAAAACTCTCTTCTTCCTTCTTTTCTTTCTTGATCACATAGAACCTTGAACAAAATGAAATCATCGAACCAAATTTGGCTTCATCCCCATAAGCCTTATGTACTAAGCTCTCCCCCGAAACCTGATGTGTTCTTCCCCCTTTACAAGACAAGATTTGGTCTTATATAATTTTCATGTACAAAGCCATGTTTGGCTAAAGGCATTTTTGACTTAATTTCCCATTTTTGCATTAAAGCCCTTCATTTCTATTACATTTGCACAACAACTTATCACATTTCTATTTTGGCATATACTCTTCTTCATTTATGACCTTTGGGTCCTCATTTGACAATTACTATTTTGACCTTGACTCTTGTATTAATTCCTGTTTTATTTTAACTTGTGTTATACCCTAAACATATAATTAAACTACTAAGACTTAATTTGGGGTGCACTAATCCACTTTGCGAATTCTCATTTTAAAAACCTCTATTTTTATCACTTAAAACCAATAGAATATTGAATAAATAAAATAAAAATTTATAATAGCAAAAAATGTAATAAAGTAAAATAATAAAACGAAAGGCTATTTTTGAGACGATACATTCCCTACTGAGCAGAGTGATCGAGTTCTAGGGATAGGAAACAAAGATATTGTCCATCAGGGATCGGGTGTAAAACCCGGGTAAATTTGATTTTTCTTTTCCAAAAAATGGTAAAATGGTAAATTGTCGTTCCAGTACAGGCTACAGACCTGAAGTTTTCTAGATCTTGGATGATAAAACGAACCTAACCGTAGGATTTGTTTCATGAAATTTAGTTACCTAGACGAGTTTTATCGAATTCCGAGATAGTTGGATTTGTCACGATTTTTGTGACGTTGGGTGCCTAGTGGACAAAACAAATAAAAAAGAGGTTTTACGAAAAAAATCTCGAAAGTGGAAAATAAATTAAGTAAATTTCATTTAAAATAAATTGAACTTAGAAGCAAGATGAAATAAATTTTTTCGGGGCAAAAACGGATTCGAATAAGTCAAGGACACATGGCGCAATGTGAGCCAATTATCCTTAAGTGACATATAAGACTAAAAGAGAGGGGGTGTTTGGAAAAACACCTCATTCTGATTTTAAGTTACAACCGGGAGGAAGAAGAGAAAGAGCATCAGCTTCCTCTCTTGATCTCGGAGTTAAAGCTAATGGAGTCGTCCAAGTCAAGAGTGAAAGTCCATTTACTCGACGAGGGCTACGCATACATACTAAAAATGAGGGATTTCATCGAAGATTCAAAGGAGAAGATTTCGGGAAATCAAGGATTTCGGGCTAGGGAGGCTTCCTACCCATGCTACTACGCTTCAAGAGGTAGGGATTCTTCTTACTCTAGTTTATTTCCACTATAAGGGGCTGATTTCAGGGAAAATGTGGTATAGAGGTCCTAAGGCCCTATTTGGATGATTTAAGAACTGTTTAAAGTCGTTTTTATAGCTTATTTGTGACCAATTTCGTGGCCTCATTTGTGAAGTGTCCATGGCATGCTCAAAGCATGGCTTAAGGGCTGTTTGGCTGAAATCCTTACCCTTAGAGACTGTTTGGTTGTATTAAAACGGTTTTAATGGCTGTTTTACGATCCAGTTGTGGCTGGCTTTGTAAATTATTTTGTAATTGTGTGTAATATGTCCCAAAAAGTGTTTAGGGACTGTTTGGGATTAAAAAGAATAATTTGGGATGTTAAGGGCCAGTTTAGCCAATTTTGAGTCCCCTAAAAAAATTTTGTTCCTGAAATTACACACATACCCCTACAATCTTATTTATTTTTCGAACCCCTAAGGTTATGTTCTCTAACACTAGTGTTCTTTATTTTCTATACACATCCTTTCATGCATATATTTCCCACAATTTGTAACACATTATCACACAACTTATTTTTATTGTGCACGACAATTCATAAAGTACTGCGTAGTCACAAAGGTCTAAACCCATCCCATCGAGCCTAGGTATTCGTATACCTTTGCTCTGATACCAAACTGTGACACCCTAAAATCCGGGGGTCCATTGATCATTCATCAACTTGCGGAATACCTGTGGATATCGTATAACTCGATATCACACCGTTGTGTCCCATTTACCGGGACTCATTTATCCATATTTAAGTTAAAAATATGAGAATAATACGCCATCTGATTCGTAGAGTCCAGTAAACCCTCTTACCATTTTACAAACTTGACTATATTGGCAATAGTCAAGAATTTAATTACAATTATTTATGCAAGTGCAGCGGCTAGAACAAGTTATTCGAGCACTTTAAAATAATTTATCAGTGCATGTTGGCGCCTTGCGTCTGTGCGGTCGAGATGAGGAGTCGTCGTGCATGGCACATGCTTAAAGGGAGTCCACTGACGGGGTGGCTTGATGCCAGTAAGGATAACTCTACGAGGGATTACTCCCTTTAAGTGCACATGCAATGTTCACTTTCGACATTTCTCATTCACATTCCAACGAGAACATGCCAATTCTATAGATCTACAGTACCATCTCATGAAATGAAATGACTCATTATCATACCCACATAACTCTGAGTCCTCCTTGACTCCCTCACATAACCTTTAAGCCCATGTGTGATAAGCGAGTCATTAGGATGACATTCAATTATCATTTTCAAAATAAATTTTATTTGTTTATAAACCAAAAGTTTTTTGGATGATACATCACAATGATCATTTTATATTCAAAATCATGCACCTTTTTGTGGGTTTTTTGGTGTCTCACCGAGGGCTCTGCAAACCCAGACACTTTTATGACCTTTCACTAGTGGGGACTATGTCTAGCCATAATTAGCGGGCTTTTCACCTGAGGGAGGATCTATCCCTTCTTGCTGATACCCGACACATGTTTTCTTTACCATTTTAATCAATCGTGCAACTCTGTTGGATGTTGTCCCATTTACCGAGCCCACCTAATCAAACACCAAACGTAGTGCCGATTTACCAACCATGCACTCACACCCATTGCATGTTTATACCATGTCACATATATGATGAATTCTATATGGACAACTCCACTCATGCACATCACCAATGCATCATGAACAATTATATCAATAAGCATATAACGTCCATACAATACTTCATTCATGTAAATATATCATGAAATCATATATCAACATCAACATACAACATGTCATTCCATATTACACAAAAACACCCTCACAATCAAGCCATAATAGATCATAGAATAGTTCTAAACTCAATTCAGAAACTAGTCCCCTAATAGTCCCAGCGGACACAAACCATTAAGCGACCTAATTTTGGAGTCTAGGAAATGGACCATAGCGGAGGTTGTACAGGTCCAATTTGGGTGATTCAAAATCCTACATCAAGTTTACAGATGCCGTAATAATTTCCATGCAGAACACTAATCCAAATTCCCTCTTTTTCCCAACCAGAAATCAGTCCCGAAATCTGGACAGTGTATGGGGTCAAAACAGGGCAACTTGTAGTAGTCCAGGAAAATGGACCATAACTCACGTTATAGAGGTCCAATTTGGGTGATTCAAAATCCTAACATCAAGTTCACAGATGCAACTACAATTTTCATGAAGAAAACTAGTTCAATTTCCCCATTTTTCCCTACCGAAAATTAGTCCCTAAATCTGGATAGTATGTGGGGTCATTTTCACATCACATGTCAATACAATAGAACACTTGGTGCAACAATCAAATTTTCAGTAAATATGTGAGCACCAAATGCCATCCACTAGAATATGGTCAGATGCTAGACTCAAAGATATTTCCATAGAGTCCAAGAACATGCGAATCGAAGTTCGGACGAGAAAAATATGGTCGTTTAAAGTTGGAGGCTTAAATGGGTGAAGGGGCTACGCAATTGCTCCAAAACCCACGCAATTTCGTACCCGAGGCTGCAGTTTTGAAGCCCAGCCACGCAATAGCATGGCTTCCACACAATAGCTTGCCCGAGAACATTATGGGTAGCTATTGTGCGCCTAGAGCCTGACTACAAAACAAGCTCCTTAAGCAATACCCGGCAGTCCCAGTAAAACCACAAAACCGGTTATCAAGAAACTGTCCAAATTAAAGCCACAAAACATGCCATAACATGGCACAAAAACCATCCTAAACTAAGCCTAAAATCAGCTTCAAAACAATCCTAATTCAGCCCAAAGATAGGAATAAAATCAAAATAGGAAGAATCTCTACCTCTTGGAGCATAGGAAACACCGTTAGGAAGCTTTAAAACATCTCCTAACCCAAAAACTTTGATTTTCCCCAAATCTCCTCTTTTGAATCTTTGGTGAAATCTCTCCTTTTTGGTGTCTATGCGTAGCTCTCGTCGAGGTGATGAACTTTAGTTCTTGCTTTAGCAATTCAGTAAGCGATACCGAAATACTTGAAAAGGAACTCTTAGCTTTTCTATACTCTTTCATGTGCTTCTATCTCCTCTCTCTCTCTCTAACGTTTGAAGAAAAAAAAATCAGAAATTGGAGATCTTTCCCAAATGATATATTTTCTCAATTTTTATACTTTGAATCGTGGCTCCGCGTCGCTCCGCGTGTCTCCTTACTCGAATTACATTTTACTACTGAAACAATTTATTTCATCCCGGTTCAAGTTCAAATTATCTTATATGAACTTTCTTTAAATTATTTTACAACTTCCAAGATTTTCTTCAAAATTTTCATTTTTTAGGATCCACTGGACACTCATCACCTCGAAAAAAGTGAAAATTCTTTTCTATTTCGAAATTCGTCTAGGTAACTAGATTTCACGAGACGATTCCAATGGTGAAGTTCATTTCATCATCCGAGATCTAGAAGATTTCAGGTTTTCAACTAGTACTATAGAAACAAATTACTGTTTTGCCATTTTTTTGAAAAATTGAATTTTCCCGATTTTAGTGCGGTATAGTACAAAGCGGGAAGTGAGCATGCGGAACCCGGTAAATGGCACCCGATAGACATGAGTGAAATTGTCACTAAACAGACGTACTAATTAGTATGAAACAGACGTGCGAGGTAGCACAAAGCAAGAGTGCTAAATAGCATTAGTCCCTATTTATTCACTATTTGATCTTAAGCAGACATACAATTATATGCGTTTTAGAGCATTTTATTCAGGTCTTAATAACATTCATGTAGTTGTGTGACTGATGAGTCTCTTTTCCAGGCTATGACGACCATCCGGAACATGGTTCGCGAGCATAGGGAGTTTTAATCTCAGCTATTGCGGCTTTATGCCCAATCAGCCGTTTCCAAGCATCAGGACTTGGACGCTTCTTTGACCAAGGCAGAGTCTAAGGTGAAATATTGGAAGCAGGAAGCCCAAGTTGGTGTGGAGAAGATTGAGCGGGCGGAGAAAGAGAGGGATGAGGCCAAACAAGAGGCTAAAGTGGCTCGTTTGGGGGCCATGGCGGTGGGTGAGGCCAAGGCAAGGGAGGAGGATGACCTGGCTAGGATGCGAGATACCTTGGCGGGTTCAGAGGAAGACATGTGAGGGCTAGAGGTTGAGGTGGCCCGCTTGATGGTTGAGCGGACGTCGCTCTTGCTGGAACTCTAGGCATCCAAAGACGAAGTGTCATCTCTCCATTCTCAGGCGGGATAAAGAAACCATGGTGGAAGACTACTAGAAAGCCTTGGAGCAAATTTTCGCCTATGGCTACGAATGCTGTGTGTTCAAACATGGCATCCACAACAATCGACCAAGGATTTTGGATGGCATGCTTAACTCTACCAACCCACTTCCTCCGAAGTTTTTTACAAATCTGGGCTGCCCCCCCGGCCCCAACACCCGTCGAGGCCAAGGCTGCGGAGGTTCACCCAGATGAAACGACGAAGGACCCGGTGGAAGGCACCGTCGTAGAGGTGCAGGGCTGACTCTTTCGTTCAAATTAGTTTTGGGTCATTTTTTATAGATTTTATGGGTCTTGTTGCTTTGCCACCAGATACATATCATCCCTTATGACATAGCGCATTGTCACAGGAGTCATGTTTAATGAGAAGCCTTTTGTGATGGAAATAATAAGCTCCTTTCCTTTATTTGAAAGTACTATGAAGTCAATAACCATGTCTGGATTTTTTATGTACCAGTAGGACATCAACCATATCTGGACGGTTAAATATGCCAACAGGACAACCACCATATCTGGACTTTTTATATACCAACAAGACATCAACCATATTTGGATTTTTTATGTGCCAATAGGGCATCAACTATATCTAGACTTTTAGATGTGCCAACAGGACAACCACCATATCTAGACTTCTTATGTAATAGCATGATATCAACCATGTCTGGATTTTTTATGTACCAATAGGACATCAACCATATCGGGATTGTTAAATATGCCAACAGGAAAACCACCATATCTGGATTTTTTATATACCAGCAAGACATCAACCATATCTGGATTTTTTATGTGCCAGTAGGGCATCAACCATATTTGGACTTTTAGATGTGCCAACAAGACAACCACCATATCTGGACTTCTTATGTACCAGCAGGACATCAACCATATCTGGATTTTTTATGTGCCAACAAGGCATCAACCATATTTGGACTTTTAGATATGCCAACAGGACAACAACCATATCTGGATTTTTTAGATATGCAAACAGGACAACAACCATATCTGGACTTTTAAATTTGCTATCAGGATCACAACCATATCTGGACTTTTTAGGAAAAGCAATTATAGGTTGTAAGAGGAAATGTGTAAAGAATAATCTTTGATTTATGGTAATATCCTCAAAGAATACACTACTGGTAGTACTTCTTAAGATGCATGGCGTTCCATATTCTGGGAACAATAGTCCCGTCTGGCTTGCTCAACACATAAGACCCGACTGTCCCTACTCGGACCACCATGTATGGTCCTTCCAAGTTGGCCTAAAACTTCCTATCTGTTGGGTTAGCCGTGTTTTCAAAGACCCTTCTTAAGACTAACTCACGGCTTTTGGTATGCGGCTTCACAGTTGTGCGGGTTTGCGACCTCTGCTGGTATGATGCTACGCACATTCTTGCAGCTTCCCGAAGTTAGATGCATTTGTGTCTAAGTCTTTGGTTATTTCTTCGGCATTTGCTTCCTCATAAATTTATGTCCAAATGGTAGGCATCCCGATTTCCGTGGGGATGATAGCCTCCATCCCATATGTAAGGGCAAACGAAGATTCCCTTGTCGGCTTCAGACTAGTTATTCTGTAAGCCCATAGAACTCCTGGTAGTTCCTCTACCCACTTTCTTTTGGTCGAATGCAGGCGTTTTTTGAGGGCTAATAGGAGAGTCTTATTAAATGCTTCCACCTGGATGTTGCTCTGTGGGTACCGTGGGGTCAGGTACAGGTTTTTGAACTTCAATTCGCTGCAGAAATTCCTATATACTCGGCTATCGAATTATGGCCCATTGTCGGTTACAATAGATTGGGGTATTCCGAATCTACACAAAATGTCTTTCCATATAAATTGAATGACCTCTTTGTCTTTGATGGATGCGAAGGCTTCGGCCTCTATCCATTTGCTGAAGTAATTGGTGGCAATCAGTAACAGCTTCTTCTAAGCTTGAGCAGTAAGCAGTGGCCCAACTATATCAATACCCCATTAAGGGAAGGGCCAGGGGCTTGTTATGGTTGTCAAATTTTGGGTTGGGAGCTTTGAGGCGGGATGCATCATTTGGCGGCGAGTCACAACACAGCATGGTGGTGGCATCTTGCACGCATGGTGGCCAGATAGTAGCCTTGGGTATGAGTTTCCCATGAGGCGGCGTCACGCCACTGGATGGTTTCTGCATATTCCATCATGGAGTTTTGCCAATATATACTGTCTCTGTTGGTGAGTAAGACATTTAAGATAGGGCCCGCCCAGGGACCGCATATATAACTGATTGTTAATGAGGAAGAACCGAGCTGCTTGGACTTAGATCTTGTGAGCTTCAACTCTGTTATCAGACCGGTTCCACCGAACTCAAATAGCGTATTAGGTCATCGAAGAACCTCTGTCTAACT
This sequence comes from Tetrastigma voinierianum, assembly GCA_016808115.1. Taxonomy (NCBI): domain Eukaryota; kingdom Viridiplantae; phylum Streptophyta; class Magnoliopsida; order Vitales; family Vitaceae; genus Tetrastigma; species Tetrastigma voinierianum. The sequence continues at coordinate 706,062 of JAEQBH010002845.1, read as the reverse complement.
CGTTTACACAGTTTGGTAGTGATCGACGATTCTGGTAGGTAGTACACGGGGAGGAGCACTGTTTCTTTTATTAGTAGGGACACGATTATGGCTACCAAAGCATCTGCCTTCTCGTTAGAATTTCTCGAGACATGCTCAATATGTGTGAAGCTTCTAAATCTGAGTTATTGAACTCACACTATTACTTAGTCATCTTGACTTGGTCCTTGTCTCTCATATTCGCCCAGTTTACTGACGATCACCAGTGAAATTAAGCTTCTTATGATGATCTTTTATGGGGACTCACGGAATTACGAGGTTGAGCCGAGATTGCCTCGTATTCGGCCGTTGTTAGAGCGGGGGAAATCCCGAGAAGCGTATGGCTGTTCTATTACTTCCCGAGTTGGGGCTTCAAGTTCTGTTGGTCAGGCTCTTAATCTTGTCGCGGCGTCATCCACATTCAGGATCCACCAGCCAGAATTATCTAACTTCATTTCCTACTGAGGAACCTCTGCTAGAAAGTCAGTCAATAGTTGCCCCTTCATCGCCAGACGAGGTTTATATTGAATACCGAACTCACTCAACTCAACCGCCCATAGAGCCATTCACCCCGACAAATGGGGCTTATGTATAGTGGTCCTTAGAGGGAGGTTGGTGAGTACAATGATAGGGTGCGCGTGGAAGTAGGAGCGGAGTTTTTTAGCAACTACCCTCAAGGCCAGTGCCGCCTATTCTAGATGAGTATATCAGGTTTCGCCTCAGACAGTGATGAGTGTCTAAAACACTCAAGCCATACCCGCGTCTTTACTACGTTTTAGTTCTATTTTATATACTAATAAGTGCATTATTGTCCGATATCTGATTTTTGGGTCTCTTGTGCATTGCAGGTGAATATGGTGGTTTTCAAAAGCTTTTTGGAAATGTGAAGAAGAAAAAGTGAAGACCCAGTAGCAACGTTGCGATGTGCCAATGTCACGAAGTTCTAGCGTCGTGATGTTGCAGCGTCAGCGGCGTTTGGTTCTTTTCAGTTTAGGAGTCGAAAGGCAACAGCATTCGCGATGTCGTAGCGTTTAGTGATTCTGCGTCGAGATTATAAAAAGCACGAGACTGATTTTAGATATTGATCGACATCTGAGCGAGTGGGACCTGAGTAAGACGACCCAGAGATCGTAAAAACTTGAGTCTTTGTATTTCTCTTCTCAAAACTATCAATGATTTATAGAACTATGCTTGTAATAATTTTCATTATGTTCTAGATTTATTTCTAGGGTTTTGTTGAACCCTGCTACAATTGTATGGATTAGATTTTAATTCTAGTTTGTTCAGTTCATTCATGAGTTATATCGATTTGCTTTATATATGTGGTTTATTTTCATTGTAATGTCCGGCTAACATTGACATGATCTTGCTGGGTATCCGAGATCGAGAGATAAGGACTCCTAGGGATGCGGTAGAAGACACTTAGTGATCGTGGGTAAAAATATCGATTCAGGTGTGGCGATTAGGTTTTGAGCATTTAAAGCATTTCGGGTCGGGGTCGGGCGAGAGATACGCATTTACTAGCAAAATAGGCATATATACCTTGAGAGAGGATATCTCGTAAGCACGATCACCCCGTCAACGAGAATTCGTTAATAGACTGAATAATAATTTATCTAGGTAATAATCCATCAAATGTGGTAGGGGAGTAAACCTAGTTTCTAAAAAAGTAATTTCACAAGTTATTTAGATTTAGTTTTAATTCTCTACATTAATTAGAAATTCATTAAGATTTTAAGTCAAGATAATATTATAGGGCCAATTCCTGTAGTCAACGCACTTCTCCTTGGGGATTGATATCCGTACTTAGGTACACTACATTACTTGATACGACGCATGCACTTGCGCACATAGGCGCTTTACCCAGTTTATACAAGTCACACATCACGCTTTAGCGTATGAGTTTAGGCGCCCATTCTTTGGGGAAAAGTTTCGTGTTGATATTGACAATGTTACTAGATATTACCTCGAATTTTATTTTATTTTGCTCTATATGCGTTGTAATTTGTCTTTGCGCTTGTGCACACAAGCAGCGTTATTGCAATGTATGCGAAGATCGGGTCAAGTCAACTACTTCGCTTGATCCTAAAACTGAAAGAACCTTACATCATCATGCAAAGAAAACAAAGATAAAGGCCACCGTGAAACTGATAAACCACGTAGAAATCAATGAAGGCAAGATTAGACCAAGAACAAAACGAGCCGCAAGGTCATAATGGAATGAATGTGATGAATTTATGTCAAGTCGTTTATACAACCAGATAATCCATTTATGTTGCTAGAAAAGTTCACCTTGCCGCCTACTATTATTCAGTCTACTATTCCGAAGACCACCCATTCAGGCAAACAACTTCGAGTTGAAGGCATACTACCTTGCAGATGCTTCAAAACATTATGTTCCACAGATTGCCAAGTGAGAATCCAAATATGCATCTAACCACCTCATCAAGTGACACAACTGGCGCACGGTGGGTGACAGAAGAGGTGCTCGGGATCGATTGTTTCGCCTCACTAGGTGATAGAGCTAAACACTGCCAACGAGCCGCCCACCGGATTCCATTACTTCGCTGAACGACTTGCAAAAGTTCCCGACAGTTCTTCCGTCACAAGATTGCAACCAAAAAGAGATCAATACTTTTAAACAACTAAAGGGAGAGAACTTAGCTAAAGCATGGGAGAGATTTCATGAATTGCTAAGGAGGTGTCCACACCACAGGCTGACCAGATGGATGCAAGTCCACACTTTTTATAACGGTCTGAGGGATGCAACCGCACAAATATAGATGTCTTCGCAGGGGTGCACTAATGAAGAAAACTACAGACCAAGCATATGAAATCCTGGAGGATGCAGCTACTAACATCAATTAGTGACCTAGGGATAGGATTACACCGGGAAAGGCTACAGGAGGTACAGATAACAAGGTCCTTAGCAATTTGGTTACTCATGTCGTGCAACTCACTAAATAGCTCACTAAACAACAAGGTATAGTAAATGTCGTTCAAAACTTGTACCTACGGAGTTGGCGCACCAAAGGACAACACAAGAGTATAGAATGTCATTCGGGATAAAGAACAAATGAAAGATGCCCAAGATGTGTCGAGGTTTAATCACCGCAAATAACAAGGTCAATATGGGAGCAAATTATCGAACTTAATCGAGCCAATGGTGGCGGCCAATGGTGGTGTAATAACGAGCGACGAGGAAATTATGGATGGGACAATCTAAACAACATGCAACCACCCCGAGTGAGCAAACTGCCACCAGAGAAAAAAGTGGATTTGGAACAAGTCCTTACTCAAATGCTTGCTTCTCATACCGCCTTTATGAATGAGACAAAGGCGAATATGCAGAACTAGGCCACCCAGTTGAACAATCAAGCAGCACAATTAAGAAACCTAGAGGTGCAAATGGGTCAAATAGCTAATCTACTAATTGAGCGTGAGGTTCCTTGCCCAGCACGGTCGAGAGAAAACCACTGGGGTGAGAAGGTAAGGAACATGTTAAAGGCTATCACGTTAAAGTGGTAGAGCTAGCTACGAGGGCCACCACCCGAGTAGTAAGAAGAGGAAAGGCGAGGTAGTGGAACAATTCGGACCGAAGATCGAGGCAAGGGAGCGATCCCAGAGAGGAGAAAGCGGCGAGACACGGATAGGAGGAAAGAGACTAAGAAACAGGCAGCTACAGCTGAACCCTATGCACCAGTATCATATCCCTAGCGTTTGAGGCAAAATAAACTGGATAAGCAGTTTACTAAATTCATGGAAGTGTTTAAGAAACTGCATATCAACATTCCATTCGCATATGCATTAGAACAGATGCCCAGCTACGTCAAATTCATGAAAGATATACTATCCAGGAAAATAAGGTTATCAGAATTTGAGACAGTGAATCTTACTAAGGAGTGCAGTGCTATACTTCAGCCACAGAAGATGAAGGATCTAGGCAACTTCACAATCCCCTGTAAGAAAGGGAACTTGATCTTTGAGAGAGCCTTATGTGACTTGGGAGCAAGTATTAACCTCATGCCTTTATCCATTTTTAGACGGTTGGGTTTAGGTGAAGCTAGACCTACTACGGTCACCCTGCAGCTAGCAAATAGATCATTGAAACATCCTCAGGGAGTGATAGAAGATGTGCTAGTAAAGGTAGAAAAATTTATCTTCCCAACTGACTTCATAGTGTTAGACATGGAGGGAGATTAAAAGATACCCATCATACTGGGCAGACCATTTCTAGCAACTGGTAGGGCTATGATTGATGTGCAAAAGGGAGAGCTGAAACTAAAAGTACAGGATGATGAAGTCAGATTTAGTGTATTTAATACGGTGAGGCATCCAGCGGAGAGCGATGCATGCTTTATGATAGAGGCAGTAGAGGCTATAGTGCCTAGCTAGAGTGGTTTGACTGACCCTTTGGAGGCTAGCCTTGTGCAGAATGCTAAGGAGGAACTAAGTGAAGAGGAAGAGTATGTGAAGTGGATGGACTCCTTCTAGCTGAACAGGAGGAAGTATTATGAGCGGTTGGGGAGATAACACTTTCCGAGACTTGAAGTGCCTCGGTTGACGACCACCACAATTAGGCAAAGCCACTCCTAGTCACTTGAGGTATGCATTGCCTAGGGGAATCCTCGACCTGAGTTATCATATCAACATCTGGCGGTGGAAGAAGAAGATTTTGAGAATTAGCCGAGATCAAGAAGACTCTTTGCTCCAGGTGGTCTTTAGGCGGTTGAAGGGGGATCTGCCCCTCCGTCATGTATGCCTTAGGATCTGATAGAGGGATGGGCCTGGCTTAGTTGGTAGGCTCATGAGGAGACTAAACCGAAATGATGAGTGGTAGAAAAGTGTGAAGTGGTTAGATGCGGTGATCTGCCCCATCTCGAATGGATTCGGTAGGTAAGCCCGAGTCTGAGTTGTCCTAAAAATGGAGGGGACCCCCATAGTGAGCCTGATGAGAATAACACCTTATGCAGCACCGAATAGTTACATGGTGGAGGATTTGCATAGACTACCGGAAATTAAATAAGGTAACCAAAAACGATCATTTTCCACTTCCATTCCTAGATCAGATGTTAGGCCAGAATTTGGCATAGCATGAATATTCTTGTTTCTTGAATGGTGTGAGTTATAATCATATCACTATATCCTTACTGGGAGGACCCGAGAAAACAACATTTATGTGCGTATGAGTACATTTGCTTTTAAGTGAATGCCGCTGAAATTTATGCTTATACTTAGGGCATGTTTTAAGTCTTTGCATGATGGCCATATTCTCATAAATTAGAAAACAATTGAAGTATTCATGGATGATTTCTACATTGCTAAAAATCCTTTGATAATTCTAGAGAACTGAGACAAACAACGATAAGATGTGAGGAAACCCGACCTTGTCTTGAGTGGGGAAAATGCCACTTCATTGTGAAGGAAGGCATTGTACTGGGGCACCGGATCTCAGAAAGAGGAATCAAGGTAGATAAAGCGGGTGGAAACAATAAGAAGCTCACGCCCCATCTTCAGTGAAAGGAATAAGAAGCTTTCTAGGTCACACAGAATTCTACAGGAGATTCATAAAGGATTTCTCCAAAATAGCTAAGCCCCTATCGAATCTACTTGTTCAAGGAGCACCCTTTGAGTTTGATGATCAGTGCCTTAAAGCGTTCTTGTTTCTCAAACAAAAATTGGTATCAGCACCTATTGTAGTAGCACCGGACTAGAATATTCCTTTTGAACTAATGTGTGATGCGGCGAACTCTATGATAGGGAGTGATCTTTAGGCGGGAAAGAACATTTCAGGTTATCTATTATGCGAGTCGGACGTTGATTGGTGTGAAACTCAACTATGCAACAACTGAAAAATAACTTTTGGCTATTGTGTTTGCATTTGTGAAGTTCTATAGCCCTTAATTAGTAACGAGGGTAATAGTGCTACTTAGGCACCGTTCAACCGTAAAGCACTGATGACTAAGAAGGGCTGGCAAGATTGATAAGATGGGTGTTACTACTCCAGGAGTTCGACCTAGAAATTAAAGATAAGAAAAGGACTGAAAATCTAGTAGTTGACCATCTTTCATGATTGGAAGGGCCGAGTAAAGAAATTCATATCAATGATGATTTCCACGATGACCCGGCTCTTAGCGATTGAAGGCAAATGCCCGATTACCATGGTTTAAAGTTTGTGAACTACATGGTAGAGTGCTCCCAATTTAGTTATGTCAGCCAAAGAAGAGATTTTTCGCCACAGTTTAAATAGCGCTCCCCGGAGGAACCCATCTTGTATAAGCATTGTGCTGATCAGGTGATAAGAAGATGTGTCCCAAAAGAGGAAATATGAAGTATTCTAAATCATTGTCACGCTCTAGCATGTGGGGGGAACTTTGGGGGAAATAGGACAACTGTAAAAGTACTTCAATTGAGATTCTATTGGCCCACCTTATTCAAGGATGCACACCATGTTGTGTCCACTTGTGACAAATGCCAAAGAATGGGAAGCATACGAAACGAGATACGATAGCCTTTCTTTACTACTTTAGAGGTAGAGTGGTGGATTTTGATATCAGGATGGATTTATGGGTCTTTTCCTTCATCTTTCCAGCCTTTGTACATTCTCTTGGCGAAGTAATTACGTTTCTAAATGGGTGGAGGCCATACCTACCCCAAACTAATGATGCGAAGTGGTAGCAAAACTTTCTCCGCGATCGTATATATTCATGGGTTCGAAACTCGAGGCATTGATCACGAGATAGGGAACACATTTACGCAGTAACAAACTTCGTTGACAAAGTGTTAAGGAAATATGGTGTCAGAGCATCCAGTTGCGCGCATACCACCTGAGACTAATAGCCAAACCAAAAGTGTGTCGAGCAGGAGAAATCAAATCTATCTTAGAGAAAACAATCAATAGATCGAAGAAAGATTGGGCGAAAAAGATAGATGATGCGCTCCAGGCATATAGACTAGCATTCAAGACACCATTGGGAATGTCACCATTTAGGCTAGTGTTCGGGAAAGCGTGTCACTTGCCGATGGAATTGGAGCATAGAGCATACTGGGCAACTAGGCAGTTGAATATGGATAGTAAGATGGCCAGCGAGAAACGCATGTTGCAGCTCATTGAATTAGAGGAGTTTCGTAATGAGGCATACGAGAATGAGAAGATATATAAATAAAAGACGAAAGCCTGACACGATAAGCATATTCTGAGAAAGGGTTTGGAGTCGAGATTGACGGGTCCTCTTATTTAACTCATTTCAGGCTTCCGGAAATTAAAGTCAAGGTGGTCAGGACCATTTACTGTGACTCAGGTTTTTCCGTATGGAGGAGCGGAAATTATGCACCCAAAGAAAGGAACCTTTAAAGTTAACACACAACAATTGAAGTCGTACTTTGGGGGCGAGTTTCATGCAAGAAAGCAGGCCATACATCTTAGCATACCAAAAATAGTGCCATAAGGATTTCTTGCAGTCCTGTAATCTCGAGAACATTGAGATTCAGGGAAGTCGAGCTAACGACATTAAACAAAGCACTACTTGGGAGGCAACCCAAGCTTTTTGATGTTTTTCTTTCCTTAGTGTAGTTTTGAGTGTTTTTGGTTTTTGGCATGTTTTTTTGTTTCTTTCCGTAATCGAAATTGTTTGTCTGTTTGTTTCCAAGACACGAGATAGCAGTGGCAGTAGATAGCTAGTTCGAAACTCATTCAGGAGTACTAAGGTTGGAACTTCATTTAGGAGTTTTCTCAAACTTAAGTTTTGTAAAAAATTAAAATTGACTCTCTGTGCGTCGTGACGTTGGGCGCCCGCATTACCAGCGTTACGCGTCTAGCGTTGAAAAATTCAAAAACACAAGCCTCTGTAACATCGCGACGTTAGGTTTCAACATCTCGATGTTGGTAGACCACATTTTGGAGAACGTCGTGACGTCGGATTTCAACATGCTCGGGAACGTCGCGACGTTGGATTTCAACATGCTTGAGAACGTCGCGACATTGGATTTCAACGTCGCGACGTTGGCTTAAGTGACTCTCGAGAACATCGCGACGTTGGATCCCTAATGTTGCAACGTTGAAACTTGCACCTTCTGGAACGTCGCGATGTTGGATCTCAACGTCACGACATTGGCGTAACTCGGAGCGTCGCGGCGTTGCCTTGTTTCACCGAACGAGAAGCGTTCATTCTTCTTGTATCCACAAGCCACGAGGAACCCTAGGTGCTATATTTTGCGGATACCTGAAAGCTAGCATCAGGCGTCTGGCCCGGTCACAAAACCCCAAGCCCTAGAACGTTCCTAGACCCAAAATCACTAGTGCTCACCTTAGTTTAGAGATCCTACTTACGGTTTGGGTTTCAGGTAAGAGTGGTTCATATTCAATTTGTATTGAGGTCTTTGGGGTCATTTGTGCTAGAGAAGGCACCTTAGGAGTGTAGTGATCATAGCAACCATAGGATAAAGTCACGACCACCATCTCAAAAGTGCAAACTAGGTGTTCGATAGTTTGCCTAAGTGAGTTTTGCTAGGCCTCATTGAGCATTTTGGTTGAGCTGCATCATACTGGTGTTAGGAGGCTAAGAATAGGTGAGCAAAGCATAGGCAACCATCTTAACTTGGAGCTCTATAGAGTTCCTGATGTCAGAAAAGCCAAAAGATGAGCTCAAAAGAGTCAGTGAAGTGAAGAGCCTACACATAGTTATGATCATGAAAATTTTGTCAATGAGGCATGGTAGGGAATTGACCTCATCTCGAAAGAATAGGTCCTTCATCAAGGAGAGAGGCTTCACCACCCAGTGACTTCTTTCGTAAAACAATTGCGAACAAGGGATGCGTGGTACTATATACCAACCTCAGGAGCCCGGGTCAGCTTAGTGTGGTATGAGATTTACTACGTAATCTCGCCTCCCATGTACTGAAAAGGGTTCGGGTGCGCGGGGTGTTGGTAGACTTTAGTACGAAGTCAATCAATCAGTACTATAACCTAGAACCGGTTAACCCTAAGGCTTATGATAGGCTCCATGAGCATCCCAACTACCCAGAGGTCCTTAGGATGTTGACCAACGGACATGGTGAATGGAAACTTAACAATGAAGGGCCGCAGCTGAATTGCATGAGGCCAAATTGGCCTACATTCCTAAGGTATGACATCACTTCATCACATCGCGTCTCATTTCGACGACTAATGTGTGTGAAGTGACGGCCAAGAGGGTCGTGCTCAATTATGCCATTATCCAGGACATTCCATTTGATTTTGGGCAGGTTATAGAGAATGTAATCCTCTATAACAAGGATGCAAAGATGAATCTTGGGCACCCCTTCCTTATTTACAATACATCCTCTATAACAAGGATGCAAAGATGAATCTTGGGCACCCCTTCCTTATTTACAGCTTATGCAAGCAAGTCGAGGTGCCCTTAGAGGATAATGAGGCTTAGATACACCCAATCAAGGCAATCATGGTTAAGAAAGACAAACCGTGTGTACTAAGGCCAGAGGAAGTGTACGACTCGAGAAATGAGCCCTCCAATGAGGATGAGCTTAGAGTGTATTAGTCTAGGTTTGGGATCCCAATAGACACCCAAGGAAAAGCCGAGTAGTACTCCACCAACCCCCACCATCACAGCCATTTCCGGAGGAGGACCCGGTCAATCCTTCCACTACCCTGGAGGACCAGGTGCAGGACGTCACTACTCGATTTGATGCGTACTGGGATGAGACCCAGGAGCACCGGATCCTTATTAGCTAGGATACGGATGCGCGACGATATGGCTGCAGTCATACTGTGAGGCGCCATCCTCTGCCTTAGCAGTCCGTCGGGCGACTTTCCCTCTCGCCTTTCACATGCCACCACCACCACAGTGATCCGGGCAATCACAAAGGGACTTCACTCCACCCTCTCTTGCTATTCTAAAGACATTGGGGACACTGTCCGCTCTTGTTTGGGGGGTGTGGGTGATCGGGTTGCTTTTGTGTTTACTTCTGTGTTTTTTGCTTTAGTGTGTATGTTTCTATGCTTACTTATGTGTTTTCTGTTTAGGGTTTCTTTGGTGTTTATGTCGGTGTCTTCTGTTGTGTCTGTTTTTGTGTTTATTTATGCATTTTCTCGCTTATCAGTTCCTCGCTTTCGTTTGTCTCTGGGTTTTAGGGTTGTGTTAGGTGCATGTGTGAGTGATGTCATGATCGCTAATCAAGTGATCCCTTTACATTCTCAATCTTTCTTAAAAAACACAAGATAAATCAAGAAAGGATCCAGGGGTTGTTGGGATGCTCTGGGAATTACATGTTGGATAGGTAGGGGGACATAGTGAGTCACCTCCTGGGTGTTCAAGAAACCAATTCCCGATTAGTCTACCCTACCCACACACATGTGATCTCCAGGTATGCCTAGGCTCCAAACCCGACTTACTAATGTTCAATGAACCTTGGGGGTTTCTAAACACCTAAGTGATGCGACACCTTAGAAAAAGAGGATTGCAATCAAGCCCCGGTTAAGTAAAAAAAAAGAGCACGATCAAAAAGAAAGTATGAATATAATAAGTGGGATCTTCTAGTAGGAATCCCGGGCACAATCCGAGGGGCTTTTCAAAGCCAAATGCCCTGAGCCAACTGGTTGGGAGCCATTGACTTCACTTCTCGTTAGATGGGACAGAGGATGGAAGTTTCCTCTATCGCCTGGGTCTTTAGGTCGGGCCGAGCGTTTTAATGCTTCTCGAGGAATCAATGTCTGTGCCCTTAACCAACTAGTCGAGTCACCAACAAATCCTCGGCGTAGTTAATTCAACATAAACTTACTACACTAGTATTTCTTTCATGAGTAGGTAGGTTGGGTTTGAATAAAAGGGTGCGTTTTATCCTTCCGTATTAGACTCTCCCAACAGTGCAAGTTGAACTCAAGTTTGGGGGTACCGGAATCGAGTTATATGTTAGAGATCATGTATCAAATGCACATAGACTTCTTGGGAAAGGCCATTGAAAACCTAGGAGGTTAAGTCACTTGTTAACCGAACTGTGTTCAGCTGAATTCTTTCAAAAGTCGAACAACTTTAAGGATCCTCTGAAATTTGAAACAAAGGGCAAGATTTGTGAGTTGGTTCATTTTGATCCTTCCTTTTGGCAACATGTGCATCACACTCATGTCGTTGAGTTTTAGTATGTTATTTTCAGGTGTCTGTTTAGAGTTAGTTTCGCTTCGGGGGACAAGCAAGAAGCTAAGCTCAGTGTGGATGAGTGTCTAAAACACTCATGTCATACCCACGTCTTTACTACATTTTAGTTCTATTTTATATACTAATAAGTGCATTATTGCCCGATATCTTATTTTTGGGTCTTTTATGCATTGCAGGTGAATATGGTGGTTTTCATAAGCTTTTTGGAAATGTGAAGAAGAATAAGTGAAGACCCAACAGCAACGTCACAACGTTCCAACATCATGATGTTGCAACGTCGCAACGTTTGGTCAACAAAAGTTAAAGTCAAAGAGCAGCTTAACTTCGCAACGTTGCAACATCGTGACGTTGTCGCGATTCCTACATCAAAATTATAAAAAGCGCAGGAGACCCAATTTCCGAGATATCGAGCGACGTACAGACGAGTAGCGAAACACGAAGCAAGACCAACCTAAGAGATCGTAAAAACTCGAGTATTTGTATTTCTCTTCTCAAAACTATCAATGATTTATAGAACTATGCTTGTAATAATTTTCATTATGTTCTAGATTTATTTCTAGGGTTTTGTTGAACCCTGCTACAGTTGTATGGATTATAGTTTAATTCTAGTTTGTTCAATTTATTCATGAGTTATATCGATTTACTTTATATCTATGGTTTATTTTCATGGTAATGTCCGACCAACATTGACATAATCTTGCTGGGTACTCGAGATCGAGAGATAAGGACTCCCTGAGATCTGAGTAGAGCAACACTCCCAGTCAATTCCACACAGATATCCGTTCCGGAAGAATGATTAGATTTGAGCATTTAAGATTTCTGCCCAAGGCTCCGGGGCATAGATGCGCCCAACCCTACTAGCGAAATAGACGGATATACCTCGAGAGAGGATATCTCGTAGGCACGATCACCCTGTCAACGAGAATTCATTAATAGACTGAATAATAATTCCTCTAGGTAATAATCCATCAAATGTGGCAGAGGGAGGCAAAACCATAGTTTTCACAAGTTATTTAGATTTAGTTTTAATTCTCTACATTAATTAGAAATTCATTAAGAGTTTAAATTCAAATAATATCGTATGGCCAATTCCAATAGTCAATGCACTTCTCCCTGTGGATCGATATTCGTACTTAGGTACACTATATTACTTGATACGACGCTGCACTTAGCGCATAGCGCTTTGAATTCCAAATTATACAAGCTTCACACATCATGCTTTCGCGTTTATCGACAAGGACTCGCTATAAAGAATATGGGTCTCGCCTGTCAGTTTTCAATAAAGTTGCACTTACCGATACGTTAACAATTTATGTAAAGATAAAGGCCTCCACTTGGCTCTGCCAACTGCACTCAGGGTTCGAAGGAGATATTGCTCGATTGATGCAGTGCCTAGTCATATAATCTTGATTCCAATCTAATCGATAGCTTGGGTAAAAGAACGGCCTAAAATGATCTATGAAGTCGAGATATGAGCCAGCCCTAGGTCGCCAACCACCCGCTTAGGTCACAAATTCCCTTTTCTAAAAGTGGGTGCTTAGGACTCCATTATGGCCTTGAGTTGGATGGGATTAGCCTCTATCCCCCTCTGTGATACAATAAAACCTAGGAATTTGCCCGAACTGACCCTGAATGCACATTTCAAATGGTTAAGTTTCATGCCATGTCTTCGTAATAGTTCGAAGGTTTCTTGCAAATGCATTGTGTGGTCGGGGTGTTCTTTGGATTTTACGAGCATATCATCGATATAAACCTCCATAGATTTACCTATCAGGGATCGGAATACCTTTGTCACCATCCTTTAATAAGTTGCCTCTACGTTTTTTAAGCCAAACGACATTACGCTAGGAAGCAAGACAACCCCGTGGGGTGTGATCGGTTGTTTTCTCCACAGCAGTGCATAGAATCCGGGTGATATTCCTGGAGAAGGCATCCGTAAATGACAGAATGTCATGCCCTACGTCAGATCCAATAACTGGATCTATCCGAGGTAAGGGGAAGTTGTCCTTAGGACATGCTTCGTTGAGATCAGTGTAGTCTACACACATGTGCCACTTACCACCCCTTTTTCATACCACTACCACATTCGCTAACCATTCGGGATACCTCACTTCCCTTATAAACCCTATTGCTAGAATATTGTTTACTTCCATATAAATAATCTAATGTCTGGCTTCTTTGGTGGAAACCGCCACCCTTTCGCTTTATCGTTTGGTTTCGTGGAGAGGACGTCACTTATGAGAAGCCACCGGTTTATCCCACCATATCATATAGTGTCTCTAGTCAATACATTAATGTCGTAGCAGCCAATGAAATATAACTATGCTTTTTCTTCATTGGTCAGGAGGGAGCTTGTGACGCCCCAACTCGGCATAGGATGTCAAGTGAGGGTCACTCTTTTTTTTTTTTTTTTCTTTAAAACTTATAATCTTTACACTTAAATATTCATATAATGTTAAACAATTATACTTGTATTACATTCTGTAGCAGCGGATTACAAAATATATATACAAGCTCCATATATAGAAATGTTCAACATTTACAATATTTACATTGGTTACAAAATTTCATATACAAAATATACCTAAAGGTCTTCCAGTGGGCACCTATTGATGTGTGGCCTTGATCGCCGTACGCGATTGCCCTGCTCTCTCGATTTCTTCGTACCTACACCTGACAACACCCGCTAAGCTTTACGCTAGCTGAATATGACTTATTAAGAGTCACCACACTTCTATACAATTGCATATAACACATATAACATTTACAGATTCTTATCATTTCTCATATATATATACTTTTCATAACCAGTTTCATTTCTTATCATCTTCCATATACTTTTCATGTAATTCAGACTTTTACTTTTGTTCTCAGAATCAGATACTCATCATCACATGCTACTATGCTTCTCATATCATGTCATGTATTCTCTACACTTCCTCGTGATATACCTGTCATTTTCTTTATACTTCATGTCCGCATAAACCTTAGAAGTGGATACAGGAATAATTATAATCCATGAAAGGCCCGATACACGATTCATCGTAGATGAAATGCTGGTCCATGAGGGCCGGCGCTCAGAATATATTATACCCGAAGATCATCACCGCACGGCATAAATGACTCTATTCCATGAGGGCCCTGAGGCGTCAGGTGACCCTCCTTTTCTTGGTCACCGGATCCAACGGATCTATGTCATCGAACCAAACTGGGCCCTCGATATCGTAATCCTCAGATGTCAAGTATTTTATTTTCCTAATAGGTACTTATAAAATGAATAACTAGTGGTACTTATGTTTACTGTTTTTCATGTTTTCGATTAATATTATGAGTTCCCATCTTATCAAGCTATCTATTAATGGATTCGACCAATGGGCTTTCCATAAGAGTCCAAGAACACCCGTGACCTGAAGTTCGGACGAAGGAGATATGACCTTCCGAAGTTGAGGTCATACGTAGGCAAATCCGACGAGTCAATCTCGAGGGACGAGCTGACCTGAAGTGACGAGCCCATATATCACCTCGTCAGGCATCTACATCTTCCCAGGAATATAGATGGATTCGACTCAATGGGCTTTCCATGTAGTCCAAGAACACCTAAACGGAAGTTCAAACGAAGGAGATATGATCTTCCGTCAAGGTCATGTGTAGTCGGGCCTTGACGAGTCGACCGACTGACGAGTCAAGACCGGCGACGTAGCCTCAGCCCTCGACACTCCTGCCTGACACATCTAATATCTTTCTCAGCATATGGATGGATTCGAATTAATGAGATTTCCATGTCCAAGAACACCCAAACGGAAGTTCAAACGGCGGGAGATATGACTCTTCCGAAGTTGAAGGTCACGCAATACCTCGACGAAATGACCCGAATCGCATCAAGCGTAGATTTGAGCAATCGGCTTCGAACAGCACCGCTGATCGCACCGCTGACGACCACCGCCGACGACCACCGCTTCACACCATCACGCGGGACGACCACCGCCGACGCACTACCGCTGGATCGACCACCGCCGATCTAACACCGCTTGACCTGGCACCACCGCTGGGCACCAACGCTTGACGACCACCGTTGACTAACGCCACCGCTGACGAATTAACGCTTGATCGATCACCGCTGACACCACCGCTGACGAATTAATGCTTGACGCCTCTCCCAGCTCGACCGTTTTGCAGTGAAAAGACCATAACTCGCTCCATAGAGTCCGAATTGAGAAATCTGTGCTTCAACATCAAGTTCATTGATGTGGTTACAATTTCAAAGAAGGACTTACTGCCAAATTTTTTATTTGACTTAAAACCCCACTCTAAGGTACAAATAATAATCTGAACTGGATTTAATCGACCCAACCAGATTTAAATGGACCTGACTTTCGTAAAAGGACCATAACTGTCTACAGAGGTCCAATCGAGAAATTAAAGCCTAACATCAAGTTCATTGATGTGGCTACAATTTACTAGAAGGACTCACTTCGACTCCCCCGTATTTCGACCCAAAACCCGTGCTAAGTTCTGACACGCATACCGATCAAAAATAGGAATTTTCCGGTTTCAACTTACAACTGTGACCCTTCTCAAAACACATATCTAGGAGCCTTAGAGCTCTCCTCAACTCAACCCTACACGAAATGAGTTTGGGAGTTTCCAAACCCAAACCATACACAAAACAAAGGGTTCCAAACCATGTATCTATACCCGAATTCCATACAAATACTCAAATTCCATACAACCTAAGACATGTATCCGTACCTGTGATCTTCTTCCTCTTCTTCTTCTTCTTCCTTTCTTCTCTCTTCTCTCTTGTCCGTATTTGCTCTCCCTTTCTCCAAGACCAAAATAAGATATTTCTTTTGGTCTTATCCCCTTTTTATTTTACTTCGTCCTCCAACTCTTATAATATTTGCAAATCAATTTATAATATTTTTACAATAGCCTCAAATCTTCTTTTATTATTTGTAATTTAACTTATGTATATTCCTACTTTTGTTTTTATCTTTATTTTATTCAATAAATATAATTTTTTACGTTTATTATACCCAAAACACGTTAAACTGTTAGTATAATTTTGGGTGTTACAAACTCTCCCCTTAAAAGGAATTTTAGCCCTAAATTATACCTCGATTCGAAAAGTTGCTGATACCGTGGCTCATACTGCTTCTGCCCTGGGCAGCCTTCTTCTACCGTGGTGTTGCCAGAGAACTTTCATTAATGGTACTTTGCTTGTTCCAACTGTTTCACCTTCGAGCCGTAATGGCCTGCCTCATCATATGACAAATCTTCAGACTTCAGATTTCAGACTCTGCAGATAGCACCATCGAGCCGTATCTCCCTACATCGGCATTACGAAACACATCGTACTCGCCAACTCCGTGGAGTGCCAATCGATAAGCCACAGTGGCCAATAATGTTCAAACTATGGCCTCAGAACCTCGACTCAACTCGCCTTTCTCGACCAAAACCCAAGAATTTCCTCCATGGCGATACCTTAAGAAGACCTCATTCCCACTTTATATTCAATATCTCTCCTTTAAAGCTGGCATACGACTTTGTCTACTACTAGTCACTTTAACCTCTCACGAATAACTCAGACTCTCTTCTCGTATCTTTACTATGTCCGGACTCCACGCTTTAGCTCATTCACCCCGTCCAACACATGAGTTCTACATTTCCGCCATACAAAGCTTCATGGTGCCATACCACTGCTTGATCAAAATCATTATTATAGGCAAATTCCCATCAATGGAATATACATATCCCAACTTCCCCAAAATTCCATAACACAAATCCTCATACCTTCTTCGAGCACCCGAATCAATCTCTCTCGATTGTCCATCTCTGCTTACGGATGGAATGTCGTGTTAAATTGTAGCCTGTGCCTAAATCTAATCAATTCCTTCCAACTCATAAATCGCGATCTCTTATCCCGACACACAATAGACAACAAGACACCATGCAATCAACTTCATCTACATATAACTCACTTAGTCGATCCATAGAATATCAATCCCCGACCGGGTATAAAATGGGCCGACTTTGTGAGCCTATCTACAATCACCCAAACAGTCATGTTTTATCAGGTGAGGAACCGACACAAAATCCATGGTACGTTATCCCACTTCCATCGAGGAATTGAAGGGGGATTTAATAAACCATATGACTGGTGTTCGCTTTGACTTGTCGACACGCCAAACACTTAGACACATATTCAACATCTCTTTTCATTCCTTTCCACCAATAAAAACTGCTTTCAAGTCCCGGGCATCTTATTCTCCAGATTTGATGGTAACACCAGATACGAGCCTCAACAAGAACTTTTCTTTAGCTCTTTTATCATCCGGCACACATAATCTATTCCGAAATACAAACTTCCAAATTTTCTTCTAAAAACTCTGGCCTTGTCACCATCTCTAACCATCTCGTAAATTTTTCCCCGTAACCTTTCATCATTTTTTCTCGCGCATCTATAATCATTCGCTTAAACTGCCGCGCCTAGTCGAGCCAACATAGCCCACTCATCTCCTAGTCTCCAATCACCGCTTCTAGCTGACATCGCTACCACTGCTTTTTCTCGACTTAAAGCACCCGGCTACTATATTAGCCTTCCGTGGTAACCCATGAGGCCATAATCCTTAAATAACTCTAACCACCTTCTGTCTCTCAAATTTTAACTCTTTCTCGCGTTAGTACTTCAGACTCTTATGATCTGCAAATTCTACACTTTTCCCGCATAAGTAGTGTCGCCATATTTTTAAAGCAAACACTACCGCAGCCTAACTCTCTAGGTCATGAGTGGGATAATGGTTCATGTGGCTCAACCTGGTCTCGGACTTGATAAGCCACTACTTTCCCATCTTCAGATTAACACGCATCCTAAGCCACGCTCAAGCATCACTATACAAGGTATACTCTTTTCCCGAAGAGGTCACAGACACTGGTAAGCCAACCAAGATTCCTTCAACTCCGTTAAAACCATTCCGATTACATCTGCCCGTTCCACTCAAACTTTATTCCTTTCCCGAGTAATCAAGAAAGGAGAAGCAGTGACCGAAAAGCCTCACAAATCTTCTATAATAACCTCGTTAAACCCAATAAACTTCTCAATTTCTGCTACATTTTGAGGTGATTTCAAATTCACAACTCCGTCTAATCTGTAGCAGATCAACTCTTATACCTCAACAGACACAATGCCTAGAATGAAACTCCTTTTAGCCAAAATCACACTGCAGCTAGTATATAACTTCTTTTCTTAATGTCTCCAAGACTATTCTCAAAAGTTGTTCATGTTCTGCATCCCCAATACACCCGGTATTGTCAATAATAAAACCACAACAAATTGATCCACATGTATTCCGAAAAACCCTATTCATCAAATCCATGAATGCTGCCGGTGCATTAGTCAACCCAAATGGCATGACCAAAAACTCATAATGTCCATATCGGGTTCTAAATGCAGTCTTCGGCACATCTCCTTCCTTTACCCTTAACTGATAATACCCTGATCGCAGGTCTATCTTCGAAAAGACACCCGCTCCTTTCAACTGATCAAAAAGATCTTCAATTTCTGCACGGGTACTGCTTTTCACTGGCCACCTTATTAATTCGATAATCGATGCACATCCGCAGTGCCATCTTTCTTTTTCACAAATAAACAAAGTACCCCAAGGGCACCGGGCTCTGATAAACTTTATCTAAAAGTTCTTGCAATTAACTCTTTAACTCTTCGCATCCGGCTGAGCCATCCTCGCACTAAGTGTCTCTGACATAGTGGACTGCTCCTGTACAATTTCTATGGCTAAGTCCACCTCTCTCATGTGGAATACCTGCACTCTTCGTGGAATACATCCGAAATTCCTTACTACCGGGATCTTTTCTACATCAACTTGACCTCAGTCAAGTATCAAAGCCAAGAATGTCTCACATCCTTTCCTCATAATTCTCCCAACAGATAATGGAGACGACATTAGACATTATACTTGGATCCAATGCCTCAGACTATTACCCCGCTCCGTCAGAGCATCTCAACACTACCGCCTTTATCCACACCACGATAGTTTCTAAGTGCTTGCCAACCAATCCATTCCTAGAATCAAGTCAAACTCTGAATGGGTAAGGTTATCAAATCAGCTATAGAAACTCTTTGCTCAGATAACAATGGGACAATTTCTGAGCGTTATTCACACTCCACCAGCCCCAATCCACTAGTTACATGCATGTCATATGCTAATTTCTCCATCAGTTGTACTTTGTCAAATACATGCCCATGCACACATATGAAACGGAAGAGTGATCCAGGATCAATCAACGCATGCACCCTATATCATATAAAGAAACATAACCGCTATAACTCTGTGAGCATTCGATCCTCACGAGCCTCATAGCATACACTTGTCAGGCCGTAGGCATAGGATCTACCCACTGCTTCCGACACTATGCCCCCTCGTCCTCTTGGCCGAGATGGGCCACCACGAATCCCTACCATCGAACACGAGCCTAAGTGAGTCACAGATCTTCCTCCCCGCCACTTCCTTGCAGCCGGCTTCACATCCCCAACCCTGGGACACAGGCTTTCAAATGCTCAAGGCTTCCACACCGAAAACACCTCCTGTCAATATCCCGCAAACTCCCAAATGCCTTTTATGGCACTGAGCACTGAATTTCTCCCCGTCCAACTCGCACCTCTACCCGTACTACATGTTACATCGACCTTGCCTTCTACCCTCGGGTGCTGAACTATATTCCGATTGGAAATGAGATTCTCTAGCTCTTTTTCCCGAGGAGGACGAAGCTCCTAGAAAACTTTCTTCAAATCTTTCTTGTTGCTCGCTTATCTCTCTACTTTCTTACTATACTGGACCAACTGGTAAAATCCACCGTTCGAGAGAAGTCATAAAGCAATAACTCTCTTTGATGGAATCATACAACCATCCTCACTGTTTACACCGAAATGCACCCTGAGGACCAATTCCTGCATATTTACTTAAGACGGGCTAAATTCTTCATTCACCACCTGATAAGCCTCATTTCAAATTCTAGGAACCTGCTTTCCATTCGAACCCTATACATCTCAAGAATATACTATTCCGAACTCGACAAAGAACTCCCAAGTCATGGATTTGGAATCCTCGATCTCGGGAGCACTAGTTTCACTCAAATGTGACGCCTCACCCCGTACAAGGAGACTCCGCACATGATGCCTCTAACCTGGAGGACATCTAACCTCTTCTAATACCCTTTCTAACTTTTCTAACTAATTTCGTCGACTCTTTCCATGTCAATCTACGGAATTCCTCCATTCCGCGTCTTCATCGTGTCTACTGAGCTTTGGTGAGTGGTCAATTCATCCAAAACCCGAGCCATGTCTTGCGATATTCTCAAAGAAGGCTTCAGGCTCCATTAGGTACATTACTTTCCGAAGGTTCAGAAGTCGATAACCCTGATCCATTGGGTTAACACTCAAAGAACTTCTTCGACATCCACATCAGGCCCACACATTACTACACACAGCTTTTCTATCATATATATTCTATTCCAGAGCCACCTAAACCTAGGTTTTTCCAAACAAAACCTAGGCTCGATATCACTAAACCGTGACACCCCAATCCCAAGATGTGATGTCAAGTGAGGGTCACTTTTTTTTTTTTTCTTTAAACTTATAACCTTTACACTTACATATTCATATAATGTTAAACAATTATACTCTGTATTACATCAGGAAGCAAATGGGATTATAAATATATATAATAGCTCCAAATATGGAAATGTTCAACATTTACAATATTTACATCGTTACAAAATTTCATATACAACACCTAAAGGTCTTCCAAGGCACCTATCGATGTGTGGCCTTCAGATCGCTGGGATGTGGATTGCCCCGTTTCAATTTCCTTCTGCACTCACACTGATTGAACACCGTACAAGCTTTACGCTTAGTGGAATATGACTTCTATTAAGAGTCACCAGCTACTTTCTATAATCGCATATAACACATATACATTTACATATTCTTATCATTTCTCATATATATACTTTTCTATAAACTTAGCTTCATTTCTTATCATCTTCCATATACTTTTCTATGTAATCTTTGCATTTTTACTTTCGTTCTTGTAATCAGATACTATCATTTGATGCTAAGGTTATGCTTCTCATATCATGTCGTGTATTCTCACACTTCCTTTGCATATACTGTCATTTTCTTTATGTTTCATGTCCGCATAAACCTTAGAAGTGGATGTGAATACTATAATCCATGGAGGGTCCGAAGGCGCTATATTCATTGTATGAAACAGCTGGGTCCATGAGGGCCCGAAGGTTTATTCACTGGGGGAGGAAACAGTTGGTCCATGAGGGCCCGAAGGCTGTAATATATTAATATACCCGAAGGTATCACTATCAGACGAGATGCTGACCTATTCCATGAGGGCCTCAGGCTTCGGTGACCTCTTTCGTTACCGGATCCAAACAGGATCTATGTCATCGACCAAAACGGGGCCTCGATATCAGAACTTGTATGCTGCAGACTTATTTTTCCCTAATAGGCATTTATAAAATGAATAACTATGGTACTTATAGTGCCTACTGTTTTTCATGTTTTCTGGAGCTAATATGAGTTCCCATCTTATCAAGCTGTCTATTAATGGATTAATGACTCAATGGGCTTTCCATAGAATCCAAGAACACCGTAATTGAAAGGTTCTGACGAAGGACATGACCTTCCGTTTGGAGCGCCATCACTGCAGTAACCAAGAGCCGAATTGATCGACGAGCTGACCAAGTGACGAGCCTATCTACTACCCGGGCCAGCATCTACATCTCCTCAGGCATTGTTAGATGGATTCTTGACTCACCGCCCATAGAGTCCAAGAACACCAAATCGAGTTCAAACGGAAGAGATATGACCTTCCGAAGTTGGAAGGTCGCGCGCAGCTAGCTTCTCGACTTAACCGACCTGGATCGACGAAATGACTCGATCGACGAGTCAGACCGCGACGAGCTCGAACCGACACCCTGGCCTCGACATCTAATATCTTTCAGCATACGGATGGATTCGACCTAATGGATTTACGAGTCCAAGAACACCCAACCCGAAGTTCAAACGGTGAGATATGACCTTCCGAAGTTGAAGGTCATATGCAACACTCGATTTGTACCGACCTAAACTCGGCATCGTCGACGTTAATCGCTCGACGAGCACCGCCGATCTGACCACCGTTGACGACCAACGCTGGACGACCACCGCTTGACGACCACAAGCCGATTCACCAATACTGACGACCACCGTTGGATCGACCACCGCTGACACCATCGTTGGACTACCACCGTTGATCCACCACCGCTGGACGCACCAACGCTTGGACGATCACCGTTGGACGACCAATGCTTGACCCACCACCGCCGACGACCACCGCTTCACCACCTCTCCCATTTGACTATCTCAGAAAGAAAAGACCATAACTTGGCTCATGTGAGTCCGAATCGAGAAATTCAAAAGCTAACATCGTTCATCGATGTGGCTACACTTCATAAGGACTTACTACCAAATTATCTTTATTTCTGACTCAAAAACCCGTTCTAAGGTACAGCTAGTTGACCCGAACTGGATGAACTGACCCAACCAGATTTAAATGGACTGACCTCGGTAAAAGGACCATAACTTGGTCTACAGAGGTCCAAATCGAGAAATTCGAAAGCCTAACATCAAGTTCATTGATGTGGCTACAATTTACTAGAAGGACTCACTCTGAATCTCCTGTATTTCTGGACCCAAAACCCGCTAAGGTCCGGCCACGTATACGATCAAAAATAGGAATTTTCTGGTTTCAACTTACAACTGTGACCCTTCTCAAAACACATATCTGGTGAATGCCCTTGTGAGCTCTCCCCTCAACTCAACCCTACACTCGAAATGAGTTCGGGGAGTTTCCAAACCCAAACCATACACAAAACAAAGGGTTCCAAACCAGATCTATACCCAATTCCATACAAATACTCAAATTCCATACAACCCAAGACATGTATCCGCACCAAGCATCTTCTTCCTTCTTTCTTCTTCCTTTCTCTCTCTTTCTCTCTCGTCTCGTATTTGCTCTCCTTTCTCCAAGATGACCAAAATAAGATATTTCTTTTGGTCTTATCCTTATTTGATCTTATCCCCATTTTATTTTACTTTGGTCCTCCAACTCTTATAATATTTGCAAATCAATTTATAATATTTTTACAATAACCTCAAATCTTCTTTATTATTTGTAATTTAACTTATGCATATTCCTACTTTTGTTTTTATCTTTATTTTATTCCGAATAACATACCTTTACGTTTATTATACCCAAAACATTATAAACCTGTTAGTGATAATTGGGTGCTATGTGAGCCGATATAGGTGAAATTTCTCACTCATCTAACCTACTTCTTCCAATGGGTCCACGCCAAGTCTCTTCCGCTCGATTTCACAGATATCAGGATTGTTATGCACGTGTAAGATCGTCCGGGGAGGTCAGTTCAATCACACTTCCCTTCTCTCGTTTCAGAGTCACCGATAAGATTAGTCTCAGCCCAACTCGGCTACTAAAAAGATTGACTTACCCTATAGTTGTCAAATAACTTACCATTTGATGGTATGTTGATGGCACGGCCTTCATGGAGTGCAGCCAGGTCCAGCCCACCATGGTATTATAAGGCCCCAAGTCTTCGACTATTGAGAACAAAACCCGTTGAGTGACTGGCCCGACTTTCACAAGGAGTGTGACATCTCCCAGCGTGGTTATAGTTGCCCCGTTAAAGCTAGTGAGGATTCGCCCGACTGAATTTAGCATGCCAAGGGAAAGCTTCATATGTGTGGAGGCTGGGAGTTGCAGCAAGTCTATCGCACTACCTGGATCCACTAGCACCCTATGCACACCAAAACCATTAATACAGAGGGTGAGTACCAGTGCATCATAATGAGGTACAATGACTGCTCCGCTAATCGGAGCAAAGGATACTGGATTATCTATCGCTCTGGGCTCAGCCGCCTTTATGAACCGTGATTCACCTCGCCTCGACCGTGGCCAATTCCGACGAAGTTTCTTTTGCTGTGGCTGATTGATACCGATCATCCGTCATGTCCCAAGATATACTTATAAATGGGTTTAGGTTTTAGTCATGTTCTGTCAACAGAATTCTACCGATAGGCTACCCCGACTCTACCCCCTGTTCTACATCCCTGAGGTACCTTCTGAGGTGTCTCGTCACCACTTTTTCTACTAGAACTTTTGGGGATTTCAAAGATCTGGCTTCTGCTTTCAGGCAATGGTCCCTGATAGTACTACATCAGAAGGATTTATTTCTTCGAGCTGGTCTCCGTCTGATAGCCGCAAGCTATTTGAAATATGGTAGGTCACGGATGAGGGGCAACAATCTCTCATATGAGATGTTCAAGGGAGTGAAATGAGGGGACTCTCTTCTTTTTTTTAGATTGATCTCGGTCATTTAATCTGTTTCCGCCCTTTGTTTGGACACGAATGGCTTTTTTCCTTCCGACCTATCTTTCTCATCAATGGTTCAGGATCATTATCGTTTCAAGCCGTCTTCAAATATTGTCTTCCTCGCACCCTCAAACCCACCCATAAGTATGAATGTCAATTCACCCTCACTTTCAAACAAGGTTTGAAGTGTGAAACAACACTAACCTTTCTTTATAGCTGGATTTTTGTCCAATTACCAATCACATATTCAAGTAAATGCTCAACTTCTAAATTCATAAATTCTCCAAATTCAAAATTTCATGCCGATAAAAATTACTTCTAAATATTCAAATCTCAATTAGCGTACGCTATATAAAGCTTGCTCAAAATATAACAATATTTGGTAGATCTCTAAATCCAACTTCAGACTAATATAAAAAGCGAATGCTTCATCCAAGTGACTTTCTCAATTAACTTTCAAAACCCAACATTTCACATAAACATGAACTTATGAGTTCAACATAATCCAACATAAAGTTCTAATCAAATCCTAATGATGATGAATCCCCAACCTAGCATCACTCTTCGTGGAAACTAAAAGTACCTGAAAATATGTCAACGAATGGGAGTGAGCTAAAAGCTCAATAAGAAATACTAATACAGTTTCATGGATCAAAAAGTTTTCAATCATATAACAATAGGAGATGTTTTTCATCAAAACTTTTGATTCAAAAATAAATT
The DNA here is from genome assembly GCA_016808115.1 of Tetrastigma voinierianum. NCBI lineage: Eukaryota > Viridiplantae > Streptophyta > Magnoliopsida > Vitales > Vitaceae > Tetrastigma > Tetrastigma voinierianum. The sequence continues at coordinate 680,711 of JAEQBH010002845.1, read as the reverse complement.
GAAACATTAACAAAATATACTTCAAAACATTCTCACATTCATTTCAAATCGGTTTCATATCAAATGTGATCCAAACAATTTCATATCAAATTTTGATTCAAACACTTTCATATCAAATCCAAAATCAAATACATTTCAAATATATTTTCTCCCCACATCAACATCAAATTCGCGCCCAAGCATGCGTGACTTCAATAAAAGAAGAATTGTTCCTTTAAGGTGGACTAACCTCAAACACTACTACGCACTAAGAACTCCTAACCAAACCCCAGGCTTCGTGGCTCAAATCAATTACATTCACCAAGAAAATGTAAAGATCAACTATTATATCACGCGACAAGTGGTCATTTTCAACCATTATATCTCGTTGACAGTGGCCAAATAGTGTCAACTATTATCTCAAGTGACGAGCCGAATCCAATCCAGAGTCAAATATTTTATTCAAAAATTCAAATTAAGGAAACATCATATCTCCACATTTTCTTTCAAACAAAACAAATCTCAAAGATAATTCCACAAAACTACTTCTTTGTCCACATAATCAAATAAATAAATATAAATTCTTTCACAAACCAAGATTATATATAATTCGCTTAAACAATTTTTCATCTTCAATGAAGTAAAACAAAGTCACTTCTTTAAAAAATCTGCATTAATATCCCTTACATCGCATATATATAAAATAATTTTTCGAAAAATTAGATAGAATCTTCTACCTCAGCGTAGTACTAAAGTTTGACGGTGTTTAATCCAAATAATTTCACCTCAATGAAATATTTCTAAAATAATAAGGAAAGAAACTACCATCATTACTTATTTATTCTTAAAACTTTCCTTTAATTTGATATTCTAATAATTATATTATTTTTGTTCACCACAAACATATTGGACAACTGTTCAAATGATAACTATTTGAATTAGGTAGTTTTACAAATTTTATAAAACTCATATTCCTTTCAGATCTTATTTTAATAATTTATTTATTTTTATGCTCTTAATCCGAACTAAATCTTTTACTAGAAAGAAATAATATTAATACTATTTTACAAATTATATTATTACACAATACTCAATCACTTTTACCTAACAATTAATACTTTTAACAACAAGTATTATTAACGGATCTTATTTCCTATAATTACAACAAATAATTATTTCTAATCATATTCCTATCTAATAAAATCTCAACTTAATAAAATATTTACTTGCCAAAATACATATCTTTAAATACTTATCAAATACAAATATTTATACGTAATTCAAATTTTCAGTTTATCTTATTTGTTTATCATTATTTTCTTTCAAAATTTATCCTTAAATACTTTTCATTCTCATACTAAAGTAATTCAATATGACACCACCAATCCTTATTTTATTTTATTTCTAAAAAACGAAAGTTGCGAATCTAAATCCGACTCTTCGCACGATCTAAACCGAAAGAAAATTGTTAATCTACATCAAAGAAATCTGTAAGAAAATACAAAGATCTTACCTAGAGAAATTTGTTCTTCAAACCCTAGATCCGAAAGTCGTTCGTCCTCTGGAATTCTACCCGCCAGAGAGAAATTCAAAGAAAAATAGAAATGATTTTCTTTTCTTACTCCAATTTATACATGAGATATCTATTAAGAAGTTACCTTTTTACCCCACTTTCATTAATTTATATCTATTATGATTTGTCATTATACCTCTTCATGTCATTATACCTATTTTATTTCCAATTTATAAATTTCTTTATGTCATTAAATTAATTGACAATTTCCACATGATTTGTCATTATACATCTTTCATGTCATTATACCTATTTTATTTCCAATTTATACCTCTTTCATGTCATTATTATTTTCCTTAATTTATACCTATACAAATTTCCTGTCATTATTATTTTCCGTAACTTATACCTATACAAATTCCTATCATTATTATTTTCTCTAACTTATACCTATACAAATTCCTGGGTGTTACACTTCCAATGTTGAGTACATGTCCGCCTTCCTATATAACTCTTCCATTGTTGGGCCGGCGAGTCTAGGAGACAATGAGTGGAGGTGGGGTAGTTGGTCTGCTTCTTCGGTCTGGCGACCACCCACGTCGTAAAATCTCTATTTGTTGACTACCGCCCGAACCTCCTCGTAAAATCCCGTATGGACTTTTCTTCATGCTTCAAAATAGTCTACAAGGACCTAATGTTTCTTTTCTCGCGCAAAGAGCACAGGTATTGCGAGATAAATGCTCTATAAAGTTCATTGAACGTGATTTATTTGAAATCTGAGGGAGTCAGGAAACCAAGTTAGCACACGGCCGCCGTTAAGCTAGCCTCAAAACTTTCAGGATTACATAAGGACATCACGGAATTCAAAGTCATTGCCTGGTTATAATAGAGCATGTGATCATATGGGTCAGTAGAACCATCAAACGTGGTGAAAGTTGGAATGACAAACCTACGTGGCTGGCCATACCAGGGGACGTGGTTATCCTAGGGGGAGGAGAGCATGTCGTCTGACTTTGAATCATTCCTACAGTGCCATGTAAAGGCGATGCAATCAAGGTGTGGATATACCGAGGGCGTGATCGCGCTACACCCATGGGTAATGTGATACGTGTTTTCGCACTACTGCTGGATCGGTTTCTCTTCACTATTTCTCTCCTTTGCTCTACGGCAGCATCATGTCTGTGTTGTTAAATGTAGGGCAGTGCGAGTGTCTCTATAGTGATTTGGCCCAGTTGCTTTTTGTCGGGGAGGGGTTTGGTGAGCTGCCAGAGGATAACTCGTCATCCACTAGGGCATCTCGTATCATCGTGTGTGGACAATGGCTTCTTTCCTCGTCGCGCATTTCCAGTAGTGGTGCTTTGCTTCGCCCACCATCTTTAATGCCTCCTTTGCCCCAGTCGCGGTCTTTTTCTACCTGGTCTGAGACTCCATCATTTTCTACCGCCGCAGTGCGATCAGATCTCTAGCTCTTTATTCGTTTTGTCGAGACTCGAATTCAATGCAAGAATTGATCCTCATGAATCGAATCAACGGACATCTAACATTGCAATTGTGTCGACGAATCGCATGTGGGGAGAGGGATCGCCTGAGCTACCGTGGTAGCGAGGGCTATTGTAAAGCCGTCGTGAGCCTAAGCTCCTCGCATCGCCATCGATGAGACTTTTTGTTTAATTCCATGCATAACGCCACTATTGGAACCTCGTCTATCTCGTCCGGCATTAGCGACGTGATATAAACCTGCAAAAAAGGGGGGTCCGACGGTGGTGTGTCAGCCGCCTCTTTGATGCTTAAGTCAATAAACGAATGGAGAGGAAGAAAAAGGTAGTACGACAATTAACGTTGCATCCCTTTCCCTCGTTGTGGAGTTCTGGTTTTATACTCTAATTTGTCTTTGATTTTAAGAAAGATAATCTCAGCGATTTCGTGGCATTTATATCTCTTTCCTATCAAAGACCAATTCTCCATGATTTTAAATAAACTTTCTCCCTATCAAACCAATTCTTCCTCGCGTTGGCCGACGCTTTTGCCAGACGGACTCGATTCTAGAGATCCGTAAATGAACATCCTATGCGGAATTTCCTCCTTAGCATATTTATTTTTATACCCAATCCATCCATATGCGTAGGATCTGGGCCGACCGGGGCTCAGACCCCATACGGTTCCTGGGATTGCATCATTGCCGATTCCCATATTTTTAACATAAGAGCCGTTTCTCGGCCGCTTTATTGTTTCGCCAAGAGCTATTCATGGTTGCAAAGCGATTGGATCACGGGGTTCAACCCAGTGTCAGCAGTACCACACTTGCACCACTTAGCTGTGTTATGGGTTGATTCCCTCCCGTTAATCCAAAAAAGAAAAACAAAAACAATATTTTAGAGCAGCGATTTATATTCATTTAACGAATACAAGGGGAATTGTCTATTCAAGTTTGCAAGAGCCAGTCCAATCCAAAGTCCAACCCATGATTAGACTTAGAAATCTCAACCCACCCAAGATTCTTTGGGCCTGGTTTAAGGCCCATCCACATCCTGGACATGTATATTGCATTACTTTTATATGGCAAAGTTTAAGGTATACATGTATATATGTTTCTTAATTCAGTGTGAGCAGATGCAAGCTTGCATTGCAATGGAGCAGTGAAGATTCAGTTTAGGCCAACTCTTATCCTGTATGTCCTGCAAAATGGGCTCTATCTAGAGCATGCTTGAATGCAAAAAGAAGAAACAAAAACAGCAATAATATCTATTTGAGTGATACTTTTGATTAATATAATGGAAGCATGGTCACAACACATCTCCCCTCCCCCACTACATTTTAAGAACACCCGTCTCATTCTCATGCTACAACAGCCAAAAGCAGCTTAGAGTTTGAAGAAAAAATATCGAGAGAAGTATAAAAGATATTGCCGAGCTTAAAAAGAGGTTTTGACTTCTTATATCCAAACAAGGCCTTAAAAAAAGAGACATTTATACAGCAATCTAGTTAGTGCCCCCACAATTTTTTTTGAAATAAAATTCATTATTACATCAAAGGGAATTGAACCAAGTAGTAGACTTTGTCTTCATTGAAATGTATGAAGTTTGAATCATTGGACTATAACCAAAATTTGTAAAATTTACTAAACTTAAGTTACTTAATCTTGCCCCACTGAAATCGAATCTTGACTCCGCCTAAATGGTTTGAACTGCAAACCAAATTGCAGACTAAAGAAAGCCTCATCTTGATAGCAGCTTATTTCTCATAAACCATCTTTAAAAATTTACTAATTTATCCAAGGGTAATTGAAACCTAGTAGGCTTTATCATTGAAATGCATAAAGTTTTAACGATTGGACTATAAACCAAATTTGTAAACTTTACAAAAGTTATTAAGTACTTCCATTGAAATCGAAACCTGGCTCCGCCACTGTAAATGGTTTGAACTGCAAACCAAATTGCAGAGTAAAGAAAGCCTCGTCTTGATAGCAGCTTCTAATTTCTCACAAACCCATGTTTAGAAATTTGGAATTTTGGTAATTAATTCAGACCCATGATTCAACCCACCACCCTATCCCTAGGTTTTATGGGAGTAAATTCTACTGAAGGGGCATGTAAATTACATACTACAGTCAAAGCTGCTGACCCACCAATGACCATATGGGGTTTGTGAGTCAAAGGTTGGCAGTAGCTGCACTCAGCCCCAAGTAGCAGATACGTTAGACTTACAACCCACAACACCCACACCCACCCCACCACCACCTCCAAACTTTGAATTCACATGTTCCCATTTCCCATTATTTAATCTGAATTCCCTGCAACTTTTGTTTGGGAGGAGGAGCGCCTCCTTCCTCATACACCCCCAAACTGGTGGTGGTCCTGCCTTTCCACACGTGAAGACGCTCCTCCTAGCAATCATGTTCACCTGTCTTTACTCACCCATCATCAATTTCTTTTCTTAGCTTCTATCCCCGTGGGCCAAAACCCTTTTACATTTCCATCTCCCCCCCTACTCCCTATTGATGTTACACCAAGATCATATTAAACACCATATTCATTTCATCTGTATTATTGGGTATACAATCATGACTGATCTTCAAAACTATAAGAAAAGGGAATCACTGGTAACCTATAATTTATTTTATAATCGCTAGTGTTCAGGTTAGTTTGCGTGTACCTTGACTTATTCCCATGAGACATTGAAGTTAATGATAGAGTAAATCCTTGGATGACCCTAATGGTACTGCCCCTCAGGATGTCATTCATAGCTTAGTTTCTTTTTTACAGTTCAGCAGTTCCCCTTTGGAGTAATGTATTAGGTTTAAGATTACCCCACTTTATCTTCTATGTGAATTTGCAGAAATCCACTGCTATGATAATAAATGATCCATGTAATGGCCAGCAAAGCATCACCCAACTCAACAAAACTTGCTAAATTTTTCTAGCCATATATATGAAAGAAAACAGGCAAAGAAGATTTAAGGTGGTAGCTGTGTAAGTTGTTAGTCCCAAATTAGCTAAATGATTTATGGTAAAGAATAATTAGCTAAATGATAAGAAAGAAAGATGTCACCATAAGATTCAGATGCGTCTATTTCCATAAGAATGAAGTACATAGTTTGAGAAACAGAGGTGTTGCAGAGTGCAAGGAAGACCAGAGCAATGTTATTGAATCTGTTGAGGTTCTCGGAGAGAAACAACAATGTTATTCCAGAAAAGCTCCAATTTACTGAGTTTCTTGGGGCTCACCAACACTGACAATGCAGCATTGGTAAGTAAAACAAAATATATTAGCAGTAACTATGTTTGTTTTGAGGTTGTTTTGAGTTTCTGGGAGCTTTCCCTTTCACAATACAATACAACGGTCCAATATTGTGAAACCCAAATAACTAATTTGAAATCAGTACAAACAATTTAGCTGGTGTGGCAGATGCAACACAAGCAGCTGACTCCCCAATATTTTCTATCTCCCCAAACACAAATACACAATCCCCATGCCCAAAAAGATAAAACAGACTCCCCCTAGTCCATGTGGGGTTTCCCAATCCCATTTCTTAATGATGTTTTCTAGGCCAAATAGAATTAAAAACCCTACAAGAGAGACTTTTTTTTTTAAATGGGGTAGAGGGATAATATGAGACAACAAAAATACACTCCTGTAAGGTTGCGATCTTAAGGGGCCACCTCTGTCTACAATTTTCTACCTTAACAGTAGACTCCTCAAATACCAAAATCTCAAAACTTTTGGAGAAATTTAGGGCCAAGTATACGAAGGTTGCAAAACTGTAGATACCGTGTAACCGCTAAAAAAAACCTCTCTATATACCTTCCGTTAAATTTGGCGCCCCCCCAAACCGCCACACATCAGAGTCGTCTCCTCTATCTCTCTCCCCATTTTCTCAATCTCAAACCCCGGAATCAGCGGTTCCAATCTTGGAATACCATATCCGGTTGAAGATTCTTTTCTGTTTTCCCTCGGTTGATGCAGAGGGAAGAGCAATGGAAAACTCATCAGACACTTCAGAGACTTCATATTCTCTCCCCAGTCTCTTGTGCCAAGAAAATGAAGCTTGCTTTGGGGAGGAAGAACAGGACCAGTATATGAACTTGAACCCATGTCTTTTCTCCCAATCAGAGGATGAATATATACAGAGTTTAGTCAAAAGAGAAGCTAAAAGCTTTATCTCTTCTGATAATTTCTCAATCACCAATCAAAGCTGGCTGAAAAGAGCTCGCCTGGACTCCATCAAATGGGTTCTCAATGTTTGTTCCTCTTCTTCTCTCCATTTCTGTTATATTCTTCTGATATGTATTTTGATGGGATTGCTGATTATTGTGTGTTTTGATCCAGACTAGAGCATTCTTTAGGTTTCAATACCGCACAGCATACCTTTGTGTGGCTTACTTTGATCTCTTTCTTTCAAGGAGATCCATTGATGTAAGAAGACCGTTATTCCCTATCAGTTTGTTTTTTTTTTTATATATATATATATATATTTTGATTGGGAAATGTTATTGATGTTGATAGAAGGAGAAGTTTTGGGCTATTAGACTATTGTCAGTGGCATGTTTATCATTGGCGGCGAAAATGGAAGAGCTCAGAGTGCCAAATCTGTCTGAGTTTCCTGTTGAAGGCTTCTATTTTGATAACAAGGTGATTAGGAGAATGGAGTTTATGGTTTTGGAGACTTTGGAATGGAAAATGCTTTCCATCACTCCTTTTGATTTTATCCCATGCTTCATCAACAAATTCTGTGGTGAATCCAAATCAAAAGAATTGATCTCTAGAACCATGGAACTTCTTCTGGAAATCACAAGAGGTAATCAACAGAACCAGGATTGATTTCTGATTGGATTATGAATGATTATGTTTGCTTATCAGGATTGTTTTCGTATTTTGTGCAGAGATTAACTTGATGGATCATCGGCCTTCAGTGATTGCTGCAGCTGCAGTGTTAGCTGCCTTTGATGGCCAATTAACTAGGAAAACAATGGATTACAAGATGAGTCTGATCTCATTATGGGGTTCTCGAGAAAATGTGAGTTAACTTCTCTTTCTTGTTAATATGAATGAATGTAATCATGGTTTAAGAATTAAAGCAGAAAGTCCTTTTATCTGATTTTCATCTTTTACTGCATTGCAACAGGAGCACATCTTTTCCTGTTATAGTCTTCTGCAGGAAATAGAGATGGGAAAATCCAAGACACCCAAACTACCTATATCCTCAAATTTGTCATTATCTGATACCTTAAGCTCTATTGATGTTGATGAAGGTTCTTGCACCTCTGCTGTTGGTAATAAGAGGAGGTTTATATACAATGACTCTGATGAAGTTTGCCAGTCTGCGAAAATATGTCATCGATGATGATGCGAGAATTTGATTTGTTTAGTAAATTAAGGTTGATTTGTGTTAATTGATTGGAGTATAGGAAGTTGAAGTTCTTCACTAGATAAAAAAAATGAAATGATTCATGGTTATAGATTGGATTATAGATTAAATGAGTGTTGTCTGCCAATTCATGGTATGATTTGGAATTTGATTGGGGGGGGTTTGTTTCCATTTTCCAATACCTAACAAAAGTCTCAGCCAGTGACAACCAAGCAGATAGAGAAGAAAAGGGAAAGTAAATAAATAAAGAAGGATCACTTTAGCCTACGGTAAGTAAGGTGGTAAGAAGAGAAGGTGACTGAAAGTGGAAGGAGATGGAAGATCAGTGCTGCTTATCTCATTCCTATTCTAGCAGTCACTTTGCTTTCATGAATGCTATATAGTATTATTGCTCATGCTCATCCACTTTTTCAATCTGTTGTATTGTTTTCTTTTGTTTGTGAATGGGGGGAGAATATATTTATATTTATGTTGTCTAAGCATCAGTTGAGACCCCATGGCCTTTGATGGGGAAGGGGAGCTTGGGATGCTTCCTGTTGTCTTTCAAAAGGCTGAAAGTCATTAGGAATGAGGAGTTGTTTTTGTTTGATTTGATACATCTGTGCTGCATTTGGGCCAATCAAAAAGTTTGTAAAGATGAATGTGACTGGATTTGTTTGAATGTCCTAGTGTTGCCTTTGGATTAGTGGGAAGCTTCCCTTTTCCTGTTTACTTTCACCACCTTGTGGGGCCATCCTTCCCCATTCCCTATTAAATATAAAAATTGCAAAAAAGAAAAGCCATTTAGGAAATCTAAGAGGAAGTCTTTTTGCTGATTCTACTCTCCAAGTTCAACTTCACTACTTCATTTCATGTGAGACCCAAATACTAATAGAATAGTCTACCAGGCTGAATGGTGGGGGTGAAAAAGTTTAAAAGTTAAAACACACTCCTACACAACACAACATCATGAATCCTGACTTGTTTTCTAAAGTTTTACCTCAGTCTGTTCAAACATGCAAAAGTTTTTACAGGGCAAACATTATGAAAATGTACTACAAACTAAACCTATTGTAAAAAGTTTTTTAAGTACATAACGGTATTTATGAAACAAAAGATTCATACCATTCAACATATATAATAAAATATAAAGATCCTACATTTGGGGTATAAACATAGTATCTTCACTATTAAAGGATTACGTAGTCATTAACTTCAATATCCTATAGGATTAATCAGGTGCGTGGAAACTAGCATGGAATAAACTAAATAAATATCCTAAGTCAACCCAAAGAAATGAAACAATCAATCTAAAACTGTAAACCTCTGATTTTCACTTTTTGAGTAAAAAGGTAAATGTTGGTACTTGATCCCAATAGAATTAATGGTTGTAGGACCCAAGCTAGCATGATGGAGTTACGAAGAGGGGGTTTGTTCATTTGGATTTGGGGTTAAGTTTGATGGCAAACTGGTGTAGAAAAGGCTCCACTCTTCTGCAGACCTTCATTTGGATGAAAGAATTTCCAGTCTGGCATTGTACAGCAATTGTTCTTTAGCCCACAGGGCCACAGTTACTAATATCAATTTATCACCTTGCCTGCCTGCCTCCCTGCCTGCCTGCTACAACATGGGTCTATGCCTCTATGGCTCCTTGTATGCCTGCCAGCTGCTTGGCCCTCCCTTTTGTACAAAACTTTTTTTGTCAAATCATACCATTCCTATACCATTTTACAACCCCAAACAGTTCTTGTTTTTTACCTTTTCATTTCAACATGATGGGTTTTAGTTCCGTTTTTAGTAATTTATTGTAATGAATGACTTGGAGTTTCTGTTTCCATGTACATTGTTTGACTCTGTTACGTTTTGGGAAATAGTTATAAAGATATGGGTGTCAAAAGCAATTCTTGATTGGTTCCTTGAAATAAAATGAACTCAACTTTTGGTTTATAACGGGGATAATTGACATTAGGGGATGACTCAAGTGGTAAAGAAGATGATTGGATCGGAGGTCTTTGACTCGACTTTTTATAAAAGTATAATATTACAATAATGTAATACAAAGTGAATAAAAGAAAAATAAATGGGGATGATTGATATTTTTTATATCGAAGATATAATTATTTGTTAGACTTAGAAGTATTTTCCACTTGACCTAAAAAGTTATGAGTGTGATGTTTATGGATGATTTTTTTATATCCTAATGGTGGTAAAAGATTGGATAAAGAAATATTTTGTTAAAAAACATCAAATACCTTTGAATTTGTGAATTTTATGTTTTTTCTTGAAAAATAACTTATTTTGAATAAAAATGTCATTTTATATTTCATGTATTTATATTGTCCTTTACAAAAAATGGGTTATTTTTGCAAGAATACCATTTTTATCAAAATTAAACCAAAAATAATAAAAAATGATCACATTTCAAAATTTGGATTTTCAAAAGGTCATTTAATTGAACCACCCTTAGATAAATAGGTCAAATCTCATAATCCATTATTGATCTTAGTAGACAATATGAACTTGTCATACTTTGAATGCATATAAATATATATGAAATAAGTTAATGTATTACAAATCAACTTTTTTTTGTGCTTATAAATTATAATACTTCGGTATTGTATATATTTTGTAATATAGTGAATTTTTCTCTCCTAAAATCATGGTTCTTTCCTCTAAATATGTGTGCTGTGTCACATACTTTTTATCAATTCTCGTTTTCAAAATATTATTGATAATATTTTAAAATTAATAAAATAAATCATAAAATAATATTTTTTTTAAACGTAATTTTGTATATGAAATGACTAATTGATATTGTAGGATCTAACTCATAAAAACCTACGCAGCTTTACGAGGTTGGGACCTTGGGAGCATGGTTCCTTCCAAACAATGAAGGTGCAATGAATAGAGCCAAACCTCTTGTACATCTAAAAATAATAAATGCATAATTTTAATTCTTTAAAAAAAATTATTTATAATGCATGAAAGTTTAAAAATATATTCATTTCATGGAAGCTTCTAGAAACTTTATTTAATTTTTTTGTGAAACGTATAATTCACTTTATAAATTCCTTTGGCCACAAGTACAACCCCAACGGTTAAATAAAATGTGACATCAATTGAGGGTTGGCTTCATCGGTTTTGACCTTGGTTTAAAAATTCAATTATTAACAAAGGAAATATCGTGGAAAGTTTTAGATTTGGATGGTGGTGAAAAGATTTTATGAAAGAGAAACAATGTGGTACCATTTTTTAATAATTTATTAGACAGCTAAGAGTGTTTAGTTAATCATTGCAACATATAAAAATCAAGCCCTCACAAATTGGGTTAAGATGTCATAATGCATATGAACTTATACATATTCCGACAATTTCGAATTTTCTATAAAATTAAATGCCAATATTTGCGTTTGAGACAATAAAATACCACAAGAGATAAGGTACAGGAGAAAGGGTTCGATTATCACATTGAAAATTTGTTATAACAAGTTCGTAAGGATTAATTATATAAATAGTGTCTCAATTTTTTTAGTTTTTGTTTGAACTTTTAATTTTAGTGTCCCATGTTTGATAAAATAGTAAATTATTTAAATCACTTTTAATGAAGTAAAGGTAACGACGATATCATCCTTTCCTGTTAGTGACCGAATAGGAATAGTTACAAGATGGAGAACTAATCCTAAACTGGGAATTAGGTTTCTACCATCTCTTTATTGTAGTAAAAAGGAATTGTATGAGAATAAAAAAAATAAAGATAACATATTTGAAAATAAATTTTTTTTTCTTACATAAGAATATACGATATTTTTAGAAAATAAATTTTTATTATTTTTTAGTGTTGTGTGAAAATAAAAATAATTATATATGAATAATTAAAAATAAAAAACTAGACACCAGAATTATTTTTAAAATATTAAAAATGAATTAAATTTTTAAAGAAATTAAATCAACTTTATTTTATAAAACATTGTAAAACTGTTTTCAAATAATGTTTCCATATCTAGTTTTTCTTCAAGAAAAATTAATGATTCCATATAAACTAAAAAATATGTTTTCTTTCTTTTATTTTCAAACAATTTTTATTTTTATGTCAACTCCATAGTAGCTGATTTCCTTGATATTTTCTAGTGCTACAAAGAGACAATAAGAACCTTAATCGAAATGATGTATTGTCCTTTCTTCACTTAATTCAAGATTATTTAAGTAATTATATAATTATTTTTAATCTGCTTTGCCATCTCATTAAATGTGGATCCATTAATGCTTTGATTGATAAAAACACTACATTAGATAGAAAATTAAGAGTTGAGACACTTGATTAATTTTAATTTTAATGCTGTTGATAGACATAAGGGAGAAGAGATCAATCCTATTGTGGTGAACAATGAAACATGAAAAAAGGATTTTGAGTTGACAAGACCACAAGATTCTCAGTTATGTAATTTCTTAGTTTATGTCACGTGCTTAGAAAAGTAAAAATTAATGAAATTTAGAGGTTATTGCATATAAACATTGTTGGAGACTTAGGTTTTGTTTGTTTGTTTTTTTTTTTTTTTCTTTTTACTAAAAGTAATTTAATTTCAAGACCCTGTTTGTTTTTTTAAACTTTTCTTTATTACTTATTACTAAAATTTTGAATTTTTTTGACTAAATAAAAAAAGCTAAAATATTTGATTTTTTAACTATTTCTTTTTTTTTTTCTATAAATAAAATCTAGATATTCAATTATGATAAATTCAAATACTTTATGATCAATAGAAACTCTCTTGATTCGTTGCATGTTAATTAACACTACTAGGAAGAAAGCGCTTTGCTTGTGACCGTTGGCCGGCTAAAGCGATTATATAATCTGTATAAATATAAACTGCGGATGAAGACAAGCGCGACATGGCATAGCCATAGGTGGTGTGGAGAAATCCTATGACGGTCACTTCATAAACCGTGGCTGCAGCTTTTAGGTATTTAATAATTTGGTATAGTTTATAGCCACGGTTTGTAGTGACCACGACCATGGAATACGATTTATAAGCGCGATTTTGTAGATTGACCCAGCCATAGGGATGGTTATAGCCGCGGTTTGGTTGACCAGCCATATGGTAGTTTTTAGCGCCGGTTGTGGTTGACCCGGTATAGGGATGGATTCTCTTAGCGGTTTTGGTTGACCAGCCATATGGTAGTTTTTAGCCGGTTTGTGGTTGACCCCGGCCATAAGGTAGTTTGCTTCATGGTTTATGTGCTTGACCATAAGGATGGTTTATAGCCGCGGTTTAACGTGACTCCGTATAGGAATGATTTATAGTCATGGATTGTGATTGACCCCGATAGGTTTACAATAAGTTACGTGGTATTCAAAAACTTAATGTTTATAATTAATTTATCAAACGTAGCTGAGGTATTGATAAGACACCAAATTCTTAGTAAACAGAATGCATGTTTAGGTTGGTGAAAAGATATAATCAGATAATAATTATTTAATGTAATCTTGAAACCTCTGTATTATGGAAAGAGAGTCTCCAATCATAAGCATATACAATATCCCAATTACATGGAAAAAATATGATTGGAAGCTGAAATGGTAATTATAGAAGAGATGAAGCAATAAGCAATCCCTTGTTGGTCTTCCTGGAAGTTTGGCTCTCAATATAGAACCATCAGGGTGAGTACAAGCTACTGGTAGATTGAAGTCATGGTGCCCAGGTTTATTCAATATAGAACGATCTGGCCAAGATTCTATCTTTTCAAAGTACTTCACAGGCACAACACCATCAAAACCTTCGGTCAAGATGACCTTGTTCTCTGAAATGCTTACCTTCATTCCATCTACAATTCAATCACAGATATGAGAAAAAAATGGAATCAGAGCGTTCTACACCTCAAGATGAGTTCATTCCCAACTCCTATTGGACTGGACCAGTTCCTTTCAAATTTAAAAGTGCTACCTTCAAAACTTTTCTGACATCAAGAAGATCATAAGATTAACATCACACCTCCTTACCTGTAAGATGGAGAAGGCTCTTTGCAACATAGACACCAGCAAAAAACTGATAGAAGATTTATTCTGATAGAGTTACAAGATCTATCAAGTCAGTTATTCTACAGTGATTATTAGACACCTTAAAAATAATTATAAAGCACCATGAAACAAAACCAAAACTTCCGTGATATGGCATCCAGCGGGTAGAACCTTTTTAAGGACAAGTTGAATCATGTATCTACACAAGTAGTTCTGACTAAAGTTCACACACCCTAAGCTCAATCTGCATCTTTTTGTTTTTGTGATCATTTAGTTTATGAAACTTATCCACAAAAGTGATATCTTCCATTAACACAGTACAGAATATTCGACTCTTAATTTCTTCCCCAAAATTCAATTATGTCCCCGATTCATCATGAGAATCCCAAAATCTAACTGCTCAAAGGTTGAAAAAATATATCGGTAGACATCACAGAATCCTTTCCAGCGAAATTTGAGCAACACTTTTCCTTCCACCGACATTTCCCTAGAGCTTGACCAGGTATGGCTTAGATTACTCCTAGAGCTTGCCAATTAGTTGGTATCCCACTCCAAACCACACACTTTATTCCCCACCTCTCTTTTTCTGGTTCATCATTCATGCTGGAAAAGTATACAAATGTCAAGGATTCAGGAAATAAAGCTTGTTTCAGGGTTGTTCAGAAAACAGTATCATGAATGGTAAAATGATCACACTGAGGATTTCTTGAATATCCTTACCACTAATTACTTTCCGTCCATTGGCAAGCCCCATGAGAAGTAGACATGTACAATCTGTTCATACGTTTGAGACCAGACTCAAAATCGATTCAGATTCCTCTTATAGCTTCCATGTACACACACTATCACAGAGAAACAAAAGACAGAAAACAAAGAAGAATTCAAAATATAAAACAGAACTCTGAGGTTTTGAAATACAAAACAAGTCATATGCCAACTTACGTACCAGTAACTTCTTCAGCTGAAAAGTTGGTTTTAGTAAGCTTGCAGATTCAACCATCACTAAGTGCACTACAAGAATCCATATAAATTGTTTATATCATGGAAACTTAATAAAAATTCTCCACATCCAAAAATACAAATCATGAATAAATCAAAGAAGAAACATCAAGATTCCGTGCTAGGCAAATAATATATGACAAAGAAAAAGAGCATAGTAGCATTCACATATTGATAGATCAAAGTGTATTAAAAAAATTGTTTGACATGTGGTACAAAACAAAGCTGATATCATGTTTTAGGTCCAATGTTCAAATTTTGATTTCTATGAAGAAAACTTATTTGTCAGTACATAACTTCAGAATTCTAAGCATAAATATGAACTACAATTCTTCATTCAATTCCATTGATGAAAATTTAGGCCATATATGTGATAAGCAATCAGTGAGAATAAAAGCAGAATTTCAAGTGGGTAGTTAAAACCAAGTATGATTTTCAAATGAATCAATTGAATTAGATAAGATCAAAACTGCCCTCTGGTTCCAGGCGTTCAATTATAACAGCATCAAATAAGACAAGGCTGATTAGGTAAGGATAATATCAAGGACCACAATATGAATGATTGTGAGAGGACTGCAACATTAAAAACTTAACTACATGTATATAGCTTGCATTAAAGCACCTAGTACCTGACCGAGCAATTGTTGTACGACACTGAACATTCGATAACCATGAATAAAAATAAACTTATTTGTTCGAAGTATATAGTACAAGTTAACAGGTGGCATTTCTAAAATCAATGATAAAGTTTCAAAAGATTGTGAAGGGGAAGTGACCACTAGGAACTATCTGTTTTTGGCTGCCTTAGCAGTGACAACTTAAGTCAATCTTTTAAAATTGGACACCTAGTTCTCCTTTGTACACATGCTTGATTTTCCCTTTTAGTTTGGGTTTGTCATCAAATGGTCTTGTTTCCTATTTAGAAAAACAGTATTATAAATTCTTTCAAAAATAGACACTCAGATAAGTTAATGTCCTGTTACTTAGGACTTTTCGCTACACATGACAAAAGTAGGTTGACACAGGGGTGGGACTGTCCTGTTTTGGAACTCTTTAACATCCCTGCAACAAAATCTTTCAAAACATGATCTGATATGAGTTATAGTGAGTGCAACTCATAATTTTTCATTCTGAATCCCACCTTCACGCACACAAAATGATAAAACAATGTCTGAAATATACGGAGCAAGCACACTGGATGAATTTTCCCAACACGTTAAAGCAGGATGACAATGATCTTGAGGACAACTACCCTTGACAGCCTTGTGCTCGCTCAGCATATCCTTGTTTGTAGCATAATGGTTAGGTAATTTGTTTCCAACCTCAAGATCAGGAGAATCAAATGCAACTTTAGGTTAGGTCCGCCACTGATTCCAGATTCCATTTAATGGTTTTCTGCCATACTCAAGTGTCTCTCCTTCAGACTCTCACTCTTCCGAAAGAGTTATACTAGCACTGTCTTTTCCCGTTTGGGTGGGTACTGAGTGGTGCTTTCTCAAAACTTGGAGTTCTGATCTCCCAGCATGGAGCTTTCCCAGTTGCATCCTTGCCAGTTGATAGGTTACCTACCTTTTCCTTGTAATTTCTTGAGTTTTCAATGTTCACCTTAGCATTACTGAGCATTAAGAATAATAATCTTAAGTAAAAAAATAATAATAATATTACCTTCATCGATGGAACATTGAACTTTCTATCAAAACCGATCAATTAGATTTAACTAAGTGGTTAAGAATCGGATAGGGCACAAGGAAATATGAACCCTAAATACTCTTCAATCATAGTAAATATCTATATATAATCGGATAGGCCAAATGAAACTTCAAGCAAATGCCAAACGCAAATTAGTTGAAGGAAAAACCATATGAAATATCTACTAATCAACCAAGAAAGCATTAGAATTTCAAAGGTGAGAAATTTTCTCCTTCAAGTCAAGAAAAATTCCAATTTTCGATTGTACAGAAAGAATCCCAGGTTATCGGCATAAACAACTTTCACTGTAAATCCGCCCGACAATAAAAAAACCGCGACACAATTCCCTGTACATTACCCCCAGGAACTCTTTTCTACCCAGAAACAAAACAAACCGCTAATACACTCACAAAAAAAAACCCTAGATCTAATCATAACCAATAAAACCAAACCAATCATAAGAAAAACAGCACGTCAAAACAAGCCAGCTTCGATAGTCGTCCCGGAAGAAGTCAGACGCACAGCAACGAGTAGCAACGGCAAATCGTACATTAAACAGGGAACACGGGATGAACACATTTACAAAATCACAATCAAAATCGATAAACAAAGCGACAATAAAACAAGAACGAGACCAAAAT
The DNA here is from genome assembly GCA_016808115.1 of Tetrastigma voinierianum. Lineage (NCBI taxonomy): Eukaryota > Viridiplantae > Streptophyta > Magnoliopsida > Vitales > Vitaceae > Tetrastigma > Tetrastigma voinierianum. Next base: position 663,033 of record JAEQBH010002845.1, on the reverse strand, counting down.
ACCTCGGGGGAGAAGCGGATACAGGAATGGCGAAGCGGAACAGAGTGTACAGTTCAGAGAGAAGAGAGGAAAGACGATGGAAGAAAGGATGAGGAATCTTTTGCTATATGACTATGAAAGAAAGACTAGTCTTCTCCACTTGAAGTCCAAAGCCAATTTACCCAGCGGTTTTCCATTTGGGGATGAAATGAAGGCGGTGAGGGAAGGCGGTAAGGGAATGAAATGAAGGCGGTTAGGGAAGTTCCGATTCTTTCATTCTTTCAAGCTATATCAGAGGTGAGGGAATGAAATGAAATCGGGTTAGTACTGGGTCCACTATATCAGCGGTTTTCCATTCTTTCAAGCTATACGGGTAAGTATAGCCACGGCCAATTAATTTACCCAGCTAAAGGTCAACCAAATTCCATCAACCACGTCAGTATATAATCGCATTTATATTTATTTTTTAGTCTTGAAATTTTTTGACCCCTGCTAAAAAAATGTTACCATATCTTAATTTTCGTGTAACTAAAAATATATGTATTTTTAAATTTTTATTTAAAAATGTTTTTTTTTATTTAGATAAAAATTTAAAAATTGATTTTTTAAAGCAACAATTTAAATATTTGTCATGTGTATTTATTCCAAACAAAATTTGGGTTGATATTAAATTTAAAAAAAAAATTTGCTACCTTGGGGAGAGTACTGTTGATATAGGGTTTTCCAAGTAGCCAGCTACTTAAAATAGCAATAACAAAGACCAAAAATCAGGTTGATTAATTTTCAAACTCTAAATAAAAATTTTGTTTTGAAAAGGTATAAAATAATTGTTTTTGAAAATTTGTTCTCGAGTTTTGTCTTCTAGGTTGTTTTTAAAATACGTTTTTTAATTCGATAAATAATTAATTTAAAAATTTTTTTTATAAATATTTTAAATACGACCCAGTTTATCATATTTTTGGACAAGTATTTCGTGGAAATTACTGATTCGACATCCCATACCCGAGGTCAAATGTGCGTTGACTCTTTTAAATTTCTAATCCTGCGAATTGGGGATTAGACGCTAATAGCTATTAACAAATGACCCGCCATCAACGAGTTATAACCACTTGAATGGCGGTCTAATGAAAACGACAAAGAAATCGCAGAGTTCAAATCAACAAACTCTTTATCTTCGAAACAACAACTAAATTATTTTAGTGAAACTGATTTTGAATCCTTAAATAGTGATATTGAATCAATAAATTTCAATTATAGTTGTAGTCTCTTAGTTTTTAGTGTTTGGATTGAATGATTAACTTTTTGCCCGGCGTATTGTGTAAAGCGTCAAAAATCCCTTGTAGGGGCATGGTGTCGGTCAACGCGCCAAGGCTGAAGGTTTGAAGTGTGAAAGCGATCTGCGTTCCTTGTAGTGGATTTTTTATTAGTCTGCATTAGTATTAAGTAAATCATGACTTTTAGGGTCATGGTCTCGAGTGAGAATTTTTATCACCAGAAATGAAAATTATTTAAATGTTAGTCGATTATGAATGTCATATAAAATTGTAAAATATATATGATATTTAGGATGCCGAATCGGCTATGCCCAATAAAAGCGAATGTTATTATCGTTAAACTTCTCAATTAACTTTCAAAACCAGTATTTCACGTAAGCGATAACTTATTAGTTCAACATGATCCGACATAAAGCTACAATCGAATCTAATGAATGATGACATATCCCACAGCGTATTCTGATATACGATTTAAAGTGCGAAAATATATCCATGAATGAAGTGAGTTCCTTTCCCGATAAAATACCCAATACATTTTAGATTTGATCAAAGTTTTTCGATCATTATAACGAATAGGAGATGTTTTTCATCAAACTTTAGATTCAAAAAAGATTTGGAACATTAACAAAATTTACTTAAGGCATTACCCGCCGAACGATGGTTTCGTATGATCTTAATTCTAAACGATTTTATGCTCCAATTTCGATTAACGGCTTTCGTATGAGTCAAAATCAAAAGCATTTGAAATATATTTTTAACTTTGGTCGTAGATATCAAATGGTGCTTTCGATGTTTATGAACCAAATGGTGCCTAAGCCCATAAAATTGTTTATTTAAAGGTGGAATGAAATCAAACACTAGTACTGGTAACCTCTACTTGAAACCCTTAGGAAGCCCAGGGTTCCAGAATCGATTCATTTGCCACTAAATAATGCTGGGTGACTATTTTTCCGTTGACCCCTTGAATAGTATCATTATCTCTTCCAGGTTAGTGGAAGGTAGACTAATCAGTCAGATATTTCGTGGTTAGTGCGAAGCATTATATCATTTTCCTTTCATAAACAAAAATGAATCTGAAAAATCTGATCATACAAAACTATATTTGATCCATGGATAATCAAATAAATAAATCCAATAAGTAAAACTTTTTCACCTTCAAGATTATATATAATTCGGTTAAAACAATTTCCATCCTCAAATGAAGTAAGCAAACGATTTTCTTTTTAAAGATCTGCATTAATATCTCTTACCTCGAAAGAAGTCTTCCAAAAAGCATTGAAAAATTTAATCAAGAATTTAACCAGTAAATATTTCTCTAAAATAATAAGGAATAAACTATCATCATTACTTATTTATTCTTAAAACTTCCTAATTTGATATTCTTAATAAAATATTTACTTGTCAAAATACATATATATTTAAATACTTATCAAGTATATTTATAAAAATTTAGCCTTTCAAATTTATCTTATTTGTTTTTTTTTTTCAAGGTATCCTCAAATATTTGTTTTATTTTTTTTAAAAAATCTCTTGAATATATAGCATTATTCTTTTCTTTTTTCAATCTCATACCTACGGTTAACATCTTTTCTTTTCTTTTATATTTTTTCTTTTACTTTTCATTTTAAATTACTAAAGCAGTGCATGCAGCCAACAATTCTTATTTTATTTTATTTTTATTTTTTAAAGAGCGATAGTGAAATCTAATCGACTTCTTCGAGGTTTATATATTGGAAAGAAAATTAAAGAATCTACATCAAAGAAATCCCAGAAAATTAAAATAAGGAAGATCTTCTTGCAGAGATTTGTTAACTGAAACCCACTAGTCAGAAAGTCGTCGTGTACAGGAATTCTACCAACCCAGGAGAGAATTGAAGAAAGAATAAAAAGGATTTTCTTTTCTTATTCCATTTATACCTAGGGTAGCATCTATTATGAAAATTACATTTTTACCCCTCTTTCATTAAATTAATTAATTAATTAACTAATTGAATTATCATTATTATTTTATAACATCACGCATAAAAATTCACATCGTTATTATTTTACTTTTAACATCACTTATACAAATTTTTGGGTGTTACAATGTGCCTGCAAAACAAATAAGAAAATGGCGATGGTGCACCCGCCACCTCTCCAATGCCTAAGTCGGATCAGGGAATCTAGAGAGTGAAAGAGTCAGTCTTTTTCAGTAAAGAATGTTGTACCTTCCTTATTGTGATTCATCCTTCCTTTATTGAGAAGGAAGATGATCCAATTTCATGGAAAGTGGGTGATTTCCTTCCGAAACGGAAGGGGAAAGAGGGCGTTTTTTGCATGTCATGACATGTTCTTCCTTTTTTGATGGCCTAGTTGGCCGCAACTTGTGCCTCAAGAAGTGTTTGACCCCTTCTAAAACGGTTATGTGTATGGGGGCATCTTTAAACTGAGATATTAATCGGGTAATCATTAGCCAGCCGTTTTCTTAGAGACGGCTCTCAGCTAGGAGAGGATAAGTCTAGGTGTTGTACCCCATGACCAGCTATAAGGTGATACTTGGGCTTAGCCTGCTACTTAGGCCTAGCTTGCGGGTAAAGGTGTTTGAGCTTAGTGAATGGTAGAGGCGGCTACGGGCTAGTACCTGATGCCCCTCTTTTCCATTTGGGAGTCAGTCTTCCACTAATTTTGGAAAGGAATGTTGTATTTGGCTTGGTGTGAGAGCAGTGGACTATAATCTTTGGTATGTTCCAATGTGTGTTACGAGAGATTTTCTATTTCGATGTCACATTTGATCTGACTATTTAGGTTCCCTTGAGCTTGAGGTCTACATAAAATGCTTGTAGAGATTGGTGGATTCCTTTGTGCCACTTGGCTATTGATTGGTTTTCGGGGGAAATATGATTGGCGCCAGCCAGTATTGTCGATGTCGGAATTTTAGTTGCTTCATGAAGAAGCTTATGAAGGGAGCTTGGGCGTGATTATCAACTATGGATCAGGTCGGCCGCGAAGCTGGTATGTCGGTGTTTACATTCGAATATTTTTAAGCCTCACCTATCTCCTTATATGCCCCACCCTTTACCTTGTTGACTCCTTAGGTGAAACCCTTAGTACTTCTTATAGGCATTAACATAATCCGTGACCCAAACTCACTTGGAGTTGGGGATGGCACAGGGCCAATGAGCACAGCCACCTTTCGTCTCTCAACATATTGCCTTGGACGAGACGTCACGAGATTCAAATTGCGGAGTAGAGGTGATGAGTTGGCCGGTGCATTTAATGCATTCTGGGACTTTAGGCAACGATATATGAAGTCATCATTAGATTTTACTGTTCCTCTTCCACGTTCCATCGCCTGTTTTCTCCCGCTTTGCGAGCTTACGCTGTGGATGTATTCTAGTACATCGCGGACCGTTTCACTAGGCCCTTGTTTCCTCCTCATTTTTCAGGTGAACATGGTTTCTGCTCTAGGCACGTTTAGTTTCAGTTGCCGACACGTTTTCGGTGACAGAGTCGTAGGGGGATGTCCTTAAGGCATGCTAAAACTTGGTGAATCTTCCCTGGGTCCAATGGGTTCACATAGGTTATCGTCTTTTACCACTTTGGTATTGTGACTTGGGGCTAATTTTCATCTTTTTGCCTCCTCTGTTGTTGTCTGCTTGCAGTATGGTGAGAGGTCAGGAAGAGACTTCTTCTAGTCAAGTTGGGCGTAGGCGGGGGCCTAGCCGAGAGTCGCCTTCTTCAAGCATCATTATCTCCTCCCTCTCCATGGATAAGGTGAGGTCTTTTTGTCGAATCCTTTAGGATATTGAGTTTGAGTTGTCAGAGGGCCTGGCTGAATCTCACGTGGATGAATACAGCGTAGTGTTTTCACACAGGGCCCAACTACGCGGCAGACCGCTTCCCCGTGTCGTCCCTGCTCAAGCAATTCTTGCACTTCACCAGAGCGTCACCTGCCTATATCCACCCAAACGTCATTCGGATTATGACTGGATGGCGCATGGTGACCGACTATCCATGTTGCCCAAAGCCCCCGTGTCACACCCGGAGGCGCGAGAGACTAGACTGGGACTCTTTACCTACTTTATCAAACATTGGTGTGTCTAAGTCTTATAACTGTATCAACATATCATATACAAAAATACAAAATAATACTACCACCGTAGTGGTGTTTACAGTGTCACATACATATAATCCTGAGTCCCATTTACATATACAAAAACTATACATTTACATTTACGATTAAAGCAGAGCGTTGATGAACCAAAGAACACGCCACAAATTTGTAATTGTACCAAAAGGACTATTATCTAATCCCAAACAGCAACACCATAAACTTAATTGGGACCAAAACACATGTACAAATTTATGTCGTTATTACCAAAGGACTATTATCTAATCCCCGACAACGGCGCCATAAAACTTGTTGGCATTATACTGTATAAACCAAATATCTCCTAGAGTAAATCATTTTCAAAGTTCTGGTTTGAATTACGATGTCTTATAAGTGCAATTGACAAGTAATAAAATGGATTAAGTCCGAGATATCGATCCCACAGGAGATCTAAGAATTTAAATCAACTACCACGACTACACCAGGCTCTATACTATTTGAACTATAACATGATATGATGTTTTAGCTAAGAAGCTGTAAAATATACTATTATATTAAAAAAATGAACAATCAAATGACTTAATCAGGAGAACAATGAATAAAGAATAGTTAAAGAAAATAAATGGAATATTTGAATAATTATCGTTTAAGACTGCATTAAGATCAATGCTATTGTGGTATCATTCTGTTGTCAACTTGTAAATTTTGCTTGTATATTTAGTTCAAAATCTGTCGAGGCGTTAATAGTTGGTGGATCTCTCAACACTTCACATTTCATTATCTAATTTTGGCTGATTCTCTCGAATGCGAGTAGATAACTACTTTTGGGACTTCACAGTGGGTATTTTCTTTCGGTACTTCCATACCCATTTATGGGTATTTGTATGGCTCCCAAGTTATCGGTCAAGCAAGGATATACAACTTCAGGTTACTCTTCCTCAAATTAGAATGATCCACTCTCCTTGATTAGATCTCGGTAACACGGGATTAGCTTAACTATTCGAATTGAGTGAACTCTGCTTGTTTAAAGCGTGCCTTTCGATGACTCATTCTTGGGGACTAAAGTAGGGGTTTATCAGTAAACTCAGGAATCATTAGATCTCTAATAGCGAGGTTAATATACGCTAAAGAAATGATTCATAACTCCGAGTTGTCATCTGAGTGTCGCTCCAGGGCGCCGGCGAAATCAGGCTTGATGAAGCAATTCTTAAATGGTACTAAGAGCGTATTCGGATCAAAAAACATTAAACCCATAACGAAAGTAAATTCATAAGCGAAATTGTAATTCTTTGGAAACAACTACTTGGGAAAGATAATTTCGACAATAGCATTCACTTAATGGAAGCCCCGGGTTCCTCGATTCTTGAATTACACACTAAGCATTCGCTCTGATCATAGAATAAGCGCATTATGGCTGGTGGAATTCAGAAATTTTATGCGAACTTGAACATTCCGGGTAGTAATTTAGAAAAATTGAATTACGCATTAAACTACGCTCCGAAAGATAACATCCAGTTCACGGAAAATAAAAGCAACGAAAGCGAATAATCTAATCTAAGCTCTAACTATCAACATTGAAAGAAAAGAAAAGAAAAAGAAAGAAAAGGAAACTAAAAGAAAAAAATAAGAAAAATGAGCCTTGACTATCCAGGACCTCTAAATCTGTGGCCATGGTAACTTCCTGCTACGGATAGGCTGCGTATTTATAGGGTTTTAGTTGAATTTAATCCCGATGCGCTTTGCGTGGATTTAGAGTATTCGAGGCCAGAATCCTTGTTCAAGTCGACCTCAATTCCTTGTCGCGACATCATCCATCATCGCGACCTCGATCTCACGTCGCGACCTTGGCTTCTTAATCTATACGGTCTTAAGCGATCATTAGTGATGTCGACATCATTCTCGCTGTCGTGACATCAAGCCAAATGAAATTAATTGTCGATGGAATCGCCGATGTGACATTGATCTCTTAATCGTGACAACGGTTCATTTCTTTTCGACTTTTCCGTAAAGATTCACGATAATAGCGACATCGATCTCTTTGTCGTGACATACAACAGTTCTCTGGGGCCTTCAAGCGGTTGTTCTTGGTGTCCTCTTGGTCGTGACATCTAGTCACGCCAGAGTATTTCAACCGGGTCGCTTCGACGCCGTGGACTCGATCTCACGTCGCGACCTCGCTTCGTCTCGGCAGATTCAACTCGGTTTCAAATGTCGCTACATCAATCTCTTTGGCTGCGGATATCAACCCAAAGCGACTGCGCTTCAATCGCTTCGCGATGTCGCGACATCAACTGACACGATGCCTAATCTTTGCTTCGCCACTTCAGATCTTTCCTTTGATTGTTCATTGCCGCGATATCAATCCTCGTCAGCGATATCAATTTCATGAATCCACAAGTCTCAATCGCTTGCTCCTCGATGTCGCCACATCGATTCGCCGCTGACTTCGATTCATGACTCGTAGCTTCGGGATCGCGTGGTTCTCGGCGTCACGTACCTCGATCTCACGCCCCGCAGGTTCGCTGATCGCTTGTGATGTCGGACATCATGGTCTTGTCGACATCCATCTCGGTCCTTCATAGCCTTCAATGGTCGCTCCCGATAGTCACGACATCAGATGCTGTCGCGATACGGGCCCAAGTCCCTACACCCTTCCACCCATTGGCCATGATGTCGCGACCTCGCTTTCTCGTCGACATCATACCTTAAATCGCCCCTTCTTCACCGCTTAGATCGTGGTTCCCCGTACCGCCAAAGATCAAATTCCTCTTCACCTTCCCGATGTCACGACGAATCGGACTGCGCGCACCCACAACTCCGCATCAACGACCAAATCACTCTTTCATTTATGCTCGCTAATCGACCGCACTTTTATTCCAATTTATTTCCATTTTCCAATGCCTTTTCTTCTTCTTCCATTCTACTCCAATAACAAATGGGTGAGTTTCTTCATATTTCCGCAAAGTAATCACTCCCTTTTGATATGAAAATTAAGCAAATGGACTAAAATACACTTTTTAAGTTCATCAAACTCCCTCAAACTTAAAATTTTGCTTGTCCTCAAGCAAAGAAAAAGAAAGAATTGTTTGTCCTCAAACAAAATAAAAGAAAAATTTTTAAGGACATTTTTCTCTGATTTGTTCTGCAATGGCATTCAATTTAATTGCAATGCAAGGTATGCATAATTTTCTCGTACATCTATTTCAAGTCCAAATTCTTCGTCGGGTCTCTACTTTTATACTATGCAAAACTAAATTGTTGAAATCACTTTTACAAACAACATGTCTATTGATCCCTTGAATAATAGATTATTTTCCTTTCATTTTCATAATGAGTCATTTAACTCCCTAAAGTCCTTCAATTTTGATTGCTTTCTATTCTTCCAAATTCCATAGGCTTGTTTTTCATATTGATCTCCACTAATGTAGATGATTTCAAATTAATCAAGACTCAACTCAGTCTTTTGGGCTTCTTATCTAGGCCCGGTAATGGGTAGGGATTGAAGAAACTCTAGGGTTAAGATTACCCCGAACCTTTTCTCTCCTCTTCTGCCCTTTCTTCCTTGTATTTTCTATAATAAACTCCCCTAACTTCATGCTAGGACATCTCTTTAATTTCTCTAATTTTAACTCAGATGCCCCATATTTCTCTACTTGTAATTCCACCGGGAGACTTCCTTGTTTGTTAACATTCTAGATAGTAAATGTTTTAACTTTTGTGGCTTTCTAACACTCTAGCGAACTTCGTTAGTAGCCCCATACCGTGATGGCATTAGGGTACTAAAAATAAACACCCTAAGAACTTAATTGTTCAAGAGAGTTAGGCCACAAGATAAAAACTTATCCTCATAAACTTTCTTTCCATTGTGCATTTTCTACTCTTTGTCTTTTCTTTTCATTCCCTTTGAGTTCCTCAAAATCTATAATTTTAAACTTCATTTCTTTCTTTCCTCTTTGAATTCCCGTAATCATAGGTTCTTTACTCAAGGGATTGATGTTTTGTGATGAGTCAGGGTCGCATTGGTTCCATTTTGAAAATAGGCTGTTGGCCTAATTTGAACTACCATATGCCTCAAATGATATGAACAGTGGATGGCTGTAATGGCTCAAACCGTCCCAGAACGGCCTGCATCATCTCACACTGTATCACCTAGGATTTCGCTCAACTAATAATCTAACAAATTCTAGAATTTGATTTGAATAGTTGACTAACCATGGGAGTACTCTTGACTCATTTTTGTTAATGAGCATTTAAATTAATTTGATATTCAACAGGTTCTCGACTATCGCTCATACCACAAACTCAAAAAATATGTTTTGTTCCTTCTATCAGACATCTTCCTCAATTCCGACTTAATGCTCTAAACTTATAACTTTTGCACCTTGTGTTTCAACTCAAACCGTATTTATTTGGCCCTTATTCTACTTCTTTTCACCATTCCTAAGCCTAACTACTTCATTCAATTTAGCTCATTACATCTCAGCAGTTTTTTTTTTTTTTTTTTCTGGACTAATTTCTATTTTGATTTCCTAATCACTCAATTACAAAGCAACACAATCATGGAATCAAACAACTTCAAATTAGCACACAACAATTCAATCAAATTTCTCATTTTATTACTGATTTAATTGGCAATTGGATACAATGTGCATGAGAAGGATGGTAATGAAAGAAGGTGAGAAGGTCTATTTTTTTCTAAGTGCAGCTGTGGAGCAAAGATGTTGAAGGGTCTAGATCTAATGTACCTAAATGTAATGGAAATCTGTGAATTTTCATTTCTCTTCTTCCTTTCTCGGTCTCCTTCACTGGCTCTTCAAGGAAAATCTCATTGTAGATTCAACCTTCCTGCTCATAACTCATCCTCGCCCTTTCCTGCGCTTTCATTCAAGTATTTCTTTCCATTTCAAATATAACTCTGTGAATTTGGCAAGATTGTTGTTAATCAGATCTAAGTTTTCCACCATTCTTTCGCTTATGATTCCCGTGATCTTCGCTTCTTATCTCTATCATCCAATTTCTTCTCAAAATCTTTTCACTGTACAAAAACTTGAATCCTTTTACTGCCTCCCAAATTTGACTTCCGTCAGATCTCTTTCCTTTATCATAGTTAAGAGCTTGAGAATCACGCTCAAACCCGGTTGTTATAAAAAAGCTTCAAGGACTGAAGTTTGGCTTCGCAATGCATCATGATCTCTTCCCCTTCATTTCTTTTTAAACTCTTCCTCGCGCCCAAGATTCTTCCCATCCGTTCCTCTTTCTATTCAACCTTCTCTCCACTCATTGCCTCTTTGGTCGTAGCTCCACTTCATGCTCCTTTTCTTTCTATTTAGCTCTTCCTCCTAATCGTTGGTCTCTTCTTTCAATTCTTTTCATAAATGCTTTCTCCTCGAATTCTTGTTGTAGTTTCCAATCCTTCTCTCTTTCATCTATTCTCTCTCGTAAGGCATCGAGAGCCTCCAGCATCGAATACTGCTCTCTCAGGCTCCCTCGAGCTCTCCAGTCAGTTTCTGCCTCCGCACAGGAGGAGAACCCAAGCAATGGGATGGAGAAGTCTATCAGCCGCCTCTTCATTCTCGCCTCATCAGTTCGCAAACATGTAATCATTATCATTCCGTGAGTTTTCCTGGATGCTCTATTCCTTGATTAGCAACCCTGAGTTTCCTTCTCGGCTCTTCACTCGGCTTCTTCCGTTTCCACCAAAGACTCCCTTCTTCAAATTTCGTCCCTCGCAACTCCCCGTCGAAGGAGGGTAGTTCCTCGGGTACTTCTCTTCCGACTCCCAAATTCCTTTGACCCCACCTACACGTACAAGCGATTGTCACTGGTGAGGAATAAGACTCCTTTGTTCCTCCATGGTATCTCATGATGTAATCCCGATGATAACTCCTATATTGATCTATACCCCTCGAGTATGGCATACAAAGAACACAGCCTTCCTGCTCTCTCACCGTGCATACATGTTCTATCGGGTACCTGCAATGTAGCTTCTAAAATAAAACCATACCTTAGCTCTCGCAAGGCTTCCTCTCGTTCACCGATCTCTCGTCTTCCTTCTTGGTTCAACTGCACTCTTACCGTTAGTGAGCTGCAATCCTCCCAAACTCCGGTTTTTCCAACAATTCTCAATTTGGAACCATGTTTGTGAACTGGTCATACCATGCCCTCGTTTGATGGCTTCAAGGTCAGAAGAGAATCTGCACTCTAACAAAACCGCCTCCATCCTTCCTTCCTACCATATTTGAATAAAACTCCCTTACTAGTTGTCAGATACCCCCGTTGTGTGCAGACTCTCCCATCCTCTCTCGCTTCTATCATCTCCTTTGAAATGAGTCATGTGGTTTTGAATCTCCTTTCTCTGCAAGAATAAAACCCCTTGTTAGCATAATACTTCTTTCACTGGAATACGCTCAGTCTGATAATGTAAATCTTCTATTTCTTCTTCTTCTCCTTTCCCTTTCCCTTTCTCGCTCTTTCAGAAGTCATTTCTGAGCTTCCGGTGTTTTTATGGCATCTCTCCTGCTACTCTTCCGACGAATCTCATCTAATCGCGTCCCTTTGGCTGAGTTTCTTCTCTTTCGATTGTTCGTGTTCCTCATAATCTCGCCTAGGTTGTGGACTGTGGTGGAATTTCAAAATGCATTGAAACTGAGCAAAGATTTCGTAAAGTTCGAATGCCAGGTTTCTGAGTATCGAGATCTCAAGGAAGACAAGAATTACATGGGTCAGATGAATGAAATAGTTTCCAACCGTTGCAATTCAATCAACGTCAGGGCTAATTAATGCTTCAATTACATTACGTCACACTTCCACTCCGCCCTTTTATTTGAGATCATTAAATTTGTGGCTTTTGAAGTGAGTAGTTGGCACACGTCAAGATTTTATGTCGCGACTTACCTAGGATGTCACGCGACAATACTGTGGTTTTCCAGTGGATTTGCTTGCAAGTACAATCCTTCTTCATTTCAACTTGAAATCACCGTCACGATATCACAAAGCAGGAGTCACACATGTATCTCCTTCTATAATTTACCAATTGTTCTTTCCAAACCGGTCACGTACATCAATGTTTTCGTAGACAATGTTTTCATTCTTACATAACCCTTCCGTCGACTAAGCCCTTAATTCAATGATTTAAAAACTTTGAATTCTCTTATCGTTCCTAACCCGCTTAGACATCTCTTCGTGCATATTTAAGCAAAGATTTAACAATTAATCTAATATATTTACAGACTCGTTAGTGGGAGAAAGCTACCCCCTTTTCTCATGTCGCGAATTCTCCTCGCAAGTCACCGGATTTATTCCCGAGTCGCTTTGCTATTCGGTTCTCAAATCTCGTAAGATCATTAAAATATTCAAGCAAATTCTAATTAAACTACAATCCATTTCTAAAAATTAAATCTATCCATCTAAAAACAAATTCAATTCTAATTTATCAAGAACTATATAGCAAATATTTCAAAAAATTAAAATCAGACTTAAATCCCTGGTCGCCTCCCATTAGTCGCTTCGCTTTTGAGTCCCAGCTGGACTCACATTGGTGGTAATTTTCCCCAAGAACCACTGAGTTCTTCAATCTCCTCTTACCTATCGAGATAATGCTTTAACCTTGTCCATCGACCTGAATCTTCCCTCATTATCGCCTTCGTTGTTATCGCCTCCAAATGTAGTACTCGATACCACCGTACGGCCCACTCAACTGGATTTTAATTTCCCTGAAACAACTTTAGTCTGGGGACTAAAAGGTAACTGCTCTGCTCGAACTCTTCGTGGATTCTCCGATCATGCCATTTCTTTGTCTTTGCCTTTGTATATTCTAGCATTATCATAGGCTTCATTTCGCTTCTTCCAATTCACATTGAGTAATCTTTCTTCCCCATGTACTTTAAAATCGGTTTAACTTTAACGGCCCACATTGCCTCAGATTCTAATTCAAGAGGTAAGATGACATGGTTCGCTAAACAACTCTCGTATAAGGGACATTCCAATGGGGTCTTATATACTCCCGTAGTTTCTCCAAAGTGCATCATCAAGTCTGGGAAGACCAATCCTTCCCGCTCGAGCCTTCGCGCCTTTCTAAGTATTCTTCGATCTCCTCATTGAAATTTCGTCATCTACTGGGTCCGGGATGATAGGCTAAACTCATTACATGCTCGATTCCATACCTACTCATGAGTTTTGCAAATATTTTGTTTGCGAAATGGGTTCCCCATCACTAATGATGGTCCCGGGGTTCCAACCTCGCCTCAAAATATTCTTTCGCAAGAAACTCAATAACTCCAGATAGCATCATTCCTCGATTGCCATCAGCCTCCACCCATTCGAGACGAATCTACCGCTAGCAAGATATATAGGTTTCAAATGATATGAAAAGGTCAATAAAATCTATTCCCCGAACATCAAAATTTGTATCACCATAATACCTTTTAGGGGCATTTCATTCATCTTTGCGATATTTCGATCTTTTGTCCAGATCCTGGTGCACCACATCACGCGCAGATCTCCCGAAGATAGTGGGCCAATAAAACCACGATTGGAGTATCTTGTGAGCTGTTCTTTCTCAAGAAAAATGCCCCCCATATGGTGATGCATGGCATTCATTTAAAATGTTGCCTTGTTCACCTTCACGGCTACATCTCCTTATTATCATATCGGCACCTCTCTTGAATAATAGTGGGTCATCCCGAATATAATATCTGGCTGTGGGTTCGGGGATTTTCCTCTTGTTGGTATTTGAAGATGCGAAGGCATTACTCCCACGAAGCCCAGGATAATTCACAATATCGACATACCATGGAAGTTGGAAGGAAACTTTAAACACAATTGCTTTCATCACAGGAAGTTCTCTGTGGCCGAACATTTTCTTACTTACGTCCTTTGCTTCTTTCTACTCTTGACAAGTGAGTGCTATCATTGTCACACCCCTTTTTATCTCTGATTTCCAAATCAAACTCTTGCAGCGGCACCCACCTTATCAATCTTGGCTTAACAACTTCCATTTTTCGACATCAGTATTTGATTCTTCATGATGGAGTGTGAATTACTCGTGGGATCCCCGAAAATGTATTGCCTAAATTTTTTACAAGCCAAATCTTATGGCTAGCATCTCCTTTTCAGTTGTTAATTAGTTCTCTTATTTGCTTCATTGAAGGTCTTACTAGCATAGTATATGGCCTTGAATACTTTCTCTTTTCTTTGCCCCAACACGGCTCCCATAGCAAAATCATCACGCATTATTTGAATCCTTTGATCCCATGCAGTGCGTGATTATAGGTGCACGTACCAATTTACAGGCTTGATTTCGTCAAAAGCATTCTTGCGAAAGTCATCAAAATTGAACCTTGTATATTTTTCCGATGTCATGAGTAGTACGGTATTTTGAAAAATCTGATAAATCTCTATGAAACGACATGCCACAAAGAAGCTGCCTCCTTTTCTTGTAGTAATTGTGCGAGTTTTCCCCTGATAATGGATACTTTGGATTGATCAACTTCTAGTCGATGGCGAAATTTTTATGCCAGAACAATTCCTTCACATCTCACCATAAAATGGCATTTTCCCGGTCGATTCAAATTTGTTTGTCTTGGCATCTTTTGAAATCTTGTTTCGATTGTTTAAGCATTGATGTGGATCCATACACGATAAAGTCATCCGCGAAAATTTCCATCACTTCTTGATCAAATCTGAGAATATGGACATCATACACCTACGGAATGTAGGCCCGGAGCATTACACCTTGAAAATCATACGAGAGGCAAGGTACCGCCAGGGCATGTGAATGTGGTCTTCTCTTGATCCTCGGAGTGCAATAGCAATCTGATTGTATCGAGAATACCCATCCGGAAAACAAAAGTGAGGTGTCCACCGCTTCTTTTTGTCCGACATCTTATCGATGAAGAGCGAGAAATGATCTTTTACGGTTCGCGTATTGACTTTACGTAATCAATACATACCCTCCATCCCACGTCTTTGTTCTTGTTGGAATCCAGTCGTTTCTTTCATTTAGATCACGGTAAACCCCCTTTCTTTGGAACCACATGGTAGGCTCACCCGAGGAGCATGCGAGATAACATAGATAAAACCTGACCCATTTAGCAGTTTGAGACTCCTTCGACTACTTCGCTGTCATGGATTCGACCTCCTCGGTGTTCTACGAGGATGGTTTGAAGTCTCTTCTAGCAGAATCTTATGCATGCACAAATTGATGGGCGATACCCTTCAATGGACTGACTAAGCGATTCCTTATGCTTCCTTAATATTTCCGGCAATCTTGTTCCTCTCTCACTTAATCTGGCTGGAAATGATCCATATTTGGTTTTTCTTTGGTAATTCTAAGTAAGCATACTTTAAATGACATGGCACTCTTTCAAATTAGCCCTTAATGTGGTTTCTTGATAGATTTCACGATGTTCAACATTTTCCCCATTATCGTTTACGTTGCTAGCAAAGCTTCAAACCACCGGTTCTATAGAATGAAAAGCTGGCATCATGGGGTCGAGAATAGACATCTTCAGTATACTGGGAATTCATCTCTTTTTCATTGATAAAAACTGGAGTGTTACAATCATTGTTAAAATCAGAGTTGGAAGTATAGACTAAATCAGCTACATTGCATCCTTCCTTGTCTCTGTCTATATTTTGTATACCTTTGATCAAATTGAATCACGTTTGCTTCTTCTCGACCCTCAGATAGAACTCCTTTTTGCATATCAATCGGAAGCGTCGATGGCTAGGAATGGTCTTCCCGATAAGCGAGGGTACTTGTGAATCTTCTTCCATATCGGAATGATGAAACCCTCTTAGGAAACAAACTTCGACGGTGACCGGTACATGGCATTGACTCGCCCGGGTTTTACCATCGATGCATGCGCCATTTGAAGAGTACTTGGTTGTGGGAGTAAGGCTGCGAAACTTAGTTTAGCGGCGAAGAGGCATCAAATTGATACTAGCTCACAGTCACAGAGAGCTTCACGGAATTGATTCCTCAGCCAATCTGAGGAATTGTGAAACTCCTGGGTCGCCGTCTTTACTAGTAGTTCTTTCGATTCTTGCTTTTCTGAGTGGCAGTGAGATTCACTATTCCTTCTTCTACTATTTTTCTTTTCTTGCTCAGTATGTCCTTCAGAAATTTTGCGTAGAGTGGCATTTGAGTTACCACTTCAGTAAAAGGCATACTTATCTCGGCACGGAAGGTTTTCCAAGAACCTTGCAAACTGCTCTTCCATTCTTGACTTCTGCAGTCTTTGTGGAAATGGGATTTGCGGGCTTTAATCCTTGGATGTTCTTCCTCTCTATTCTTCTTTTTCTTTCTCAGTTCCTCTTCCCTTCGAGCTTAGTACGTCTTTGTTGCGGTCGTCTTTCTCTTTCATTTTCTTCAGCTCCTTCCCGCCACAGGCTGCCTGACCGCTCACCGATCCTTTTAGGTTCTTCCTTGTGTCACTTGGGAAGGCGTCTTTCCTCGGCTTTGCGGGGTTAGGGTAAATTTGCCCTACTTGTGTCTCCGGGTTCTTTAGGGTTACGTGGTTGTGATTACGAAGAATTTGAGAATTGGTAGTAGTTGCTTCGACTCTGTGACTTTTGCTCATGGAGTTCAACGGCTTCTTATTATCCTATGAAATGCGACATACGTTCTTGAAAGATTGGGCCCTCCTCGACCACGGTATTCATTCTGTGCTCATTTCCATCTTAGCTGCTCTTTCTTTGGAACCTTAATTGGTGCGATACCCTTGTTGAGGGGTTACGTCCTTTGCCTTAGGGCTGAGAAGCCCACGCCCATCACGGATTCTCATAGTTCTGAGTCTTTGGGTGATAATGTCTTTGGAAAGGTTAGGGTTGGGTTTGAAATGAGTAAGCTCTTGGCTCACCCAAATAATTAACCTCTTGACAACACCAAGAGTTCTTGATTACCCTCTCGGCACTTCCCTTCAATAACTCCACTTTTCGATTGCTCCTATTTCATGAGCGTGTGCATGTCTTTCTTTCTTGCTTGTCAACGTGCATATGGCATCCAACTTGGCTTCCATGCATTTGTCATCTTGCTGTTCCAGAATCCTTTCGCATTGTTCTCTTGAAATCTCGAGAAGGAGTTTTCATGTTACATTTGGCAGTCTTCAATCGGCTCCTTTGTCTTATTACTTTTTTTGTTTTGAATGCTCCCACGGCATGAGCGTGATGATCCACTTTTGATATATCATTCAAGCATGACACAGTGTCCATCGAGTTTTGGATCTATCCATTCATTGGGCATCTTCCTCAACAAACGTTTGAATCTTTCCAGGCTACATACGGGCTTCGTCTTACTCTTCGGAACCTGGTGATTTCATCGCTTCTTTGTGGTGAGTACGGGGGAAAGAATCTACCTAAGTAGGCCTCTGCCTAATTCCTCCCCAGTATCAACGAGGAACCATATGGTAAAGATTCATACCATATTAATTCTAACATCTTAGAAGAATGGGAATAGATGCGGAGTTTTATGACCTGGTCTCACCCCATTTAGTTTAACGGTATTAGCCGTCTGAGAATCTTCCAGTGCTCATTGGATCTTGGATTCAGTTATTGATAAGCGTCTTCTTGGACCATTGTATGTCGATCTTCAACTTCAAAATTATTAACATCAGCTGCAATTTTGTCGATCGTTAGTATTCTTCTGTATAGTGGTGTCAATCCTCCGTTGTATCGGTGGTGACGCCAGCTTCTTACATATGTATTTCAACCTGATCCTGCCTTTCATACGCCATGGATTGAGTTTCACGCCTTCACGGTAACCTCGAGCTTACGTCCTTTACATTTAAAGTGTCGGTACGGAATCGGGATGATGTTTTGTTTCCTATGCATCAAAGTTTTTCTGAAAGCAAAACACACTCCCATTAATAGGATTAGTCAAATCATAGAATATATTCAATATGTTTCGTTAAGGGTTAGTGGCCAAACTGAACCACTGCTTGAAAATCTATTTTTGTTCTTTTTCCTTAAATGTCAATTGAAATCTTGTGCTCGTCTGAATATTGATTTATTAGAAATTCTTTCGATCCCGACAACGTATGCATAAAACTTGTTGATAGACCCGAAGAACACATAAAATTTACATGACGTTATTACCAAAGGACTATTATAATCCGTAGCGAGCGCCATAAAACTTGTTAGGACCAAAACACATGTACAAATTTATGTCGTTATTACCAAATGACTATTATCTAATCCCCGGCAACGGCGCCATAAAACTTGTTGGCATTATATTGTATAAACCAAATATCTCCTAGAGTAAATCATTTTCAAAGTTGGTTTGAGTGCGATGATACGCAAGTGCAGTCGGCAGTAATAAAATGGTTAAGTCGGTCTCGATCATGAGAGATCTCGAAATTTTAAATCAACTACCACGACTACTTTCGAAGCTCCATACTATTTGGTATAACATGATATGATGTTTTAGCTAGAGAAGGCTGTAAAATATATACTATTATATAAAAAAAATGAACAATCAGGCCAAACTTTAATCCGGAGAACGATGAATAAAGAATAGTTAAGAAAATAAATGAATGTTTGAATAATTATCGTTTAGAGAAACGCATTAAGATCGATGCTGTTGAGAAGTATCGATTCTGTCAACTTGTAAATTTTGCTTGTATGTTCGATTTCAAAATACATCGGCGTTAATGATTCGAATTTGGATCTCTCACACTTCACATTTCATTATCTAATTTTGACACGATTCTCAGATGGGAAGTAGATAACTACTTTTGCGGGGGACTTCCCTAGTGCAGGTATTTTTCTTTCGCAATACTTCATACCATTTTATGGAATTTGTACACCTTAGCTCCCATTGCTCCGGTCAGCGAGAGATATCTGACTTGGGTTACTCTTCCTCGAATTAGAATAGATCACCCTCTCCTTGATTAGATCTCGGCTAACACGGGTTGGCTTAACTATTCGAATTGAGTGAACTCTCTTGCTTGTTTAAAAGCGATAACTCAATCGACTCATTCTTGATCTCAGTGAGAAGAGGATTTATCGAGTAAACTCAGAGCTCATTAGATCTCTCTAATAGCGAGGTTAATATACCTTCAAGAAATATTCATAACTCCAGGATTGTCATCTACGTGTCACTTTCGGAGGACCTCCTTGATCAAACAATGAAACAATTCTTAAAGCGGGTATAAGAAGCGATATTCGGATCAAAACATTAAACCCATGCTTAGAAGTAAATTCATAAGTAAAATTACGCAATTTCTTTGGAAACAACTACAGGTAATTTACGTGATAGCATTCACTTAATGGGCTGGGTTCCTCAAATTCTTGAATTACACACTACAACATTCTCACGATCATAAGAATAACTGCATTATGAAACTGGTGCCGAATTCCAGAAATTTTGTAAGACTGAGCATTAGGTAGTAATTTGAAAAGAATTGGTCTGCGTTCGACACGCTCGAAAGATAACATCAGTTCCAAAAATAAAGCAGCAACGAATAATCTAATCTAAGCTCTAACTATCAACATTGAAGAAAAGAAAAGAAAAGAAAAGAAAGAAAACTAAAGAAAAAATAAAAAAATGAGCCTTGATCTATCCGAACCTCTCGATGCGTGGCGCCCAGTAACTTCACATACGGATAGGCTAGCGTATTTATAGGAGTTTTTCGGTTGGGCCCTAATCCCAAAGTAACTGCTTTGTGGATTTTAGAGTATCGAGGCCCAGTCTTTATTCGAAATCGCGACCTCAATTCCTTGCCGCGACATCATCCGTATCGACCTCGATCTCCGTCGCGACCTTGGCGCTCTTGTCTACTCCTGATCTTAAGCGCAGTCATTAGTGATATCGGCGACATCATTCTCTTGCTCGTGACATCAACTAAATGAAATTCAGGCATCAATGGAAACCGATGTCGCGACATGATCTCTTGTCGTGGCGGTTCATTTCTTTACCCCGACTTTCATCGAAGGTTCACGATGTCGCGACGTCGATCTCTTGTCAGCGACGTCGGCTTGGATTCTGCGGGGCCTTGGTAGTTTGTTCTTGGTGTCCGCGACAGCAATCTCTTGTCGTGACATCTAGTCACGCCCTTTGTATATTTCAGCGGTAGGCTCTTGACGTCGTGACCTCGATCTCGCGTGACCTCGAACTTCTATAGCGCGGCGTTGACTTGTCTTGGTCTTCGCGACGCCGATCTGCTGTCGTGACATCAACTAAAGGATCTGCGGGTTTCAAGCGACCTCATGATGTAAATGACGTATTCTGCATGCTTGATCTTGTGCCACTTGTATCTTTCCTTTGATTGCTCTTTGTCGCGACGCCGATCAGCGCCGCGACGTCCTTCCGTGCATCCATGATGTTGTTTGTTCACGATGTCGCGACATCGGTATCGCTATCAGCGACTTGATTCGCGGCTACGTAGCTTTGGGCGTAGTTCTGATGTCACGACCTCGATCTCACGTCCTTGCAGGTTTCAGTTGATTGCTTGTGATGTCGTGACATCATGGCCTTGTCGCGACATCCATTACAGATCGCTGCGGAGTCTTGATAGTTTGTTCACGATGTACGACATCGAGGATGTTATCCGCGACATGGGCTCAAGTCCTCCACTGCACCCTTCCCACTTTGGTTGTCATGATGTCGCGACCTCGGTTCATCGCGACATCATACCTTAAATTCTGCTCCTTCTTTAAATTACTGAAGCCCCATTGTTTCCCTGCTGCATTTGCGAGTCGAATTCCCTTTACCTTCTGATGTCACGACTTGAGTGAATTTGTGCGGACCCTGGCGCATCAATGACTCAGCCAGTTCTTTTCATTTCTGCTCTGCCAATTGACTGCACTTTTTATTCCACTTATTTC
Organism: Tetrastigma voinierianum; assembly: GCA_016808115.1. Taxonomy (NCBI): domain Eukaryota; kingdom Viridiplantae; phylum Streptophyta; class Magnoliopsida; order Vitales; family Vitaceae; genus Tetrastigma; species Tetrastigma voinierianum. The sequence goes on along the minus strand of JAEQBH010002845.1, from coordinate 641,865 downwards.
TGCATTTTTCCACTGCTTTTCTTCTTCTTCCATTACACTGTAATAACGAATGGGTGAGTTCTTCATATTCTGTAAGTAATTGTCTCTTTTGATATATTCATGAGAAAAATGGACTAAAAATAGATGACTTTTAAGTTCATCAAGAACATACAGTGATGAACCCTGCTTAGTGTCTTGTGGCCGACGAATCGCGGAAGATCAAGCGTCTCGCTTAACGCATGCTACTGCGGATTAAAGCGTCTTGGAAACTGCAGCTTAATTGGGGAAACATATGTATTATGCATATACACATTTATAGTAAGCATATAACAATAACATAAAGAATTTTCATGCATTCATATAAGGAACTTATACAATTACTTATTCTTATAACAGACTTATGCTTATTCGGATCTCCCATATAACTCATACTTGTGCCTGCCTTTATCTTGATTCGGATAAATAGATTCTGTGAGCTTATCTTATTAGTACCGTAGGTATTACAAATCGAGCGATACACGTTTGTTTACTCTTATTCATCATTAGGTTATTATCATATAACTATGGGAATACGAGACGGAGTCATCGCCCGATGAATGCGACCGCGGCCTGATAAATTGCTTTCAGATGCTACATATTCTTGAAGTGTCGAAGCCTGAAGAGTCTTAGAAACAACGATCGAGCGTGTCTGCCGCGTGGCGGAGTGTCGTAGCACTAGCGGGAGTCTTGATAGCGATCGAGCGTGTGCGCTCCGCATTAGCGAGTGTCGTAGCCGTAGCGGGGAATCTTAGAAGCGGTCGAGCGTTAACGCTCCGCGTGCGAAGTGTCGTAGCACTAGCAGGAGTGTCGTGTCGTGTCATTTAATACTTGGTCTTAGGCGTTCCTACAATTATATGTATTAAGAAACTTCCTATCTTATTCTAGGGGCATGAAATTAGCCCACATCGAACTCGCCGAGGCGAAGCTGCGTGGTACGTTACATTTTTCACTTAATTTCTTTCTTATCTTAACCCCTGTTAATCATTTATTAGAGTTCTAATACTCTCGGTATGCGAATTATAGCTTAACTATGCAAAAATGCCAAAAATCGGGGTTTCAGGAACCAGTGTTATAGGTACCAAACCGGTTCTGGAGAGTGGTATCGGTACCACTTGGATGGTCTAGAGTACCATTTTACCTGCATAAGTGAGTGCAGGTACCACCTGTTTGTGCCGTACCCAAACTCTGATTCAACCCGAAATAGCGAATTCCTCTTTTCATTCACTTTTCTTCCCTAATTCTCTTATATTCCATCCTTCATCAAAAACCAACATGGAATCCCTCCAAACAACTCCACCAACACTTTTAATGGTGGTTTAGAATTTCTTTACCCAAACCTTAGCCAAAAAATCCAAGGATTCATACCAAAGTTCACAAAACTTTACAAAACCATGGAAATATGAAGGATTCCATATCTAATTGATATCAACTAGGGATTTCAACCCAACTTCCCATAAATCTGAAGTTTATGATGTATTCTAACAAAACCACAGGGAACAAAACTAACATCAAAGAAAACTACTGTGATCCATTACCTGCAGTGGTTTTATCTGAAAATCATCTGAATCCATACCTTTGTGACTCTCCTTCTTCCTCTTCTTCTTTATTTCTTCTTCTTCCTCTTCTTCCTCTTCCTCTCTTTTATGACAGTATGAGCTATCTTGTTTGGAACTGAATGAGATGTTTTCTCCTTTCCCTTTTTATAGTTAAACTTTCTTTTATTTGCCTTTTAGTCCTCCCTCATTCTATTAATTGCACTACAATTTATGTTATTCCACTTTGGCCTCTAATCTTATCAACTTATGACTTTTATGTCCCCTTTTTGACAATTTACAATTTTATCCTTATGTCTTGTATAATTTCCGGGTTTCTAAATTTCCATGTTTCGCATTTTAAATTCTGAAAAATTCCATTAATGTCCTACCACAAAATACCTAAACATGTTTAACTTGACTAGGGTATATTTCGAGGCGTTACACCCAGAACTACAATTTGTTGGGCTCCCCAGGTCGCTTAGTCAGGCGAAAGGGTGATCTGGTCGGGGGACATGGGATGAGACCTCGGGCTCTCCTGACCTTCCGTTTTCTATAAACTAATCAACGTCTTTCCCAGGTGTGTAGTATGGCGTACCTTTACACACACACTTTTGTCTTTGCCAAACCACTGTATTATTTGTGTAATAGGTGGCAGTGCGGGAAAAGCGGCGAGCAGCGAGTCGATTAGGTTGAGAAGGCGGTTTTGAAAAAAATCCGAGGGAAGTTTGTTGGAATTTTAGGCGGGAGAAGCTACGAAGTCCTTCTTACTTTGAACCGGGATGATTTGGTGTGACGACTCCTGCAGCGACTAGTCATTCGCACCCTCTGCCCACGAAATTATGGAAGGGGGCATTCGTTCTACGCTGAGACCTTTAAATTTACTCTCGGCGGCTCATCTCTGGTTGGAATCGGAGGCCAAGGCGGCTAGTGGTGGTCCGCCTTTTCGGCCGGGGCGACCTTCTCTGCTGTTAGCAGGTGGGCCACGTGGCATCGGGCAAGGCGAAAGGGGTAGCCGTTTGAGGCGTCTTCTTTTAGGGAGAAAGGGCTCTTGTCCTACCCTCTAAGCATTTAAGAGAAAGAGGGCGCGGCGACAAAGTTCTGAGGCGGGTTGGATTTACGTCCTTAGGTTCCGCCGTATCAGTCATCCCTTGGATTGAAGAGGAGGGATGAAATGTCGACTGGTTCATAACTTTGCTGCGGAGCGGAAGCGGCGATCTTATCTTGGCGGTGGTTGATGCCATCTCGGGAGTAATTGGGAGGGCATGGTTCAGGTGTCAATTCAATCTGGGTTAGCACTGGATGGTTCAGTTAATAATTTGGAGCCACTGATGGTGGAAGCCTACCAGACACTGAAGCGATCTGGTGATAAATATCGGACAGAATAAAGTGGGCATGTTTTCTTTGTTGGATAGATATGCGCTGAGACATGTTTGGCTGTGTCTTAGAATTGTGACTGCCTCCCGGGGTGGAAGAAACTCACTGCGGGGGACGCGGTGATGAAGACGAGGGGCGCCCGGGGAGATCATCGATGCGTTGGAGGCCTTTTATGACGAATCCTCGGACCACGCCACGATTTTGTGCGACCACTATTACGGATGCCGTGCGTGAGGCGGGGGGCGAAGAAGGTATGCCGTCTCGACCCGCTTCCACTGGTAGAGGAGACCTCTGCCAGATGGTTGACGGATGATCTGTTGTAACTTTGCCGGGTGTGGTACATTGCGATAACGCTATGTAATGTTCTAGCATTCTTTTAAGTGTTTGTCATATCCTTAATATGTTTCTGACGATCAGCGCATCAAAACACTGGCTTACCCGACATCGGGAGATTAGTTTCCTCTTTGAGGATGCGGATAGGCTACTGGCTCACCTTGATTGGCTATTTGAAGGCTGAGTACTTCCTTGATACGGAAATGAGCAGTTCTGGCGTTGCGTTGAGGCGAGAATCAGTTGGCGAGTCGATAAGGTACGGGAGAGAGATGTCGCGCCAATTATCATGGCGTGATGGCTGGAATTGAATCTGGCGGTGGGAAGGCGCGAAAGCTGGTGGAATTAAGTTAGCTAGGGTCCGGCATGCCTTGGCTCGTCGGAGATACCGTGAAGTCTGTGTTGTAGGGACTACAACCTGTTTGCCGAGCGGCGAGGCGGAGGATGAGGCCGGCCCAGTCGCGGATGAACAGAGTTTCTTTTACTTAGACTCGGAGAAAGATGGGATTGTGGGATGCAGGCGGAGGCTGAAGAGATTCTAGGAAGGCATTTTAGCTTTGATGCTGATCTTTGATTAGGTTGTGGATGTTGTGCCTTCGGTGCACAACATTTGTGAAATGGCAGTGAGTCCGGGCAGGGATCTCAGAACACGTCAAGTCTTCTCCCAGGTTTTCTTCAATCCCAGATGCCCCTCGGTCTGCCACTGAGGTTTCTTCACAGATCTAATGTAGATGTTAGAGAGCGGCGTGAATCTTCAGTGCCCGAGTTGGGCTGCAGTATAATCTGATTCTCTGTTGAAGTAACTGGGAGAATAGAACTAACGCCTCTAGTACAGAATTAGGAGTTCTTATTTTTGTTGTAGATTCAGTTTGGCCTTCATGCCTTTGCTTTATAACTCACATTTAGTTATTAATCTTGTTGGGTTTCTTAATAAAGGATGTGTTGTTTGAAAATGCATTGTTGTTGATTTTGCTCTATTAGTCAAATGTTTACTTTGTCTGAATGGGTAAGGCATAGATGGATAACCAGTTGAAGATCATGACCATACTAGGATTAGATGGACATCCAGCCTTCCACGGACTTAGTAATGAACTAGGTGGGCATCGATACATCTGGGCGAATGGGACCGTTGACCTTCCTCGGACTTGTGTAGACAGCTGGGCATCGACCATACTAGGCCGGATAGGACATCAACCTTCCACGGACTTTGTAATGAACCAATTTAAGGTATCCAACCATCTTGAGCCTACTAGGCGGATAGGACATCAACCTTCCTGGACTTAGTAAATGAGACAGGCGGGCGTAATCATCTTGGGGTACGGGATGAGATCTTGACCTTCCGGTTGGTGGTGAACCTGAGCTAGGCATCGATCATGCGGGCGAGGATAGAATCAACCTTCCCCGGACTTGAAATGACTTAGGCCCGGCCTAAGCATCAACCATATTAGGTCGGATAAGACATCAAACTTCCCTGGACTTCGTAATGAACCAGTTGGGCATCAACCATACTAGGCCAGATAGGACATCAACCATTCCTGGACTTTGATAATTAAAATTTGGGGGATAGAAACCTGATTATAAATTGAATCAGCCTTTTACTAAGTGATAGTACCTTTTGGTGTGGCACTCCACATTCCGCGATGCGGGTGTTAAGTCTGGTTTATCTGATGCATGTAGGCGGGACTCAGTGGCTCGTATTCTGATACTGTGATTAGCCCGGTTGAAATTTGAAACTTTCCGGCCATTGGATTAGTTGTGTTCTCAAAGACTTTCCTTAGGAGCAAGTCCCCTGGCTGGACCACTTGGTGTTTCACGCGCCTGTTGTACAGGTTCTCTAATCGGTGATGGTAAGATGCTATCCGTACAGCTACTATTTCGCGCAGTTCATCAGCCGTGTCTAGGTCCTTAACTATAGATTTTGTACCTAACTACTTGGGCACATCAGTTCGGAGCGTAGGCATGCCGATTTATGTAGGGATTATAGCTTCCATCCACAGCCAGGCAAGTCTGAAGGAGATATGTTGGATTTAGTATTTGACGGTAGTTAGCCAAGCTTCTAAAGTACCCTAGGAAGTTCGTCTACCCATTTGCCTTTAATTTGAATCAGTTTCTTCGACGGTGATGAGGTTTTGTTGAAGCCTGCGCTAAGTCGTTGCTTTGCGGATCTTTTGGGGTGGAATTATAGATTCTTCTTTCAATTCATGGCAAGTTTCTATAGACCAGCTATCAGGTGGGGCTGGTTAATACGTCTGATTGATCGGGAATACCGAATCGGAAGCGATATTCTTCGAATAAAGCCCGGTGACATCCTTGTCTTTGATTGATGCGCCTGCGGCTTCTATCCATTTGCTGAAATGTCGGTGGCAACTAGCAACCTTCTTAGCCGGGGCGGTGAGGAGCTGACCTACTATGTCAATTCCTCATTGGTAGAGGCCATGGGCTTGAGATGAAGTGGGTCTGTGACGATTTTAAGACGGGAGCCGGCACCGGTCACATTTTCGCACGTAATCAGAGGTGTCTGACTTCATGGTTGGCTAATAATACCCTGAGTGTGGGCTCTGCATTATTGCGAGGTCTACCGCTGAATGATTGCCGCCCTTTTGCCGTGCAACTCGACCAACACATCTGGCTGTTTGGCGTTCAGCATTTGGATCATGGCTGATCAAGTTGTTTGAACAGATGCCCATCGATCAAGGAAAATCTGGCCGACTAGATTCGGACCTTGTGAGCCTTGTCCTTCTCATTAGGGAGTTTTCCTGTGTTAATGTACTGCACTATGGGGTTCATCATGGAAGGGGAGGTTTCGCCCACTTGGCTTACCCGGAGAGTGGCTATCGAGGAATCCGTCTAATAATAGATAGGCAGAAATATTGTTTATGTTATCGGTAGAGATGCGGCCACGGCAACTAAGGCGTCTGCTTTTTCATTACAGTTCCTGGGAATGTGTTCTAGCTTCCAAGCTGAAAAACTAGCCAAGTGTTGTTTAACCAGGGTTACATACTTCGCCATTCGGGGATCTCGGGACTCATATTCTGCATTTACCTACCCTACCCCTAATTGGGAATCACTTCAAAATATGAGCTTATCGGCTGATATCGCAACTTCCAGTTCAATCCAGGTTAGGATGTCTTCATATTCTGATTCATTGTTCAAGGCGCTGAAGCCTAGTAGGATTGCTTGCTTGATCTTATCCCCACTCGGGGATTTTAGTTGCAAGCCAATTCCAGCCTCGGTCTATCGAGCCTTGTCCCAGATGAGTCCACGATTGGCCCAATTCGGGCATGTTTCGGTTTGGGGATTTGCGGAAGTCTGAGAACTGTCCTTCTTAGCTAACCTTGGCTTATCTTTGGATGCCGTATTCTCTTGGATTCGACCTCCCAACCTGACCATTCTCCCCGAGGATCTCGTCGGGCTTGTGAATAGTACTTGAAGGGAAGGTTAGTTAGCACCCTGATGGGTTATCTTGGAGAGTATGGTAGTTTCTTGGTTGCTACGAAGAGCTAAAAACGGCTGCTCAAAGATGGTTGTATCCCGGTTTTACGTATCGATAAGGACTTGCTGATGAAGAACACTAGCCTCTACTTTCCATCCGCATTTTCTTTGAGCGAGGGGCGACACTCCTCTGACATCCAGAAATTCTTAGATACGAAGAGTGTCTCGCAAACTAAAGGCTAGCGAGGACCGAGGAGGTTCCTCAGATATTTCAGCGGTGCCATAAGGCCTGATCACACTCCTCATTCCATCCGGCGCAGTTGGCCCCCTTGAGGGTGGAGAATAATGGCTTTAGATGGTCTGTGAACCGAGAGATGAATCGCCCAGGGCGGCCAAACGGCCAGTCAACTGCTGTACCACTTATCTGGAATTGGGAGTCAGGGATTCTAGGATAGCCTTAAGCTAAGCAGGGTTGGCTTCTATCCCCCTATCGGTCACCATGAAACCTAGGAACTAGCTCGCACACACCCTGAAGGCACACTTTGAGGGGTTGAGTTTCATGCCATATGCTCTGAGGAGTTCGAAAGCTTCTTGTAGATGTGTAGGCGGTGCAATGCGCTCCTTAGTTCTGACATATCGTCGATGTATACCTCCATGGTTTTTACCCAACGGCCCAGTCTAAACATCTTGGTCACTAGTCTCACGATGGTTACCTTTGGCATTCTTTAATCAAGCGGCATTACATTATAGCGGAAGAGTCGATGTGGGGTGATAAGCGTTGTTTTCGCATCGAGGCGAGTGCAGTAGAGGTTTGATGGTATCAGGAAGGCATCCGAGGCGACAACATCCCATGCCGGTGAAGCGTCGACAATGCAGTTTATGCGGGGTAAAGGGAAAGGTATCTTTAGAATGTGTTGTTGAAACCAATTATAGTCTCGCATACTCTCCATTTACCACCTTTCTTTGAATACGACCCGGCCACATTGGCGACCGATACGGGTATTTGTTTCCCGATGAACCCTGCTTTCAAAGGTTATCTTCGCCCGGCCTGAATAACTGAGCAAAGGCGGACAACATTCATATGAAGCATGAGGCGGGGCTAATGCAGTCATGTCCAAAGTGGGTCAGCGAATACATCGATGTTCTGAAAGCGAGGCACATCGCTGATAGCTCTTTCTCCTCTTCGGATAGGAGAGAGCTAACATAAGTGTGTTTATCCGGCCCGCCCAGGAGTATTGATTCTAGGGGATCCATAGCGATTGTTCCCACGTCCTTGACTGCTGGGCGAGTTGTGATTGCTATTACGGAAGAGTGGGTCTCGGAGGGCGGTTGTTCAGAGCTTCACCCTTTTCTCACGCTCTTGTATCGACCAGTGATAGCAACTGAACACTTCGTGCGTTTTGCTCAGGAGTCAATCTGTCAGGCACTGATTAGATAACGATTGTTTTGATGGTAGGTCGAAGTGCTTTGCTTTCATGGCGTGCGATAAGCTCGACAGCTTGATGACGTGTGGCGAGTCTTCGACAATCGAGAATAAGACTTCTTTGAATACTTGGCCTAGCCCAGCTGGGAGAGTAATATCTACCACTGTTGTGTGGATTTGCCTATTAATCACGGACAAAGTGCGCCAGCCAGGGTGTTGAGGCTTGTCAGTCTGGAACTCATCTGCTGAAGGCTAGGAGTACATGTAACAAGTCCAATCGCCTTTGCCCGGGGTCAGCAAGCGCCTGATGTACATCAAGTTATTCATCACGCAGTAAGCCTGAGTGCATTGTGGTGTGGAGTGATGACCACTGGGCGAGTTAATGGGAGAAGGATATGAAATTTGTCAACCTGTTTAATATTACTCACTTTTATTAGAATCTTGATGGGTGATTCACCGGGTTGAGCTGTGGCCGCTCGTAGCAGCTTTCTCCTCTGATGCTTAGATTGATACTGGTCATCGATCGGCCCGCCCAATATGTAATTAATGGTAGGCCGGGGTTCGAGCGGGGCTCCTAGGCCCAGCGTATCGCTCAAGCTATTTGGAGCGGTTTGCTCTGTGGGCCCGGCTCGAATATATCTTAAGGGTGGCTTGACCGGGTGGATTTCTCCACTTTGGGAACCCGGGTTCGACATCGATTGAACATGCGTGGTCCCTATAGTGTCCTTCCTCGAGAGGATCAGTTACATTGCTGAGGATCCCGGAAATTTACGAATCGGTCACGAGCCATTTTAAGTCAAAGGTGATCCGGGATGAGAGGAGGTGTCATGGGGAGGTCATTAGGAGGGGTGTGAATTGGGGAGGTTTCCATAACCTACCTAGCGATCTCGGGAGCTCTTCTGGTTCTTACTCTAGCTCTCTTTCTGCTCGGGCTACCCCTTTGTGGCTGGCTTGCTATTTTGAGCGGTAATCATTCTTTAATGCAGGGAGGTTGCCGGATATTGTCTTCTGAGTGTAGGAGTATTTGTCGCCCCAGTATATAGTTCTTTGTGCTAACTCGCTGTTGAGGCGGATCCGGGGGCAATGATTAGGAAGAAGGGTGTATTGGTGGCTTCTTGAGATTCAGAAGGACAGTATCCATAACAGTATGTAGTTGTTGAATGACTTGTCAAATCTGCCATGATGATGCGACCATTAATCTAAACGATCTGAGTGCGGCCGGTGATGATGTTCCACCGCTGACCGCGTTATCGCTCGGGAATTAATCGGACCACGTCAGTGACGGTCCGATGGATCCCCGAGTTGCCGGTGCGAAACGAAGTAGATCCACCGATGGCTGAAGAACGCCGCGTGAAACGGATCGCGCCGTTAACCATCGATCGTCGATTAGTTGAATCGACGATGTCTGCGGTGGAAGAATATCGCCGTGGAAAATAATGATATGACAAGTCGCGAGCTCTCGCCAACTCGAATAATGTTAACGATAAGGACGATAATATCATCGCGACCGACGATAAACGATTCGAACGCCGCCTCGCGGTTGGTAAACTCGAAGTTGGATACCAAATGAATTGATGATCGCTGCGCGCCAGCCCGCGATTATGACACTCAAAGGGATGTATTGTGCAAAAAGCGCTGCTCTGAGATTACCATCTTTGTGAAGCATATGCTCGTTGACGAAGCCGAATCAGGAAGCGTGAGATAATGTAATTGACCTCCGTTGTTGTTCTTAAAGGGTGGCGGGATCGAAGCGGGGGCTGTGGAAGACATCAACAATTAATCGGTGACGTGATTTGTAGTGCGGCGATGGAAATCTTTGCCGCTTTATTCGTTTAGCGGGTTATGGTTGTCTCTCTGGTGCATTTGGTCGGTTGATCATTTTCTGGCTGACGCTCGTGCGTCAGATGGTTTTCAACTAACGCGCGTGGTTGACGACTCTTACCGCGATTGGGCGTGCGCGACTCGTTCATCTGTTTGCCTCCGTATTACGGCGCGAAGGGCGTGTTCGAGATTGGATTACTAGGTTTGTAATCGTGGTGACGAAAAACGAGATCAGAGTCGGTGATGAGGGTAAAACGGGGGACGGAATCAACGAAAGAATATGGCGAGTACTGCCAGTCGCGGTGACTTTGCGCCCGATCGATTCCCCACGTGACTCAGCGGCGTTGCGATCTCGCGGTTGAATCGATGGATGATGGGCATTGACGCGACGACATACGTAAAGCGACGAAACTGGTCGTTGGCCCCATCTTCTCAGTTCTCGATGGATCGGAATCTGAAATGAAAGATCATTCTTTAAATAAAAATTCGATGTGCAACCGCGTTAGTGTTCTCATTTAACTGTGGAGGAAGATGATCGTTTGCTAGTGGAAGATGGGTGGTACCGCTTCGAAACGGAAGGAAGAAGATGTTCTTTGGTAGCGTGACGTATTCGCTGCCGCGATGACGATTGGTGTGACGCTGCTACGAAATATTTGTTGGCTGACAATTATCATTATGGAAATCTTTCAAGCGAATATCCAGTGCGAAATAATCATTAAATCAGGCTATATTTATAAAGAAGATAATCACGTTATGAGGGGATATTAAGTGTTATATATTGACCGGATTGGAAGGTATTCTTTGGGCTGACTTTATACACGAAGATAAGATGTTTTGGGCGATGAATAGTGGGTGACTCAGACTTTAATGCCCTGATCTGGTGAAGGTACAAATGGCCGAATATCAATATGAGACGAAAGAATAGACATTGACCCATCCTAGTTATCTTGATGACCTCAATTGGAAGGTTTTTCTGGAACAAATATATAATAACAAATTATGTGAGATAGACATTGATGAATTTTCTGGATATGAGTTATCAATGTTTTTAAAAATGATGATTTGCATCAGCGGAAGCGTCGGATGATAATGATGATATATCATGAGTTCGAATCTCGATATGGACTTTTAAATGCTCCGGGAGTTGGTGGGGCCGCATCTTCGGATCAACCATGATCATCTTCATAAACGATGTCAAATGGTGGGCGTAAAAATCAGTGATATAAACTCATTATACAATCTGCGACCTTTGCGGGATCTCTACCGCGATTCGGAAAAAGTTGGACTCTCTGCGAGAATCTAGATCTTGAACCGCCAGTGATTTAAAGTGGTATTATGATCATCATTCTGTTTAAAGTCAATATCCGGACAGGATATAATGCATCTTGGTGAACTCGAAAGACCCTGTTGGTCGCCTGGGCTTTCAGCGACGGAAAAAGTTCGAAATATGAAGAAGAAAACCGACAAAATAATTATTCGCTATCAGACACTTCAGCGCCAGATCTGTGAATGAGTCAAAAAGGAAGGATTGGAACATCACGGCATAAAACTGTAATAATAGTTAAATACTTAAAAACCTCAGAAGATTTGTGGTCTTTCTTGTATTAATATCGAGTTAAGGCCGCCATTGCCTCTTGTAAGCAAACCATGGGCTGAAATTTATCTCAGCATTATCAAAAGGAGAAAAATATAATAAATATAAATAATAATAAGCAACACAACACTCATAAAACAAAACCAAAGAAATAAATTAAGTGTTTTAAATGTGGCAAAAAGGGACATATATCCCCAAATTGTAAAAAACAAAAAATTAATGTTCTTTTTTATGATGAAAATGAATATCATTCATAAGCCTCTGAAGAAAGTATTTCTTCAGATAAATTCCAAAAATGATATTTCAGAATCATAAAAAACATTAAATTTAAAAAACAAAATAGAATATTACTTTTGTCAAATCAACATGTTAACAAAAGATCAAGAAATATTAGTTGACATGATAGATCATATAGATGACAAAGAAGCAAAAGCAAAATTGATAAGAAAAATAATGGAAAAAGGTAATAAAAACACTTTATCGTTACAAAACACTTATAAATTTAAAGATATAATGAAACAATTTGAAATTCAAAAACCTATAACAATACAAGACCTACAAACTGAAATAAAACAAATTAGAATACAAATTGAAGAGTTAAAAGTCTTTACTCAAAAACATGGATTCAAGAATTCAAAAAATTGAAAATCAAGAAATATCCTTAAATAATCAAACTTCCAAAAAATTTGACACTTTTGTCAACTCAATAACTATAGTTGAAAAACAAAGATAGTATACAAAATATACTTTAAAAATATATCATGATTATTAAGCTACTTTTATCGCCTTGATTGATTCAGAAGCTGATTTAAACTGTATACAAAAAGGATTGATTCCTACTGTATATTTTTCAAAAACTTCTCAAAAGCTTTCAACTGTTAGTTGTATGCCTTTACAAGTATAATACAAAATATTAGAAGGTCATATATGAAAAAATGGTGTATGCATCAAAACATCATTTTTGTTAATTCAAAATATTAGTCATCAAGTTGTCTTAAGAACTTCATTCTTAACACAATTATATCATTTTTATGTAGATAATAAAAGGATTAGATACAAAATTCAATAAACAAGATTTAACATTTGATTTCATAAAAGGAATAAAAATATAGTAAATAAATCAAATCCATGTTAAGATAAATCTTATTTAGAATAAAAAGCAACAAATAAAATTTCTCCAAAAAGAAATTCAATATAAGAAAATTTAAAGTCAAAACAAATCCAAGAAAGAATTCAGCAAGTTCAAAAGCAAATATAAAATAATTTATATTCCCCAGTCCCAAATGCTTTTTGGAATAGGAAACAACATATGGTTTCTTGCCATATGAAAAAACAAATTCTGAAAAACAAATTCCTACCAAAGCTAAACCAATTATAAATGAATCCAGAAATGCTTGAATATTGCAAAAAAGAAATTCAAGATTTATTAGATAAATAATTGATAAGACCAAGTTATTCTCCATAGAGTTGTGCAGCTTTCTATGTTCAGAAAAATGCTGAATTAGAAAAAGGTACTTCAAGACTTGTTATCAATTATAAACATTTGAATAAAGTACTTCAATGGATTAGGTATATACCTAATAAAAGAGATTTAATAAATAGATTATACAATGTAACAATTTTTTCAAAATTTGATATGAAATCAGGATTTTGGCAAATTCATATTAAAAAAGTAGATAAATACAAAACAACATTCACAGTTCAATTTGAACATTATGAATGGAATGTAATGTCTTTTGGACTCAAAAATGCGCCTTCAGAATTTCAAAATATAATTAATGACATTTTTAATGATTATCTTTGGAGTGCTGCATGGTATACGTGATGATATTATGTACTCATTTTGGAATTCAATATAATAACATTTCCAACACTTAAAAATTTTTCAAAAAATTATCAAATAAAATGAATTAGTAATTTCTGCATCAAAAATGAAACTTTTCCAAACCCAGATAAGATTTTTAGGATTTGAAATTTATCAAGAAACTAATAATTCAAAACTATTGATTTACAAATATTTTAGGATGAAGAGCTAAGGATAAAAATCAACGAATTTTTTAGGTAGTGCTAATTAATATTAATTGAAATTTTATCCAATCCTTATAACTTCTATCAACTGCTGTTCCAAAGACTTAAGAAAACATTTCTTGATTAGAAAGAACATACTAGAATAATAAATAAGCTCAAAACTCGGGTTAAGGGACTGTATTTAGGTATCTTAGAGATGAACCTTTATTATAGAGACTAATGCCTCTGACATAGGTTATGTTGGAATTCTTAAATAAAACTTGCAAAACAAAATCTCCATTGTTTGTTTTCATTCAGGCATATGGAATAACTCACAACAAAATTATTCTACTGTCAAAAAAGAAATTTTGTCTATTGTTCTTTGTATACAAAAATTTCAAAGTGATATTTTTAACAAAAAAATTATTTTATGTGTTGATTGTAAAAGTGTTAAATAAATTTTACAAAAATATGTTCAAAATCTTGTTTCTAAACAAATTTTTGCTAGATGACAAGCTATTTTATTTGTTTTTTATTTTGAAAATGAATTTATAAAAGGAACTTCAAATGTTTTACCCAATTTCCTTTCACGAGAATTTTTACAGGGAAAATGAGCAAAACTCACTCCAAACTTACTACCAAAGAGTCTTATACCATGCCAAGGACTCAAGTTCAAAATCCAAACCTCTTTGAAGTTTTGGGTAAAATACCCAAACCCTTATTTACAAGCTCTTCTACTCCTGTCTATCATACAAAAGAAGCAAAGTTGTTAATTCAAATTTTGGAAGCTGATCATATATTTGCTTCAGGAGATTTTGATTATCATTTTAAATCAAATGATGTTCCAAAAACTCACAGATTCTATGAGTTTATTCTCATCGATACGAAGTCTATACAAATATCTCATATAAAAAATAAAAAAAGGTACAAATATTGCCTATTCAAAATGCAAAATTTTAAAAATCATTTTAGAAAAAAGATTGGGGACAAAATCCTTTTACTCACAAAAGATTTTCACAAAATTGTTTTCCTCGTACTTATGATTATTTATATTACAAAGAAGCGTGGTACAACAAATTCTTTGTCAAACCTTTGCCCCATTTATGGTTCTTCAATTGGGGAGAAAATTTTCAAAATGCTCTCCCAAATTGGTTTCAAGAGTGGTGGTTCTTTATGGGAGCCAGTTCAAACATTTTTTGCTTTAAAATAAAAAAATATTTTGATTATTTCAAAACAAATAGTTATAGTTTTTTCCCTTCTGGAAATAACTATTCACTCTTTTTTTGTTCTCAGTTTGAAATCCCTTGGATTCTATATTGTAACTTCACATCTCACCATTTCTGCCCTTCTCTTTTTCCCAAGCATTTAACAAGAGAATTCAAAATTAAATGGTGGACTACTTTCAAAATTTCTTCTTCTCAAACTTTTGAATCTATAAAAAAATGGGTTGATTCCAAAAAACCCAAGTCTCCTTCAAAAACCTTTCCAATTACACAAACCATTTGGTCTCAAACTCCACCAAAATCCACTTTTCCTTCAAACCCTACCTACAAAATCTATCTGCGAAAGCTCCAAGAACATTCTGTTGAAACTTTAGCACAACTTTCAAACTCTGATGAGGATAACGATGACGCAACATCAAGCTTAGCAAATCAAAATGAAGACATGTGCTGTGAACTCCCATACACTCCACTTGAGTAATGGGAATTTATCTTCAATTTTCAAATCTTTGTATACCAGGGAAATTAAAATTTTCAAAATTCCTAGAGTGAAAAATTTTCAAATCTCTATTGATCACTTCATTAAAGAATCAAGACATTCCATCAAACAAGGTTGCAAATTGACAAGAGAAGAATTACAGTGAATGTCATTCATCTCAGCAAAAAAGTAAGATTCTTGGTCTTCCACTCAACAAAAACCTCCAAAATTCTTAACTGTAAAAGCAAGATTTCATACCGCTGGCCTTCACAATTGATATGATGACTCAAAAGAAGATTCTTTGTCTCATACTTTCTCAAAAGTCAAGATAAGGATAAGCTTTGTTGATGTGTTGGCATCTACTGTTCGGATTCCAAATTTTTCTCTTCAAATCCGAGGACTTCAAAGGTTTTGAAATCCATCAAAGTTTTCCTATAAAAAGGAACTGAGTTCCTTTGATGAAGGCAGAGTGAAGTTAAGAGAGAAAATATATTTTCTTATATTGTGAGATCTTGAGAGTTTAAGCATGTTTCTTGTTCAAAGTTTCATGTATCAAGTTTAAATTTCAAGTTCGTACTTTAAATCATGTAAGTCACTGTTTATTTTCAAATAATGATATTTCATATTGTGGACCCTACCCGATCCACGGGCCGGCGTGACTCGCTTTTAAATGAAAAGAAAATGTTGATTGATTTTCGAATTTTAGAAAATCCGTCCCCGAGGAGGACAGTTTTTCTTTAGATGCTTCACTACTTTATTTTATTTTAAAAAGGGGAAAAAAACAAGTAAGAACAAAAAAACCCCAATGACTCTAGTATGGAAAAAGCGGTATGCGAAAACTAGATTATGAGTCCGGGGATCAGGTTACTTATCGGGAAGGTACCTCATATGAGGTAGCACCCCTCTAGGCTTGGAACTCGGTCTCTACTAGTGAATTGGGTATGTGGGAGCATATGGGTCAAAGATCAGATAGTCTCCTAGGCTAAACATACAACTTGGATCAGACCAACCTAATTGGTATTTAACATCTTAAACGCTCGACAAAAAGGCAAAGTAAGTGGCATTACTGTGGTCCACTAGCCAAGCGAGTACGCAAGGAAAGTTAGCCAACAAACATAGCAAGCATGCATGACACCCAAACACAAAGCATCCATGTGAAATTCATTACCTAACATTAAAGCACATACCTATGGCTCCTAGCCAAGTGCTGCATAAGAGGTCAGTCAAAAGGCTCAAATGCATCACAAATGTCAAAATCCAAACACCATGTACGCATATGAATACAAATACCAGCTCAGCATCATGCAGGGTCCTAGCCATTTTGACGGGGAATAGGTAGAGCGAATAATACATCATACATCATGCATTTAAAACCCAAATATTGGATCACATTACCAAAAGAGGGAAGCAAGCTGAAGGAAGTAAGAGGCTGGTTTGCTTACTTTGTACACATTCCCTTTAAAATCCCACAAACCAAACCATACTTACAAATCCCACATTGCCCACTACCCCACTTTGTTCAAACCAAAACTGAACTCAGATCCTAAAGTCAGCCTATAGGTTCCTTGGGGTAACTAAGAGCACGCCATAATAGATTCGGGACTGAAACATGCTAAAATAGGGGGCTGCCCATGAACTGTCTTGCACAACCGGTTGAATCGGTTCTCAACAAGTCCAAACGATTGAGAAAAATTCTGAAACTTTGTTAGAAAATTCCTCACAGAGTCAGGAATCCAACAAAACAAATGGAGTGAAATTCTGACTACGAATGACCAAGAACCAATATAAACAAAGCAAAGTACCCAAGCTGTCATTTCGAAAAACCTAACCCAATGAACCGGCTGGTTCGGTTTCCCAACCAGTCTAGACTGTTGAGAAAAGATCTCAAACTTGTCAGAACTTTTCTCACATAGTCAGGAATCTAACAAGACAAAGCGGAGTGCAATTCCGACTCCGAATGACCAAGAACCAACACAAACAAAACCAAGCCCGGCTGCCATTCCGGAAAGCCTGGCAATGAACCGGCTCATTCAGTTTCCCAACCAGTCTAGATTGTTGAGAAAAGATCTCAAACTTGTCAAAACTTTTCTCACAGAGTCAGGAATCTAACAAGACAAACGGAGTGCAATTCCGACTCCAAATGACCAAGAACCAACACAAACAAAGCAAACTACCCAAACTGCCATTCCGGAAAACTGAACCCAATGAACCGGCTGGTTCAGGTTTCCCTAACCAGTCTAGACTGTTGAGAAAGATCTCAAACTTGTCAGAACTTTTTCTCACAGAGTCAGGAAATCCTAACAAGACAAGGAGTGCAATTCCGACTCCGAATGACCAAGAACCAACACAAACAAAGCAGACTACCCAAACTGCTTTTCTAAAAAACTGAACTTCATGAACCAAATGATCCGGTTTCCTAATCAGTTGAGCCGGTTGGGAATAATTCTCAAAATGGTCAGAACCTTTCTCAAGGAGTCAGGAATCTAACAAAACAAACGGTGATTAATTCTCAGCGGATGGTGAATCTTAAAACTAAATCCGTTGTTTTCTAAAGCGGAACTGCCAATGGCTGTTGAGCAAGCTCTCACGTATGAGTGTGAAAACTGGTTCAAATGGTTGAGAAAAAAACATAAAATTTAGTCATAATATCCCATAAGAATAGAGAATTAGAGCCAAGTCTATTTCTTACCTCTTCCACAAACGTAGAAAAGAAACGAGATAAGCATCAGAAAAATCATCAAATGTGCGCGTCAGGGCGTGCCTCAAAGGTCCCTTCCACTTTGATCTTTCTCTCCTTTTATACTGATTCCCACCTCAGCCTCTGAGCCTACCTGGTGTTTTCCACCTTCAAGCTTTGGAAAGAGCCCAATCAGTCTCGGAATTAGCTTCCCTATTAACTCCCTCCTCATTTTCCATGCAAGTTGAATATCTTAAGTTTTCAACTTGCTTCCTCTAAGTATCAACATGGATTCATGGTGGGCTGCATGTAACTTAAGCCAAGGCCCAAAATGGACCCACAATACTGCCCATGGTCGAGCTGGAGCTTATGGGCCCGAACCATATAGGATTTGGGCTCCAAAATAAATAAAAAAACGGCGCTCCACACAAGCTAGCTCGACTAACCGGTTGAACCAGATGCCAACCAGTCGAGCCAGTTGAGGAAAATTATGACATTTTGACAGAATGTTCCCTGAAGAATTAGGAGACCAACAAAAAAAACGGTGCACCATTCTAAGTCTAGATGAGAGAGATATGATCAAAACAAAGAGGAGTACTCACCAAAATCACCCAACTTGAGTGTTATATAAATGCGCCTTGATGAACCAGTCAAACCGATTAGTCAAACGGTTGAAAAAAAATTATGAATTTTTAACAGAAACCTTCTTGGCAAATAAGGAATCCAACAAAACAAACATTGAACAATTCTGAGTTCGGACAAGGGAGATATGATCGAAACAAGCTCAAGTGCTCGAATTTGACTATCTTTTCTAATAAAGCTTTGATTGAGCTAAAACCTCGGAGAGCTACTTTTACTTCCTTTAGTACGATACTGATAACTAAAAAAATAAGCCATGATGACAACTACAAGAGTGAGCTACAAATACGCACTCAACGGACCACATACAAGCCCACCCAGAGGCTCGGGAGACCAGACTAAGCTTTAAAAGGGCCACCATTGGTGTTATGAGACGATGGTGAGTGTGACACCCATAGGATAAATGCAAGTGTTGAGGGGAAAAATTGAGGGTCTACACATATTTTCAAATATCTGTTTTATATTTATCTTCATTTTATTATCTAGGTTAGAAAATGGTATTAGAGCCATGTTTATGCAAAAAAATCGTCCGATTGTCCATAATATTTTATCAAATTTGTTTATGATTCCACCAGTTAGTGTTGGTCAGCCCTTAGTTATCCGTCAGTTAGCCATAAATCCCGAGGTTAGTGGTAGGTGGTCCTATTAGTTGTTGGAAGCATATTCAATAAAGATAGGGTAGAATGACAAATTTGTAGGAACAAGCTTTAGTAGTAGTAAGTCTAAGATAGATGAACAACTCAAAAATTTACAAGAAAATACTCAAACATATGAAAAAAAACTTTATGTTTCAATAGAGAATTTTGAACATTTTATAAAAAATTAGGATATGCCAAAACAAAATATCAAAGAATTATATAAAGTAGGAAATTGGGAATTCAAAAAATATTGTAGAATAAAAATTTCTGAAAATACTCATTCAATAGGATCTGAAACAGAAACTATTGAATTATTATATCTTAAAGATTTAGAACAAATACAAAGGGAAAAATACAAAATTCTTCATATAGGAGTAATCCAGGTAGCAGCTAAACCTTTAACAAGACTGGGTTTAGACAAACTTATTTGTATTTGTCTAAAGGATGTTAGACATAATCAATTTCAAGATTCCCTTTTAGGACTAATGAACCAAATACATCATTTGGACCGGTATTTTACTTGTTACCCAAACCTAGAGTTAGACTATATGAATGATCAAAGCATTCATAAAGCCTTGACTCTAAATGTTCAAACTTGAAACTATGATATGGATCCAAGATCTATAAATATCCTTATAGTTTACAGAGTATATTATAAGGTAATGATATCGGTTAATCGATCCAGGTACTATTATCATACACAGGGATCAAACTTTAATATGTGAGCTGGTAGAAAATAATTCAACAATAATAATTCCAAAACCTATTCCATGGGAAAGTTAAATTCTTTTCATTTGTTTGTTGATGGGGTTTGAAAAATAGGCGCGCGAGCTACTCACTTAGGCCCCGAAAGGAGAGCAAGCCACATCAAAACACGAGCCCCTAAGCGTCATTTAAGCAGCCCACGATTCCCTCCACCCCCCAGGCCGATGATATGGATAATTGGGAAGGCTCACATCCCCTGTAAATCGACTTCTAAATCCCACCAATAAGGAACAAAGATAATTCTCAATAATGCCATATTATCCTCACAAGAACTAATCAAATCTCACCAATAAGTGGGAACAGGATAATTCCTTAATAATATATTATTCTCAAGAACTAATCAAATCTCACTAAAAATGGCGAGATAAATTCCCTTCAATATCTCTTCTTCTTAAACTGATAAAGGCAATAAATATCCCATCAAATGGGAAAGAATCCCGACTTACCTCAATAAACGGGAATAATATACACTATAAATACAGGCTACCTCAATAAGAGTTGTAATACCTGTAGACGCATACTCATATGCAACACATCGCCCCCCAAGTAGCTCTTTTCTCTCAAAAAGAACCCACTTAGGGCACTGAGCCGGCTTTCACAGTGCATAGCCCTCGCCGACCCCTTTTCACTCTGCAGAGGAGTCTGGCTCGGGTCCTGAGTCCAGACTCAGCCAGCTGCCGCGATCCCGCCCAATCCAGACGATCCAGACGCCATCCCAAATTTCACAAACAACCCGAGTCCACCCCAATGAGACCCCCACACTCTCCACCCCGCCCGGCTTGAAAAAAAAGCATCATCAATCGCGCCGCTCGTGGGAACGACAGCTCTCCATAAACATAACTAATTTCTCGCCATCGATGGTATCAACTCTAACACAAGCGAGCAACGCCTAATCCGCCAAGGGATGCAGGATCCGCCAGTTACATTGCCACCGGGCAGCCACAGGCCGAGCCACGCTGGTCACTGACGAGCCTCTTACTCGCACAAAGCACACGCCTCAAGAGTCGACTCCTCAACCAAGCGCATCGCCATTCGGGCTGAACGCCGCTCAAGGCCCTGCCGTCAGGAGCCTGGGGCTTGCTCACTTTGATCAGCTCCCTCTCTACTCAGACAGCCACGCCCATTCTTCAAGAGTCGACCAGCCTCAGCTACATCGCCATTCCTCGTCAACGCCGTCGCTGAGACCAGCTTGCTCACTTTGATTTAGCTCCTCTATCAAGATAGGCCACGCCGTCATGAGTCGTGACTAAATTTCAAAGTTACATCGCCATTCGCTTGAACGCGCCAAGGTCCCGCCGGGGGAGCCCGCTTGCTCACTCTCGACGAGCCCCTCTACTCGCACAGCCACGCTCGCTCGCAGTCGACCAACCAAAGCATCGCCATTCTGGGCCTTAGCTACCAAGGCCTCACACTAGTCTAAAATAGCTCTACTCCGACGAGTCTCTTCCAACAGCTCTACCCTCGAATTGAGCCCCTATTATTTACACATGGACGGCCTCAAGAATCATATTCACCGACGAGCTCTTCCACAATTTCACTGACGAAGTTTTTCCAAACGGCCTACTCCGACAGCCCCTATTATTTACATATGGATTCAGTTTCCGCAATAGTTTCACTGGACAGCTCTTCCCTTAATAGCTCAACACCGATTTAGCTCCTTCCTACTGAAGCCTTCCGACGAGTCCCATTATGTACATGGATCTAAGTTTCCTACAATCGCCATCCCACTGAGCTCCTCCAACAAATTTCCCACTCGAGCCCATTATTTACATGGACGAGCTCTGCCAACGCCACCCTCGACGTAGCTCCTCCAAATACCCTACTTTGATCTAGCTCCTATTATGTACATGAACCTATTTCCTTTACAATACTAATTCCGTGATTGCTTTCCTCCCAAATCAGCCTCTCCTCTGATCAGCTCCCATTATTTATACGGATCGAGCCCTACAACAGCTCACCCGACGAACTCCCTCTAAATGTACCTACTGGACCTGAGCCCTATTATTTACATGGACGAGCTCTTACAACGATCTACGACGAGCTCCTTACTTGGCTATCGTGACTCTATTATTTACATGAGAGCGAGCTCTTCTGGCGGTCTACTGGCCGAGCTCCTCCCAAACGGCTCTGCCAGCGAGCTCCCCATTATTCACATGGGCGAGCTCTTGCTGATCTTTGTGAGCTCCTCCCGGCGGCTCTATCGGCGAGCTCCTGTATTTACATGAGCGAGCTCTTACGGCGATGCACGGCGAGCTCCTCCCAGCGGCTACATCGGCGAGCTCTGTATTTACATGGGCGAGCTCTTGCTTGATTTACGGCGAGCCCTATTATTTACATGGACGAGCTCGCCTTGATGTGACTCTTCCGGTAGCCCCTGGCGAGCTCCTCAAGCAACTCTGATGGCGAGCCACTTCCAGCACATCGGACATACGGGCTCCTTCCTACAAATCCTATTGACGAGCTCTCTCAACTAAAACGAGACCAGCTCCCTCTTGCCGCTGGCGACGCTGCTTGCACTTCAAACGAGGCGAGGCTCGCTTCCTACTTTATTCACATTAGCAGGCCCTTCCAGCTGCACGGCCAGACGGGCGGGCTCCTTCCTACAATTCACATTGACGAGCACCTCGGCTGAGACGGACGAGCTCATGGCCGCTTGGCGAGCCCTTCGCGCACTTCAAGCGGGCGGGCTCCTTCCCCTCTTTTTATTTTCATTGGCGAGCTCTTCCCATGGTCGGCATGGGCGCTCTACTCGCATTAAGCGAGGCCTTCCTTTGCGTATCGAGACGAGGCGGGCTCCGTCCTACGATTCCTTATTGTGAAGCTCTTCCCTCGATATGGGCCGGTTCCCCTTTATTACGGCGGCGAGCCCTTCGCGCCGCCGGATGGGCGGGCTCACCGCTACTTATTTTCATTGGCGAGCTCTTCCCGTGATCGACGTAAGGGCGGCTCTACTCTGATCGATGAGCCTTCACAGCGGTCCCTGACGCGAGCTCTTCCCAGTTCGCGGCGAGCTCTTTATCAATGTAAGGCGAGCTACACTTTCGGCAGTTCCACTTTGGCGAGAGTTAGTCTACTCGGTGGATCACGCCACCCAGATCGAATCGGCTCGTAATCGCCCTTTCGGCTGATCGCCAGTACGTAGCCACTCATTTCCGTCATACTGGCTCGTCGCCACTCGGCTGTCGCCCTTTCGGCTACATACGCCCTCGACTTCAATCGCCACTATTTACAGCCAGCCATTCATTGTCATCATTCGGCTCAATCGCCCGCTTCGGCTCAATCGTAGCTCAGTACACATGGCGCCGCCGACCGATCGCCGCACCGACCGATACGCCACTTTCGGCTACACATGCTGGTACCGATCATGCATTCGGTACCGATCGTGCTGACTCGGTCGCGGTCGGCTACATAGCGCCACTTTCGGCTCAATGTCCGCTCGGCTCGTCGCCGCATCGGCTCGATAGCCACTTTCATTCTGGCGCCACTCGACTCGTCGCCACTATTCTACGTCGCCGGCTCGACTCGATCATTGCTGACCGATCGCCAGCTGTTTACATCGCTGGCTAAGGCTCAATCGCCGAAACACCATTCACGTCTTGCGTACCGGTACCATTAGCCGCCGGCTATGCGCTCGGCTGACTCGCCACTGACTCACCGATCGCCCGCTGCAGTACGCCGCCGCCGGCTGTCGTACCGGCTTCAATCATGCTACGCTTTCAATGTCGCCACTCGGCTCAATCGCCCTTTCGGCTCTAGCGCCACTCGGCTTCAATCCACCGGCTCGGCTTCTACATCGCCCACTCGACTCCAATCGCCCGTTCGGCTACAATGCTTCGGCTCGATCGCCATTCGACCACAAACGCCACTTTCGGCTCGTCGCCGCTCGGCTACCGTACTGAGCGACCATGCTTGTTTTACGCCGCCACTCGGCTGTCGCCACTTTCGGCTACATCGCCGCTCGGCTCGTCGCCCGCTCGGCTCGGTCGCCCGCCGGCTGTCGCCCTTTCGGCTCAATCGCCCGCTCGGCTGCGCCACTTTCGGCTCGATCGCCACTCAGTACCGCGCTCGGCTGTCGCCACTCAGAAGCTCGTCGCCACTCGACTCGTCGCCACTCGTCTATGCTTTACTTTCGGTACACATACGCCGCACTCGGTGGGGCGCTGAGCCACGGCGGGGGCGGTAATTCAGTATTGGCCGAGGAAGTCATCCCGTGCGCTCGGCATGGACCGAGCTCTGCTTTACTATTCATTACGGCGAGCTCATCGTCGCTCGACATGGGCGAGCTCCTCTTTGTACTGCTGCGTCGCGAGCTCTTCCCATCACCGCAAACATGGAGCCGAGCTCTGCCGATTATTCGTGACGAGCTGTTTCATCGCTCACCATGGGCGAGCCTCCTCGATTATTCATTCATACGAGCTCTTCTATCACTTTCGGCACATGGGCGAGCTCTTATTCTCATGGGCGACCTCTTATTCGGCCAACTCACATTGGCGAGCTCTTGTGATTCACTTGGAGCGAGCTACACTCAAGCATTCCTTTCCAGGCCGACTCTTCCCCCTTAATTCCCATTGGCGAGCTCTTCAGTTACTAGCAGAGCTCTTCCCCATCAATACACATGGGCAGGCTACACTCGGCTGTTCTGGCAGCGAGCTCTTCCATTAGTTCGGGCATTTCTACCACCTACTCGCGTGTGACCTCGGCCCAGCGGAGGGTCGCGCTGACCTAGGAAATCCGGTTCGGTGCGACACATGTTGGCAGGTGGGAGGTATCCTTTCATTGGCGACTCGGCGAAAGCGAGGTCATGCGACCACGAGAATCATTCGGCTCGTCTGAGTGGGTGGGTTAGGATCGGCTTGACTATGCGACCTTGGCAAAGTGCAGTCTGGCACAGAGATCGGTCTGGCTGAACAAGCTGGCCCCACGGGGAAGCCACAGCGACTCGGTTGTGACTTAATTTCTCAGCTGAGACCTTTTCCCCACGATTTGGGCCGTTCGGGTTCAAGGGAGCAGCAGATGACGGTCAGGAGGGGATATTCTGGAAGAAATGAGCGTGAAGCAGAAAGGTCATCATTATCATGGACATAAAGCGACCTTGAAACCACTAACTAATCCGACCCAGGTGACATGGAAATATACTTTGAATCTGGCTTGATATGGTGCCTTGCTGTGCACAAGGGTTGAGGCAGCGATGGGGTTTTGAAAAGAAAAGATGGCGCCTTGAGCTGCTATTAGGCGGGGAGGCAGCCTTATGGCGCTGACCCTGCGTCGGCCCAAAGCAGCCAGGTCCTCACCCACGGCGGAGTGATATGGATAATTGGGAGGCTCACGTCACACCGTCGGACTAAATCTCACCCGATGAGAAACGAGATGAATTACCGATAATATATTATCGCAGAATCGGTGGAATCTGGCCGATAAAGGAAGCAGGTTAATTCTGTAATATATTATCTGCGAATCCCACGTTGAATCTCCTTTACTAAAAGGAAGGAGGATAAATTCATTGATATCTCTTTTCTAAAATCCGATAAAGGCAATAAATATCCCATCAAATGGGAAGAATTGACTACCTGAGTGGGAATAATGCACTATAATCTGGGGGCGCCGGCGGTGAAAGGTGGACTCTTAGGCGCATACTCATATGCAACACATTGCCCTCTAGAAGTAGTCTCTCTTTTTCTCTGAGAAAGAAATGAGCTTGAGTCGGAGCGACATGGCGTAGCCTCGCCGACCCATCTTTGTTCTTGCGAGAGGAGTGCTTCGTCCGGGCACGTAGATCGGCGTCGCGCGATCACGCCTCAATCCAGCGATCGAGCGCGCATCGGCCCGCAAAACAACGAGTCGGCCAGACGCGCGCGCGCTCGACCCGATTAGGTTGAAAAAAAAAAGCATCATCATTTGTTATATTAAAGTTTGATCCCTAGGGGATGATAATAGGCAATTTGGATTGACAACTGATGTTATTACCTTATGATATACTCTGTAAACTATAAGAATATTTTCAGATCTTGGATCCAAATCATAGTTTTGAGTTTGAACATTTAGAGTCAAGGCTTTATGAATCTTTGATGTTCATATAATAGTGCCTCTGGGTTGGAGTAATAAGTGAAATATATCGGTCCAAATAATGTATTTGCTTGCGTTAGTCCTAAAAGGGAATCTTGAAATTGATTATGTCTAGCATCCCTTAGACAAATACAAATAGGTTTGTCTAAACCTAGTCTTGTTAAAGGTTTAGCTGTTACCAGGATTGCTCCTATATGAAGAATTTTATATTTTTCTCTTTGTATTTGTTCTAAATCTTTGAGATCTAATAATTCAATAGTTTATGTTTCAGATCATATTAAATGAGTATTTTCAGAAATTTTTATTTTATAATCTTTTTTGAATTCCCAATTTCCTACTTTCCTACTTTATATAATTCTTTGATGTTCCACCAAACTTTGGAATATTTATTTCCATTGTTTCTATAATTTGATACCATTGTTTTTTAAAGTTTTCTTTTTATTCATTTGTTAAAGTTGAGAAAAACCATATAGCTTTGTCTTTGCATTTTTTTTTATTTTGCCTTTTTCTTTATATATTATTTATCTATCTCAAATATCTCTATTATCATCATAAGCGGAGCTGACTCATTTGATGATATCATTTGAGAATGAGTTGGAGACATATTAGATTAATTTTATTCTTGAGTTTTGTATTTTAAATATGGGATTATAGAAGAAAAATTTACTTCTTCTAATCTGGACTGGAAATTAGATTGAACAGCTGATCTCCTTAAGGGAGTTCTAATTTCTAAAAAAGAATTAGTAGAACAAGATCTTGTAAAAGATTCTTTCCTTTGTTCAAAATTGATTTATATATTTTCCCGTCCATCTTCTATGAATAAAAGTTTTGGTTGTTAAACTGGTTTTGGGCTAATAATTATTTGAAATTCCATTCGTTTGACTTTTCCATGGAATAGGTTTTGAAATTTTTATTGTAGAATTGCCATGTTAAAGTTTGATCCTTGGGGATGATAAAAGACAATATAGAAGTAGAGTAAAACGATAAGGTCAAAGTCGTTAATCAGTCTTCATTCTCCACAATATGCACGCTTTTAATTGGCCCGTCAGTCAGAAAGTATCACTGGCGGGTAATGAATGCCTTTCTGACCTCCCTCCTCCTTCCATATTCAAAAACTCACTCGAAAGGGTAGAGCCGAAGAGAACATTGAAATTCCGAAATCGCCCCTCCCATGGATAAGAAGCTTCGATCGTCTCTTCAAGCGTCGCCGGAGTCCTTCCTCTCCTCTGCGACAAAGCTAGGGCTTAGGTCAGCAAAAGCCTCTTTGAAGAGCATAATTCATGGCATCACTCCCTCCTCGCCTCTCTCGTCTTCTCTCCCTCCCGCTCTCGGCAACTCCATTTCTCAGTCCATTGCCTCCTTTCGGAACGTTCGAGACTCCGGAAAGTCCCCTTCCTCGCCGCCTACAAAGCGTCGCCGGAGATCTTCTAGGCATGCTAAGAACAGAGACGAAGAAGTCAAAGAAAATAACGAATCTGGAGTTCTTCGGGATCTTCAGGTTCTTTCGCATATCTCGTTTTTATGCGTTTCGCACCCCAAGAACGCGTTCTCCCCGGAGGACTTGCTTCCGGCAGTTCAGGAATTGCACGATAATTTGATTCTCTTTGAGTCTGATTCGGTTTTGTTGTCGGAGATTGCGAATTTGTGTGAGGAGTGGTGGAAGGACGGATTGGAGGGGAGAGAGACTCTAATTTCCCAGTCTCTGCCGTTTTTGCTGTCAAAGTCGTTGGCTTTGAAGAAGAAGGTTGATGTGCATAGGGTATACATGCTGCGCGAGGCATTCGCGCTGTTTGATTTTGAGGATGAGAGTATTGAGGATTTGAAGCTTTTGATGATTAGGTGTGTGATTGCGCCTCTCTACCTGAAGACCGAGGATGGAAGGAAGTTCGTCGCCTATATGTTCGGGTTAAGCCGTCAGCTTGTGAAAGAAGCATTGGCGATGATTCGATCTCAGATTCCATTTGGGAGGAAGTCGATGTTGGAAATTTATGGGGATATTGTTTTTCAGGCCTGGAAGCATGTTGAAGGGGAATCGCGGAATGAAATTGAGAATGGGTTTCTACAGGGATTGATTGAAGGCGCAATACATGCTAGTTCTGGTGCATTGGCTGCCTCTATTAGGAGGGTTCTGGGAGGATTTATAAACCAAAGAACCACCAATGGGGTCGAGAAACTTCTTTTTCGACTGACTGAGCCTGTGATATTTCGGTCACTACAGGTAATATATTGCTTTTACCTAATAACACCCACGATGTTCAGAATTGAGTAGATATGGACTGTACAATGCTAACGCCAGGTTTAGGATATTTGACACTATGTCCTTTGTTTGATTACATATGTCTTGCATTTTTTCCCTAAAAATAAAGGAAAAAGAAAAGAACCTACGACTCATGAACATAGAGGTCGTATGTAGTGAACACCAAGAGAATATAGGAAATGGAAAAAGACCCATATCCTTTATTGTAAAGGTTCAATTGCATGTTCCCTTATTGTGATTGTTGAGGCTAAAATATCTCTAATCCTCCTGATGCCTCAAAGTGAGGAATTACACTCAATAAGAGAGTGAATTGTGATCCTTTATGTATCAAACTTGTTATATGTAGGAACTGTTCAATACACCTGTGCTTTTTGTGGCAGGTTGCCAACCCAAATGTTCGGTTAAATTCATTGCATTTGCTTTTAGACACATTCCCTCTTGAAGATCCTGATGCAACAAAAGAAACTAAAGACACAATACTTGATAAACAGTTCTTTTTATTGGAGAGATTACTCACAGATGATTGTCCAGAAATAAGAGTCGTTGCAGTTGAAGGATCCTGTCGCATCCTGCATTTATTTTGGGAAATTATTCCTTCTTCAACCATCACAAAAATGATCACCAAAATTTTTGATGACATGTCACATGACAATTGCAATGAAGTCAGGCTTTCTACATTGAATGGCATTATGTATTTACTTGGTAATCCTCAATCTCATGAAATTCTCAAAGTGCTTCTACCAAGACTGGGCCATCTGATTTTGGATCCTGCTCTTTCTGTAAGAGTTGCTGTCGCTGATCTCCTCCTTCTTCTAAGGGATATCCGAACTTTCCAGTTTCATAAGGTATAGAATGATCTCTTAAAATGTGAATTTTGCATCCCCATCGATCATTTTATAGATTGATTATTCTTTGTTTCTAGCTCAGGTTGTTGGCTTAGATATATTATTATCAACACTTGCAAATGATCCACCACCTGTTGCTCAGAAAATCACAAAACTTTTAATTCCATCGTATTTTCCTGCCAAAGTGAATCCTGAAGAAGCGTGCAAGCGATGTGTCACACTTATAAAAAGGTCCCCCAAGGCTGGAGCTCGGTTTTGTGAATTTGCACTATCAGAAGGGGCATCCATGAGCTCTCTCTTGGAACTTGTCAAAGTTTTCATCAGTTTGGCCCTGTCACGGAATAAGCTGCAGGAAGATCAGATTGAGAGTTTACTTGTTGCTGCTGCATACCTTTGCAACAACTTAGTGACTGAGCCATTCTACAAAACTGCCCTGGAAGAGTTGTTTTCTGGTGGAAAACTGAAGTGCTTGTTTGCTGTTGCAGCAACAGGGCCTTCTCAATCTTCTGTAGTCAACATTATTTCTGCCATCTCTCCTGATGCTGCTGCTGAGTTTGTGGATGAATGCATGGCCCTAGTCAAAGATTGTAGCGGTTTGTCTGAAGATACGGAAAGACAAGAAAAAGTGAGGTCTGTCCACAAGCTAATTTTGTCTTGTGATTGGTTTGATGATATGTTTGATGTCCTAACAAGACTCTTGCAGAAAGCTGCCTATGAGTGCCATATCAAGTTTGTCACTGAGATGCCAAAGCAGTGTGTTCCTTCTATGAAACGGAAGAAAACTAAGTCCTCTTTCAAAGTTTCAGCTAAAGAGAAGCATGTTAGCGGAAAAAAATTGCCCAATATGTCTACATCAATATTTGAGGAGGCTTATTCCAATGCTATAGGAGTAGCTTGGCAAATAATAGATCTGCTTAAGTCTGAGGGCACTCGAATTGCTTTATTTAGGTCTAAAACTCTAGAGCCAGCATTTTTTTCTTTAAAGGTCATTTCTGAGGCCAGCATTGTGCACTGTATGTATTATGAGCATATGGATACAACTCCAATCTTGGCATATTCATCTCTTGCTCTTCATCTGACTCTTCAAAATAGTAGCTTAATTGGTGCCAAGAACAAGGGATTCCATTTTTCAAGATCATCATCACAGGAGGCAAGTGATATTTATGTTAAGCAGTTCTTCATTGATGTACTAATTTTTCATGGTTACTGATAGAGATTCAAACTATTATTTCTTACTCTTTTTCAGCAGACTGTTTTGGAGCAGACTATGAATCATCTACTGAATTGTATAGAGAAACTGTTTCAAGCAAGAGATGGAGGGAAGTCTGCAAAACAGACATCAGAATGTAAAAAGAATCATAAGAAGGTGGCTAATTCTTGTCAGAAAAAGCGTAGAGAACCTCAAACAGATCCTTCTAGCACAAATGATGGTGGTAAGTATTGTTGGAAGTGCACAATTTCACACCTTCTAAACTAGCACTCGGAAGATAATGTTACTCTTTAACCACATGATAGAATCAGAAGTATATTTAACTCTATATCTAGGTAACACACTAACTCAAATGAAAAGGCCTCTTACTTCATTTTTTCATTCCACAGCTACTTAGATCTTTCAATAAGTTGTTGCCAATATACCATATGGTGATAAATCTTATAAAAATGGGTTTAGTTATCCCTCCAACCTTTAAGAATGATTCCCAACTCTTATTTGAAAATTGGTGCATGATGGGCAGACTATGATATCCATTGAGTCTATCTTCTGAATATTAGCTCTTCTCACATGTGAAATGTCATTCCCTACTTTTGACACTAAACCTTGGAACTAAAGCAAAATATCAAATTACTGAACAACCGGCTGACTGATAGCCACCTGGCTCCACTCTTCACCTTCTCAACCTGTTCACCTAGTTATATATCCCATGTGCTATACCTTCTCCTACTGATGACGAATTCTGCATATTGTTGTTCCATGCATTTAGGGCGTACCCATCTAATTATAAATTTTTGTTTAGCACATGTCATCCCATCTTGAGCATTATGATCCACCACTGGGTTTCTCCAGCTTTCAAAAGTTCTTATTCCAATATCTTCTGCATTGGAACTTCAGGTATTTGCATTGCTCAAATATAGAGTACTAATGAAGAGCCCTGCAGTCTAGAAACTAAACATTAACTTGAATCAAGAAAATGTCACTCTTAGACCAACTTTTTACAGACTGATGGAATTAGGTAGTAGTTTGAATAGATCAAACAATGTTATGTTGGTGAGAAGAGGTGATATTATTGGCCATGCCACGAGGTAAAAATGTTGGAGTAGAAATCTCTCTATATTATTCTTTTTGCTTGGGGCCTCATAATGTCTTTAGCACTAAAGCTATGCCTTTGTGCATGTTAGCACATATATTCCTGATTGTTTGTTTTAACACCACTAGTTTAATTTGAACGGCAAGGAAACCTTTCTCTCCACTGCTTTTTAGACATCTTGGATGTCATTATGTATTGACTCTTGGGTCTTTAACAGCTGATTGTCTTGGAATAAAGGAATAAACTTCTAATTTCCAAACATCTGCATATGCACCATCGTCTTTTTCCTTTCTAAAAATACATTTCCATTTAAAATGTTCCAAATTTTGAGTTGTGTCTTTTATGACTGAATTTGATCTAATTATTTAACCTTTCTGCAGGAACCACTTTTTCTGAACAAAAAAGAATATCAAATGTGATAAAGATGCTCACAGCAATGCTCAAGTTCATCGTTGATGCAGCTACAATGAGTCTTGTTTCTAACAATGATGCAAGGTTCTTAAAGTTCACGACAATTTATATTCAATATACCATCTCCGTGATAAGGCGACATTCTCAGGAGCAATCACAGTTCAATGATGATGATTTGAGAGGCACATTTCTCTATCTGAAGAGCTCCTTGACCTACACAGCCAAGTTTCTCAATTTAGTCCTTGCAAATACCAGTGAAACTTCACCACCTCCTCCAGAAGCTTACAATCTTGTCAACTTCCTACTTGATCTGATCATTTCAGTTGAATCACACTTAGGTTCTGGTTATGCGGCACGTCTTGTTACCACACTCAAGCCATGGCTACCTGATTTGGTTTTGGCATTAGGGGCAAGGCACATAATGAAACAAACTTTGGGAGAAGGAACACAATCCACTGATTCTGATCACAGTGAACTCCAACTACCATCATGGACCTCGGTCTTAGCAAAGATTGAGCTCAATGAGCTTACCAATATCAGCTCTAGTGAGGAGGCTGAAAGAGTGCCTGAACCAGATAAACATTTGTCCTTCAAGAAACTAGTAGGAATGATAACTCTATTGCTCAAAGGAAACTCCAGTATATTAGATGCAGTGGGGAAGATTTTCATGACTGGTTCAGCTGTTGCATTGGAAAGCGAGGACTTCGGGTTGTTATTGGGACTCCTTCACTTTGTCTGTGTGAAGTTAGTGGGACATGATCATAGAGGATGGAAAGGACTTGATATGATGTTGGCTTCTCTGGAAGGTATCTATCCTGAAATTGAAAGACAAGTAGTAGGGAGACCAAGCAGTTCTGAACATGGAAGTCAGAAATTACAGAAAGCAAGGGCACTTCTGGAACCTATTTGGATCAATTATACTTGTGAATCCGAGGAATCCCCTTCTAGAATGGAAGAATAAATATGGAGTTACTGTTTAGAAATTTCTATTTTGTAATATAAAAACAGTAAGCATGGAATGCTTTAGAGGGAATAGAGAAATTGAAACATGGTTTGTACTTTGTACTGAGGTCATGAACATGCATCATTATTAGATTATGAATAGGCTTAATAATTTGATAATGTTTGGTCTTTTTATTTTGGGTTGTATTTTTTCTTGTTGGTTACTATTTCTAACCTAGAACAAATTGCTTCGCAAAATTAGGTTAAAAAAGAGGAAGACTATGTGTATGAGAGAGAGAGAGAGAGAGAGAGAGAGAGAGAGAGAGAGGTTAATTCCTTTCTCATCCTCTCCACAATTCTGTTTATAATTAATTCCTTTCTCATCCCCTCCACAATTCTGTCTATAAAATTTAAAGGGTATTAGGTAAATATGTTTAATAATTTTTTTAAGAAATAATTATATATATATATAATACATTTACATATTGGCCGCTGCTTTTATCGACATTTTGGCTTCACTGTAGCTTTATCGCGCTATTGACACATTCATTACACATATTTACGCTGAGAAGGATTCAAACAAACAAGGCAAGTATTTCATATGACATTTTATTCATGCTTATCATTCAACAGATGTACATATTCATCATCGGGAAAATATCAAATTACGACACAACAGAAATAATTGCAGTTATATATATTATAATCATTATTTGATCAAATTTATAAGCTTTATACCGAATTCTTATGTTATTATCGATGACATGCTATTAACTCAATATTTGCTTTATCTATATCGCTTTTTAATGAACAGATTCGAATCTATCAATCTATCGTAAAGTTTTTACAAATCAATAATATCATTTTTTCTTTAAAAAAAATAAAAATAAAAACAAAAAATTGATCGATTTATTAAAATAAAACCATAAGGTGTATCAATAAGGTTAACCCAACCCTATTATATAAAATTTAAAAAGCCCTAAGTATCACAAGAAAATATCATAAACTTAACTAAAAAGAATTCCCTTCACTAATTGTTAAAAAGCAAAAAATGAATAGACAGTATGAGAATAAAACCAAAAGAAAGTTAGCAAAAGAATTTCCCATAACTAAAGAATAAACTGTTTACATCATTCCCTCCCCCCCCTACAAGATGTAAAAAGCAGCATTCTCTTGTTCATGAACTTGAGACAGGGACCATCTTCAAGGCCGCTGCAATTGGCATGCCTAGGAATCCGATAAAAACGCTGAAGAACCATTGGGATAGAGTGAGAGGCGATGTGCTTGCGTATGTACCTAAGTACTCGATGATTAAGATCTGGAAGAGGGCGGTGGAAGAGAGAACAGCAACAAATACGTAGTTATCCAGTATGCCTTTGAATACATTGATTTTCTCCATTTCCCGGGAGCTTATCTCATTGAAAACCTGTAGAAACAAGCCATATGATCCTTTCAATAAGTTAGATGTCCTCAACAGGGTTACAAACTGATATATCTTGAGTTAAGAAAGTTAGAAAGGACACCTCAGAAGAGTTCAAGGACTCAAAAACTAGAAAATAAATTTACAAAGTTCACAAAGAGGACTTCCAAAAGTACCTGGCAGAAGACAAACGAGTTGAAAATAAGTGTATTCAGGATCAGATCAGAGTCAGGGCCATTGAGCTGAAATAGTGTTTTCCCTTGTACTTGAAGATACCATATTACGATAAATTGATATAGGGACTGGCCTAGGATATTCCTCCACATGACATTACTGATAAAATTTCCTCTTCTTCCAACTGGTGATCTCTTCATTAATTCATCAGTAGGTGGTTCAGTTGCTAATGCAAGAGCTCCTAGTGTATCCATGATCATGTTGACCCACAGAAGCTGAACAGCCGTGAGGGGGGCATTTCCTGAAGCAAAGTTCCAAAAAAAAGGGATAGTGAGAAAAAGAAAAAGAATAAATAAAAAAAAGAAGTTTGTCTGATCAAACAAGGAAATAACTTTGAAAAGGAAGAAGCATGATTGGGTCTTCTTACCGGTCAAACAAGCTGAAGAGAAGTTGACTATTAATGCAACCACATTGACCGTGAGTTGGAATTGTACAAATTTTTGAATATTTATGTAGACTGAACGTCCCCATTTGGCCACAGTCACAATTGTTGAGAAATTATCATCCAAGATTATTACATCAGCACTCTCTTTAGCCACCTGAAGTTCATGAACCGGATTAATTAGAGTTTGGCTCTGTTCTCATCATAATAAGTATAATGGAATGAGTTCCTGATATTTTTCAATGAAGATAACCAGCAACATAAGTCTTATCGACTATCTCATGGCAGGGCACGTGTTGTTCATTTTTTCAAATTTGCAGTAAAGTCAATGCTGTTGTACTAGGAAAGGTTTTTTTTTTTTTTTTTTGATAAATAGTTGTACTAGGAAAGGTTTTTTTTTTTTTGATAAATAGTTGTACTAGAAAAGGTATAATACACTTACTTCGGTTCCAGCAATGCCCATTGCAAGCCCAATATCTGCCTCATGAAGTGCTGGGGCATCATTTGTTCCATCACCGGTCACAGCAACAACTTCATCAAATGTGGTTCTTAATTGCTTCACCAGTGTATGCTTGTCCAAAGGTGAAGATCGCGCCATTACCTATTGAGGGAAAAAAATAATTCACAGATCAGATGAAAAGTTCTTACAAATTTAGTATTCTACTTTCAACATGTTCTGAAGATAAAGATATAAAAAGGACCTGAATTTTGGGAATTAATTTAAGCAATTCTTCTTGGCTCTTCTCTCTAAAATCTGGACCCTCGATGGCTATACCGTCATCAGTAAGAATTCCACATTCCCTAGCAATAGCCTTGGCAGTATTTATGTTGTCACCTGTAACCATCCTTACAGTAATGCCAGCTGAGCGACAAATTGCAACAGACTCCTTGACACCTGGGCGAACGGGATCTTTGATACCCACAATACCTAAACAAGTATATCCAGAGAGAGGAATAGAATCATTGGGGGAAAACCCATTCTCCAGTTCCATATAGGCAAGGCATAGAGTTCGAAGTGCTTCACTAGCAAATTGATTGATTGTAGCATTGAGATGGTCATTAGTTGCTTCATCAAGGGGAACAACCTCACCATTAGAATTGATAACCTTGTTACAGGCAGCCAAAATAATTTCTGAAGCACCTTTAGTATGGGCTCGGAGACCTCCTTCTGGAAGTTCTAGAACTACACCCATTCGCTTCTTTGTTGAATTGAATGGCTCAACCTTAATTAGTTTGGATGTTTGTCGCTCCCCTTGAAAGTCTCCACCAAGGAACAATCCAAACTCCAGCAAAGCAGCTTCTGTGGGCGATCCCAGTATCTCAAACTTCCCTTCTTTGTTAACCACAACTTCACCACCAGAGTTATTAAATATTGATTGTAGCAGAAGTTTCACAGCAGAATCTGGGATTCCTGAGGAGAAACTAGAAGCAGTGTTCTGCCTGTCCACATCTTTCACATTCATACAAATGCATGATTTCACAACAGTCATGTGGTTAGTAGTTAGAGTCCCAGTCTTGTCACTACAGATACTTGTTGCAGAACCCATTGTCTCACAAGCTGCCAGATGGCGGACAAGTGCCTTGTCATTCATCATCTTCTTCATTGCGAAAGCAAGGCTCAATGTGACAGCCAAAGGCAGCCCCTCAGGTACTGCAACGACAACAATTGTAACAGCAATGGCAAAGAATTCCAACATTTCCAAGGCGTCATCTCCTGACCAACTCCAATGGGTCCCTTCTCGCAGTTTACGGGTAAACAATCCTTGAACCAGAACGGCAAAAGTCACCACAGCAAAGGCAAGGCCTATCTTCCCAATAAAGGTTGCCACTCCATTCAATTTAACTTGCAATGGGGTCTCGTCATCTCCCCCTTCACTAAGAGTGGCCATCAATTTACCCCATTGGGTTCTCATTCCAACAGTAGTAATCATCATCTTGCATGATCCATCTTGAACCTTAGTTCCAGAAAGCAGAAAAGGATTTTCCGTACTTACCATTACTGGCTCACTCTCTCCAGTTAAACTTGATTCATCAATTAACACAGAAAATCCTGAAAAAAAAAGTCCATCAGCAGGAACCTGGTCTCCGATAGAAAGATGCACGACATCACCAGGAAGCAAATCATATATTGACATTTTCTGCCTATATCCATTCCTTGTGACCTGAATGGAGATCTTCTTCTTCTCTTTGTCCAAATCCCTAAACTGTAAAGATTGCCGATAATCACTTGTTGCTGTGACAAACACAACCAACAGGATACTAGCAACAATCCCAAGGCCATCATGGGCCCCTTCCGGCCACCCTTCCATTGCAATGCCGACTATCAGAGACACAAATGCACACACGGCAAGGATCATGAGTGTCATGTCCTGAAGGGCTTCCCAAACAAATACCAAGAAACTCCGAACTTGAGCTTCAGCAAATTTATTTATCCCAAAAACCTCTTGTCTGCGATTCAGCAATTCATTGTCAGAAGTAAGCCCATTGGTCGTACATGTGAGTAGCTTTCGTGCAATACCATCTACCCCACCATGAAATTTAAGCTTCTTTACATCATGGCCTTCGACAATGGATCCCAATTCATCAGCACAAATCTCAAAACCTCCAGCTTTGACTTCCTCAGGTACAACATAGTCGCCGGCAGGTACACCTGCAAATATTCCAAGAGGAATCAATTTGGAGAACCTTTTAACATAATAAATATTAAATATAGTTGATTTCAGAAGAAGCTCACCTTCCATAAAGTGAAATGCTGCTTTGGAAACCAAAACTGCAATTCTCAATTTTTCCTACATTATGGAATGCAGAAAAGGGTTAGTCACTTAACAATACAGAGTAAAAATTGTCATGATTATGGTAAAAGAGATACTATCTCTTCTTAAAGTCTTAACTGAAGTTGAGAATTAAAAGTTCATTGGAAAAACAACTTGAGAAAATAAAAGCACTGTGCGATAAATCCAGGAATGACTGGGGAAAGTAAAAACTGGAGACAAATGAGGCACATTAAAATTAAGCACATTTATGGTTCTTGAATACTCAAAAAAAAATGGTAACTTGTTAAGTTTTCAAGGTAATTTTGAAAGTGGCACTATAAACTTGAGGGCGTTTATCATTCTTGAATACTCAAAAAATATACTAAACTCGATAAAAGCTAATCCTGGCCATTTTAGTTCAGCAGAACGAATACGGTTGCATTATTCTGCTCCATCTTAGACCATATTTTCAGTCAAACAATCAAATCACGCACCAAAATGTGTATTTTGACAGCATTTTCCTTGCAACAGCATCAACATAAACCCTATTACTTACTCTGATATACCCAGCTGTCTTCAGTACCCATCATAAAACCATCTCAACCAGCTTCCCCCTTGCATTTTGTCTACATTATTTTGGTAGTAAAGACCATCTCTAGTTTATGAGGAATGATTTCATTCATAATTTTCTCTTTCTTATCCATCCACCCAACTAGAGTCATAAATTGAGCATGTTCATTATGAATTCTAAACGGCGGTACCATCAGAAAGGAAAATCTCAGTATCCTCAAATATACCCATTATACATCTCAACCGATTTATACCATCCACAGATTCTTTTGTTTCTATATGAATAAAAATAATAGCTTCAAATTTGTTCCTCTCTTCAACAAATGAATCTTTAGATAGAAAGAAGCAACAATCTTAAATAGAACAGCTTCAAATTTGTTCCTCTCTTTAACAAATGAATCTTTAGACAGAAAGAAGCAACACTCGTCTAGTAATTCCCATATTGGTACCAAGTACCACACCATCAAATTCCCATATTCGGGAAAATGTTTTCATAATAAATTAAACAAAAAAAATTAGGGTGGGTAAGATTGCGGGACGGGCGAGAAAGTTCTCTTAACCTTGAAGATGCGATTTAAGGCCCTCACGTGGACAATGTCTAAAGAGTTTGAAGAAGGAACAGAGATTTAAAACCCATAGCCTCTCAAATCATAAATCCCCATATCCAAATTCCACATCAAGTCCAATTTAGGTTTCCAAAAAACAAATAGAGAAACTTAAAATAATGAATTAGAGAGAAGACCTGATTGATTTGCATGCAGCTACTTCTGTTTACCGCTGGAGATAGTTATAGTGAAACGGAACCTCCTCTTGGGGTTCTTGACAACCCCACAGAAGTTCCTCCATTTCTGCAACACCTCAATCGGCGAATGCTTCGCCTTCACTTCTAAGAAGTTCTCGTTCACAAAGTTTTCCATCACTCACTCTTTCTAATTCGTTTCTCTTCCTCCAAACACCCACTCCTCCCTCATACAAATACCCCCCAATACGAAACCGCCGAGAAAATTCTCACAGACCCACCACTTCCTAACAATATAAAGTCACCCAAAAGTTGATTTAACATGTTCGGCAACTACCACAGCAACCCGCAGGAACCCACCACACCGCGTTTATGGTAGCATACAAGAACAACAAATTAATGGTTCAGATCCCCAGACAGATGAAATCATGAGGAAGAAGAAGAAGAAGACGACGATGATCCGAAACTTGGTGAGGGTTTCCTTTTAAAGGACATATATTCCCGTTTTCCTGGGAAATGGATCCAAATCACCGGGTCAAATCCTCATTGTTGTTGACTAATTATTATCATTTGCACTCGAATGGCCCCACCTCACGCGGTTTCGGCGGCCCCACACTTACGCGTCAAACCAATCAATTAAGACTAAAGGTCTTGATTCTTTACTTGCGTGTGTCAGTCACGCGTCTTCTGACGAAGATTCATGTCATGTTCAGTCTCCATCCTCGCCATTGTTTTAATAAAGAGAAAGGTAACCTCGCCAATGTTTTAATAAAGACAAAAGGATTTATCATGATACTACTTTCAAATTAATTAGATATTTATCAATAATATTCGGGCTAGATATCTGTCGATCTATTATCATAACTCACTAGTAAATATATTATTATAATAGTTAATATATGATATTATATTTGTTAATTATAATAATATATTTGTTATTTATAGAAATAGATCGTATAATCCTAATTATTTTTTTTATAGGAATAATTTAAATCATGAATATCCAATTCTTAGTCACAGATATCTAGTTATCTTTTCACCAACTCTTTTTTTTTTTTAAATATAAAAAATAGTGTACAAATAAAAATCTTTTGTAAACTATGAAGAGATAACTACAAATCATTTTCATAACTAATGTAACAATTGTAGGTAATTTTAATTAAATAATACTTTTTTTTTTATTTTTTTTAATATCTATTCATTTTATATTACAAGTTATATTATATTTTCTCAAAGACTCAAATCTGACTAACTTCTTCTTATAACATCATTGAATTAGGTCTCATCAGCTAACTATTGAATACTTGAATTTAAAACATCGATATTTTTTTTGTTAGACAATCACAACTCAATTTGCTTCTCTCTATACATGTGGACACTAATATGTATTTAGATTCTTATACAACTTTCAAACATTCTCTATTAATCACGTAATAAAACTAAAGATCTTGATATTCTAATACAACTATTAAATGTCCTCTATTAATCACATAATAAAATTAGGATATTGATCTTCTTATTATATCAAATTATAACTATCTTTGAGTACTACTTCAATCTCTAACTTCAAAAAACTCGTATACATTCTTAACCACTAATATACCATATTTGAACTAATATACATCTTTTAAACAATTATCCAGAACTTGTCTACTTGTGTACAAGCTCCATTTCTTGCATCCTTTACACGTTAGTTTCCAAAGGGGCAAATGGGTGGTCATGGTCTTCATTTATGCTCTCTGCGTTTTCATGGGGCCGGGCGGAAGGAATCATTCAAGGTAAGCCTCCTCAAATTTACTTTGATTTGTATTATATATATATAGAAAACAAATCAAAGACCCTGGCATTTTCCCATCATGGTCAGCCACTAATTCAGCTCTGGATGGCCATCATCATTCTGAACGCGGTTCAATTTCAAACACGTACGGTCTGAAATACTTAACATTCTCGAAAAATTATGAATACGGCCGGGAATAGTTTTCTATTTCAAATTGGAAAACGAGTTAGAGTTATTTTGTCATTGCGAAGACTTTTCCGAGAACTTGTAATGAAAGTAGAGACTTTAAGTTAACAATAATATTTCAAGTTTCCCATCATGCATGTTTACTTCATAAACAACTTAAGAGACGTGTTTTTAGAACCAATTGTCAACTTTGCTTTTAAAAACTACGTACACTCAGAGTTAAATAACCAATTTTGAAAATAAACCTAAACATACTCATTCATTTTTTTTTTCCCATCATTTATGACATACATGTAGTGTGGGTCCAGCCCAAACTACTTGGCGGCCCATTTGTTATTTTTTTTCTTTAGTTCTATTGTACATGTATGTTATAATAAAAACCTATGAGCGTAAATCGTAGGAGCAAGCGGGTTTTTCGAGCGCTTTTCCGCAGCGCTTTTTTCAAAGAAAGAAAGAGGTGTGAGGCTGCTGTGGTTACTGGCGGAAGTTGGTGCTGGGCGTTTTTTCTGGAGCAGAAAAGGAGGCGTGCTGTGGGCGTTTTTCTGGAGCAGAAAAATCTGCAGCGGCAATTTTTTTGTTGCAGCAGAACAGCCAGATTTGTATGCAGACTGGGTGAGATCTTCATCAATCTGTTTTTGATTTGAGGCTAGATTTGCCTATTAATTTTATTCACTATATTTGGCGATTTCATTGTTTTTTGGATTCAAGTGCATCTTTCTCGACAAGGCTGAGAAAGCAAAGCGTTGAACCTAGCTTAATTAGGTTTTGTACCTAAATTATTATAGTGGATATTTGGGGTGGGACTCACAAAGGTCCCAAGAGCTCTTCTTTCTCTTTTGGGAGGTTTCCACGTTAAAAATTCTCTCTCGTTATTTTACATTCTCCTAAGATATTATTTTTTCTTTGGCCAAGATTTTATTTGGCCCTAACAAAGTAAGCAATCAATACGGAAAATATCTCAAATTTTGTGTTTATTTCCCAACAAGTGGTATCGTAGCCCGGTTCTATTGTCCAAGATTACATTTAAGGCGGCTTAAAACGAGGAATCTTCTGAGCTAAGTGGATTAGACTAACCCTTGCCTAATTATTCTATCGAAGCCAAGAATGGAAGATATTCTTATCAGAAGGATTTATATGCGCTATTGATGGGGATAAAAGTAAACCTAAAGATATGTCAAGCGTAATGCAAGATCACGACAAAAACAAGAATTTAATCGTATTAGCAAGTAGACTGAAAGTGTGTTTCATCACGTACAGAGACTAATGCTACCGAAGCCAAAAAATTGTAATCCATGTATTTAACGTAGCATCGCATTTAATAAAGCCACTTTGATTAGAAGGCTAGTAAATCAAGTATAAAATGGGTACAACAGCAGAGCACAACTGACTTCAAGGGTCAGAACCGCTAAATGCTATGAAGATGAAGATTGAAGACAGCTGCAAAGATTACTTCAGCTTCTTCGCGATACTGGGATATTCTAGTTATCTCACTTAGTAACTTTAAATTTCCTAATGGCAATTTAACCATGGATATGGTAAAAGACATTTTGTTTAATGAAGAAGCCAGAAGGAAGGATCTTCTGAGACCGAGGCTCTTGTCACAGAGAATGTAAAGAGGTAAAAACAGAGGAACCGAAGGGTCGGGTAAATCCAAAGTGTGTCGCAACTTAGGAGTCTAGTGAAAGCAGAAAGTGTTACTATTGTGGTAAGGAAGGACATATGAAAAGAAATTGTTATGTTTGGAACTGAACAAAAGAAGGCAAAACTGAGGAGATGAAAAATAAAAATACTACAAATGCTTTATCCGACGAAGACGTGGCGCTCTATTTTTTGGAGATGAAGCACGTTTGCCTCGTTACGTATAATGAGGTTGAGGATTATTGATACAACAAATTTCTCTTATCATGTTAATATTCTAATAAGGAGTTCACATCGTACGTGCCGCAGACTTTGGCATCAAGAAGATGGTAATACCAGCTACCCAAGATCGCTGGGTATCAAGATGTTTGCACGCACAGACGTTGGTTGTTCATTGACTCG
Source organism: Tetrastigma voinierianum (assembly GCA_016808115.1). Taxonomy (NCBI): domain Eukaryota; kingdom Viridiplantae; phylum Streptophyta; class Magnoliopsida; order Vitales; family Vitaceae; genus Tetrastigma; species Tetrastigma voinierianum. The sequence goes on along the minus strand of JAEQBH010002845.1, from coordinate 598,992 downwards.
AGAGACGTATAAGATGTTCGACTTACGCCTTAATCTTATTTCCGGAGTTGCCTTGGATCGGGAAGGATATGTGAATTACGCAGAACGTAAATGGAAGCTTACTAAAGGTTCTTTAAGAAATTTCAAGCAGAGGGCAAGAAGCACACTTTAATAAGACAAGCCAGAAAAATATGTGGAGTATGAATCAATGCAATCGAAGATGGTTCCTCCCAAATTTATAAGACAAAAGATTTGGTCACATGAGTAGAAAGGGTTACATATACTAGCCAAAAAGGCTCTCATTCCTTTTACTAAAGGTACGCCTTAACCTCAGGATTATTGTTTATTTGAAAACATCATAGAGTTTCTTTTCTAAATCTTCAAAAGAAAATCTAATATTTTGTAATCGGTTTATTCTCGATGTTTGTATCCCTTTCGAGGTGGAGTCCCTGGTGGAAATAGATATTTTGTCGCATTCATTGATGATGCATCAAGAAAGGTGTGGGTTTATCCGTCAAGGCCAAAGATCAAGTGTATCAGTTTTTCCAGAAATTTCATGCCTTAGTTGAAAGAGAGACAGAAAGTTTTCAAGTGTCTCACGACAATGGAGGTGTGAGATACATCAAAGGAGTTTAGAGACTACTGTCAAAGACATGGTATTAGACATGAGGAAGACAGCCTCGGTACTCCACAAAGACAATGGTGTTGGCAGAGGATGAACCGCACTATTGTTGAGAAGGTCAGATGCATGCTAAAAATGGCAAAGCTACCCAAAGTGTTTTAGGGTGAAGCTATTCGTACTGCTTGTTACTTGATAAATAGGTCTCCCTCAGTTCCTTTGGAGTTTGACATTCCAGAGAAGGTATGGACAGGAAAAGATGTTGTTTACAATCATTTTATGCTTGGGTGCAAGGCTTTTGCACATGTCCCTAAGAGCAGAGGTCAAAGCCGACACAAAGCTTTTCCACGATCCTTTATTGCCATGGAATGAAGAGTTTGGGTACAGACAGGATCCAAGTGAAAAGAAGATTTTAAGTAGAGATGTGATATTTATGAAGATCGACTATTTCGATTGTGAGAAGACCGAAAAGGTTAAGCCATCGTTGATGGTGCTATCGATCCTACGCTTATTCATATTCCTTTGCGCTGCATATAGACGGGGAGCAGAGATGATCGTGATGAAGCACCAGACAGTGGGTTGATGATGGGATGCTAGAGAGTGACTCAAGCCTCGCTGAAAGGTGGGAGCCCTCCTCAACAAGTCATTTCGTAACCTCAAATTAGAAGGACTAATAGAGAGTCGCCCATCATCCAAGTATCCTTCTTCGCAGTATGTGTTGATTACTCACGAGGGGGAGCCAGAGAATTTTCGCCAGCTACGTACCATGCATAAGGTAAGCTCGGATGAAGGCTATGCAGAAGAAATGATTCTTTTGTTATTAAAGAATGACGCTTATGAGTCAGGAACTTCCAAAGGCGTAAAGGCATTAAGGAACAAATGGGTGTTCAAGTTTGAAGAAAGATAGTGATGGAAAGTTGTCAAGTATAAAGCTCGTTTGGTAGTAAAAGGTTTTCGCGTAAAAGGGTTTTGACTTTACGAGATATTCTCTCCAGCTTGTGAAAATGTCTTCTATCGTGAGTTGCTTTGAGCTCGACCATAGTTTAGACCTTGAGCTGAAATTTCCGCTAGGATGTGAAGACTTCTTTTTCTTCATGGTGATTTGAATGAAGAAATTTACATGTCACAACCCGAGGGGTTTGCATAAAGGTAAAGGAACACATGGTTTGCAAATTAAAGAAAAGTCTTTATGGGTCAAGCAAAAGCACTGGCGCAAGTGGTACAAGAAGTTTGATTCTTTATGGTGAGCCATTTCAGCATAAGAGGACAGATGCGCATCATTGTGTTTATTTCAGAAGTTTACGATGGTAACTTCATTATTCTTTTACTTTATGTTGATGATATGTTAATAGGTGGGGAATGATTCAAAATTGATTTGGCAAGTTGGAAAGAGAGGTTGTTCAAGTCCTGATACAATGACTGAGTGTCCTTAACAATGCCAAATAATGCCTAGATATGCATGCAAAGTTCAGAGTGCAGTTAATCACGTCTAAAAGATCATATTAACAAAGATGTTGTTTCTGAACAATAATCTGCATAACACTTTATTTAAAGAAGGTTTACGCCTACATTATACAGATAATGTTGATACTTATTCTTACTTCCTAAAGAAATAGAGTCTTATGTATTGTATGGTTTGTACAAGGCCCTATATTGCACATAGTACAGTGAGTAGATTTCTCTCAACCAGAAAGGAGCATCGGGAAGCAAAGAATGGATCAAATATTCGAGGCAATTTCAAAATCAAGGTTTAGTTTCGGGGGTTCAAAACCGCAGCTAGAAGGTTTTACACATGCTCGATATGGCAGTGACCTCGATGGTAGAAAGTCGACTTCGGGTTTTTATTCACTTTTGCCGGGAGCTGCTTTCATGGCGTTTGCCATATGTGTCGCTTTGTCTACTAATGTGCGTAATATATAGCAACAACCAAGAAGAAAAGAGATGTTATGGATGAAGAGATTTCTCCAAGAGCTGGGTTTGATGCAAGATGAGTATAAGCCAGGTTTCGTGATAGTCAGAGCAGACTGAAAGCAAGAATACTGCACTCATTCCCGCATGTTATCATCACGCAGACATCATCAGTTACGGTGATGTCATTGGAAAAGAGAGCTTATGAAGCTAAGAAGATTCATAAAATTTAACCTCCGATATGATGACAAAGTCGCTACTGCAGAGTCGAAGCCTTGTGCCGGTCGCCAAGCATGGACTCTAACCCAGATGTTAGGAGTGTAACCCTTGCGTTGGGCCAGAGGGGAGATTGTAGTGGGTCCACCAAACCACTTGGCGCCCATTTGTTATTTTTTTCTTAAGCCCATTAGGCTACGTGATGTTATAATAAAACCCGAGGGAGGCGTAAATCGTAGGAGCAGCTGGGTTTTTCTGGAGTGCAGCTTTTTTCCGCAGCAATTTTTTTTCTGAGCAAAGAAGAGGAGGTCACTGTGGTTATCGGGCGGAAGTTGGTGTCATGCTTTTTTCTCCGAGCAGGTGCGAGGCGTGGCTGCATGCTTAGAGCAAAAATCGCAATGGGCAATTTTTTTGCTATGTTATAACGTATTTTATTTCAGATGCGTGACTGGTGAGATCTTCATCAACTGCTTTTGATTTGAGGCTGATTTGCCTATTAATTTTATTCACTATATTTACGATTTCATTGTTTTTGGGACTACGCATCTTCGACAGTTGAAAGCTGTGTGTTGAACCTGGGCTAGAATTAGGTTTTCAGACCTAAATTATTATAATTTATATTCGCGACCGACAGCGGTCTCCGCGCTTCCTTCTTTGGGGAGGTTTTCCACGTTAAATTCCTTCGTTATTTTTTTGCATTATCTCCTCGGCATATTATTTTTCTCGCCGCATTTTATCTGGGCTTTCTACCGTGCTAAATCAACAAGTAAAATATTCGCCATATTTATTTCCCAACAATACATACGTACCTATATACAAATCCGGAAAAACTTAAAAGCAAGTATTGATTATATATATTTGATATTTATTCGTCGGGGGTTGTAGTATTATGCTCTTAATGATAAAAACATAATTTTTTCGAAGAGAAAAATATTTTTATTGATTCAAACTAGTAATATATTAATAGAAATATAGAATTAAAATTATTAAATATTATAAAGAATTGAACAATATTCAAGTTAATAGCATAATAAATTGACTCAAAGTCTAAATATTTTATAGTTAAGCCTATATATTTGATATTACTATTGTGACTATAATACATATGACTCATGTTCTATAGTATATTGACAACCATTTATTTGATTTTTTATATCTAATCGTATATAATTTGCTCGTCTGAATTGCTTAAACACAATTAAATGTCACACAACGACGACAAAAACCAAAACATCATATTGAGACAATATAACCACCATCACACCAAGACGATGACAACCACATGCATATAAAGGCGATAATTAAATTAAAAAAAATCAAATAAATACCTAAATCTATGTGAAAAAACCATTTTATTGAGAAAAAAAAAAAGAAAAAATGTGTAAATTGATGATTTCATATCATGAATAATCAAAAAATCACATCTTTGTGCTTAAAGAAAAAATGCTAACTAAGAGAAAAAGAGTCACGATAAAAACATTTTTTTTAAAAAAAATAGAGTTTATTTGACTTTTCATTTTCCGAGGAAGACTACATCTTGGGACACTATTGTTTCTACCCACCCCTAAGGAATAAAATATCGATTTTATTGGCCTATATATCGTCGAAATATCGGATATCGGGTCGCAGATCAAACGAAATTGAAACCAAAAGTTATTCGGGCAAAATCGTCAGACTGACGTAAAAATCACCGATATATTTAAATATAAAAATGTCGATATTTCGGGCGAAATATGTAGCGTATCTCGCTACTGCACAAATTTCCTACAAAATATCGAGCAACACGCAAATATCGATAGAGCTTTCATTCGACCGCACCGACGGGTCTTATCTGCTCCTACTTTGATCAAATCCGCTCGCATTTCATCTACGTTTTTAAAAGCATCAAAAGACTATATTTTGAATTCAACGGTTGGTTTTAAATTTGAAACTTGATCTAATGGTTCAAATTGATTTCTAATGGATATATGATAATTCAACGGTCATATTGAATCAAAATCAAATCCAATTGTTATAATTAAATCACAACGGTTTTTTGACAATCCAATGACTATTTTGACTCAAAAAAATTATATAAATACTCCTAAAATCATACAATTTCATTACAAACTCATCAATCCACATCCAAGCTCCATTTAACTCTCAAATTATTTTTTATTTACGATGAATCTAATATTTTCGTGTTCTTGGGGCTTTTACATATATTGTCTTCAATAAGATGATATCATTTCATCAAATAATGTAATGTTTTCATTTATTTTCATTTCGTTTAAGACTATCAGAATATAATTTCTCAATAAATTATAAATTTAATATCAGTTTCTAACAAGACATATTGGCTATTTGTATTTTTTTTATATTTTAACAAAATATTTTTATGAATTTTAAAGCATTTTTGTTAATTTTCATTTTACTCATACAATTTCATTACAAACTCATTAATCCACATCCAAGCTCCATTTAACTCTCAAATTATTTTTTATTTATGATTTATCTCAATATTTTGAAGCTCTTAGTTTTACATATTGTCTTCAATAAGATGATATCATTTCATCAAATAATGTAATAAAGTCATATCGGTCTTCATTTTGGTTTTAAATACTATTGTAATATAATTTCTCAATAAATTATAATGAATATTGTCTTCAACAAGTACATATTTGCTTATTTGTATTTTTTTTATATTTTAACAAAATATTTTTATGAATTTTAAAGCATTTTTGTTAATTTTCATTTTACTCATACAATTTCATTACAAACTCATTAATCCACATCCAAGCTCTATTTAACTCTCAAATTATTTTTTATTTATGATTTATCTTAATATTTTGAAACTCTTAGTTTTGCGTATTGTCTTCAATAAGATGATATCATTTCATCAAATAATGTAATGAAGTCATATCGGTCTTTATTTTGGTTTTAAAATACTATTATAATATAGTTTCTCAATAAATTATAATGAATATCGTTTTCAACAAGTACATATTTGCTTATTTGTATTTTTTTATATTTTAACAAAATATTTTTATGAATTTTAAAACATTTTTATTAATTTTTATTTTACTGATATTTTTATCAAAATATCCCATGATCCACTATATTTTTACCAAAATATCCATTGATATTTTCAATATATTGATATATTCGTGATTACGAATATTTTAATTCTAACCTGCCCCACATGATGGAACCCCACCGTTCTTGAAAAGGCAAAACAGAAGTTGATAAGAATCATAAGATAATGTTTGATACGTGTCAGTGTCACAGCATAAATAATAATAATAATATTATCAAATAGAAAGAGCGGAATAAAGTTCGAATTAAATCAAGGGACATATTGAATATCTTTAACGCATGTCCCTATCTTTGCTCGTTTCTTTAGACTTTAATTAAAGAAAAAGTGAAAATAAAGATGATAAAGAAAAAAAGAAATTACCACCTACTTTTGGTTAAATAATGGGATAAAAGCAAGCAACATTTTTTTATGCTTTACTTTTGCAATAGAATAAATTATTATTATTTTTAAATGAATAAAATAAATAATTATTAAAACTAGCTTTTCTATGAAAAAAGGCATATACACTGGTTTTTAAATTCATCTTTTTTTTATCTCTCGATTATTCTATGAAAAGAATTCTTTAAGAAAACATAGGCATTGAATTAAATCATTTTGTTTTTATAGTTTCTGTTAAAATTAATTTGAACTATGATTGATTCTCATAAATTTTGAAGGGGAATGTAAGGGAAATAAACAAGAGAAAAAATATATATATAAGAAAATAAAAAATAAAAGAAAATAAAAATAGAGTTAAATCATATATATTATTTTTATTTGTTACATCAAATCAATTTTATTTATTTTAACTTATCAATACAAAAGTAAATATCAAAACTCTATAATTCTTTTCTCTCAACTTTTTCTCTATTATTCTCTTTTCCTTTAAGTAAAGAGATGTGATTTTTTTTATCATTCTTGACCTAAAATCATAACTATATATCTCTTTTCATCATTTTTTTTCTTCAATAAAATAGTTATTTTACAAGATCTAGGTTTTATTTGTCTTTTCGTATTTTAACGTTATCTCGCGCATACAAGGGTCACGCCATTTTGATACTGTTTGTTTGTCATTGTTTTGGTACGGCGATAATATCACGCTTTCTTGGATGCTAAGAGATACGTTATTATTGGTTTCACAAGAACGCTTATTACCGCCGCTTCATATGGATGGTGGGTTTATTTAGAGCGATTTAGACGAAGAAAATATATCCAATCAACGACAAGTAAATCAAATAAATTCGTTAATACGCCTGTAACTGTATCAAAAGCCGTATTCTAATAACAATAAGAATATTAAACGCGCGGCGCTCAACTATCACACGTGATGTGATACTTAGCCGATCTATTATACTATTAACTTGAATATTGTTTCACTCTCTCTAGTTTTTAACAATTTTGATTATATGTTTCTATATATATATTGCTAGTTTGAATCAATAAAATTATTTTTTTCTCTTTAAAAAAATATAAAATTAAATAATTTAATAATATATATAATTAAAGTAATTTATTTGTATTTTATTCTTTTAAAAATATTTTTCATTAGAAATCAAACCTAAGAAAACCACTTTTTAATTATTTTTGATTTCCTTAGTACTTTACAATAACAAAAGACAACCTTAATTAATAGATTGAGTGAGAAAATAAAAGAATTTAAATTCAAATTTATGTCAAATTAAAGTTGTGGTGTAGTGCTCAATATTTCAAAAAGGTAACGCATAGGAGATGAGGGGTCTCGGGTTCGAGCCAATAAAAACAATTTATTACCTTATAATTTAAGTATTTAACTATCAAAAAAAATTATGGTATAACTTAAATGTGTTGTGAATAAACTAATGTATGTTAATAGAAGGTAAAAAAAGAAAAGAAAAGAGTCTTCTTTATGAACATCGGTTTTGATCATTAAATCATAAGTATTAAAATAAATAAAATAGTGAATTTATAACTGAAACTAGAATTTTAAGATTTCATTTGAAAAATAAGTTAGACAACTGATTAAATTTGGTAGAATAAGAATACAAGAATTTAACTTAGATAAAGAAAAAGAATAAAAATTCATTAAAAAAGAAGATCTTTTTGGCCTTGAGGTATGGCTCCGGTGGTAAAAAAGTGAAGATGAGTTTATAGGAGATCCCAATTTTACAGGAGATCCCAAGTTCTATTATTGGAAAAGAGTATCAAATCCTTTCTCATAGTTACAATTCTATCACAAATCTAATCTTAAGCTATAAAACAAAATTTGAATCCCCAAATCCCAATCTAAAATATTTACTTTAACTAATAACAAATAAAATTTTAAAAGAGTGGAGATAATCAAATATCATCCTCCCACCTCTATTTTAAAACTCCCTAGATTTTCAAAACAATTCAAAAGGGACGAAAAGTAGTGTTATAGTTTGTCCAAAGCAAAAAGGTTTTTTTTTTTTTTTTTTTATAAAAATTATAAAATTTACTTTATGAAAGATTCAAGAACTTTTCTAAAGAAGCTTTTAAAGCATCTTTGAACTTGAATGATCTGACTCATCAAGTGCATGTAAATAATTAAGAGTTCATCTCATAACTGTTTCTTAAAACAGTATTGAGAAATGTTTTTTTTTTAAAATAGCTCATTAAGAATTTTTCATGATATTTTATACAACAAAAATCTATTTTAAAAAATATAATATTTTGATCCATTTTAAAAATATTTAATTATATATTAAAAATAATTTTACATCTAATATTTATATTCGTATTCATTTTATAATTTATATATTTATTTCCAAAACAACTTTTACAAAAACAAGATAAAATACTCTCTCTACATATATATATATATATATATATATATATATATATATATATATATATATATATATATACTTCTTACAAAAAGGAGATGTATATCAAACTTATCTTATAAATTTTTGTTCGGAAAAACAAAACCTAGAACCTATTTGATTACAGTTTTTGAAAAATGTTTATGTTTCTAAAAAGAGAAGGAAAATATAAAGAATACATTTGATTTCCAGTTTTTTGTTCTGAAAAACTGAGAGAATACAAAAAATACTAAATTAATAACAGTGTCGGTTTTTAGAAAACACCAAAATTATGTTAATGTATCCAAGTTCAATATGAGTGTTTAACTCAAAAGACCAATCTGATAGGTGGGAGGACCTCTCAAGCTTAAATATCACTTCACAATTTCATGTGAAACCGATATGAGATTGTATCATTGTCTATCCCTAGAAAATTCAAACGTCCGTGGAATTGACTCAAAGTCGATCGAGCTTTTCGTCATATGTTTGAAACTCGAATTGAAAAATAGTCGAGCTACTCGACTTGAAAAATAGTCGAGCTACTCAAACACAATTCGATATAGCCCGAATCAATTAAAAATATATATATATTTATATTCAAACTTGACTCGATACAACTCGAATCAATTAAAAAATAAATAAATATTGATACTCAAACTCGATAAGCTATTTGAGCTACTCAAGCTTGACTAACTCCGTGTCGAATTCAAGTATTCTACGAATCGAGCTCAATTAGCTCATGAATAACTTGACTTGTTTACACCCTTACACCCCATATTTTAGCAAGAAGAATTTCTTTTGTTCTTAATCAACTGAAATCTTTGAGTTGGGCTTTCTTACAAGGCTCCTTGCTCTTAGTGAGCTTTTTGAGGAAAGGCAAGTTGGAAATGATAGTTTTAATGTATTTAGCTATGTTTTAAAAATCGGATCAATCAGTGAATCGAAAAAGTCATCGATTTACGGTTCATTAGTCGGACCGGTGGTCGAAACACTATCAAACCAGTGACATCACAAATATATATTTTATATTTTACTCAAATTAAAAATAATTTTTAAAAATTTATAATATGTAAATGAATATTGATAATATTTATTAAAAATTATATATATATATATATATATATATATATATATATATATATATATATATATATATATATATATATATATATATATATATATAATCGTAACACCCCGAAATATACCTTACTTGCTTTCTTTATAACACGCTTAATAGATTTTATGAGTATTAATTAGAAATTTCGTATTTTAAATTCTAAAACGTGAAAATAGAGAAACCGTAAGGCAAGGGTAAATGAGTAATTTGTCAAATGGGACACAAAAGTCATATGATAAAAAGATAGTATGCCAAAATAGAATTTGAATAAGTTAGATTGAGAATAATAAGGAGTTAAAGGATTACAGAGCAATTAAAAGGAAAATGTAAAATATCAAATAAGGATAAGATCCATTGGTCTCTCCATTTTGGGAGACCAAAAACGAAAAAAAGGAAGGAAGAGGAAGAAGAAGAGAAGAGAAGGAAGAAGGAACAAGAAAGCAAAGGTATGGAAACTACTTGTGTATGGAATACTATGACTTTTGTATGGAATTTCATGGTCTTGTAGGAAAGTGTTAGTATGGATTTGTCCCAAACCTGCGAGGCTAGAATTCATCATAACCCTAGAATCAGGGAAAGCCAAGGTAAAACTCCTAGTAGTAGAGAAGGGAATTTTCGTATGGAATTTGTCTAGTTTTGGTATGGAAAGATAGATGCATGGTCTGGAACCCTATTTTGCTCCATGCTGGGTTTGGAAACTCCCAAACTCATTTCGTTAGGCCTGAGTTGAGAAGAACCTCTAAGACTCCTATATGTATTTCTGTCAGTCAGAAACCATGTTTGAGGGCTCAGATATGAGTGTTCTTTTGATTTTGGGTAGGTTTTATAGAAAAAGGACCAAAAACAGCAAAATTTGGGTATTTTTAAAGGTCCACGCCAAGAACGAAGTATGTCCTTTTCGCCACAAGGGTCGAGAAGGAGAAATTGACGGTCTCGTTCGCAACAGCACTATTCATAGCATGGAAAAATGTTGTGCTTTGTTTAGTTTCACTATTCCGTCCTTTCGAGGACTTGACTATTGGATTAATGAGGACCCTATAAGTGTATATAAGGGTCCATTCATGTTGAAAATGTAAAGGAAAAATTAGACCGTATCTCGTTGTCTTGGCGAAGCGAAGCAAATTTAATGCCCTATGATAAGATTGGAATTATATGATAAGAGTCTGTTATAAATACAAGTATATGGATAATTTGGTTATATGAAAAGTACAGTTAAATATTTAAAAGATATTATTTGAAAATGAATATCTCATAAGTATACATGATATCAGTAGGTATTCATGTATATGAGATATAAAGATTAATAAGAAAAGATAATAAAACAAATTGTCTGCTTAAGACCGAGTAGTTGGATAGATAGGCATGCCTATAGAGATACAGTTGTTGCAACATAAAGTTTACAGATATCGAGGCCTCATTTGGGTCGATGACATAGATCCCATTTGGATCATTATAATCGCCTCATTCAGTCATACAAAGATTATTGTCTCAGATAAAGGATAGTACCTTCAAGTATTACAGATAGCGATCACCGGCTCAGATAAATGATAAGATTCTTAAGACATACAGCTCTTCCCGTTAGGATCTACCCGATCCATCGCCTGCCGCTACTGCGAAATGAAAAGAAAATGTGGGTTGATTTCTAATTTTAGAAAATCCGTCCCTGAGGAACGCTTTTCTTTGGAGTCGCTACTACTTTTTGTTGTTATTTTATAAAGGGGAAAACCAAGAACAAAAACCCCAACGACCCAAGCAAGATAAAAAGTGGTCCGTGAAAACTAGATTTCCGGTCTGGGATCGATTACCATTCGTGAAGGTACCTCATGAGGTAAGACCCCTTCAGCCCTAACTCTGCCTCTACTAGTTGAATCGTATGCGAGCATATAGTCACGTAACGATAGCCCCTAGGCTAAACATACAACTTGGATCAAACCAACCTAATTGGTATCTAGCATGCTTAAAAGCACTTAACCAAAAGGGCAAATGGCGTGTACCTGTGGTCCCTAGCCAAGCGCTGCAAGGGAAAGTTAGTCGCACATTTTGAGCATACAATAATCTCTCAAAATTAGATATCAAAAGCAAAGGAAGCCAGGAGAAACCATACATGGCATCTCAACCACTCATTGATGCTACCTAATTTCAGTAATCATATCTATTCATCCCAAGAAACGCTCAAAACATTAGATTATCGTGCTTAACTAATCACCCTCGACCCACATAGATCCCGCCGATTCTAAGAATCCAAAATCAACCACATTAACCTCGAACTAAACCCCATTTCATACCCTAAACATAGCCCTACACCGATCCGGAGCGAATGGTCGGATCACAAGGGTCACTTCGCTTCAATTAAACTCGAAATCGAACGACCCTTTACAAACCCGAAAATTACTGGATCTAGGTTCCCCAACCGGCCGATCCGGCTGAGAAAAATTCAAAATTTTCAGAACATTCCCACAAGAGCAAGGAAACCAAAATGGCAAACGGTGTACAATTCGACAATCGAATGACTAAGAACTCCGACACAAACAAAACAAAGTACCCAAACTCTTCAACCCAGATATGAACCTAATGATCCGCTGATCCTGTCAATACCCACTCCTATTGAGAGACCTCAAAATTTTCAAAACCTTCCTCAAAGATTTAGGAATCCAAAAAAACAAACTAAGTATAAACTAACTCCGGTTATCGAGAACCGGCTACAAACGGCAATAGTTCAAACTGCTGCTCCAAAGAACTGATCAATGAACCGGCTGATCTGGTTTCCCAACCAGTTCATCCGGTTGAGAGAGACTCTCAAAATTTTTTAGAACCTTCCTCAAAGAGTCAGGAATCCAACAAAACAAACGGAGTACAAATCCGATTTTAAATGATTGAGAACCGACACAAACGGTGCCAAAGACCAAATTGCCGTCTAAAGAATCGACTTCAAAGGAACCGCCGATCCGTTTCTCAACCGCTTCATCCGGTTGAGAGAGGCTTCAAAATTTGTCAGGAACCTTCCTCAAAGCTGAATCGAAAAATCAAACGGAGTACAAACTGCATCTAAATGACCGAGAACTCGACACAAACGGTCCTAAAGACTCCAAACCATTGCTCCAAAGAACCGACCAAAGGACCCACCGATCCGGTTTCCCAACTAGTTCAGCCGATTGAGAGAGGCTCTCAAAATTTGTCAAAACCTTCCTCAAAGAGTTAGGAATCTAACAAAACAAACAGTGATTGATTCTCAGCTTGAATGAGTGAGAACCAACCAAAACAATCCATTACTTAAAACAGATCGCTTCAAAGAATCAGTCAACGGCCTCACGTACGAGCGTGAAACTATAATGTCGGCTACGAAAACTCACTTGGTCAGAATGTCCTGAATAATAGAGTGGAGCCAGAGTCTATTTCTTTACCTCTTCCACAAAACGCGTAAAAGAAAAACAAAACAAGCATCCGAAAATCGCTATAAATGTGCTATCCAAGCTGCAAAAGTGCCCTCTAAAGGTCCCTACCACTTTGATCTTTCTCTCCTTTTATACTGATTCTCACCTCAGCCTCTGAGCCCACCTGGTGTTTTCCACCTTCAAGCTTTGGAAAGAGCCCAATTAATCTCTAACTCATTTTCCCATTAACTTCCTCATTTTCCATGTGCAAGTCGAATATCTTAAGTTTTCGCTTGTTTACCCACCAAGTATCCACATGGATTCATGGTGGGTCACCGTAATCTCTGCAAGCCAAGGCCCAAAATGGACCCATTACTACCCAAGGTCGAGTCGAGCGCATGGGTCCGAACCATAGGATTTGGGCCCAAAATCACAAAAACAACGCTCCACGGGCCAAGCCGGGCACGACTAACTCCGGCGAATTAGATGCCAACCAATGAGCGCTTGAGGAAAATTATGAAAATTTGATAGAATGCTCCTTTGAAGAATAAGGAGACCAACAAAAAAAAACGGCACCATTCCAAGTCCGAATGAGGGAGATATGATCGGAACAAGGAGGAGTGCTCACCAAAATCACCCAAAAAAACAGTGTTGTATACATACTGCCCTGATGAACCAGTCAAACCGATTGGTCAAATGGTTGACAAAAATTATGAATTTTTAACAGAAACCTCCTTGGTGAATAAGGAATCCAACAAAACAAACAATGAATGATTCCGAGTTCGGACAAGGAGATAATAAATAAAAACAAGCTTATGCACTCGAATTTGACATACTCTAATAAACTTTGATTGAAGAACTCCTGGGGCCCCACTTGCTTCCTATAGCACGATGCTAATAACTAAAAAAAATGTTTCATGCATGACACTCTGGGGCTAACTACATACGCACCTGCCAATAGACCACATACAAGCCCACCCAAGGTTCCTGAGACGCACTAAGCCTAAAAGAGCTTTAACGCGTTATACGAGAACGACGCGAGCAGACACCCAAAGGATAAATGTAAGTGCTGTGGGACAAAATTGAGGGTCTACACACGATCCACATGATTTCAGAGCATTTAACATAAAAGTTAAAAAACGAAGATACGCAGCGAAATGTATAAAGATATGATACGATATGAGAAGCATAATACTATTACTACGATAAGATACAAAGGCGACGCCCAAAACCGGCGCTATTCGCTGACAACCCGTCAACTCATGGACACTCAGCAATGTCGAACCCGACATCACCACAAAATCGGCAGGCTCTCATTTCAGACGTGAAATACGGCGACAAAACCCGGTCTCAACCATACACAATGACCACAGGTCCACATACGAGTAAAATAATTCGCCGCCTGGGCCCCCTCGCATCAATACTCACGCATATATCCCCAATCCAAATATATTATATTATTTCAAGAAGCATAAATATTTAATTCAACATATATTAAAATTTACAATTCTAATACATGTTATACAAAATCAATACCAAAGCCACAATCTGGCTTTCTTCTAAACACGGCTTCTAGTGAGCGTCGTCTTCCCGATCGCTCCTTGTACCTGAAATAGTGATCCCTCTATTGTGGTGAGCAAAGCTCACAGAGATAATTTCCTACACGCTACTTCCCCACCTATGCACACGCATGGCAAACAACCACATTCAAGCAATTTCACGAACTCCACTGAATGTCTACAGCTGACCAACCCATGTCCCGGTCCTCACCGACTCCCCACATATGCCTAAGCCGAATGCGAAGAAAATCACAAGCCAAAACAAAAAAGCTATTGCTCTCGAAAACTCACTACCTTTGCGAAGATTTGACTACCCTCCACTACGAATCGCGTTGAGAACTCAAACAATCTACGCCCGACGTAATTGTTGGACCATCTCCCAACACAATTCTCCTAAATCATCCATCAAATTCCTTTCAAACATTTTCGTTGTTTCATTTCATGTCATCATACACACTCCTAATATTCTGCGCGGCTCCCAAACAGACATGAATACGACGCTAATTCTGAACACATTTACGTTAATATATTCACATGTATATATATTAACATAATTAAATCACATAAAACATGTTATGCAAATTTACATCAATAACATCAAAATTAGTCATATACACTAGAAACATAAGCAATTCATTTGAATCACTCAACATCATAAAAATTCACACCAAAATATTCATGTAGCTATTCTATGAACAAGAAAAACCCCCGGGTCACCTGCTCACCACCACACAACAGAAATTTTCCACCTCGCCCAAAGCTTTGAGACCGACTTACTTCGCTAATACAAGCCTTAGAACATTCATAACCATTTACATATCACTTAGACAAAGATTAACACAAGTAGAAAAAGATCCCTACCTCTTGGAGTTGTTGGAACTCCACCAAATCGGTGTCTACGCCAGCTCTCACAAGCAGAGAAAGCAACTTCGCTTTTTGTTCGTCAGAACCGACGGTCCGAATGACCGAAAATCTAGAGAGAAATCACACTTTCTCTCTCTAGATTCCAAATCCAGCACCCCACTGCATCACTGCCCCTCACGCCTGTCATTTTCAAATTTAGTGAGAAGATAATCGTTTCATTATTTCGCCTTATTCATTAACAATTCCATTAATTCCACTTGCCCTTTTCGATTTTTGACACTTTGCACCATTCTACCGCTCATTTCCATCATCTCTAATCTTGCAACATGTGTCACAAGATCACATGTAAAGGGGTGACTTTTGTCACATCACACGCCTTCAAACCCGCTTTACGACACTCCGACACCCGCTCGAAAACGCTGGAATTCGACCGTCCCGCACCACGAAATTGACGCAGAGCCTCGTATTTCGCGAGACGATTCCAACTACTGAACTGCTTCATCATCCGAGATCTAAAATTCCCCGATTTTTACCAAAATTACGATTTACCATTTTAAAATCGAATTTTCTAGCCCATACAATTACAAGAATAAGAAGTACAAAGATAAGAGCGACACTTCAAAATATATGAAATATGATAAGAAAATAAACATGTTATGACAAGTAGATATAAAAAATGGATAAGTATATGTGTAAAGGTTATATTTGTTATAAGTATATGCATGTGTATAAAGTGAGATGACCATTATTATAAGTCGTCTATATTAAGACACCTCACTAAGCTATGTTAAGACAAGCCTATCTGTAGGTACAAAGAAGAGGAAATCGTATAATACGACAATCCGCATCAGCAATCAAAGGTCACACATCACTAGGTGTCCACTGGAAGACCTTTTGGTCTATTTTTGTCTATGTATTGTTTAGTAAACAATGTAAATATTGTAAATATTGAACATCTCCATCTACGAAGCTTGTATATATTTGTAACTCGCTGCTACATAATATGCTATTGCCAAACGTTTAACGCGATACGAATAACGAACAAGCTAAAAGCGATAAGTTTATAGTTAATGGTATCGTGAGCCCAAATGGGGGACGCTAATTACTGCAACAGAGCACCTCTGACAGTTCGAACCGCCTAATCTAGTCGGATCTAGAAATGGAGCGCTACATATACTTATATTTATATTTCTTTATTTATTCAAATTTGAAATTTTGATGGCAAACTGTGTGTATATACATAATAGTATATTATTATTACTTTATCAAATTATAATATAAGCTACGGATGATCAAGTGGCTTGCACTACAACTATTCACTGTCAATACCAATGTTCAACCTTGGAAGTAGATTTTGATATATTAGTTGATTTATTTCTTCCAGCCTTTCAGTTTCAGTGTCCCACATGGGTATTGGAGTAACAAGATATAGTTTATATAATCTAAATGAGCACAAAGCCAAAAGTACAAGCGTGGAGCATAGACATTATTCTTGCATTGGAATAGCAAGTGTTATGTGTTTGTACACTTGGAATCCAAAATCTGCTTGCTTATTTTGGGAAAAAAAAAAAATTGAACCGTTCGTTTCCAATGGAACTACCTGGCTTGTCCAGTTTGGTGGTCTAACCTCTGGTTCAAGCGGTTCGGTACTGGTTGGATTGATGGTGGTTCAAAGGCTTGAACTGAAACGGAAAAAGTGCTGGTCGACGGTTAGACTGGTCCAATCGGCCGGTCTAGTCCGATTTTCAAAACATTGGACAAAAACCATTACAACTGCTTGTGAAAAGGTTTGTTATTGTTTCACCAATCCAATTCTTATTTGTTATCAATGATTTGTGAAAAAAAAATCCTTGCCATAACATAGATTTATATTTATCCGCAGTTACAATAATGAACAAATAAAAAAGAAATTCAAGAAGGATATAAACCAGTACCTTCAGTCCCATTGTAACTTTCACAGTTTATCTGATTTGGTGGTCCAATCATCGATTCAAGCGGTTCGGTACCGATTCGAGTGAATGACGATTCAAAGACTTGAATCAAATCGGAAAAAGCGTCGGTCGATGGTTGGACCGATCCGGTCCGATTCTCAAAACATTGGGCAAAAAATTACAAGTGCTTGTGAAAAAGTTTGTTATTGTTTCACCAATCCAATTCCTATTTGTTATCAATGATTTGTGAAAATTTCTTTCCCTTGTCATAACATAGATTTATATATCTTCACAGTTACAAGAAGGAACAAATAAAAAAGAAATTCCAGAAGAATATAAATCAGTACTTTCGGTCCCATTGTAACTTTCACAACTTGTCCAATTTGGTGGTCCAATCGACGATTCAAGTGGTTCAGTAACTGTTCGATTGAATGGTGGTTTAAAGGCTTGAACCGAATCGAAAAAAGTGTCGGTCGACGATTGAACCGGTCTGACCGACCGGTCCGATCAAATTTTCAAAACATTGGGCAAAAACCATTACAAGTGCTTGTGAAAATGTTTGTTATTGTTTCACCAATCCAATTCCTATTTGTTATCAATGATTAGTGAAAATTTCTTTCCCTTGCCATAATATAGATTTATTTATCTCCCCAGTTACAAGAAGGAACAAATAAAAAAGAAATTCAAGAAGAATATAAACCATTACCTTCGGTCCTATTGTACTTTCACGGCTTGTCCATTTTGGTTGTCCAACCATTGGTTCAAGTGGTTCGGTATTAGTTCGATTGAATGGTGGTTCAAAGACTTGAATCAAACTGGAAAAAGTGCTGATCGATAGTTGGACCGGTCCAACCGGTCGATCCGATCCAGTTTTCAAACATTAGTATTTAGTGGATGTCCATTAGGTCAAACAACCACTAATGGCATTACTCAAACAACCCAATAATCACACTCTGATGCCACAAGCTTTGAGATGAATCAATTGAGGCCTCAAAACCAATAGCCCAAACCAAATTTAATTTTCAAATTTCAATCCAAATCATGAATTGGACTTTTTCCTAAACCCATATAAGATTAGATTGGATATATATGGGGTTGGGTTGACTTGGATTGAAGCTGCCCTTAATTAGATTGGACATGAATGCAACTACTAAGACTTGATGTAAATAATAAATCTTACAGTTTCATAAGACATTATTTTGTGAGATTTCAAGGCCAAGAGATGTACAGATCGCCAAATTGCCTTGAGCAAAACAAAATTTTTTGCAACTCATTGGGGTTCAAAGAAATAAATATTTAGTCATCTTGTTCTTGATCCACTTTGTTGCCACCCAATTTTTCCTCTTTGATTACTGAACAGTTCTCATAAAGCCATGTTTGTGAAGCATCCAACGGTCCAACCAATGCTGTCAATTAAAAGCAAACAAATTCAACCACGGAGAAAATTGGACTCGTGCGGATGTAGATGTCCAGCACTACCTTAAACATTAGCGTCAGGATAAGACATTGTGGTTGACAAACCACTTTAAATAAAAAATAAAAAATAACTAAAAAACCTATAATTTAAGTTCTCAAGCATATCAATGATTATAATTCAATGTATTTGTCTAATCGAATATGTTTTTTCATGTAAATTGCGTATCATTATACCAAGATGACATAACGTCAAGCCGCAATAAGTCGGTCACAAAACCACACACCGCATCAAGTCGATGATAAAATCACAAAAAAACAAAGTAAAAACTTAGATTTATGTGAAAAAATTATTTTACTAAAAAGAGAATGATAAAAAGAGATATAGATGAGTGATTTAATGACAAAATGATAAAAAAAAATCACCCATTTCACTTAAAGAAAAAAGGCTAGTAGAGAAAAAGATGAAAAAAAAAAATAGGAGTGTGGAATTTATCTCATCTAACCCAATAGCTGGTAAATTACTACGCTTCTATTAAGCATCATTGTGCTTGGATCCTTTCATTTATCACTCCTAGAAGCTACAAAGAAGGTAAAAGAAACTAGCAACACATTTATATATATATATATATATATATATATATATATATATATATATATATATATCACTTATATAATGTTTTAAAACTTAATTCGCTAGTGAATGAAAAGTTAATGATTCAATGCATTTACTGTTAAATCAATATCGACCGTAATCAAATCCAGTGGCGTTATAAAGAGCAATTATATTTATTAAATTTTACAAAATTAAGATATATAATTTCAAAGTAATAATACTTATTAAATTTTATATAACTATATTAGTATTAAAATTTATTAAATGAAATATGTATAATATTTCAATATGAAAAATATTAAAAAGCACGTGAAAAAAGGCTAATATGTATGCTTGTTAAAATTTAAAATATATAGTTTTAAAATAATAATATTTATAAATTATTATTTATTAATTTTTATTACCAGTTTAGTATTATAAATTTTATTAAATATATATCAATAAAAAGAGGACATATGAATTTTTTTTTTTATATATAGAGCTCATGAAATTAATTTGCACATTTATTAGTTTTTATAACAAACTTTGCATATTTATTAGTTTTTATATTAAACAGTGAATTAGGTCCGGCGGCATGTTTAGTCTCATTGTTTTATTTTTTTGAGAAGAAAATGCTTTATTCACGGAGATCGTCTAACAGAAAGTTAACAAGGAAATGAGAAGGAGATTATACAAACAATCTCACATCGAAATTTTATAAAGCTAAAATAGAATATATAAGTCATTCCAAGAAGAACCAAGGATTAATGAGTGTGGATGATGTGGCGAAAGTGGACCTATTAGATGATTAAATTTACGAGGATCTTTTCTTGTTTTATGTAAAATGGCTAATTATGGAACAGATTTTTAAATGCTAAAAATAAGTGAGAGCGAACCGTTCTATTCACTTGAAATCGAAGAGTTTATTCTGTTTAACGGTTGAGTCTCTTGCTCAGGCGACTCAATGACAGTTTGGTAAGGAAACGATCTAATCATGGGAATCAAACTAGATCAGTGATCGATCAACGGTTCGGTTCAAGTGGCTCAATTGGATTAGTGACTGATCAACGATTGGACCTGTTCGATCTGATTTTCAAAACATTGATGATTACTGGTCTACAAAAAATGGTCTAATTCCTAAAATTCTTCATAAGAAGACCCCCTAAATTTGAAGCCGAAAAGGCAACGATAATTAGAAACTAACATAACAAAATAACACAAAAAGGCTAAATGAGCTGATTGTGGCCAAGTCCATTTATCTGAAAAAATGTTAGCATTGCTCCATTGACAGAGCCATCTAATGAATGAACTCAAACTCCTACATTGATAGCGGTATAAAAATAGATGAATCAGAAGATTCACTAAACAATCGTCAAGAAAAGTTCTAAATGAGTTTCTACAATGTTTTAAACCTGACTCCAGAACAACCGTGTTATCGTTCACTGCTCACCGGGCTCGACCGTCAACGTTAAATAACCTAATTTAATAAATAATATTTATATTTATTAAATTTTTTAAATATATAATTAATAATATTTAATATATTATTTATTACTTTTTATATAAATAAAGTATTTTAAAATTTATTTTAAAAATATGTATAATGTTTAAATACGAAACATATTAAAAATTCAAGAACTTATTTATATAAATATACTTAATTAGCAAGAATATATAAATTTTGTTAATATATAAAATAATCGCACGACAATATACAGAATGGTTCCTCCAGAATCTCCCCTTCCGAGTTCGAATCCATAAGCTTGTAGTATTTAATTGAATTTTTTTTAGTTACAAGTATTCTAACCCTATAAGCTTTCTAATTCTAAGCAAAACGACGTCGTTTTAACTTGAAAAAAAAAAAAAATTTATGGAAGCGAACCTTTCGGTTCGCTAAGAACCGGGCTTCTGCTCGACGTTTGCTCATCCTGGGTTTATCCGTCTGGATCAAAAAACTGTTTTTGTATTGAATCTGCCTGATTTTGCGACCGATAGATTATCCGATCGATCGACCGTTTGGTTTAACCGATTTTCAAACATCGAAGCTTTGTCTAAGAACCACAACTTGTGCCGTCGCTCATATAAGTTGTAACATAAAAAGTAGCAGCTAATCCTCTTACTTCCGGAATATAAAACTTTGTACAAGTCAGTATTTCAACTTATTAATGAAAACTATATGGTTTACTTTAGGATGGTTTGCAATGTTGTCACTATCAACTTGGATAACTTTGCTGATTGCTCCACAGTCCCTCATTATCTGCCAACAAATGAGATCAATCTTTCCTTTTTTACCAACAAAATAAAATTAGCAAAATGAAGTTTATCTTACATGAACAGCAGTATAGTTGTCAATTGACATTGGAACAAGAATATCACCCGAGAAAAAAAGGATAACTTGTATTTAAGATGAAACCTTGTCAACTTCTTCCATTATTAAGACAATCAAGGTCAGTGGTTCTTAATCGTCCAGAATATTTAGGGCTAAGTAGGGATGAAAATATCTGATATATCCGTCGATATATCTCCGATATATCCGATATCGGTGATGTTCGACACGATATCGGCTACGACCGGAGAGAGGTCGTTTTCGGATCGGCTATACGCTAAATATCGCGCCTCATGGCGACACACGCAGTATGTTACGACTTTTCGGTAAAATATCTGGGATATATCGATATATCAGATATATCAGATATATCAAGATATCGGTATATATTTAAACGACTGTGATTCAAATTGA
Organism: Tetrastigma voinierianum; assembly: GCA_016808115.1. Classification (NCBI taxonomy): domain Eukaryota; kingdom Viridiplantae; phylum Streptophyta; class Magnoliopsida; order Vitales; family Vitaceae; genus Tetrastigma; species Tetrastigma voinierianum. The sequence goes on along the minus strand of JAEQBH010002845.1, from coordinate 576,824 downwards.
CTCGATCCAACGGTTATCGACGGGATTCACAATACACTTCCGATATATTGATATTCATGCAGTAATATCCACCGATATATCTCCGATATATCCGATATACCAGAACTAAATAATCGTATATATCCGTTGAAACCGATATTTTCATCCTTGGGGCTAAGTCAACAAGAACACATGCAAGAAAACATCAATATACCATGTAAATTCAAATCTTAATTCAAATTCAATCACAATGACAAAAGGTGATGGTCGTGTACCTTTTTGAATCAACTGCATATTAACGAGGTGATCTATCCTAGGAATTAGGACAAATTTAAGTCTGGAACTATGGATGACATAGATGTCCTACAAATACAAACATGCAACATGAGAAATTATTGAACATAAACGGAAAACACAACATCCAAACCCTACCTTCAATTATGTGTCTATTTGGGATTGTAGACTATTCTAGGACTGATTGCTACATCAAAGGTTTGGTCATCATGTCTGAAATAGAAAGCAATTTTATCGTTGTCTTCATTGTCGGCAATAATGTTTAAAAAATCGAACTAAATAGTGAACAGAAAAAGTTACTAGTTCACGGTTCACTGGTTAAATTGTTGATCGGACTGTGATCCAATGACATCATAAATACTTAAATTATATTTTATTAAAATAAAAAATAATTTATAAAATTTAAAATATATAATTTCAAAGTAATAATACTTATTAAATTTTATACCAACTATATTATTATTATAATTTATCAAATGAAATATGTATAATATTTCAATATGAAACATATTAAAAAGCACATGAAAAAGGTTAATCTGCATGCTTGTTAAATTTTTAAAATTTAAAATATAATATTTTAAAATAATAATATTTATAAAATATTTTTTTATCAAGTATTATAAATTTTATTAAACAAATATCTCTAATATCTAAATGTGAAAAAAAAAAAAAAAGATGGCACATGAAATTTTTTTTGATATATAAGGCACATGACAAAAAGTGATGTGCACGATGATAAAAAGTGATAGGCACGTACCTTTTTTAATCAATCACATATTAACAAGTTGATCCACCCTAGGAATTAGGACATATTCAAGTACGAAACTGTGGAGGATATGGATGTCCTACAAATACAAATATGTAACATGAGAAATTATTAAACAAAAAACAAGAAAACACATGCAAACCCTACAACAAGGGTTTGGTCACTATGTATGAGATAGAGAGCACCTTCACCATCGCTTTCATTATCGGTATCAATGTTTTAAAAACCGAATTAAATATTAAATCGAAATAGTTATTGGTTCATGGTTTACAGGTCAAACCGTTGGTCGGACTGTGATTAAACCGATGATGTCATAAATATTTAAATCATATTTTATTAAAATAAAAAAAAATTATTAAATTTCAAATTAATAATACTTATTAAATTTTATATAACTATATTAGTATTATAATTTATTAAATGAAATATGGATAATATTTCAATATGAAACATATTAAAAAGGCACATGAAAAAGACTAATCTACATGCTTGTTAAAATTTTAAAATATAAAATATATAGCTTTAAAATAATAATGTTTATAAAATCTTATTTATTAATTTTTTTATCAGTGGTTTAGTATTATAAATTTTATTAAACAAATATCTAAATGTGAAAAAAATATATATATTAAAAGAGGGCACATGAAATGCACATGACAAAAAGTGATGTGCACGATAACAAAAAGCGACACACACGTACCTTTTTGAATCAACTACTAAAAACCCAATCGATTGAAAAACTAAATCAAAAAATAGGTTAACCTAATCAAGTGGTTTAGTTTTGGTTTTTATTTTACATAAATCTCAATTTTTTTGCTTATGGCTTTCGATTTATAAAATACAAAAATCATGGCCGTTGAATTCAACTGAATATATATATATATATATATATATATATATATATATATATATATATATATATATATTTCCAAACCAAATCGTATGAATTGTGATTTCTTTGGATTAATTTATTTTTCTTTTGAAGTTGTTAAAACATGTGGTTGATTAAAAAAAACTGTGATTAAATTATCTAAATCTCATGAGTTTCATATGTTATTTATGGATGTATTATAAATTTTTATTATAAATATATAAGTGTCATGGGATTGCAAATGAATAGATCAGATCTATTTTTTTCTTTTGTTTTTATCAGACATTTATGTGAATTATTATAATTTGAACTTATATGATTATGGAATTGCAAATTTATTTATTTTAATTATGGTTAACCGAAACCGATATGTGTTTATCCCAACAAATGGTTAACCGAAAAATTTGATAACTATATTAATTGCTAGTTTTGTTTTATAAATAATAAACTAAAATCTAAGGCTCCATTTATATTTTGTGTCACAATTTGGTTAACCGAACCATGCCGACGCCTAATATTAACGAGGTGATCGACCCTAGGAATTAGGACATAGATGTCCTACAAATACAAACATAAAACATGAGAAATTATTGAACCCTACCTTTAATAATATTTTCTATTAGGGACTGTAGACTATTTTAGGACCAATTGCTACAACAAATATCGGGTCACTATGTCGGAAATAGAGAGCACTTTCATGGTCGCGTTCATTGTCGGCACCAATATTTTAAAAAATCAACCCACACAACCTAAAATTACGCTCACGTCATTCATCGAACTCCAAGGACACATAAATATTTAAATTATATTTTATTAAAATAGAAAATAATTTATAAAATTTAAAACTAATAATACTTATTAAATTTTATATAACTATATTAGTGTTATAATTTATTGAATGAAGTATGTATGATAGTTCAATAAGCAAAATATTAAAGAGGCACTAGAAAAATGCTAATTTGCATGCTTGTTAAATTTTTTAAATTTAAAAAAATATATTTTTAAAATAATAATATTTATTAAATTTTTTATCAGTAGTTAAGTATTATAAATTTTTATTAGACAAATATCTATAATATCTAAATGTGAAAAAAAAAATTAAATGAGGGCGTATTATATTTTTTTTTACATATATAAGGCACATGAAATTAATTTACACATTTATTTGTTTTTACAACAAACTTTGCATACTTATTAGTTTTTATTTTACACAGTGAATTAGTTGGGACAACTTGTTTAATCTCATTGTTTTATTTATTTATTTATTTTTATTTTTAGAAGAAAAAAATGTTTTATTCACAAAAATCCACTAACAGAATGTTAACAAGTAAAGGAGGGGGAGTTTATACAAACAATCCCACATCAAAATTTTATAAAGCTAAAATAGAGTATATAAGTCATTTTTTTCTTCCAAGAAGAACCAAGGATTGATGGATATGGATGATATGGCAGGAGTGGACTTGTCAGATAATTCAATTTACGATCTTTTATTGTTTTGTGTGAAAAGGCCGAGTAAGAAACGAAATTTTTAAATGCAAAAAATAAGTGAGAGACAGTTTAGCAGTTGAAGCGCTGGTTCAAGCAGTTCAACGTTTGGTGAGGAAACAGTCCAATAATTGGTACCGAACAGGATTAGTGATCGGTCCAATCTTTTTTCAAAACATTAGTCGGCATCATAATTATCCCCACTGCCGATTGCACCATCGCCACCCTCACTATCAACTGCACATCTTCGCAGGGCCGGCCCTTACTTTATAGGGCCCTACGCTATTTCTATTTTGGGCCCATTATATATATATATATATATATAAAAGTTAAAAATAAAATTTTTATTGAACAAATATATTCAATATTACATAAAAATTCTATCAGAATTTATTCTACAAAGATTTTTAGATAAAAATCAATAAGAACTATTAAAATCAATTCCTCATATAACATACGCTTTTCAATGGGATGATACTAATCCATTCAATATTTCACATATCATTGATCAATGTGATGATTCGATTAACTTCAACTTCGAGAACTTCTTTCTCAGAGACAAGAATCAGAACCCAGATACTAATAAGATTCCGTAAGTCATCCATGAGACGAAATGGCGACCATCATTTTCTTAAATAAATTTAACACTTCACCTGCTTTGGCCTCCTTTCAGAAACACTTTCTCACAATCTTTCTTTTTTTCATATCCGTATTAAATACTTTATAAGAGACATAATAACTCAATTCAATATCAACAAGTATCAAACTTAAATTGGGATCAATAATGATAACTCGCGAGGAATCTCACAGTTCCATCAACGACATGTTTTCTTTCTTCATCTGAATCTACATTTTGACAAAACATAAGCCCAAGAAAATACACTGATAAAATATGCAAAATAACCCAACAAAAATTACGCTACAAACAAACAATCATTTGAAGTACCATGATCGGGACATCAAAGATTTTGGTTCGTTGTTTTATCAAAGAAAAATGGGCGAGAACTCTAATTTTTTCGTAGCAGAACCCTAATATTTTGAACTGAGAGAAACTCCGGGGACAAAGAGTTGCTTTAACTTTTTTTTAACAAAATGTTAAGCCACGCATTGTAGTGAATCGACACTCAATGAAATTATAAAAAGACATATCATTTAATGAAGGGCCCATGAGACTTCCTATTGTATTTAAAGGAGTCTTTGTACTTTATCGCATGAATCGCAGCTTTTTTTTGCAGCTGTTTTAACAAACTAAATTTTATTATATTTAATTAATTATAAATTATAAATATATATAATACTTTATTATTTCAAAAGGAGCCCACTATAAGTAGCCTTGTAAGTGCAGCCTCTTACCCCGTCTATGCGTAGTCACACGCATTCGCTCTATGTATCATCGTCTAAAAACTTGCATTCCACCCTACAAACCTATTTCAGACCGAAACTCCATGAATCCAAGTTTCTAAGCTTTATTTTGAAAATGATACAAACAAAGCCGCCATTTGAAGCAATGGCAGGAAGAGGAACACATAAGTTTGTATGCGAAATGAAAGTTAAGCCAGAGAAGAAGATAGAGCCAAGGAAAGAAGAGACTTCTTCTTAACAAGAAAAGGACATAAGAGAAAGGGTATATATAACTGCAGGGCCATTGTCAGTAATACTCATTAAGTCATGTCTTGTGAGGTGGCAAATAATGACAAGACAAATCAATATTGCTTTTTTTGGTAAGCCTAGACACCCAACTCTCACTGTCGATTGCACCATACCTAATTGCATCTATTGCCGCCTCACCATTAACTGCAGACCCATTTCGCCCCCACCGCCGAGGCAGATACCATTGCCACCCCCACTAGTACCATTGCAACTCTGATTCTAGGAAAATCCAACTTGTAGATTGGAAGACAGTCAGGGAAAGACTAAGGGTGATCTAGGTATCAGAAACGTTGATATGTTAAATAAGGCTTTTTTGGGAAAATGGGTGTGAAGATTCTCAATGGAGGATGATTCAATTTGGAAACATTGTATCAGCATAAAGTATGACATAAACATTAATGGCTAGTTCACCCTTGATTTTAGAGGAAGCTATGGGGGGGGTCTCTTGAAAGTTATAGTTAAATAAACTCCTCAATTGAAGCAAGACTACAAAATGGTACTTGGGGATGGCAAGAGAATTAGATCGTGGGAGGACAATTGGTGTGTGTTGTGGGGAGTGGGGGATGAAGCCTTCCCTAATCTTTATAGTTTTGCTAAAACTAAAGGGGTAATGGTTGTAGATTGTGGGTGGTTTCAGGTGATTCAAGTGCTTGGGACCCTAAGTTTGAGAGGATGTTCAATGACTGGGATCTAGAGGCAATACAAACTTTTTTTGACTTATTAAACAAACATGTTATTCATCCTCAGTCTAAGGATAAATTAGACTGGAAGGGCAATGCCTCTCGGGCATTTACAGTAAAAGACTATTTTATCTTATTAGAAGGTGCTCCCTCTAGTTCAATCCCTACCAATATCCTTCTGAATCCTCACACCCCTTAGAAATTTGTTCTTTTTTTGTTGCTTGAGAAGCTTGGTGGGAAAATGTTTTAACCACAACTCAGTTGAAGAAAAGAGGCTTTCACTTAGCAAGCAAGTGTTTATATGGTAGGAAGAAGCAGAGTTGTGAGCATATTCTGATCCAGTGTTCCTCAATTTAGGGATAGTGGACTGATCTTCTTTAAGCCTTTGAGGCAAGCTGGGTTTGTCCACTTATGGTCAAAGATTTCCTTCTCATTTAGTTGCACTTCTCGGTTAGGAAAAAAACTAAAGCTTCGTGGAGGGCAACCCTCTTCATCCTCTCAAATACTGAAAGAAAGAAATATAATTATTTTTGAAGACACTACTTTCTCAACCCTCATACTTAAGCTCACTATTATCCGCTCCCTTTTTACTTGGGCTAGTTGCTTTCCAAATGTAGATATTTCATTTGTTGGGCTTCTTTTGTACAGGTTCTATGGCTATGCCTAGGAGCTCTTTTTTTGGGCTTGGGCTGGTTTGTTGTCTCTCTTCTTACCTTCCCCATTCTTTGGCCTTTTTGGGCCTTTTTGTATACTCCCCATATATGTTTTTTAATGAAGGGTTCTCCTCTTTTACCTATAAAAAAAGGTTTAGGATATACAAACCATTTGATCAGTGAGCATCCCCATAAAAGATATCACCATGATAAATGGAGCAAGTATTGTTCTTAATAACAAAAGAGAATCCAATCATGTCCAAACAAGAAATAGAAATAATATTCCTACTCATAACAGAAACATAAAAACAATTGTCTAATTACAAAACTACTCTCGAAGGCAAAGATAAATAATAAGTTCCTAGAGCTAAAGTAGCAACTCTTGCTCCATTGCCTAAGCGTAGGTCCACCTTGCCTTTAGCTAATGATCTACTGTTTTTGAGACCTTACACATTCACACAAATGTGAGATCCACAATCAGTATCCAATACCCATGAAACAGAAGTAGATAAATTGACTAAGATGACATAAATACCAGAAGATGTAGTCTCACGACCCTTCTTCAGATCTTCCATATAGAGCTTGCAATTCTTTTCCAATGACCTGGCTCATGGCCAAAAAAAGCATTACCCCTCCTTCAGTTCCTTAGCCTTAAGATTAGGATTAGGCTAGGGCTAGGGCTTCTTGTTATCCTTAATCTTGTCTTTAGTTACCCATTTCCTTTTGATGTCCCTTTTGAACCATTAGAACATTAGTAGTAATCTTAATGTTCTATTCAGTGGTTTCGTCCTTATCGGGTGGTTAGATTAGGAGCTAGAGGAATCACAAAAATTTATAATACCTAAAACCAACCCCGAGTAGCCCACAACTACTATAGGTATAGTGGATTTAGGGTCTTCCACTGGGATGAGTTTTCCTCTCTCGGTTTTGTAATCCTATGTTCTAATTACTTTAAATTAATTACTTTATTTAAAAAGAAATTAAAAACAAAATTTAAAAAAATTAGTTTCTAGTTGCTTGAAGAGAGATGATTGTTGATTTTTAGAGAAAATATATAAAGAATGTCTTGAGCTTTGGATTCACCAAATTCGACCTAGCTATGGTGATTAAAAGGGGGTTTTATATGTCTCGACCGTCTGCCCAAGAAACCAGCCTATAATTTACCCCTTGAACTCTACCTAAGTTCCTATTGCATGATATAAATTAAGCATAAATTCTAGGTAAATGGTTAATCAATTTTACCGAATTTGTAGGTCGATAGGTTCTCAACTCAACCCTTGGGTGGTTTTTTGAACAAGAAACAATCCATTACGATAAGTCAAAGGTGCACTGCCTCAGCACCTAACATACCATTCAAACTTGCTAAGTATCAAGAAAACTAGTAGAAGAGATGAGGGGACTCGGCACTGATAAATAACCAAGACTGCTACCACTTTCAAGCCTCTAAAACGGTAAAAAAAGCTTTACCTTTGGTTTGAAGCATGGCTTCCCTCTTTGATCACCTTGGTGGGATGGATTGGATCCACCTCACCCCGAGAAGAAGACTGTGAGTATTGTGCACTAGCAAAAAAATGAAAGAATTCGGACTGAAAGCTTCAATTATTGAAAAAGGGAGAATAGTTCTCCAAAATTACAAGAATTAAACTAAAATTGGTATCTAAGTTCTATATTGTTTTGATCCTCGAATCTCTATTTATAATACATCTTTGGAGGTTACTCGTGCCCAAGTATGATTACTTTTCTATTACAAATCAAACTCCAAAACTTGAGACTCAAAACTTTCTATTTTTTTTCTTTTGCCAATCTCGCATTGGTACTAAAGTGCGTAGGAGGAATTTCAAGACCGGCTACTCGGTGAGCATGAGCAACATAAAATGGGGAAGTATGAAAATTTTCGCACTACTTGTGGATGCAAAGTGCTTAAAATCTGATAAAATGCGATCTCGAAATGCTTCACATGTTCAAATCCTCCATCTTCTTAGCGACTATCCTTCCAAGGTCCCAACTCGACTAAATTGCTTCCATAGCTTCCTCAAGCCTCATAACACAAAGATATACTACATTCCTCATTGTTTCGACCTCATGATTCCAAAGAGTCATAAAGTGCCTTAAAATGCCTATATGCATACTAGACTCGGAGCAAAACCAATAGTAGAGGGTCGGCAACAACGCATAAAATCAATAAAGTGTGAGTTTCACCACAAAGTATTTTATTTAGTGAAAATTAAGTACAAAATGCACTTTTTGGAGTGGTTATTATTTCCTTCAATGAATTGGCTCTCGCGTAAAAAGCATTGCCTCCTTTGGTTCCTTAGCCTTAGACCTATTCTTAGCCTTAATATTGAGACTGCTTGTTATCCTTATAACCTATTATGAGCTTCATGGGATGCTTAAAACTACTGAACGTAACATTAAGACTACTAGATAGACCAACTCTTGGAGGGATTGGAACCATCATATGCAACAGGTAGAGATTGGAAAATGATATCAATGGTTCAACTTCAATCAATCGATAATCGAAGTTTCTCAAGACGACCTAGATAAATTCATTTTGGGGACATAATGGCCGACTAAGCTACTTGCAAACCATCTTCCGTGAAAGAATGCCTTAATGGTGGAAACCTCTCTACTACCGCATGCTCATGGAAAATGTCGGGATTGCCCACCATGCGGTAAATGACTCCATATCAATCACTTACTTATGAAGTTCAAATTCCCATTGTGGCATGCATAAGCATATGTAACATCAACTAAGTCATTTTTACGCTACTATAAGCATCCCTTGAGTCGTGGTTGCAGCTCCTCAGCGATAGTGCCTATCCAGACATACAACTTCTTCTCTTACATAAGAACAATTCTTAAGTTTCTGTAGCAGTCTAGGAAGTTGGTCCCATTAAGTTTATCCTTCTCAAGGACCGATCGTAGTGATAAAGTAGGTGTATTGTTTGTTGCCATTATTTACACATCATACATATTTTTAGAATTTCAATAATTAAATCAATGAGGCATAAATTACTCCCACTAAATATTATAAAATAAATAACTCTAGTATTAATTGAATAATCTCAACACTTGAGGCTTAAAGGAGCCAAGATCTAGTTATTTCACCAAACTCGAAAGTAAGCTACCTCTTACCACCAAAATTTGGCTATTTAAATAGGTAACACTTTTACCAATTGCATCTCATGCAACTATTGGATTTCACTGATTCGACATCACATGCCATAACTATGCGCCCAGTCCAAACTGCTTCGATAACCTTGTTAAGTCCACTAAATTCATGCACATGGATTGCAATCATTATGTACATCATGTCTTACTAAGATTTATTCCCACATACCCTACTTTGACAATACCTTATGCAAACAATCGGTCTGACATAAGAATTATGGTAGGCGTTTATTGACTTAATTTCAAATGAGGGATTTTAATTTATATTTTTATTATTGCATTTAAACATATAACATCATATGAATAAATATAACTCATCCATCATACCATACATACATGCATATATATATATATATATATATATATATATATATATATATATATATAGCAATGGAATAAAGTAAACTTGTTATAGTATGGCCCAAAACTAGATTGATATCCATAAGCTAATATGATAATCAAAGGTCAATTCCTAGGTAAAATCTCCATCTCCATGAATTTTGCCAAGAAGTTCCTCCATTGAACTGAAGTTTGAGAAGATCATATCCTCTACCATCTCTTGTGATTTATCTCTATCACAATCTTCTTTGCAACCTGTATTTATGCTATACAACTTTTAAATAAATTGCAAGAAATAAAAAAGACATGTAGGCCGTATTTAAATTACATATCTCAAAATAAAATAAATAAATAAATACATAAATTATAACATCCACATCAGTCCAAAGGGTCATGCTATGCATACACCATGCATTTTTCACAAAAATATAAAATAATCATAGTATTTTATATATTCAAAATGTAGTTCATTAAACCTTAAATCCATTACTAATATAATACAATGAAATAATTAGAGTAATGTGTATACACAAATAATAAAATATCCTTATATTCAGTTGTATAAACCCTAAAACAAACCATTGTTATTACTAAAATCAAATGCAAAACTTTCTCGAGGTCAAGGAGCATTGGGTTCAGGTAAAGTTCTGTGGGGCTCCAAAGAGGCAATGCCCTGGTGGGCCAAGGGCAACTCACCCATTGGGATAAAGTGAGGCAATGTGCTTGCGTATGTACCCAACTACTCGATGATCAAGATTTAAAACATGACGATGCATAGTTATCCGATATGCCTTGAATGCATTCATTTTCTCCATTCCTTCGAGAGCTTATCTCATTGAAAACCTGTGGTAAAACAAGCCATATATGATCCTTCTTTCCATAAGTTAGATGTCCTCAACAGGGTTACAAACCTAGATATCTTGAGTTAAGAGCAGCTCCAACCGAATGATAAACGAGTCATCAAATTAACTTATCAATTCCATGCCCCCAATATACTTTTAAAATTCCCAAATTTAAAACATCAATTTAATTACCTGCCTTCCGGATGCAAATATAACTTTGAAGGAGAAAGAAAACCACATACATCAATTTTGTGATGGGTCACCAACGGCTCTTTTTAACGGTCATTTTTTCTTTAACGGCTAACTTAAATGGGCTAATTTGAGGAAGTTTAAATTGATGACTCTTTACTTACTTGGGTTGGAATGCATCATTTATTGGCATTTAAATTCGACATCAAAGACAACAGCATAAATGAGAAATTTGATGCTTCATTTTGATGTTTTCCATTGGAGTCACTCTAAGAAAATTAGAAAGGACACCGCAGAAGAGTTCAAGGACTCAAACTAGAAAATAAATTAACAAAGTTCAAAAAAAGAGGACTTCCAAAGAAGGGCCAGGCAGACGACAAACGAGTTGAAAATAAGTGAATTCAGGATCAGATCAGAATTAGGGCCATTGAGCTGAAATAGTGCTTTCCCTTTTACTTGAAGATACCATATTACCATAAACTGATAAAGGGACTGGCATATGATATTCCTCCACAAGACATTCCTGATAAAATTTCCTGTTCTTCCAACTGGTGATCTCTTCATTAATTCATCAGTAGGTGGCTCAGTAGGTAATGCAAGAGCACCCAGTGTATCCATGATCACGTTGACCCACAGAAGCTGAACAGCCGTGAGGGGAGCATTTCCTGAAGCAAAGTTTGAAAAAAAAAAAAAAGGATAGTGAGAAAAAGAAAAAGAGTAAATAAATAAAAGAAGCATACTTGACAAAACTAGGAAATAACTTTGAAAAGGAAGAAGCATGATGGGGTCTTCTTACCGATCAAACAAGCTAAAGAAAAGTTGACTATTAAGGCAACCACGTTGACCGTGAGTTGGAATTGTACAAATTTTTTAATATTTTTGTAGACTGAACGTCCCCTGATTATTACATCAGTACTCTCTTCAGCCTCCTGAAGTTCATGAACAGGATTAATTAGAGTTTGGCTCTGTTCTCATCACAATGGAGAGTGCAAACAATGAGAAAGCAGTGACTTAGTTATACCTAAGCTAAACACATCTCTAATTGATGCCAAATCCAAAATAATAAGTATAATGGAATGAATTCCTGATATTTTTCAACGAAGACAACCAGCGACATAAGCCTTATCAACTATCTCATGGCAGGGCACGTGTTGCTTATTTTATCAAATTGGCAGTAAAGTCAATGCTGTTGTACTAGGAAAGGTATAACACACTTACCTCAGTTCCAGCAATGTCCATACCAAGCAAATCTGGACCCTCGTTGGCTATATCATCATCATCAGTAAGAATTTCAGATTCCCTAGCAATAGCCTTGGCAGTATTTATGTTGTCAGTAATGCCAGTTGAGCCAGAAATCGCAAGAGACTCCTTGACACCTGGGCGAACGAGATCTTTGAAACCCACAATACCTATACAAGTATATCCAGAGAGAGGAATAGGATCATTGGGGGTAAACCCATTCTCCAGTTCCATAGGTGCGCATAGAGTTCAAGTGCTTCACTAGCAGTCTGATTGATTGTGGCATTGAGATGGCTGCCAGTTGCTTCCATCAAGGGGGAACAACCTCACCATTAGAATTGATCACCTTGTCACAGGCAGCCAAAATCATTTCTGAAGCCCCTTTAGTATGGGCTCGGAGACCTCCTTCTGGAAGTTCTAGAACTACATCCATTCGCTTCTTTGTTGAATTGAACGGCTCAACCTTAATTAGTTTGGATGCTTGTCGCTCCCCTTGATCAAGGAACAATCCAAACTCCAGCAAAGCAGGTTCTGTGGGCGATCTCAGTATCTCAACCTTCCCTTCTTTGTTAACCACAACTTCTCCACCAGAGTAATTAAATATTGATTGTAGCAGAAGTTTCACAACACAATCTGGGATTCCGGAGGAGAAACTAGAAGCAGTGTTCTGTCTGTCCACATCTTTCACATTCATACAAATGGCAAGCCACAACAGTCATGCGGTTAGTAGTTAGAGTCCCAGTCTTGTCACTGCAGATACTTGTTGCAGAACCCATTGTCTCACAAGCTGCCAGATGGCGGACAAGTGCCTTGTCATTCTTCATCGCGACGACAACAATTGTAACAGCAATGGCAAAGAATTCCAACATTTCCAAGGCGTCATCTTCTGACCAACTCCAATGGGTCCCTTCTAGTAGTTTACGGGTAAACAATCCTTGAACCAGAACGGCAAAAGTCACTACAGCAAAGGCAAGGCCTGTCTTCCCAATAAAAGTTGCCACTCCATTCAATTTAAGTTGCAATGGGGTCTCGTCATCTCCCCCTTTACTAAGAGTGGCCATCAATTTACCCCATTTAGTTCTCATTCCAACAGTAGTAATCATCATCTTGCATGATCCACCTTGAACCTTAGTTCCAGAAAGCAGAAAAGGATTTCCCTCATTTACCATTACTGGTTCACTCTCTCCACTTAAACTTGATTCATCAATTGACACAGAAATTCCTGAAAGAAAAAGTCCATCAGCAGGGACCTGGTCTCCAATAGAAAGATGGACGATATCACCAGGAAGCAAATCATATATTGGCATTTTCTGCCTATATCCATTCCTTCTGACCTGAATGGAGGTCTCCTTCTTCTCTTTGTCCAAATCCCTAAACCGTAAAGCTTGCCGATAATCAATTGTTGCTGTGACAAACACACCCAACAGGATACTAGCAACAATCCCAAGGCCATCATGGGCCCCTTCCGGCCACCCTTCCATTACAATGCCAACTATCAGAGACACAAATGCACACACAGCAAGCATCATGAGTGTCATGTCCTGAAGGGCTTCCAAAACAAATACCCAGAAGCTCCTAACTTGAGCTTCATAAAATTTATTTGTCCCAAAAATCTCGTCTGAGATTAAGCATTTTATTGTCAGAAGAAAGCCCATCGGTCGTACATGTGTGTAGCTTTCGTGCAATACCATCCACCCCACCATGAAATTTAAGCTTATTAACATCATGGCCTTCGACAATGGATTCCAATTCTTCAGCACAAATCTCAAAACCTGCAGCTTTGACTTCCTCATGAACATGTACACCATTGTCATTGGCAAGTGCACCTGCAAATATTCCACGAGGAATAAATTTGGAGAACCTCTTAACATAATCAATATTAAATACAGTGTTTTTTTTATGAAACAAGATTATCGAACGAAAAACTGACAAACACGATTGGAAAGAGAACCACGATAATCATGAAAGCTAATATTTGTAACATCTTTAGGGAAATTTAACCATCAAACACTTGAATCTAAACTACTAAGCCCTTTTTTTGCAAGACAATGAGCAATTTTATTAGCTTCTCTGGAGACATGATGACAAACATAAATATTTTAACCTTGCGACAAATTTCAAATATCCTCCATTAATAATAAAATAGAACTATGAATATTAATCTTCTTATTATAGCAATCTATCACTATTTTTTAGTCACCTTCAATCTCTAAATTCAAAAAACCCTTTCTCTTGGCAGCTAACATACCATCTCTTAAAGTCATACATTCAGCAACAATAATTGAGGAATTACCAATATGTCTACAAGCAGCCATTTTAATAATACTATTAGAATCTCCAATAACTCATCCTAAAGCACTAATATTTTGAACTCTTAAACCATCAAAATTTAATTTGAACTTATTATTAATAGGGGGATCCAACGAATCCATTTTTCCACCATTCGAGTGACATCACGTCTTTCATTCTGAAGATCAGGGTCACATATATACTCTTGAAGGTTTCGGAAGATTAAAGTGGCTTTCTCAATGACGAGAAAGGGGTTTGGTTGCATCTCCTTAAAGACAACTTGATTTCTATGATTCCAAACATTCCACATAATCATACCAATCTTTTCCATGGGGTGATTGAATAATTTGCAATTCGTTTTATAATTTTCATAAAGGAGGGGAGTGGGACAATAATATTTGATCTGATCCCAAATACTTGTAACAAAAGTACATTTTTTTAAAGACATGATCGATATTTTCGATATCATGATCGCACAAATAACACCTATTTGGAATTTCCAACCTTCTGGCAAACAGAAAATCACAAGTAGGAAGGGCATTTCTAATAACTAGTCAAAGGAAAAAATTTATTTTTGGTAGGAGTTTTAATTTCCAAATCCAATTCAATAGCTTGGATCTAGGATGAATCAAAGCCTTTCTTATTGCCCAAGTTACTGACTTAAAAGTAAAATTACCATCCTAAGAGTGACCCCAAATAACCTTATCCTCTATGGGAGAGTATGGAATAGGAATAGCTTTGATGTCTACTAAAACATTAGAGAGGAGAAGTGTGCAGAACTCAAAAGTTATGGAGGGAGGCAGATCCTTTGTTGAGGTTCTGAAACAACTCCCCACCCGTGCAGAGGAAGCAATTGTTGAGATCGAAGACCATGAAAATACTCGACTTCTCTCACGACTAGACAGATGCTTGATAGGAAGCCTCAAACATATCTCTCCTGTTGTTACCTTGATTGTCTGACCTTCGGCATTAGCAACAAGAATGTCAACTCTACAAAAGTGGGCGATCCTGGGCCGACGGTAGCCGGTCGCTCCGATGATTGCTCGTAACAAAAACACTGAGAGAAAGCAGTTAAGAGGTTCGCATGCTTGAAATTGCATACCTTCTCATCGTGGAGATCCGATTTATACAGGTGGTTCGAGAATCCTCCCTTTTCTCCTCCTAAAGAATCTCCTTGGTGAACAAAATCTCTTTTCCTTATCAGTTACTAATTCTTCCTTATCAAGATTAACTTTCCGAGAAGTAAAGGATTCGAAGCCAGGGAAATTCGAGGATAAATACCTTTACGTATTTCCCGCCTTTATCCATTCGTCTTACACCCAACTTGCAATAAGCTGGAGGATCTACTTACTGGAGACCTGGAACTCTAAACGGGCTGACCTTTAGGAGGATACTTCGCCTTTCACATATAGGCATCCGGATATCCCGTCTAGATAGTGCCTGTCAGTTTTAATATGGAAGGTGGGCTTAGGTAGCTTTACATCGTGGGCCAAGCAAACCATGGACCGGGCTGGCGGGGCCCTGGACCCATCGAGTATTAAAACCCATGGTACTCACAATGCCCCCCTGTTTCCCGACTGGAATTTTATGTTTTTCCATTTGGGGAAAATACTATAGTATTAAATGTTGAATTTGGAGAATTGAATGTACGAATGCGATGCTCTCATGGCTTTAAAGTGAGTGAGAAACGCACGCTTCCCAAAATATATATTGCGCATCTTGTACTGACGACACATTTAATGCGCCTGTCGACTCCTTACCCCTACAAATAGGGGTATGGGTTGCGATAATGGTTTATTTACGTTTTCTCTAAGGTTTCTAACTCCTGCGACTTTGCCTTTTCTGTGCTTCCGCGAACTTTCCTTTCAAAGGAGCCACCGGAGACTCTTAACTCTTCGACGACTGTCGATTTTCTGGTGAGTTCTTAAATCTCAAACATTCTTTTTATCGCTGGTTTGTTTGAGTGTTTTTGTGGTTGGGGGCGTCCTACTAGGTTCTGCGAAGGTTTTTGGTTCACGTTTTCTTAGGTTTTGTCACTGGTGGGATGTAAAACCTCTGAGGTGTGGATTTCTTTTATATTGCAAGTGTTTCGTTTCCACATTCGCTTAACGGACCTTAAGCTGGCCCCTTCTTTTTTTTTTTCTTTTTTTTTTTTAACTTGCCTGTAGAATGGCAAAGGGTTACGAAGAGGTTTCCAACAATGCTAGCTCGAAGGGTGACTCTCAGAAAACGCCACTGCAGCAATGAAGGCAGGTTCAGAAGGAACCGAGATTGTAGCCCGTGTTCTTCGCTCGAAATCGGCCTCAAGGTGTCAAACGGTCCGTACTCCAACCGTAAGGGAGGCGTATAACGCTCATCTACTCACCCGCAGAGTACCACTGCAGGGTTCGCTTCCCCGTCTCAACGTTGGTGAAGCAATTTCTGCACTTTACCAGGGCACCTCCTACACTCATACACCCGAATGTTTTTCGAATTCTAAGGACAGAAGTAGGTTAAATCTTCTACTAAATTCGACATCTCACGCGGGAGATTTGCTTTATTTACACTTTGAAGCCAGATCGGCAAATTGTCTATGTGTGGATTAGTGCTCGTGCGTTACTTCAACCCCCGCTTATGTGTTTTGAGCACTTTTGTGTACTAATCAGCCGTAATTAACCTAATCAAGTACACTGCTGTCCTCATTCCTATTGATCGATTATGACTAATTTTATAGTTTTTGCAAGCTATTTACACCAAAATTGTTGAGTCGATCCAAGCACGAAGAATGCGAATTGAACTCAGCATTGCATATTAGAAACTAGAAAAGAATAGCAAGTAAAATGGATTTGTTGTGTTACTTAAAATTTCGCACTGCGGGGGTTTCTTTTTTGCCATACACGCTCACCTTTCCTACGCTTGACCTTTTGACTCTTTTCATACTTTGGTTTGCTTCTCCATTTTACCCTCTATGTAATAAAGGGTGGGGCTCATGCATTTGCAATTTTGCTTGTCTTCACAAGAGTATAGTTTATTTGTACAGACCGTAAAGGGGACCTTTTTGTCGATGAATAAAATTTCTCGCGGAACCTTCTACTGCTTCCACTCTTTGCATTTTCTCATTTCTCCTCACTTTCTCCTCTTTCTCACTAAACTAAACACCCTCCGAGGATGACAACTCGGAGGATGAGTGGCTAAAACCTCTTACTCCTTGAAGAAAAAGGCTACTGGGCAAAGGATCCTGAGGCAGGCCGAGGGGTTCCATGTTTTTTACACAGGTATCCATTGTCGTCACTGTTCTCCCTGTTTAACTTTAGATTTTGATCCCTTGTCACCTTTGAATTACTATTACTGGTGCTTCTCAGCTCATCGATGCTTAACGTTGTGATTCATCGAAGATGTTTGTTAGTTATCATTTATGATCCATCAGGAAGGTGAGTCAAGGGTGACTCTTCAGGTTTTAATGACTAAGAGATTTAATGGCTAGTGAATGTCATTTTTAAAGAGATTTAATTAGGTCGCTATAGCTTAAATGATCCGCCGAAATGACTATTATAGGTCATCATCCCCAACGCGAGGAGGACTCGAAACCTCGCTGCTCCTTTAGAACCCAAATCCAAAGAGCCCGACTTTAAGGAGACTTCTTTACATTTTATTTTATTTAACTTTCGCCTAAACATTACAAACCCCTCGCTTTTTACAAACCCTGTATCCAAATCGAATTCCACTCCATTTTCAGCCAACCGCATATCATTTATACGGGGTTAAAATTTCATCCCTGTGTTCGACCCTAGAGCCACTATATCGCAATAGCTATGCTACGACAATAGGAGGAATATGTTATAAATATTGTTGATTCCGGATACCTACTCGGCAATACTCGAACTGCCTACCCGCGCCTGTGGATGGTGCCTGAAGGTATCGATGAGCCTGAACACTCGCGGGATCCTCATCACAAATTCTGGTGAATTTTCTTTTATCATTTTCTGTTAGTTTTTTTTAGTTCATTTCACTGTAAATAAAAATAAAAAAATAAAAAAATAAAAGTAGGATTGTTTCTCTCATGGTTCAGGCTTGCCTTTGTTTTTGTCAAGTAGGAGTGCATTTTGGCTTGAATTATGATCAAATGGAACCCCCACATGAAGAGTAGCATAGTCAGTGTCCAATGGAGAGAAGCCCTAATGCATATAAGTCCATGAGAGACTATAGAAACCCTCCATGGATGAGTGCACCCTTCTGCAGTGTTCCCCCAACTAATGCACCATATGGCAATACTTACAACCCTAGTCAGATAAACCACCCAAATTCTCACAACCAAGACTCCACAAAGATGCACCTCTTGCTTCTCCATATTATGCTTCAACTCCTCAGCCATCACAACCACTACAGTTAACTTCTTCAGTTGAGCAAGCAATACTGAACTTGAGCAAACTGATGGATACTTTCATAGAGGAGTAAAGGGTAGTGAACATCCAGGCCAATCAAAAAATTGACACAATGGAAAGCTCCCCGAACAAGGAATTGGATGGGTTCCAGAGCGAAATTGATCGGAAATTTGACAACCTACAGTGCTCAATTTCAAGGCTTGCTACCAAGAATATGTCTATCAAGAGGAAGAAAATCCTGAGAGAGTGCCCGATTGACACTATTTTGTGTGAGCGCACTCAACCGCAGCTGTAGCCTTCGTGGAGGACTTGAAAGGAACCAAGAGAGTTTCCGAGGAACTGCAAGATGCCCCAGAATCATGTGTTGTCTATGGGCCATGGAGGAGAGAAGAAGAAATTCTTCTCTTGTTGATTGAGAAGGGCAATGGAAAAGAAGCAAGGGAAGAGCCAAAAAAGCTTATCCTTCAACCAATTCCCATAAAATTGAATCCTAGTGTCACTGCCCAAGCCACCAAAAGCCCACTGCTAAAGAAAGACTCTCTCCCCGAACCAATGCACATCCCGCCCACCGGCAGCGACATTCAACACCAAACACCTACTGCCAAAGGTCATCCCATCTAAGACCGCTCGCCCTCAGAAACCTCAAGAAGTTAGTAGCCTATGTTCAAACTTGTGCCACTACATCAAAGACTTTCGCAGCTGCTCATACTGCATGGTACAGCGGATGGTTCTAAAGTGCTAAGGTCTCATGCTTATTAACTTGATCTCAGATTTTTACATAAGCCCACTGTAGCTTCAAGAGTTCCAAAGGCTCGAGATGTTTACTTTGGGTACACTACTCTCCCCCACATTTTGTTTTGATTTTTTTTGTTTTGTTTTATTTTATTTTATTTTATTTTATTTCGATTTAGTTTTATTTCGATTTAATTAATTTTTCTTGTTAGATTTTCTCTAATTGTAAGTTAATATTTGTTTTTGGCTTATTTTTCATTTTTCTGCATTTTTTTATTTTTCTTGTGTTTATTTTTGCAGATTTTTGCTTAGTTTCTGCAACATACAAAATCCGTAATTCTCGCAGACCAAATTTCACACGCGCTGCAAAAATTCAGCGTGCTACGAAAAATTCAAGAACTCCCGTGAAATTTCGCAACTATGCGAAATTCTCGCAACCGCATCAGCCGAGCACGAGCAAAAGGAAGAAGACAAAATGAACAATCCAAAAAAACTCATTCTTAAAAATAAATAAAAATTTTGTTTTTTTTCGTAAAAAAATTGCAATGCATAATTTTTCTCAACTCCCTCCATTTTTGCAGCCCCATTTTGTTTTGACCATAAATTTTTCATCCGAACTCCGTTTTGGTAATTTTAGTATCGTTGGAAAGCTTAGAGAGTGTAAAATCTAAATATAACCAGAAAGAACATTTTGAAATTATGATGAAGGTGTAATTTTCAAAATGCTTCAACTGATCACTTTTTTCCTCTCTTTTCTTCTTCCAACTTGTTCATTTGAAGCCCAAATTGAGTGAATAAGATCTCGGTGGAAAGCTTACGAAGTCTCCTATCCAACAACGGGTACATCTTATCAAGGAGGTATCACTTCCTTCTCTAACTTTCCAATCCGAGCCTCATTGCGGACAATGTGAAATTTGGTTGGGGGGAGAGTTAACGGAGGAAGTGGCTTTATTATGCTTTTGTTCTTATTTTGAAGCGGAGCCCATTTTGTATTGTTCGGTGGCTTCTTTGTTTGTCTTGTTTGTGAAGCTATTAGTTGTTTTGAAAAGGCTGAAAATATAATGATTATTTTATATACATCTTATCTGACTTGCACTTGCGATTAAATTACTATTTTTTGTGTTTTGCCAGCCTACAATTTGAAAAATTGAAACTTTGTCCAATTCTTTTGATATTAGATTGGTTTCATGCATAACTGAGTGGATGATCAGTTGAATTCTGGTTGCTTTCAACCTTTTTCTTCCACCTCTAGCTAACCACACACTTTACATCGGGTTTTGACAATAAATTGGCTTGCCTAGCCTCTAATTTTTACAAAAGCTTCAGCTTTAGTTTCATTTCTTACGCTTCAATGGGTTAAGGACACAGTAGGCTTGAAAATAATCAGTCTCAACAGATGGGAACAAGAATCAGAAAATGTATGCCATAGCCAGCTAAAGTCTCAATATGCAGATCTTTAAAACCCTAGTGCCACTAAGCAGTAGTTGGGCCAGTGGCTTTAGTGCTCATTACGTGGGTGGATGGGTAAGGTTTAGCGAGTTGTGGAGTCTGGAGTCTTGAAATCATTTACGGTCAGAGGTGAAATTTGAAGAGTTTGTGGTTGAAGAAGATCCTTATGACTTGATGCCTAAGCCTTAATTGAAGTTGGGAGTCGTAGTGGATCCCGTTCATGGACTTTGGTGAGGTCAATTCCTCAACATTACACCCCTACGACACAAAAAGAATTATGGAATAAGAGTCAAGTGATACGTTGGAGTCAGGTTAGTGTGTCTTAGGTTGTGGCAAAAGCTTGTGTGTGGTCGGAGGGGAGGAGTGTAGTGGGTTTGTGCCTGGGCGTCATATAAGGCGCGGCGCTGAATCCGGGGTCAGTTAATGACACCATCCCGACCTGCGATATGTCTGCGTCGTGAGGCTATACGAGTAAAATGGCCACTTGGGCCTATGTCGATACTCGCCGCTAATAAGTATATTCTGATGGTTAAAGTTGATTGGCATCATATGTCTGACATATATTAAAATTTAAAATTAATCATGTTTTTCTGAAATAAATACCAAAGAAAGCAACGTGGCCGATTTCTTCTGGCCGGTCTGTGAGGCGTGCGTCTTCGGGCACTCCACGTACACGAGAATGTGTGCCGTGAGGGGTGAAAATGCAGGTAGTGATGTCTGTGGGTTGCCGCTTTAAGTGCATGTGTAATGGCGACCAAGCGCTCAAGCGAATCGTGATCTGCTTGAATGTCTACATGATATGGATGTTGAAATCTGGCGGCGCTCTTCGAACACAGAGCCTCAGCTGACTCCTAAGCCGTACAAAAGCGAATGTGAAAGCATTTTTTAACAATTTTGTTACCGACGTCTCTATAGAGTTTCGGTAAATCTGTTGAATGACCCTCAGGCGAATATGTTGGATAACTCTCCAACATGGTCGTGAGGCTCCTCGGAGCATAAATTGTTGAATGATCTCCCGACTCGGTCTCAGGAGAAAATGCCCCAGTTAAATTCACTTTCATGACCGTTTTGTTTTTTTAGATTTCTTTCATTATCGTGTTCTTGTTTCTGGCGCACTTTATTATTAAGTTCTTCCAGTCACGTATGAAATGTTATCTTAATTTAAACAGTGGCGTGTCGATGTCGATTATCGTATATTATATAATCGTACATCTGCAATCACGTATTGTTCGGGTGCAATAATATCAAAGTCTGGCTCACGTAAATTTGTCAATGATCAATTTAATTAGATGGGCTGCCGGCGCGATTATGTTTTATATAATTGACAACCGTGTTAACACGCTGAGATTCTCGTAAGTATTAACAATTTCTTTAAATGCAACGTTGTGTTGTCTTGCGTCTTTGCTACGACACACATGGACATTTTTAGGTCCAAACAGCAGGGACTATTATTTTAACGATCCACGCGCTTGTCCAGTTGGTGTGCATTGGGACCGCGCCTCTCCTGGCTGTCGAGTTCCACTTGGTGGAGCAAGAAATCCAGTGGTCATTTCTTACCCGATAACACCCAATAGCAATTTATTACTAGAATTATCTGCAATCCTTACAACCGATCAGGTGGCTATCAAAGCTTGACTCGATTTCGGCATTTCGAGTTAAAATTTTCGGGGTGTCAACGGTCATACCACGGCGTAACAAACTCTTGGGATGTCAGTAGGAGAAATCCTACTTTTACGAGTTGTTGAAAACTCCTTAAAAGCAATTGCTCAGGCTGCAACAGAGGTATTAACATGGCGCAAATAAACGATTAAACGAGGAAATCTAAGAGGAAAGTTGGACTTTCTACTACTGCAGAATTTGATTCCCCAGCGCACGTTCCGACCAAAATGGAAGATGAAGTTGTCTTCTCTTTTCATTTATTCCTTTTTGTCCTTATTATACATGTCAATGATAATTGGGCACATTTGGTTCTTGTCGAAACATCGCTCGCTTTTTTGATTTTCGCCGATTAGGTCTTGCGTGTCGTATAAGGCCCCACATGAGCTCAAGTTGACTCCGATACGCCGCGTGACACGTGGCGTGGTAGGCGAATGTGTCGAGAATATTCTATACTTTACGACTCGTTACTTTCGCGCCGCAAATTCGGATTATGCCCAGGTCGACCGAAGTCGGCGTGTTAGCTAGATTTGGCGAGGCGATTCGGTGAAGTCAGTTTAGTGCATCAGAGATACAGAAAGAAATTCCGATTACGATCGAAATTAATTTTACTGCTGAGGAAAATTAGGATTTTACGGAGTTTATGTGACCAGTTTTGGTAGAAGTTAACTTTGGTTGATTCACGAGTTGGAGCTCTTTGACACTTTTTTTTTATCGGTAAAGCGAGAATATATGTGTTAAAACGGCGAGCTCCAAGAGTACAGAGTCTGAGGGACGACTTCTGACTCTCACCTATGCTGACTGAGGTTAAAAATCTACCCAGCGAACTTAAATTGCTCCCGACCATCTGATTTAGCCCGAGACCATAAGGTGGAGAGCAAAAGATGGTTCATCACAGAAAGGCTGAGGGGATGCCGTTACCAGCGTACTGATGCTTTTAACCAAGCGTCAAAGTAGTACGGAGGATGCCATCCGGACTTCTTTTAGTTTTTCCAACGTTGGCACCTTGCGAGCAAAGGGATTGTGACTACATTGAGAACACCAATTTATAATCCGTAATAATAGCGAAAAAGGTTCGCGCGTCTTAATTTCGAGCGAGACGAAAGTAATTTTATTGTTTCACTCTCCTGCTTTGCATAAGAAGCTTGCTGTTCTGAGGGTGATTATCTTATAACACAATTGGTGACGTAAACACGCACACGGGACGCTTCCCGAGCAAAGAAACTCATTTTGAACGATTTGGGTTCGAGGAGAATGGAATCTTGAATCTGAGGGAGAGAATGTTAGGGCCGAGCTACGTGAGGGTGTGTAGAAACACGGGCTGGTCTCCTTTAAAATTAGGCGATCTTGAAAGGGCTTAATCTTCTCATTATGAGACGAGAAGAAACCTTTCCACCTCCTCCATTTCCCGATCGTTAAGGTCTTTGGAAACGGGGACTGACCCAGTCAACCCTTGTGATCCCACGAGCTGCTACCGTTCGTCTTTGAGAGGCACGCAGATTAAGAGTGAGGAGGCATTTACACGGCGTTGTCCCACGCCTGGGGATCACTTGCAAAGCCTCGACCATTACCTAGCGAGGTAGAAATTTTGATAAAGGTGATCCATGATTCTTTCGCAATGTATCTTTTTCAGCAGGTCTTGTAACCGCCTCGTGTCATTGGTGTTCAGTAGCATCTCTCCTGAAGATTTTGGTCGCGATCACGAGCGCCACATAAGTCCCTCTCGTGGCCTGACATGACGCGACTAACCGATGATATTCATCTTTGAGAGCTTCTAACCCCGGGACGCGACTTTTGAAGAAAGCGAGAAGCTGTTTCCCGATTGAGGTGAGGTTTCTCTGTCTAGGTTGCTCCGCCTTTGAGAAAGTGCAGATCTTTTCGACCTTGAATATGAGCTTTCTCTTTTGGCGTTAAGAACGAAAGAAAGTAAATGGGAGAAATTTGGGACGAGTGCTCAGAATGAGTGTGATCACTCCCCCCTTTGAGATATCTTTGTCTTTTCAGGGTTCTTAACGCCTTACGAGATACGTGCCCCGATGGAATCGGACCCCTGAGCACTGAGCGCCCCGAGTGGAAGACCCAATCGAGGGGGTGGCCTCCCATGACAAGCCTCGGTAGCTAACTCCTCCCACATTGTCCGCTCTGCCCGGTGGGATAATCACTTTTGTCGGAGTGTCTTGATCCGGAAAAGACTTGAGCCACATGAGGATCCGTCTCAATCACGTTAGGCATTTGCTTTCGAGTTGGCTTATGAGAAACAAGATAGTATCGTCGGCGTATAAAGATGAGAAATAACAATATCCCCTCCATCTCTTCGAAATCCCTACGACCCGAGAGATGAAATTGCCTTCCACGTGACTTGGCATCTGTTCGAGGCTTCCATTAGATGACAAAAGGTAGGGACCGAGTCACACATGCATATTCTGGAGCTCTGAGCTTGCATGATGGGAGCCATTGTCGAGCAGGAAAAGAAGAATTTGTAGAGATGCACCATTTAATCCAACTTATCCATTTAGAGCCAGGAAGCTCTTTTGACACTTAATTATGTATGGCACTCATTCTCTCAAGATGGTTGATTGGGCAAGGTTTTGGTGATTATTACTAAGGGTTAGGCATTACTCACATACTTTTTGAAAATTCCATTTTTGTGAACATGGTTTTGATATTATTTTGTATGCTCTCTATTTCTTTCTTTTAATTTCATGTAGGGGCCCAGGAGAATGTGTCGGTTGGGGAAAAGTGCTATTTTGAACCCCGTTTTATTGCGGTACTCAGCACTTTCGCGCACTAATCAACGCGAATAACCCAATTTAAGACACCAAAGTCCCCGTTATTCTACCAATCGATTCGCGGGCTAATTTTGTAGTTTTTGGTGCCTATTTACACCAAAATTGTCGAAGTCGATCCAAGTATTTAATAATTCGAGTCGAACTCAAGACGCAGATCGTAAACCAAAAGAAAGAAAAGCAGAAAATGGATTTACGTGTCGCGAAAATTTCACAGGGTAAATTAAATTTCGCAGTTGCTGCGAATCTCCTTTTCTCCGCACCCGTCTCAAGTTCTCGCCACTGCTCACCTTCCTCGCACCTTTTGACTCTTTTGTCACTTTGGTTTGCTTCCATTCCACCCTATGTAATAAGGTAGTTCATGCATTTTTGTAATTTTGTTGCTTGTCTCTGGGCATTATATAAGCCATTTGTACAAACCGTAAAGGGGACCTTTGCCGATGAATAAATTTCTCTGGCGGGAACCTTCAAAGAATTATTCCCGCTCTTGCATTTTCTCTCATTTTCCTCACTTTCTCCTCCCTTTTCACTAGCCAAACACACTCCGAGGACGATACCCTGAGGATGAGCAAAACCTCTTTCTCCTGGAAGAAAAGGCCACCGAGCAAAGGATCCCGAGGCAAGTCAAGGGTTCATGTTTTTCACGCAGTATCCAATGTCGCCACGTTTCTCCCTCGCTTAACTTTTAGATTTTAATCTCTTCGAGTCACCTTAAATGGTTATTATCAGTGTTTTTAGGCTCATCGATGCCAATGTTAGATCCATCATGTTTGTTACCTATCATTTATGATCCATCGTAAGGTGATCAAGGTGACTCTGTGGTTATAATGATTGAGAGTTTAATGGCCAAAGGATGCCATTTTTAAAGAGATTTAATTGTATTCGCTTTTTATAATTAAATGAAGATCCTGGGCTCAAACGACTATAGGCCATCCTCCTAACGCGGCAGTTAACCCTGAAACCTCGCTGCCATTTAGAACCCAAATCCAAGATCATTAATTTCATGGAGACTTCTTTTACATTTTATTTCATTTAACTTTCAGTTTTCAAACATTACAACCCCCTGTTTTTTACAAAACCCTAAAATCCACATTGAATTCACTATTTTGAGCCAACTGCGTATCATTTACAGCCGGTTAAACCCATCCAATGCCAGTTTCGACCCTGGGAGTCACTATAATCGTAGTAGCTATGCTACTGCTAAAGAGATAATTTAGGTTATACCTTGTTGATTCCGAATACCTACTGGCACATGAATCACTATGTCACCCACAAATCTCCCGGGCTACAATTTGTAATCAAGCTCTCCGACTCCCAAAACTGAGGCGAAGGGGTCAGTTTTGTTGTGGCCCATGGCATCGTGATCGCCCGGCTCTCCAGTATTTCCTTTTGATATGAACCGGGCCCCTCTCATTCCCAGTTTGTTTGGTTTCACTGTGAGTCTATGTTCCTAGGCGCTCTGCTTATTGACATGTCCCCTCGCTTTCTCGATGATTCAGAGGTAGCGCTGCAAGGCCGGTCAACAACTAGGAGGAGAGAAGGTAAAGTCGACCGCATCATCATTACTGAGATCATAGAGCCGGAGCGCAACCACGCAGCTCCTTCTGTCTCGTGAAGAATCGCGAGAGCCGGGCGCCGCCCTTGCTCACCGAGCGAGCTATGGCAAGCACTGCCTCTTAGACTCTCGGCTAATACAAGGGGTTCTTCACAAGCTGACTTCGCTCTAGAAACCTTTGTTCGGCCAAACTGCCTAACCTTGTCCGCGCAATATCCCAAACCTACTCCCAAGCAAATACAGCAGTTAACAAGGTCAGCGCAGTAGCTATCGCCGACGCAGGGCTCGAGGGGTTCCTGGACTGACTGATCCGACGCTAGCGACCTACCAAGAAAGTGGAGGCCGAAATGCTCCAGTTCCACTACCGGGTTTGTCGATAGATGCGCAAGCCGCTAACGTCAGGGAGGCTACACCCGAGGGTCCGTGACGACAAACGCCAAGATGTTTGCCGAAAGAGGAGACTAAGAGCCCAACGGTAATCGCTGTGAATTCTCCCGAATAAACCCCGACAAAGATGTCGGGTTCGGGAGTGCCCGCCTGTGGTGCTCTCAACGAGGCCTTTACAACACTGGAAGACCGAGCTCGAGCCAAAGGATCTCCCAACGCCGACCAAGTTGGGAGGCCTTCTGGAGGCACCGACCGCCTTTCTCGCCGATTCGCATGGCCCGCCCGCCGCAGGCGGGGCGTCATCAGATGATGCCGAAGCTCTTATGTTCAATCGATGGAATGGAACCGTCCATCAGTGGACGCACCAATCCCTGGTCCAGAGGCCGCTCAATAGATTATCAACTGATAGGCTCCCTTCAACCAGAGGGATCCCTCCGTTGCGCACATGCGCGATCTCTACCCCACTCTTCTCCGAGTGCTGGTGGCTCGTACCGAGGAGTACTCTATCCCCTTCCCCGGCTTGATGGACAAAAAGTCTTTCCAGCGAGTGGCCAAAGATGGGATGTACACCCGCAACCACAACTTCAACGAGTCGGTTGAAGTAGTATGGCTGAACTTCTACCATTTTGAATATTGGCTTCATGTTATGATTTTCTACTGACTACTTTTTTTTTTTTCGTGAAACTGGGTCACCACCATCTCGAATACAGCGGCAAGATAAGGAGCTCCATCATCACCGGATAACGCGAGAAGCCGCAGCCTCACGCCTACGGCCATTCTCTAAGAACCATGCCCTAGAAGAGTCTCTAGACAAGGCCATGTCCCGATCCAAACATTGGGAACGAAAGGCCAGGGAGGGCACGAAAAAGATGAAGGGCACCGAGGAGAGGGATGGTGGCCAAGGAGGAAGCCTGTGTTGCTTCCAGTCGGGCCGCCATCAAGCCGCACGCAAAGGCATGGGCAGAGGGAAGCCCCACAAGGTCAAGCGCGAGACCGCCGTCTGTGAGGTTAAGCAAACGTCTCTCTTTAAGCAAGAGATCGAGGCTTATTAAGTGATGAGGTTTGCTCCCTCTCGCCCCGGGGCCTGGTAAGGACAAGGAAGCCATGAAGGAGGATTACCAGAAGGCCCTGGAGGTGATCTTTGCATACGACTACGGGTGTTGTGCGTGTTAAGCACAACATCATGGGGGATCTTCTAGAGGTCCCAGACGACATGCCCGACTCCTTCTTCATTCCACTGCTCCCGGTCTTCAATCCCACTGCCCTAAATTCCCAAAGCAAACATTGAGGATACTACTATCGAAAAAGCATCATAGAGCAAGGCTTATCCAAGAACCTAAGGAGAACACTCTCGCCGGGTACCAAAGCTGACACTAATCCCTCTTTCTTCCCTCTCTTTTTTGTAAGGGGCCTTGTTCGACCACCAGGACTTGTGTACTTTTTTGACACCTTTGGTGCTTTAATAAAATACCATTTTTGGCTTTATTTCTTCCATCGCTTCTGCTTTCTATTCTAACGCCACATGCATTTATAAATCCTCAAATTACTTGCTATCGAGAGCTCCCTTCCATGAAGTTTAGCGCTAGGTTAGCCGTCTTATGCCAGAATATCGAAATAGAGCTCTACAGTACTTACTAAGAGTTAGCAGTTTAGAGCCCAAAGCCCCGGTTTTTTGAAAGTGTCGGCCAGGCTTCAGGAGCCACAAGTCCGGTCTTTAAAAGTGTCGCAGCTTGCAGAGCCACAAGTCCATCGAGCTGAAAGTGTCGGTAGGTTTAGAGCCACGAGTCTGGTCTTTTGAAAGTGCTAACAAACTTAGAGCCACAAGTCCTAAGCCAAAAGACCGTATTGTGGGATAGTCCGGCCTTGAAAGACCCACTTGTATATCTAAGCCCGTCGCATCTTCAAAAGACGACGCCAATTGCTGTTACTCCTTATCACACAGAATGTCAACTTGGTAAAAAGGCCATTCCATGATTACATTCAATCATTTCTCCGCATTAGTCAAACAAAAAACATCGAGCAGGAAGAAGAAAAAGCCCGTGCAATCATTGCATACCTTCTCATTGTGGAGATCCTCTTGATTCATAAAGGGTGGTTTAGAGAATCCCTCCATTTTTCTCCAGAAAGAATCTCCCTTTTTTTAGGAACGAAATATCTCTTTCCTTATCAAAGACTAATTCTTCGTTATCAGGGATTAATCCTTCCGAAAGAAACAAGGGATTCGGGAAGCTAGAAATTCTGCATAACACCTATCAAAGGTGATTTCCGCTTCTTTATCCATTCGCTCATGAACTTATCAAGTAGGAGGACAACCGACCGGGGACTGGAACCTGCACTCCGGCCGCTGAGCTTCCAACTCTCTGAGGAGACTTCGACTTTCACATATGCGCATCTAGATTCAGGTAAAGGCTTTGATATGGAAGGTGGGTCAGCCGCTTTACATCGTGGCCGCGTAACCATGGATCAGCCGACCGGGCCCCGCCCATCGAGTAAAGGTTTTAAAACCCATGGTACTCACACCTCCAAGTCTAGTTGAGGTTGGGATAGAGATGTGCAAGAGATGGAGGCCGTGAAGGAAAATACGGGTCAGTTCGATTGGGACTGCACGGTAACAGTCATTTTGAAGGAAGAAGTGGCGAGGGTCCTCCAAAACAGTGCAAGATGTTTCAAGAGTTTCAAGCTTGATATTCATCAATGGAAACCCTATGAAGGGTGTCAAACTAACCCGAAGAGTCGAAGGAAGTGTGGGTGAGATTGGTGGGCCTCCCGATCCATCTCTGGGAGCTCAATATCCTGAAGAAATTGGGGGATGCTTATGGAGGCTTTATTGCAGTTGACAAGAGCACTATGGCCTTTGCATCTCTCGAGTGGGCTCGTATCCTTGTCCAGGTTGAGGGAGGAAGTTTACCTAGGGTGCTGGATATAATTATGTGTATGAAGCATGTAAAAATCCAACTTTGGTGGGTGACCGGTGTGAATTGTGCATGCGTTTCAGTAAGATTTCTAGGTGTTTTTATAACTCAATTGCATGATTCACATTCATATTCACTACATTGTACTTAACTCCAGACATAAATGTTTCAGACACTGGCGATATAAGAAGCAAAAAGGAAGCTAAACACAAGAAGGAAAGAACTAAAGTGTAAGCCTCGTGCATGCAAATGCATACACTTCCACACTCGCGGCGTAGTCCTTCACAAGAGCCGTGAGGTCCTGAATGCCAGAATAACCAAAGAAGGAGGAATCCAATACCCAGATAGCGAGTGCTCAGAATCTGGAGCATTAAAAACTCTTAGGCCTCACAATGATGGGCCCACGTCCCAAGATATAAAAGAGAAGCATTATGGGCAAAAGAGAGTTCTGAGGCGATTGAAGAGAATGACAAAAATTAATAGAGAGAGATTGGCAGACGGATTCGAGAGAGATCACGAAGACAAATTTCTTCTCGTATTTCTTTCCGATTCGGGCTTTATGTTAAAAATCTTTCTGCCTCAGAATGAAAATCACTATGAACTAACTTTTCTCTCTAGGGTTTTGTCAACCCTAACCACACCATTATGGATTAATGTATTAATTGTGGTTTATTTAATATTGGTATGAATTTGAATGATTGCTTTACTCCTAAATTTAATCACATGTTATTATTTGGCTAATTTTAGCATGCTATTGCTAGGAGTCTGAAATTGAGAGAAGATGACTCATAAGGACATGGGTAAAGCAACACTTGGTCAATCAGGGAATAGAGATATCACGCGTTTCAAGTGTAGCACTAGGGTTTACACATTTATGCATCTCGGGATCAAGGGGTCAAACAGATGCACATTAACGATCGGCGTAGATAGATGTGATAATATCTCGAGAGATAATCTCAGAAACGCCAACCCGCTAACATAAATCATATGAAATATTAAACACGCTTATCTAGTTACAATCCATCGCAGCCATGTAAAACAAACGCACAATAAAGCAAAATGGGCCGTCATGAAATGGTAGGAGACTAAGAAACCCTAGTTTTCTCATCATTACTTTAAATCAAAATTTTAACATTAGGCTTTCCTTAAATTAGTTAAATTAGTTATAATTCACTATAAGACTGGATCCAAATATTATCTAGGTCACTAAGCCAGTATTCAACACGCTTTTCTTCATGGGAACGACACTTGACTAGCCACTACACTACGTGAACCGATCAGCCAGCATACTACACATGTGCCTCGCATTTTTACTCTTAACTTTACACACTCACTATCAGCCCATCAGTGGGAACTTCGCCCTTTGGTTTTACTTGAGAGAGGTGTCCAACAGATCTGTTGTGCAAGGAAAGGGGAAGCAGACGATGCCGCTTCTCGCGTCAGGGGGAGAGTGGGAGATGGGACGACTAGTGCACTGCCCAAAGCACGACGCGAGACAACTGAGGCGCTGAGACAGAGCAAGCGCATCCAATCAAGGAGGTGCTCAGGTCGCCCGCCGTAATCCGGCCTGCCGGGTCGGCTTAGATCCGGCACATGGGTCCGAAAGACCCAAGCCCCATGTTTCCAGCCTCATCCTAGCCGGGAGCCCACTCCCGCCATAGTAATGGCTCTAGGTCTTCGAACGCCGGCCGATCCGCTTCGCTCTCAACCTAAGCCCAAGGTTAGCTTCCGCAGGCTACCCTAAGTCCTCTAAAGGAATTCTTGGAACTAAATGTCGACAGGTATGAGGTTTCCATCCCTCCTCTTACTCCTGTTTTTGGTCAGGTTCCTCCGTTGGAAGAATCTGTTTGCCCGAGGGGGTCTATTTTGTTAGAATCCCCACTACCCCTTGCTATTGTGCCATTGTGCCAATCGATCTTTCTTTGGCTCTGGTGGTAGAAGGAGCAGAGGAAAATGGGCTCCAAATGGATACCACTTTTCTGGAAAATTTTATGTTGGTCAGAGATCTGGACAAGCGTTTGAGGAGCCCACGGGGCATTTTGTAGCAAGATCCGAAGGCGAAAGGTTGGAGATGGTTCCTCATACTCGGGATGGTGGTAGTCTAGATAATTGGGACAAAAGCAAGTTTGATGAATTCAGCAGGTTTTTGGGATTCTCTATGAAATGGATGGAAAAGGTCATCCTCAAGTTTTTCCAAAACTTAAGGTCCAAAAGAGAAAAGATCCTTAATAAGAAATCTTCAGAGAAGACCAGATCTGAAAGGGAATTAAAAAGGCTAGAATTTTCTGTCAATTACAAAAGGGGCACAAGTTCTGGTGTAAAAGCACTCGGTGCGGGGGGGAAAAGAGAGGTTTGTCAATGAATCTGAAACTTGTAAGTTGGAATGTCCGAGGAGCTAATGATAGTTCCAAGAAGAAGATTGTCAAAGCACTTTTGAGAAGCCAAAGGTTGGATCTCTTTTGCCTGCAGGAAACTAAGATGTGTTCTATGTCCAAAGGCATTGTTAGGAGTTTAGGTTCTGGGAATTTCTTGGATTAGGAAGCCCCGGATGCTACAAGTGCCACAGGGGGGGTGCTGATTGTATGGGATTAAAGAAGTTTAGCTTTGTTAGATAAGGAAGTGGGCCTCTTCTCAATTTCGTCTCTCTTCAAAAATATCAATGATGGCTTCTGATCCTATTTTGGGACGAGTTAGGAGCTGTCAGAGGGTTATGGGAGGAACCCTAGTGCGTTAGGGGAGACTTCAATATCATCCACTTCACCTCCGAGCACAGTAGACTAGGAAGATTGAATTGTTCTATGAGAAGTTTCTCAGAGGTCATTGATGATCTAGAGCTGGTTGACCTTCCATTGTTGGGCGGTAAATTCACCTAGAGTGGGGGCCCGCAGAATCAAAATCACGCCCGTCTGGACAGATTTTTGGTCTCTCAAAACTGGCTAGATCACTATGGCAAAGCAATGCAATTGAAACTCCCTAAACCCACCTCAGATCATGCTCCTATCCTATTAGATTTTGGTGTGTGTGTGTGTGTGCTAGCTTCATTCTTTCAAGGAAAATGAAAGAGGTTAAGCTCTTGCTTAAAGCTTGGAATAGAGATTGCTTTGGAACGCTAGAGGCCAACAAGAAAGTAGCCCTCTCTCAGGTTGAGGCTTAGGACCATTTGGAAGAAGAGGAAGAGAGAGATCCGACTCTGGAGGAATTTGAGGCTAAGAAGGGGGCGAAGGATGCATTTAGGAACTGGGCCAATTTGGAAGAAATCCACTGGAGACAAAAATCCAAGGAAACACGCTCTTAGCCAATGCCCATTTCAGGAAAAACACAGCCTTTTTCCATCGAATGGCCAATGCCCATTTCAGGAAAAACACACTCGCAAGAATCAAAATCAATGGAGAGTGGCTTCTAAGGAGAATGAGGTGAGAGAGGGGACTACCCGTGCTTTTCAAACTTTGTTGACTGATAATCTGGATCAGAGGGCAGAGATTGATGAGCTGCCTTTTTCCACCCTGAGCCCCGACGAGGCTAGAAGCCTGGAACTACCCTTTAGGGAGAGAGAAGTTTTC
The DNA here is from genome assembly GCA_016808115.1 of Tetrastigma voinierianum. Taxonomy (NCBI): domain Eukaryota; kingdom Viridiplantae; phylum Streptophyta; class Magnoliopsida; order Vitales; family Vitaceae; genus Tetrastigma; species Tetrastigma voinierianum. Next base: position 542,979 of record JAEQBH010002845.1, on the reverse strand, counting down.
ATTACGCTAAATGAAATGGAGGGTGACAAGGCTCCAGGGCCTGATGGGTTTACTCTTGCGTTCTAGCAAGAGTCCTGGCAAATTGTCAAAGCTGAGACTATGGAGTTGTTCAGGGAATTCTTTGTGTCTAAGACTTTCACTAGGAGCCTCAACACTACTTTGTTGGTTATAATCCTAAAGAAGGGTTTGTCTACCATAAGTTTGCTTGGAAGTCTCTACAAGCTCCTTGCCAAAGTGTTAGCCAATCGCCTAAAAAGGGTTGTGGGCAGCATTGTCTCAAACGCTCAAAACGCCTTTGTGGAGGGGCGGCAGATTCTAAACGCTTCCCTTATTACAAATGAGGTTATTGACTTTTGGCAAAAAAGAAAGGACAAGGGTGTGGTTTGTAAGCTAGACCTTTTTTTTTTTTTTTTTATCAATAAAGAGCAGAAAATATATTAATAAACGAGCACAAAGCTCCCAAAGAGTACACAAGAGGAGTACAAAAGGGGAGAACACCACCACTCACCCATACCCTACCCAAGAAACTCCCTACCCAAAGTTAATTTAAGTTATCAACACTATACAACTTAGCCCACGACCATATGCGAACAGTTAAGATTTCATCCTGAGAAGAAAGGGTCTCATTCTCAAAAGTCGCCATGTTCCTTCATTCCACAAAGATCCGCATTAAACAAAGAGGCCGCCAACCATACTTTTTTCCGATTCTAACACTAGCACTTTGCTGGGCAAGGAGGGATTGGCGAACTGCTAAGGGGAGCACCCAGTTATAATCCATAATGGCCAAAAAAATATTCTACAACAACTTAGCCTCTCGAACCACGTGAGGCTAAAACGGTCTAGATATTGCTTCCTCCTCCTCTTCACATAAAAACACTTTGTTTACATCTCTCTCCTCTTAATTGGTCAAAGAGGCACTCCGCTCTCAGTGCCTTCCCAAGCAAAGAAACCCAAATAGGTAACGACGGGCCTGTGATGAGCACCAAGGGAAATCAGAGGGGAGAGAATGCATTAGCTTTGTGCATACGGGGCCTAACCTGGTAAACCATCAAAGTTCGGCCTCCTTTAAAATTAGGTGATCCTCTTGAAATGGCCTAATTTTCCTGTTTTGAAGGAAAAGAAGGAACCTAATTTTCCTAATTTTCCTATTTTGTAAGTGAGACATTGAAAAAGCTTTTGAAAGCATAAACCGATAATTTCTTAGGAAGGTCATGCAAGGCATGGGTTTTGGCCCCAAATAGATGAGGTGGATTTGGTGATGCATCTCTACTGCAAAATTTTCTGTCTTGGTGAATGGGGTTCCTGCTGGTTTTTTCAAGCTCTAAGACAGGGGGATCCCCTCTCACCTTATCTCTTCATTATGGGAATGGAGGTCTTGAGCATCCTTCTTAGAAGGGTAGTGGCAGGGGATTTCATTTCTGGTTGCACCTTTAGAGAAAGAGAAGGGGCAACTTTCAATATCTCCCATCTCCTTTTCGCGGATAATACAATCATCTTCTACAAAGCTTCAGAGGATCAGATTCTCTACCTCGGTTGGGTGTTGTTTTGATTTGAAGCCTCTTCTAGTCTAAAAATTAACTTGGATAAGAGCGAGATGTACAAGGTTGGTGAGGTGGACAACTTGGCTTCTTTAGCTGGGGTTTTGGGCTACCGAACTAGGCAACCTCCGTCTACCTATTTTGGCTTACCCTTAGGGGCCCCTCAAAAATTTGTTGCAATCTGGGATGTTATTGAGGAGAGAATGAGCAAAAAGCTCGCTCTTTGGAAGAGAAACTATAATTCCAAAGGAGGGAGGTTAACTTTGATCAAGAGCACTCTAGCCAGCCACCCCATTTACTAGTTGTCTCTGATCAGAATCCCTGCAGCTGTAGCAAAGAGGTTGGAAAAGCTGCAAAGGAATTTTCTTTGGGGAGGCGAGGCCCTATAAAAGAAACTTCACCTGGTTAAATAGGGGCGTAATTTGCTCTAATAAAGCTCAAGGAGGTCTTGGTTTGAGATCCTTATCTCTTCTAAACAAAGCTTTGCTTAGCAAATGGATATGGAGATTTGCCCTAGTCGACCGCCTCGAAAAGAAATCGATTTACTTAAGTTTGGGAAAGATGACCTCGGTTGGTGGTCCAAAGAATCCCAGGGGGCCTTTTGTTGTGGGTTTATGGAAGGAAATCCTCAAAGAAATCTCTTGAGTTAAAGACAACTGGAAATTCAAGATTGGCAATGGCAACAAGGTTAGATTTTGGAAGGATTACTGGTGCGGGCAAGCCCTCTATCCTCAATCATTCCTTCCCCTCCCTTTTTGAGATGGTTGTTGATAAATTCACCATTGTGGCCGAGTCTTGGAATCACTCTAATGACAGAGGCAGCAGGAATCTCAATTGCGTTAGAGCCTTCAACAATTGGGAAGTTGATTTGGTGGCAAATCTTCTCTTTGTCCTCTGATAGGTGTGAATCATACTAGCATTTATAGTGTGCTTTTCATGTGGTTGTGTGATTTAAATGCTAGATTCACACCTATATTCCTAAATATTACACTAATCCCCATTTGCTTATGTTTTGCAGGATTAAAAGGGAAATCAAGCAAGGAAAGGGCAAAAAGCTAAGAAGAAGAACCTGTTGTTCGAAGCACTAGTTCACCGAGGCAAAGAAATCCTTCACCGAGGCGAAGAAGCCTTCGCCGAGGCTAAGGAGGCATTGATCAGAAGGCAACCCTCAGGTTCACCAAGGCGAAGGAAGCGCGGGCTAGAACAGCAAACTTCGACTTTTGAGCCCATTTTCCAACTCCTATAAATATATGTATTTGAGACCTGTTTGGGGATCGGTTTTGGAGGGAGAAGACCCTCCTTAGGGTTTCTCCTCTCTTCTTCTTGAGTCATTCAAGGGTTTGAATTTTTGTTCATTTTACTTTATATTTGGTGTAATATTGAAGAACCCATCAACTAGAAGACCTCATTCAACCTTGGAGCTGAGTTTGAAGCACTTCTCATCTCATATTTGTTTTGTATCTCTAACTCCCCCTCTCTTCTCATCTCTTTCATTATTATGGATGTAATAGACATGATTTTGATAGATTTGTGGGTTGTAATGAGTAGCTAAACTTTCCTCTAAGGTTGAGTGTTTAAATTGATTTTGTATATATCTTTTAGAATGGTTTTGTGAATTTATGCTTATGTAGATGTTAGTTGGTGTAGTTCTTAGAATTATTATGGTTTTAACTAATTAATTCATACTGAGAGTTGGGTCTTCGATCCCCATACTAGGGCATCCTTGGTGAAGCTTAGATTACGCCCTAAAATCTAGTCCCGGGTCTATTAAGGTATGAATTAATTAATTGAAATACTAATTAAGCTAATCAAAGAAGTCTAGGGAATTAGGAATGTCTAGTACTAGATGGATTTCATTAAGAGCAGCACCATCTCAGCATTATGTGAGGATCATATGGACCGAGAGGTGATCGATCTGAGCATAGTCCGGGTAGTCCTATTGTATGGACCGAGAGGTGACCAATAGGATTCTCGAGGAAAGAATTGCCTTAGAAAAGCATTGCATTTTATGACCTAGATGGACCGAAAGGAGAATAAAGAGTTTGTGTAAGAAATTGAGGGGAGACACGAAAGTGTAAACCTCATACCGCGTTCCTTGGACAAGCATAAGTATATATTCACTTAATTAGTACTTCATAAATATAAATCAAAAGCATCAATGGAAGCAATCAACCCTAGTATCTTTCCTTGAGCGATTTCTTTGAGAATAACCTAGTCCTTGTAAGTGGACATTGATCATACCCTACTTTATTTTATTTTGTTTTGTTTTTAAAACCTTTTTCACCCAACCATCGAGTCGCTCAAATAGTGAACTATTTCAGTAGTCGGGGTACTCAATCCTCGCTAAAACAACACCTTCCCTGTGGGATCGATATCTGGACTTTTGGTCCACTCTATTACTTGTGCGCCCCGTGCGCTTGCGGAAAATCGCTAACATCCTCCAAAAAGAAAAGGTCTCTACGGAGTTGGACAGTGTTACTTGGAAAGGGGCAACAGACGCAACCTTCTCAATGCGTAATGCTTATAATTTGCTAGCTTCGAGTTCTGGTCCTTTTTTTCTTGTTAAGAGCATTTGGGTGCCTCCGGTCCTTTCTAAAGTGGCCTTCTTTGCATGGGAAGCAAGTTGGGGTAAGGTTCTAACCCTAGATAAGCTCTAGAGGAGGAGTTGGCAACTCCCCAGTAGATTCTATTTGTGCAGTTGTGCAAAGGAATCAATTCATCACATCCTGTTCCATTGCCTAGTTGTCCGATCCTTGTGGGAGATCATTCTTTACCTTTTTGGCATTTCTTGGGTCTTCCCTATCAAGGATTTATTAGTTAGCTAAAAGGGATCCTTTGTGGGAAAAAAGGGCGTAAGACTTGGAACTCTGTTCATCTTTGTATTTTTTGGACTGTGTGGAAGGAAAGGAACCGTATAGCTTTTAGGGATGGGGCTTTAGCTATACAAAGATTAAAACATTCTTTTGTTTCTAATTTGTGGAGCTGGAATAGTCTGTACATAGGTGAAGAGATCATTTCACTTATAGGTTTCTTGGAGTGGCTACCTCCTCAGGGCTGGTGAGGTTTTTTTGGCTTGCTCCCTTGTTTTGGTCAGGCATACATCCAATATAATTGCAGTATCTGACAGGAGGCGGGTCACAATTGCTAAGATTATGGCAGTAAATTATGACTCGCATTTGAAGATCTAAATAACAGCCCATTGCTAAGATTATGGCAGAATTATGGCTCGATTTGAAGATCTAAATCAGGTGTTAATTGTCCTATAATTTGTGTATTAATGGGATATATTCTTCCTAAAGTAGATTAGCAGTAATTATGTAATTACTATAAATATTTTCTTGTCTAAAATAGGTTGTACAGCAATTCTTATTCAAAGGAGAGATTATCAAAGAAACAGGCATTCAGCCATTTTCTCAAAATTTGTTATGTAGCTTTCTACCTGTTCTGCTTATCTGTCAAAAAAAATCATTAGATAAGCTCGTGAACTTTAGCATTTGGTTTCTTGATCTACAAACTCGTGAACTTTAGCATCTCTGTTGATAATATGCAAATTGGTTTCATCCACAAATGAAAATAGAGGGGTCATATAGACCCAATTGTCTATCCAGAAGCAGACTTTTCTATCATTTCCTATGCACCATCTTAAACCAGCTGCTATATATTTTCTATGATTTATAACTTCTTTCCAAACAACGGAATCTCTTTCTTTCTTTGGGATGCTGAAGAAATTGTTTCCTTTAACATATTTTCCCTCATTATTCTTACCCACAAACTATCCTTATCTGTGAGTATTCTCCATCCTAACTTAGTAATTGTAGCCTTATTAACATCTTCATTCCTCCTAATTCCTAATCCTCCCTCAGACTTAGGTCTATAGATCTCATCTCAGACTATCAAAGGAAACCCCTTGGCTTCCCTAAAACCTATATTTGGGGCCCATAAGAATTTTCGATCAATTTTATCAAGATCCTCAATATTACTTTTTGTAATTTTAGAACAGTTTATGACATGAAGAGGAGAGGCTACCAAATTAGACTTAATTAAAACTATTTTACCAACTTTTGAGAGAAACCATGCTTTCCAGGATGCTAACTGTTTTTGGGATTTAAGGACCACTTCAACAAAAAAGCTTCTATTAACTCTCACTTGAATTAATGGGCACCCAAGATATTTACTAATGTCATTGGAAGTAGGAATGCTAAGATCCTCTCCTAACCTCTTTTTTGTAGTCCCTTGAATATTGTTAGAAATTTGAATGGTAGACTTATGAAAATTCACAAGTTGCCCATATAAAGCACAAAACTTTTGTAAGATTCAGAATCTTAGGTCCACCACGATGGGTAGGAATTCTTAAGTGATTTTTAGGGTTCTCGACCTGTTTCACCAACTCCCTACCTAGAATGTAAAACCCGAGAAAATCCAATTTTTCTAGAAAAAGGTAAAACGGTAATTTCGATTGAAAATCTAGAATTTTCGTAGATCTCGGATGACGAAACGGACTTCCCCGTTGAAATCGTCTCGTGAAATCTAGCTACCCCATCGAATTGCGTTGAATTATGAGATGGTCGGAATTTCACGTTTTTCGAGGCACCGAGGGTAACGGGTGAAACTTGGCACATGTTGGATGGCTCACATTAAGCCATGTGTCAAATGGTGAAATAAGTCAAACAAAAGTCTAAGTGGGACCCATGTGAGACATGTGGCACAACCTAAGAGGATGGAAATCCAAAGTTATGGATAAGAGAATAAGGGGAAAATCAAGAAAGCCAATGAGAGGGAGGCATATGGCATGATGAGGTCTCCCACTTGACTTGTTTGACCAAACAATCCGGTGGGAGGAGAGGGAAAAGGAAGAAAGGAAGAAAGAGAAAAAGGAGAGAGAAGAAGAATGAGAGAGAAGCTCCATCTTCTCTCTAGATTTCCCGGAGATCGGACCGTCAACGTTCGTTGGAGAAAGAGGCGAAGTTCTTCCACGTGACGAGAGCTTCACATAGAGACGAGAATCCTGGGTTTTCGACAAACTCCGACAGGTGAGGTTTTTCTCCTACTTGGTTTAATTCTTTGTCTAAGAGTCATTCAAATGCCAGGTAATTCACCCCAAAGATCTGGGGACTATACACTGACGGATCAAGCAATAAATTAATTGAATTTCCGGACTGCTCTTCCACAACCCTGATTTAAATTTGGGACTGTTGACAAGTCCTCGGACTCACTTTCTGGACAATTATTAGTCCATGTGAGCTATGAATGTGTTGTTGCTAAACAAATGAACAGTATGTCGTTCTTGTTGAAATCATGTTGTTACTTCAAGCCAAACGTATTTATTTAACATGATTTGTTTCGATGACGGAATTATATCAGGTAAAAACATAATTATCCAAATTTATGAATGTTACATGTGTAACTCTTACGTGAATATAGTATGACATGTACCTTGAAATTGCATGATTGCATTTCATACGCACGGGTCATCAAGGCCAAGCCTGTGTGTGCATGGTATCGTCATTCACTATTTCGCGAATGTGCTGAGCTCAAATTGGGACAACGTCCAATTAAGACGAATATTGCAGGATCGGTCTAACAATAAGCTACTGGATTTAAACATCAATTATCGGCTTTCACACTTGGCATCGCAGTGTGAGGGAGTCAGTTCGAGATTCAGTATCGCTGGGCATGAGGAGTCTCATCTCATGCATGACATATATATTCCATGTAGGATTGCATTTCCTGTATGGATTATGGTATGATGTGTGTGTGTCATTGCATGTGCATTTTAGTTGGTGAGTAATCCTTGTAGGGAAATTCATCTACTAGGTATTGCTCACCCCGTCATGGGAAAATATTTTTAGGCACTGGAGGTACATCGGGGGATGGAACGCATCCGAGACCTTAGTGGTGAAGAAAAAGCCAGATTTGGCCTTGTTTAGTATTTTGTAAATTTCAGGAAAACTCGCCATCTATGTAAAAAGAACAGTAGCTTGTAATTAAACTCATTTCAATACATTTCTGCTAGTTTTCCGTGTTTCAAGTTGCCTCAGAATAAAAGGCTATTGTATGTTGAGATTAGGGTGTATTAAAAGGAAAGAAAAAGGAAAAACTAGAGGTGCAAAGAGGGACCGTAGAGGGCTATCGCTCATTTTCGATCCCCATCGACAGAAATTTATGTCGCGACAGAGTTTCACTCGCGTCGCCACGCAGCTCGCGCGACCTACCGACCAAGTCCGCGGCGCCGCCGACGAAAGGCCGGGCGCCACATCGACGCCAGCGCGCATGAGCACGCACCAACACGGCACCGCGCCGACAAAGCCAACTGCCAAGACGACAAGCCGGCAAGCACATGAGCGCGCGCACCCGCCGCTGACAAGCCGATCGCGCAAGACAACATGAGCGACCATAGCAAGACGAATAAGACGCAAGAATCGAGACGCGACGAGACTCCGCTCAGGCCAACAAGGCACTGTGTTGTGCACTGTTTGAGCTACCGTTCATGGACACTGTTCACGGATAATGTTCATGGACACTGTTCAAAAAAAAAAAAAAATGACACCTAGAAATAGGGGCGCCACATAGAAACTTAACACAAATAATAAAAATGTAAGGAGATAACGGATCACCTTACCTTATACCTCTTGAAGGATAGATTTTTCCTTTCGGGCAACCATTAATCAATACAGAGTTAAGACACTGTGGAAATGCATTCCATAACCCAACCGATCCATTTGGGATGAAACCCTAATCTAATAAGAATAACTTTAATGAAGTCCCAGAAGCTCACCTTCGATAAAAGAAAATGCTTCTTTGGAAACCAAAACTGCAATTCTCAATTTTTCCTACATTATGGAATGCAGAAAAGGGTTAGTCACTTAACAACACAGAGTAAAAATTGTCATGATTATGGTAAAAGAGATACTATCTCTCTAAAGTCTTAACTAAACAGAATAAAAGTTCATTGGAACAACTGAGAAAATAAAAGCACCGGGTATGATAAATCCATGAATGACTCTAACTTTGTTTATACCATTTTGACCTAGATGCTCCAAATAAGTGGGACACATTTAGTCTCCTAATCTATTTCTGGTGATTCTTTTCCTTCTCTCTTTAGTCTCCTTAATCGGGACTCTAACTTGTTTCCTATACGCTTCTCAACACTGTAGCAAAATATCGACAAGTTCCTACTTGTAACCAATGAGAATATAGAATTCTTTTTCTCTCGATAGTTATGTTAAGAGACAAGCTAATGTTGTAGCTCACACTATGAATCTATTTGGGGTTGCGATGAAAAAAAAAACGATTTAGAAACATGCATTTAACAAACTATGGTTATAAAACTACGTTTTACAAACAATGAGACATGTTTGGTTAAAGTTACTGATACGTAGATTTGATGTTTTTACATGTTTGGTAAAACTGTGATTAAAAGTGTGATTCAAATATAAAATTACCAAAAGGGATAGTTATTCATACATGTATCTTCCTTTTGATGTTAATGTTAATAATTTTAAACTAATGTTGTTAATACAATAATGATAATAAAAAAATAATAGTGATGACCAAAAATTCATTATAATATTCAATATGAAATAATTAAAACATAAAATTGTTAATTTAACATTCCAACTGGCAAGTGTGTTTTAAAGGCAAACCCTGAAGCCCCAAGTAATTTATTTTTCTTACTAATGACTTTCGATTGAAAAATTTAACATGAAAATCCGTATTTTTCATTAGGTTAATTTGTAACCCATTTGATAAATCAATCTTTAAATTTTTCTTATATTTAGCTAATTCATAAGTCACATCTCCACTAATTTGCTGTTTATAAAAAACAACAAAACAATGTAAATAACACCTAATAGTTAAATATTTACGAAGAAAATTTACTAGTAAAGTGGAATTGAGCAAAGAATTCAAAGCTTTGCAACTGCACACCAAATATTAGAGAAAGAAATTTTTAAAGAATAATAGTAGCGAGGAAGTTTTGCGTAAAAGTGAGGATACGTAGAAACAGCTTTATATTTGGTTCATTGTAAATATAAGTTATTTGGGGGTTATTTTGTCCAAAGAAAATAAAAACTATGACTAGCACTCAATTTTTGTCACTAAAAGCAAGCTCCACTGCTTATAAACTAAGTTTTAAAATCAATTATGATTGACCACCATCGATTTTTTAAATTAACCAAACATCTCAAAACTGCGTTTAGATCTAAAACATAGTTTTGCTACCTCAACACAGTTTTAATCGCAACCCCAAACAGAGCCTATAGCGAGGGCTTCACATTTCCCCGCTAGTCCCACTGTGTTTAATTATCCTCCTGATCGTATTCACTCTATTTTAAGCAATGAATAAACTTATTTCCCTCAAAAAGAAAGATGATAATTTATACAAACATAAAGTAACGTGCCCTTCCTTCCATGGGCCAGGGATGAATTCCCCTCAGAGACGGATAACAGATTTTTACGTTGGCTGTCAAACATGGCGACATTTTCCGTGAAATATCGGGATATTTCCCTAAAAATTGGCAAATATAACCCAAAATTTTTATCCTTCGTCTTAACTAAAGTTGAGAATTAAAAAGTTCATTGGAAAAACAACTTGAGAAAATAAAAGCACTGTGCGATAAATCCAGGAATAACTGGGGAACACATTAAACTTGAGCACATTTATGGTTCTTGAATACTCCAACAAAAAATGGTAACTTGTTAAGTTTTCAAGGTAATTTTGAAAGTGGCACAATAAACTTGAGCACGTTTATCATTCTTGAAAACAAAAAAATTTAATAAACTCGATAAAAGCTAATCCTGGTCATTTCAGTTCACCAGAACGAATACGGTCGCATTATTCTGCTCCATCTTAGACCATATTTTCAGTCAAACAATAAAATCACGCACCAAAATGCATATTTTGACAGCATTTTCCTTGCAACAGCTTCAACATAAACCCTATTAATTACTCTGATATACCCAGCTGTCTTCAGTACCCATCACAAAACCATCTCAACCAGCTTCCCCCTTGCATTTTGTCTACATTAATTTGGTTGTAAAGACCGTCTCTAGTTTATAAGGAATGATTTCATTCATGATTTTCTCTTTCTTATCCATCCACCCAACTACAGTCATAAATTGAGCATGTTCATTATGAATTCTAAACGGTGGTACCATCAGAAAGGAAAATCTCAGTATCCTCAAATATACCCACTACACATCTCAACCGATTTATACCATCCACAGATTCTTTTGTTTCTATATGAATAAAAATAACAGCTTCAAATTTGTTCCTCTCTTCAACAAATGAATCTTTAGATAGAAAGAAGCAACAATCTTAAATAGAACAGCTTCAAATTTGTTCCCCTCTTTAACAAATGAATCTTTAGACAGAAAGAAGCAACACTCGTCCAGTAATTCCTATATTGGAACCAAATACCACACCATCAAATTCCCATATTCGGGAAAATGTTTTCATAATAATGTAAAAAATATATATATATGAGAGTGGGTAAGATTGTGGGACGGGTGAGAAAGTTCTCTTAACCTTGAAGATGCGATTTAAGGCCCTCACGCGGACAATGTCTAAAGAGTTTGAAGAAGGAACAGAGATTTAAAACCCATAGCCTCTCAAATCATAAATCCCAAATCCAAATTCCACATCAAGTCCAATATTTAGGTTTCCAAAAAACAAATAGAGAAACTCAAAATAATGAATTAGAGAGAAGACCTGATTGCATTTGCGCATAGCAGCAACCTCGCCACTCTTGGAGAGATAGGCAGTGAAACGGAACCTCCTCTTGGGGTTCTTGACAGCCTCACGGACGATCCTCCATTTCTGCAACACCTCAACCGGGGAATGCTTCGCCTTCACTTCTAAGAAGTTCTCGTTCATATAGTTTTCCATCACTCACTCTTTCTAACTCGTTTCTCTTCCTCCAAACACCCACTCCTCCCTCATACAAATACCCCCCCATACGAAACCGCCGAGAAAATTCTCTCAGACCTACCACTTCATAAAAAATTAAAGTCACCCAAAAGTTGATTTAACATGTTCGTCAACAACCACAGCAACCCGCAGAAACCCACCACACCGCGTTCCCTGCTCGGTCTTATTGTAGTCACTATTTTTTTTATCTTTTTATTTATTGGAACAAATTATAACTATTTTTTTAGTATTTCAATCTCAAAAGTTTAAGAAGGCCTTGTTCTTAAAATTTTAAAACTAATATATCATCTTTAAAGTGATACATTCAACAATAAATATTGAAGGATTTACCAGGAGGATGATCTCATTAAAATACCCTTTAAAAACCAAATTTGTAAATCTAACTTTTTATCAATTTTTTATACCATTTTGATATCATTTGTAAACCAATTTTTTTATTAAAAGACCCTTTCTTTCCAAAGACATGTTAATGTATTATGTATAGAATGATAAAAGGGTTTTTTTTTGTTCAAAATATGTTATTCTTAGAAAAAAAATAATATGGTTAGATTTAGAAAATGTTGGGTTGAGGTTATATAACCAATTTTTCAAATAACTTTTAAACAATTTTTCAAATAATTAAAAAAAATCTTTTTTTTTTAAATAAAGTTGTAAATTTTATTTTATTTCTAAATTAGTTAAATAGATATTTTTAGCCAAATTTATTTTTTTTAATAAATATTTTTATAAAACAAATGCAAATTATACTCATGTAACTAAAATTTGATCTTAGGATTTTTTTTTTTTTAAATAAAATTAAATCTCTCTTTTATATGTGAATAAAGTTTAATCTTTTATATATGGATACAAATATTTTTTTTGTATCCATAATTAATTAATTATCATTATTTTTAAAAATTATTTAATAAATACCGTTTTTATACGGGTCTAAAAAGATACTACGATTCATTATCATACATTTCTGATAATTTAATTAATATTCGAATTTAGGCTTGATTTCTCATGTACATATATTTTCCAAACACCCACTCCTCCCTCATTCAAATAAATACCCCAAAGTGAAACCCCCGACCCAACCACATGCTAAGAAATAGAAGGTCACCCAAAAGTTACTTGGGTGAATTCCGGCATTTCGTCCCCTCGTTGGTAGTAATTATTTTGCTTACGTGTGTGTCCACGCGGTTTCCAACTTCCTCGGTGAATGTCTAAGAGTATTTAAATCTATTTTTTACTCCAAAAAATAATTTTTTGAAATTTATCTTAAGCTAAAACACAGTATTCGGCCGATTGATCGTTTAAAATTTTAGTTCTTATCACAAAATCATTGAATTTTATCATTTATTTTACAACGATAATTATATCGTATCTGCCGTTTTCGTATAATGTTTGTAATTTGAGCGATATTCGTATTAAAGCTGAATCCTCCTGAGGCAGAACTTGGGAGGTTGGTCGTTAACGTGGTGTCGGAGAACTGGTTTTGGTGGGGTCACGGGTTGAATCGTACTCGTACGATTTAATCACGTGTATTTTGAAGAGAGTCAGTAATGAACAATTTCTCGCGTCTGCTTGGGTGTGAGTTGGTATATCGCGGCGTGAGGGGAGGGTGTTGAGCATGCGTAATGTGAATCGCATAAGGCGAGGCTTTTAGGAGAGTTGGTCATTTAACAGTTTATGAAATATTTGTGTTTGCGAAATACTTTTATATAATTGTTTCGTGTTTGATTTGTGAAATGCGAAAATCTTATAAAACATTTATCGAATTGTCATGTTGAGGGCAGTAAATTTTAAATCTTTAATCAAAATTACTTGGTCAATAGTTCTGTAGCATTTATGAAATATGAGTAATATTATTCAGCAACCAATCGTTTTGCTTTGAAATATTATTTACCGTTCTTTGTAAACGTTTTGAATAAGCGTACATAATTTTTCTTTTCTTGCGTAGCAGAAGATGATGCAACAGCGTCAGCGAAGATACTTTCCGTAGCGTGTCACTCACGCGCCTGCGGATAAAGGTTCATGTTCAGCCTACAACCTCGCCAATGTTTTGATAAACAGTGTAACGAACCACCTCTTGTTTTTTTGGACTCCTACTTTACAGTAACTTTTCATTCATGAAAGACCCAGCCAAAATAATCACTACAATTTATATTTTAATACACTTTTAGAATTTCAACCTTTTTAGACAATCAGCAGCTCTATAGCTCTATATGAATTTCTGGACATGGACTTCATAACAATTTAGATTCTAATACAATTTCTAAATATTATTCATTAATCAAACAGTAGAAATATATATATATATATATATATATATATATATATATATATATATATATATATACATTTTAAATCTTTTATTTAATTGTAATAATCTATAACTATTTTTTAGTATTTCAATCTCCAAAGTTTAAAAAGCCTTTGTTCTTAAAAGTTTAAAACTAATATACCATCTTTTAAAGTGATAAATTCAACAATAATTATTATCAAATGATTTGTTTGGAAGGTGTATGATTAAAATACCTTTTAAAAACCAAATATGTAAATTTAACTTTCATAAAACTTTTATACCATTTTGATTTCATTTGTAAACCAAATTTTTTATTAAAAGACCCTTTTTTTCCAAAGACATGTAAATGTAAAGACTGATAAAGGTTTTTTTTTTTTCAAAATATGGTATTCTTAGAAGAAAAAAAAAAGAATATGGTTAGATTTATAAAATGTTGGGTTAAGGTTATATAACCAAATACTTACTTGTCTATATATTTACACGTAACAATTTTTATAAAATAAAATATTTTTACTTTGCATTCTCAAATCATCAAAGTTTGATTTTAATTAAATTGATGAGATGTGTTATTTTTAAGTGAGGGCCAGACATTGCCCTTGGTTGATTGAGATGGTAAAACTGATAATGTACACATTGGTTAATTTCCAAAATATAAAAATGCTTGGCAAATAGGTGGTCTCATTAGTTTGCTCTGTCAGTCTTGAATGCGTAAATACTTTTCCTATTTCAAATTTGGAAAACAAGTTGAGTTATTTTGTCAATGCCAGGCGACAACTAGTCCATTAATGAATGAGACTTTAAGTTAACAATATTTCAAGTTTCCCATCATGCATGTTTACTTCATAAACAACGTAACATACTTGTTTTTGGAAACATTTGTCAACTTTGCTTTTAAAAACTACGTACTCTCGAAGAGTCAAATAACGATTTTTGAAAACAAACCTAAACATGGTCATACATTCTTTTTTCTTTTCAGCATTTATGACATAGATACGTACGTACAAATCTGAAAGAAAAAAAAAAACAAGTATGATTATACATAGGAAATTTTGAGAGGAATAATCCCAACTTTTATCCCTTTTTTTTAATTTATACAAAATTAAAAAATTTAGAGGTCACTTAGATAATGATATATGACGAAATAAGAGAAAAATGTCACATATAATTATTTTAACTTTTTTAGCTAGTTATTAATACCTCGGGACCAATATAAGAAGGTACTTATAAACTTTAGATTATTCTCAGTTAATCGAAAGATGAGACTGTTTAAATAACGTAGATAATGTTTTACAAATAATTTTACATCTAATAATTTTGGAATATAATATTTGTTTGTATTCATGTTATATATTTAAAATATTTATTTCTAAAACAACATAAAATACTCTATTTATTTTTATTTTTATTCTATAGTTTTATTCATTTTAATATATTACGTTATATTGTTATAGTACATACTATGTTCTTACAAATATTCGATTTTTTATTCTCCTGTATGCCAATTTAATATTTTTACCATTTAAGCCTGGGCTTGGATTTTATTATTTATTCTTAACAAAAAAAAATGAGTATTCAATTATCAAACTTATTTTACTATTTTGTTTGTGGCATAAAACAAAAAACTATTTTAAAATACAGTTTGAACCAAAAATAAAAAATCAAAGTTCCAACCTCAGGATGCAAATTTGTTATTAAAAAAGATCCTAAATCAATAATATTTTAAGGGTCTAAGTCACGTGAAGACCAAATTTAATTCAAAAGTGAAATCACCTCAAGGTTTAGGCCATATTAAGATCCTAAATCAGCCAATCTATCTAAATCATACAAAGAGTCAACTCGAATGAAGGTATTGATCAAATCATAAGCCACATAGGAATGTTGTTTTAAAACTAAGTAAGGCCCAATTGTGAGCTTTAAGTCAAAAAGACAAGCCCCCATTGCACTTCGGCTCCACCCAACCCAAGTACTAGATAATAAAAGTCAGAATCTTGATCAGGTTGGCCCAATTCATTCATACCCCTCAATAAAAGTTATAATGAATTTTCGATTGTAATCAAGTGCAACCCTTTCCCCAAGACCTCTCAGTTCCCTTTTTAAGAAGGTTCTAAGCACTTATTGTAAATTCAAAGTTCAGAAATAAAATAAGATTAGATAGCGCATCCTTAATTTTCCATTTTTGTTTTGGTTGAAATAAAATAAAAAGGGCTATCAGCAACAATAATAAATAATAAAAATTTAATAAGCAAAAATGAATAATATGTCTTTTGAATCTCAATTGTTAATTAATTATATATATTCATTCAGTCCTATGAGCCTGACTCAAGTGGTGGGATGAGCAATACAAAAAAATTAACATTAGGGTGTTAAGTCAATAAACCAAAAATGCTTTAATTTTTGTTGTTTTAGATGTTTATTTTTTTGGGATATTATTATTATTTAGGGTATTAATTTAACTCATATGTTAATTTTGAATATATATTATTTTATTTTCTATTATACTCATATTATGTCTAAGGTGTAAATATATGTTTTAGAGTTTGTTTTATGAACTTTTATCACTTTTATCAATTTATCATAAAAATCAAAGCTTTTACTTTATTTTATTATCTGGATTGAGACGTGTTATTCGTAGATAAATTAAAGCTACATTGAGTCGGGTGGTATCGGAGCGGATTAATGAGTGATATTAATATTAATCTTTAGTGATGGCCAATGATTTTAATGACGATGATTGAGGATTATAGGCCGTTTGGAGATCAATTAACAAACACCAACAATCAATCCAAAATTTAACTCAACATTTGGAAACAATACAACCCCAATTGCAAATGTTATTGAGGATCAATGAAGAAGGACGTAGGAATGATGATGAGGAACAAGGCGGAGGAAGTGGCCTGTGGGCCGGTGTAATCGCGTTTACGATATACGAATCAAAGAAGGCCAAGCGCATGGTTGTTGACACTTGAATCAGGGAGAGCGCAAACTTTGGCCAGATTTGTGAATCAAATATGGTAAACTATAAAAGGAGGAGAGCGGTGGCAGTAAAACACGGAGAGCTGGCGAATACAATGAGGTGGAATCTAACACATTGATCTATTGATGTTTAGGGGTTTTGGTCGGATTTATTTGAGTAGATAGTTATTTGAACATACCAGTTGCCTCCGTGCAAAATGTTAAATTTGTTGGTTATGATTAAAGAGAGCGTCGGTATGGTGGGTCGATTGAGGAAGATGAAGATGGAGGGGCATGGTCAGGATTCAAACATGACTGGTGAAGCAATTATTTGAGATAGATTTTGCCTTCGGATGAACCAATCTTTCTTCTTATAGAGATGTCGCATAGTAGCGGCGGATGAATAAATATGGCGAGATTTTTTTATTGGCAGAGATGAATTAGTTACCAAAAAGTGAGAACCAACCCAAGGCTTTACAAGTGGAGGGAAAGAACTTTATAACTATTATTCATGACCCATCCTCACTTATGGACCAGTGTAAGGAGACACAAGCAGTCCATTTGATGGTTGTGAATGGAGAAGTAGAAAGTAAAGATTTAGTTGTGACTCAAACGCCAATGGAGGTGCAGACCTTGTTGAAGGAGTTTGATGATGTGATTCCTAAGGATTTCTGGGCGGAGTTCACCTCCTGTGAATGCCTCTGACACATATAGATCTAATTCGAGTGCATCTCTTCCTAATGCCGTTATAGGATGAGTTAAGAAGAACAAAATCTTAAGGAGAATGTAGAAGAGTTGTTAAAGGCGAGTTAGACTAGCATGAGCATGTGCAATACCAACTTTCAACTTACGGCAGATGGAAGTTAAATATGTGTGTTGTGATAGAAGCGTCAACCGAAATTATCATTAGATATAGATTTCTTATTTCAAGGTTAGATGATATGCTTGATCAGTTAAGTAGAGCAGTTGTGTTTAGCAATATTGACTTGAAGGGTGGTTATCAAATCGAGTGCGTCTAGGTGATGGGTGGAAGGTAGCGTGTTAGACGAGGATGCCATGTGACCTTGACAAAGAAAGTATGAATTGTACAGGATTGTTAAGAAGATCAACAACATGCTTATGTGATTGACTTACCAAGTTGGATGTGGATTTCAAAGATCTTCAATACTGCTGATCCTATCTTGTTTCAGCCACATACGAGTCTTGGATATCCAAAAGTAACTCGAGGACGAGTTCTTTGCAAGTGGAGGTGTCTAACGCAGGGTGTTAGATCAAATCAACCAAAATTCTTACTTTGGTTGTTTTGAGATATTATCTTTATTTTTTTTTGGATATTATTTTTATTGTATATTATTTTTTTAGGAGTCTTATTTCTTTCCTATTATTATTTTGAAATATTATTTTATTTTCTATTATACTCATATGTCTATGTAGCGCTGACTCGACACGGAGTCGGCAAAGGTGTAGTTTTTGTTTTATAATCCTTTAAGCGAACAATTCATCCTCAAATCATTACAAGCAATTTAACTTTTTCTATATTCTGTGAAGCGGATTACAAAATATACAAACTCCATATGTAAAGTGTTCAGCATTTACAAATATTTACATTTTACAAAAGAAAGAGCAAAAATACGTATCACATTGAATGATGGGTCTTCTAATTGGGTACCTAGTGATGTGTTGACTTTGATTTGATTCTGATCTGGGTTGATCCATATCAATAGTTTCTTGCATCCTTTGCCTTGGGATGAAACTAATTTAAATGCTAGACTAAGCAATTGGAATCATCTACTAATGGTAATTTACAACAAGGATCAATATCACTATAGATTTATGCATATACATGTTAAAATATAACATTACATATACTTATCAATTTCTCATGTCTGCTTTTCATAACATGTTTCATTTATTGTCATATTTCATATACTTTCTTAGTTACTTTACTTATTTATTCTTGTAACATATCTTATCATATCAAGCGGTGTTATGTTTATCGTATCATCATATATCTTAAACATCTCATTTGCGTATCTTTTGTCATTCTTTTCTACGTTTTAAATGCGTCATAAACCTTGAAATTGGATCTGGGCTTGTATGTACCGAGAATTACTGTCAGCATGCGAGATAGTGATCTCTATCAATACTTGAGCCCCGAATGGACGTATAATGATCAAGCGGAATCTATATTTATCGACCGAAGCGGGGCCTCGATATTTATAAAGCTGTATCTTGCGTGGCCGGTAGCCCACGATAGACATTTATCTATCCAACTACTGGTCGCCAAGTGAACAGTAGTTTTCTTATGTTTTCTTAACAATCTTTTAGGTATCAAAAAAATATATCTCATATACATGAATAACTGTCTCATTGCCTGAGATATTATAAATAATCTATATAAACATTTAAGCGTATTTTTATATAACAAGTGTGTATTCTCTTTAGCTTTCACCAACACATGTTATCATGATCATAATCCTTATGATCATTCTTCATATAAATCTGTTTATATAACCTTTATACACAATTTCGGTTTCCATAACCAATTACTGCCTAAATAGTTCGGTAGCTCCCGGGTATTTTGATATAATTTTGACCCTATAAGCGAGATTGTTAAGAAAGTGATCTTCTAAATCAATACCCCTATGTTTTAAGTTTCTTATGGACAACATGCTGTCATTTGGACACAATTTCGAAGATATGATCAAGCATTCGGAAATTTGCTCTGGACAGTTTCCAGGAACATAATCTAAAATTGTGTCCTATATTTGAAAATTTTCTGGGAATGTTAAAGACTATAGATTGACGTAATTTTTTCTTGAAAGTTGTTCTGCAGTATGCAGTTTGTACAAAAATTTGATCATCTTATTTAGGATCATTATAACTCAAGTTATGATTTAAGCAACCCAGGGTCTTTCTAGTTCGAGTTTGATATGGGAGGCAGTTGAGGTGAGTGTTGCCACTTTGAGAATTTTCTGATTGATGGATTAAATTTGGATACATTTATTTCAGGTCTTTGTTCTTGCACTAAGTCTAGTTTACCCCGAGAAATTTGAATCACTCGTTTGGATGAGTGGCTGACACATAGCCCTAAGTAAAACTATTCCGAAACCAGCGTATCGAATTGACTCGAAAACAAAGCCTCCATTTAACGAATTTTTTGGGTACACTGGGGTCCAAATTTGAATACACCTATTTCAAGAATATTTGTTATCATAGAAGTGTAGCTTACCCTAAAATTTGAATCACTCAATTTGGATGAGTGATGGCAAAGTTATGGCCAAAACAAAAAACATGAGTTTAAAAAAAAAAAGCGGATGACGTCTTCGCAAATCACGGCGTTTTTATCTAATTTTTATAGTAGGAACCGCATTGCGACATGTCACTCTCGAACAAGGTTCTACACAAAAGAATTATTGAAACCTGCAAACAAGTATCCACTATACATATCCATGCAAAAATCCATACCTTTGCCTTTCCTTGTTTCATGCTTCTTCTTCTTAAACTTTCTTTCTCCTATTCTCTTCTTCTCTTCTTTTCTTTTCTCCTTAATAGGTTGCCCGCATAAATGCCAATAATGAGATTTCTTTAAAGCCATGTTTGGCTTTATCTTAATATTGACTTAAATTGTGTTTTTAACAGTCATTTTAATTTCCTTTTATTTGTTTGAACATCTAATCTATATTAGGATATAATCTTTATTCAATTATGACCCTTTGGAGTGCCCAGATTGATAGGTAACATTTGCTATGCTCTTGTATTAATTCGAATTTTTGCTTATTTTATTTTAGCATTATTTTATTTCGAAAAATATAACTACTTTTATGTAAAACATTATTATATTATAGTATAATTTAGAGGTATTCTGATGCGGGATATAAATAGATGTTTTAGAGTTTGTTTTAGGGACTTTATCACTTTTATCAGTTTATGGAAAAATTCAGCTTTTGATTTATTTTATTCCTGAACAAATTGAATTACATAGATTGAAACTTGTTGTTCTTGTTGAGTCAATGTATTTGAGTGAGTGCTATATTTAACGTCGAGAACTAGGATCGAATCCTTGTGAGGATATAATACTACAACCTAATATGTAAAAGTAAATATAAATAGTATATATAGAATAATTTATAGAATTAAACAAATAATAATTAATAATTGCCAACTTATTTTGCTAAAAAAATTGCAAACTGCTTCAAATTTTAATATATAGCTTATATGTTATTCTAAAATATAGGTTGATTATAATTTTTTAAAATAAAGTTCTTCAAACAAAGCAAATATCATCTAGTAAAAGGTCAACATGTTGGTTTATATGTCACACCATGGAAATTTGGCTAGAAACAGATAGCTTAAGCTAACACATGAGCTATCTCATTTTGCTTGCCTCTAGCAAATCCTTTATTTAGCGAAATAGAACTACGCCTGTAAGAGAGTGTATAAACCTATAACTATTTTCTTTTTCTTAAACTCATGGCTACATATTTTGCATATGTTTCCACTCTAACATTTTGAAAGCCGGTTGCTTCACATGACAAAACGCCCATTAACCCTGCTACTTGCCATGCCATTTGCAAACAACCATCCATCGAGAGTTAGTAGGACAAAAGCGATCATGGCTATACATTGCACTTCATTCTCAATTCAGTTCTTCCTAACTCATTCAAAAATAAAGCATCAACATTACAAGTAACAAAGAACTGGGGCACACGCATCTTCTGACTCACGAAGCCAAAGCAATATCTTCTCTAACCTTACAATGGAACTTTGTCCAAATATACGAAGAGCTTGACATGATGAGCAGGACTCTAGCACTTGGACGAGCATCCCTCCGAACCACGTCATTTCGTGTTCTCCATATTGCCCATAACACCATAGCAAAACTTCCAAACTCTGATGCGTTTAACTTGGATAGTAAAAAGAACAAGAACTCTTGGAGACATTCAACTTCTAAACTAGTGGAGTAGATTAT
Organism: Tetrastigma voinierianum; assembly: GCA_016808115.1. NCBI lineage: Eukaryota > Viridiplantae > Streptophyta > Magnoliopsida > Vitales > Vitaceae > Tetrastigma > Tetrastigma voinierianum. The sequence goes on along the minus strand of JAEQBH010002845.1, from coordinate 521,302 downwards.
ACCATCTAGTTTGATCTCCTCCAACACAAGGTGGGCACAAGGAAAGGATAAATACATTAAATAGTTCTCATTGGCGGTGTACCTAGAACACAGTTACCTAGCACTTCTCGAAACCTACACTGTGTAGGAAGGCAATCACAACCAGCCCTCTAAAGTAGATGTTTTAATTTAAATAGGATAGCCAAATTCCACAATCGTTTCCAATCTCCTTGCAGTTTCAACTCTGCATAGTCAGTAAGTGATAAAGCCACCTTATAACCTGACTTTAGTTTCAAATAGAAAAACAAAATCCACCCTGTGAGTTCTATCCAACTCACGAAGCACTTCAGACAAGTCCACAGCGGTTCGACTTAAGATTGTCATGGCAGGTAAATGCGGGAACGAGTCATGTAGATAAAATGATGAGTGGGTGATGGGCTTAAAGTCATCTATTTTTTAGTCCACTTTTACTGTTTGATTTTCATCTAGAAACTGGTGATAATATCACAGTATGAAGAAACTCAAATTGTTGTCATGAAGGAAGAAAGAAAGAAAGTAGAAAAATCTGACAATAAGTGGAAAATTCTGTCAGATAGCGAGACGAGAAATGGCGCCGGAGTGTTGATCAGTTTTGGGGTTTTACCGCAGTCCAGTTCGAGTCGTGACACCAAGAAGGAGTAAAGGAATTTGATGCGTAAAGAATTTGATGCGTGTCACGACAAGAAGTACCAGACAAGAACAAGGGTAATCAGGAGCTAGAAGAACGACGCCGCGACAAAGATTCGAGGTCACAACGCTTGATGTCGTGGACTAAGATAAGAGGTCACAATTCACGTAAACACCTGCTTAAGTGAGGTTCGACCGACAGAAGCCGCCGAACTTAAGTTAAAGTCGCGACATGAGATCAAGTCACACACGGCACCTCAAAGCCGCTGAAGGGTGAAGTCATGAAGTGAGGTCGGCTATCACCGAGGTCGCTGAGCATCGGCAACCACCAAAGCCTCAGAGAACTAGTTGATGTCGCGACATGATCAAAGTCGCGACATCGAATGCACCGTGATCAATGATGCGTAGCCTTAAAGAGATGTCACATTAAGATATTGATGTCAACATGAGCGACCGCCGCTTGAAGCCTATGGTTCATTAAGATGATGTCGCGACAAGAGATCGGATGTCGCACATCCAAGACACCATGAAGACTGGGCAGATGACTTCCGAAATGATGGTCGCGACAAGATATCGACGTCGCGACATCAGGAGAGAACAATGGAAACCTGTCAAGACGTGAGAAGATGTCGCGACAAGATGGTGATGTCGCGACACCAAGAATGACTAAATCAAAGGCTACATAGAGTAAACTGAAGTCGCGACGTGGGATCGAGGTCGCGACATCGATAATGTCGCATAAGGAAACTGGTCACACTTGAACAAAGGATCAGCCCGACACTCAAAAATCCAATAACAGCCATATCAGCTTAGTACCAACCCAAAAACCCTATAAATAATGCTAATTATCCAAATTAACAAAAGAGTCACGCCATGCATTTAGAGGTCCGATACCGAAGCTCATTTTCTTTATTTTTCTTTCTTTCTTTTATTTTTCTATTTTTATTTCCGCTGCTTTAGAGCAGATACGCTCTCAGATTTTATTTTCGTCAGATTTCAACTGATGTTATCGCTTGTCGGGGTCGAACGTGCATTTCAATTTCTTTCAAATTACTACCTGAATGTTCGTCTGCATAAATTCTCGGAATTCGATTGTTTCGGGGCCTAACTGGCAGCTTATTCTTATGATCGAAGAATGTCAGATCGTAATTCAAGAATTCAGGAATCCACCATCAAGTGAACGTTATACGAATTTATCTTTCCTCGTGGTCAAGTTTCCTCAAATTTTGTTACTCCTGCTAACGAATTTACTTCCTGCTCGCTTATCATTCTGATCCGAACATCGCTCTTATACCCGCTAAGATTTCAAGGCTATCACCATTTCAAGGAGGTCCTGGAGGACACAGGAAGACATTCCTGAGAGTAATGTACATTTCTTTGAAGGTATACTAACCTCGCTTATTAGATCTGAGTTTTGTGCTCACTTAGATAAACTCTTCTCACTTGAAATCAAGAACGAGTTGAATGAGTTATCTATTTAAACAAGCAAAGAGTTCACCCCAATTCTGAGAAGGCAGGCCAATCCCGTGTTAGCCGTGGATCTAATCAAGGAAAGGTCGATCTATTCTAATTCGAGGGAAAGAATCCAAGTCAGATATCCCTCACAATCGATAACTCTGGAGCTAAGGTTTACAAATTCATAAAATGGGTATGAAGTATTGCAAAAGAAAAATACCCAGACAAGAAGTCCCTTTTTAAAGTAGTTATCTAATTCCTTGTATCTCGAGAGAACTGTGTCATAAATTAGATAATGAAATGTGGAGGTGGAGAGATCCACGCACCACAACGCCTGACAAATTTTTAAACTGAGATAATCAAGAAATTTTATTTAATTAACTACAGGAATTGATAGTTCATTATAACCGTTTTTATTGATGTGTCTGAGGATAACTATTCAGTGATCTACTTTTATTAGAAATTCATTATTCTTTATTTTTATCTTCCAATATTGGTTAGTTCGGGCTTATTTTTCTTTTTGTTCTTTTCAATTTTCCAAAGATCCTCGAATACTGACCCTATTATCATTTTTGTCAGCCCAAATAGTATGGAAATTGAGTAGTCGTGGTAGTTGATTTAAAATTCCCGAGATCTCCGATCGAGATCTGACTTAAATCCATTTTATTACTGGTTTAATTGCACTCGCTAATAGAAGACCAAACAAACTTTGAAAATGAATTACTCAAGAGATTGGTAGTGTATATGATAATGTCAACAAGTTTGACCGTTGTCGGATTAGACAATAGTCCTCACGATAAGTGTCATAAATTTGTATGTGTTCTTTTCGGGTCTCGTCAACGTTTTAATGGCGCCGTTGTCGGATTAGACAAATAGTCCGTCAGTATAAGGTCATAAATTTGTATGTTCAGGTCCGCTACAACGAACATGATAGAACCTCGACTGGTAATGATAGAACCTGATGAGAGAATCTTGATAAATTTGATCAAACGAACATGTCTTCTTTCTTCAGATTGAACTACATAATAAAAATATAAAACTAACAAAATTATTATTCGATAAAAATATAAAATAATCAAAATAAAATACGCTATAAAATAACACAAATTATTTCATACCTAAGGATCGACATCAAGATTTTGTCTCGTTTTGTTTTATCACAGTGCTGAGGAACTCTAATTTTTTTCTCGTAAAGAGTAAACCCTAATATTTTTGAACTATAGAACCCGACAGTTGGAAAAGAAAGGCTTTAACTCTTTTTTTAACAAAAATAAAAGAAGTCATCGCGATGTAGTAATCGACAATTGCCGAGTTTGCAAAAAGACATATCATTTAATGAAGGGGCCCATGCGAGACTTCCTTATTGTATTTAAAGTGGAGTCTTTTTTGAGAGCTTTATCAGATTTAACGCGAGTTTTTAGAGCGCTTAACAAATCAAATTTTTATTATATTTAATTAATTATAAATTATAAATATATATAATATTTTATTATTTCAAAAGGAGCCCACTTATAAAAGTAGTCTTAGGTACAGCTCCTACCCGCCTAGGGCAGGTTTGCCACGATCTTCGCTCTAAGTGCATCATCGTCTAAAAACTTGCATTCCACCCTACAAACCTATTTGCACTGAGAAACCTTACGAATCCAAGTTTCTAAGCTTTATTTTGAAAATGAGTGACAAATAGGCCGCCATTTGAAGCAGCGAGGAAGAGGAACACAGGAAGTTTGCATAGAAATGAAAGAAGCTAGAGAAGAAGATAGAGCCATGGAGAGAAGAGAGACTTCTTCTTAACAAGTAAGGTGATATAGTAGATGCATAGTGGGTATATATAACTGCAAAATATTGTTGCAATACTATTGTCATGTCTTGTGAGGTGGCAAATAATGACAAGACAAATCAATATTGCTTTTTTTGGTAAGCCTAGACACCCAACTCACTGTCGGACAGACCATAGCCATGACTGAGAGGCTACCCCATGCACTTATTATCTTCTCACCATTAACCGCATCCATTTCCACCACGATACTACCATTGCCACCCCCACTAGTACCATTGCAACTCTGATTCTAGGAAAATCCAACTCAGATCGGGAATATCACCAGGAAAGACTACAAGATTCCAGGCACGTAACGCTGATATGTTGGGCCAAGGCTTTTTTGGGAAAAACGGTTAAGATTCTCAACGGAGGATGATTCAATTTGGAAACATCAGACAAGATAAAGTATGACATATAAACATTAATGGCTAGTTCAATCTTTGATTTGGGAGGGGTTTATGGTGGGTCTCTTGAAAGTTATAGTTAAATAAACTCCTCAATTGAAGCAAGACTACAAAATGGTACTTGGGGATGGCAAGAGAATTAGATCGTGATGACAATCGTGTGTGTGTCAGGGGGAGTGGGGGATGAAGCCTTCCTAATCTTTATAGTTTTGCTAAAACTAAAGGGTAATGGTTGTAGATTGTGGTGGTTTCTGTGGATTCAAGTGCTCGGGACCCTAAGTTTGAGAGGATGTTCAATGACTGGGATCTAGAGGCAATACAAACTTTTTCGACTTATTAAACAAACATAAGCATGTCCATCCCGCCTAAGGATAAATTAGACTGGAAGGGCAATGCCTCTCGGGCATTTACAGTAAAAGACTATTTTATCTTACTAGAAGGTGCTCCCTCTAGTTCAATCCCTACCAATATCCTTCTGAATCCTCACACCCCTTAGAAATTTGTTCTTTTTTTGTTGCTTGAGAAGCTTGGTGGGAAAATGTTTTAACCACAACTCAGTTGAAGAAAAGAGGCTTTCACTTAGCAAGCAAGTGTTTATATGGTAGGAAGGAAGAAGAGTTAGAGCATATTCTGATCCAGTGTTCCTCAATTTAGGGATAGTGGACTGATCTTCTTTAAGCCTTTGAGGCAAGCTGGGTTTGTCCACTTATGGTCAAAGATTTCCTTCTCATTTAGTTGCACTTCTCGGTTAGGAAAAAAACTAAAGCTTCGTGGAGGGCAACCCTCTTCATCCTCTTTTGGGCCATTTGGAAAGAAAGAAATATAATTATTTTTGAAGACACTACTTTCTCAACCCTCATACTTAAGCTCACTATTATCCGCTCCCTTTTACTCAAGAAGGCTGCTTTCCAAAATGTAGATATTTCATTTGTCGGGCTTCTTGCATGTGCCCTATGGCTATGCCTGGGAGCTCTTTCGGGCTTCGTCGGTTTGTTGTCTCTTCTACCTTTCCCCATTCTTTGGCCTTTTTGGGCCTTTTTGTATACTCCCCATATATGTTTTTTAATGAAGGGTTCTCCTCTTTTACCTATAAAGGTTAGATATACAAAAACCATTTGATCAGTGAGCATCCCCATAAAAGATATCACCATGATAAATGGAGCAAGTATTGTTCTTAATAACAAAAGAGAATCCAACTATGTCCAAACAAGAAATAGAAATACCATTCCTACTCATACCGTAAACATAAAAAAAACAATTCGTCTAATTACAAAACTACTCTCAAGGCAAAGATAAATAATAAGTTCCTAGAGCAAAGTAGCAACTCTGCTCCATTTGCCTGCCGTAGGTCCACTCTCATTTTTAGCTAATGATCTACATCACAGACCTTACACATTCACACAAATGTGAGATCCACAATCAGTATCCAATACCCATGAAACAGAAGTAGATAAATTGACTAAGATGACATAAATACCAGAAGATGTAGTCTCACGACCCTTCTTCAGATCTTCCATATAGAGCTTGCAATTCTTTTCCAATGACCCCGCTCATGGCCAAAGTATTACTCCCTCCTTCAGCCTTTAGCCTTAAGATTAGGATTAGCTACACAGTGTTTCTTACACCCCTAATCTTTGTCTTTAGTTACCCATTTCCTTTGATGTCCCTTGAACCATTAGAACATTAGTAGTAATCTTAATGTTCTATTCAAAGGGTTTCATTCTATCTAGTGGTTAGATTAGAGCTAGAGGAATCACAAAATTTATAATACCAAACCAACCCCGAGTAGCCCACAACTACTATAGGTATAGTGGATTTAGGGTCTCCACTGGGATGAGTTTTCCTCTCTCGGTTTTGTAATCCTATGTTCTAATTACTTTAAATTAATTACTTTATTTAAAAAGAAATTAAAAGCAAAATTTAAAAAAATTAGTTTCTAGTCATTGAAGAGAGATGATTGTCGATTTCAGAGAAAATATATAAAGAATGTTCCTGAGCTTTGGATTCACCAACTGACCTAGCTATGGTGATTAAAAGGGGGGCTCATATAAACTCACCATCCCAAGAAACCAGCCTATAATTTACCCCTTGAACTCTACCTAAGTTCCTATTGCATGATATAAATTAAGCATAAATTCTAGGTAAATGGTTAATCAATTCTTACTGAATTTAGAGGGGCTGATAGGTTCTCAACTCAACCCTTTGGTGGTTTTTGAACAAGAAACAATCCATTACGCATGCTAAGTCAAAGGTGCTCTACCTAAGCACCTAACATACCATTCAAACTTGCTAAGTATCAAGAAGACTAGTTGAAGAGATGAGGGACTTCTATACGGATAGTTGGGGAAACCAAGACTGCTACCACTTTCAAGCCTCTAAAACGGTAAAAAAAGCTTTACCTTTGGTTTGAAGCATGTTCCTTGATCACCTCATGGGATGGATCGATCCCACCTCACCCCGAGAAGAAGACTGTGAGTATTGTGCACTAGCAAAAAAATGAAAGAATTGACCGGAAAGCTTCAATTATTGAAAAAGGAGAATAGTTCTCCAAAATTACAAGAACTAAAATTGCATTCTGTCTCATATTGTTTCATCCCTCAATCTCTATTTATAATACATCTGAGGTTACTCAGCAGCCCAAGTATGATTACTTTCTACATAAACTCAAACTCCAAACTTGAGACTCAAAACTTTCTATTTTTTTTTTCTTTTGCCAATCTCGCATTATACTAGTGAGGGAGCGAATTTCAGACCGCTACTGTATAGTTGAGCAACTTAAATGGGGAAGGTGAAAATTTTTCGTGACTACTTAGGATGCGGAAGGCAACGCATAAATGCGATCTGAAATGTTTCAGAACATGTTCAAATCCTCCATCTTCTTGTGCGATCATTCCTTCAAGGTCCCAACTCGACTAAATTGCTTCCATAGGCTTCCAAACTCGCACAAAAGATATTGAGACGTCCTCATTGTTTGACCTCATGATTCCAAAGAGTCATAAAAGTGCCTAAAAATGCCTATATGCATACTTGTACTCGATAAAACCATTAGTAGAGGGCTTCGGGGCTAACAACGCATAAAATCAATAAAGTGTGAGTTTCTACCACAAAAAGAGTTTTATTTAGTGAAAATTAAGTGCTTAAAATGCACTTTTTGAGTGGTTATTATTTCCTTTCCAATGAATTGGCTCTTGGCAGAAAAAGCATTGCCCCTCCTTTGGTTCCTTAGCCTTAGACGACTTAGCCTTAATATTGAGATTGCTTGTTATCCTTATAACCTATTATGAGCTTCATGGGATGCTTAAAACTACTGAACGTAACATTAAGACTACTAGATAGACCAACTCTTGGAGGGATTGGAACCATCATATGCAACAGGTAGAGATTGGAAAATGATATCAATGACCAACTCTCAACTAATCGATAGACCGAGTTTCTCAAGATGATCTAGATAGCCCTTCATTTTTAGGACATAATGGCTGACTAAGCTACTTGCAACCATCTTCCAGGAAAGTAATGCCTTAATGGTGGAAAACCTCTCAATGCGGGCATGCTCATGGAAAATTTACCTGGGATTGCCCACCATGGTAAATGACTCCATATCAATCACTTACTTATGAAGTTCAAATTCCATTGTGGCATGCATAAGACATGTAACATCAACTAAGTCATTTTTATGCTTACTATAAGCATCCCTTTGAGTCGTGTTGCAAGTTCCTCAAGGATAGGTTCATCCAGGACATACAACTTCTTCTCTTACATAAGAATTCTAAGTTTCAGATGCCTAGAAGTCGGGTCCCATTAAGTTTATCCTTCTCAAGGACCGATCGTAGTGATAAAGTAGGTGTATTGTTTGTTGCCATTATTTACACATCATACATATTTTTAGAATTTCAATAATTAAATCAATGAGGCATAAATTACTCCTACTAAATATTATCAAATAAATAAGCCTTTAGTATTAATTGAATAATCTCAACACTTGAGGCTTTAGTGAGCCAAGACCCATATTTCACCAAACTCTGAGTAAGCTTTGCCTTATCACCCAAAATTTGGTTATTTAAATAGGTAACACTTTTACCAATTGCATCTCATGCAACTATTGGATTCTCATGGGATTTGACATCACATGCCATAACTATGTGCCCTAGGTCCAAAACTGTTTTGATAACCTTGTTAAGTCCACTAAATTCATGCACATGGATTGCACCATTATCCACATCATGTCTTACTAAGATGGTCTACATACCCTACTTTGACAAAACCTATGCAAACAATCGAAGTCTTGACATGTATAGAATTATGGTAGGCATTTATTGACTTAATTTCAAATGAGGGATTTTAATTTATATTTTTATTATTGCATTTAAACATATAACATCATATGAATAAATATAACTCATCCATCATACCATACATACATGCATTAGAGAGTATATATATATATATATATATATATATATATATATATATATAGCAATGGAATAAAGTAAACTTGTTATAGTATGGCCCAAAACTAGATTGATATCCATAAGCTAATATGATAATCAAAGGTCAATTCCTAGGTAAAATCTCCATCTCCATGAATTTGCCAAATAGTCTCCTCCATTGAATCCGAGTTTGAGAAGATCATATCCTCTACCATCTCTTGTGATTTATCTCTATCACAATCTTCTTTGCAACCTGTATTTATGCTATACAACTTTTAAATAAATTGCAAGAAATAAAAAAGACATGTAGGCCGTATTTAAATTACATATCTCAAAATAAAATAACTAAATAAATACATAAATTATAACATCCACATCAGTCCAAAGGGTCATGCTATGCATACACCATGCATTTTTCACAAAAATATAAAATAATCATAGTATTTTATATATTCAAAATGTAGTTCATTAAACCCTAAATCCATTACTAATATAATAATAATAATAATTAGAGTACGTGTATACACAAATAATAAAATATCCTTATATTCAGTTGCATAAACCCTAAAACAAACCATTGTTATTACTAAAATCAACAATGCAAAACTTTCTCGAGGTCAAGGAGCATTGGTTCAAGGGGCAGTGCCTCTTGTGGGGCCCAAAGAGGCAATGCCCCTGGTGGGGTCAAGGGGCAACTTGACCCATTGGGATAAAGTGAGGCAATGTGCTTGCGTATGTACCCAACTACTCGATGATCAAGATTTAAAACATGACGATGCATAGTTATCCGATATGCCTTTGAATGCATTCATTTTCTCCATTTCCCGAGAGCTTATCTCATTGAAAACCTGTAGAAACAAGCCATATATGATCCTTTCCATAAGTTAGATGTCCTCAACAGGGTTACAAACCTAGATATCTTGAGTTAAGAGCAGCTCCAACCGAAACATAAAACGAGTCATCAAATTAACTATCAATTTGATGTCTCAATATACTTTTTAAAATCCCAATGCAAACATCAATTTAATGACTCAAGCTTCCGGATGCAAATATAACTTTGAAGGAGAAAGAAAACCACATACATCAATTTTGTGACGGGTCACCAACGGCTCTTTTTAACGGTCATTTTTTCTTTAACGGCTAACTTAAATGGGCTAATTTGAGGAAGTTTAAAATTTGATGACTCTTTTGATTACTTGGGTTGGAATGCATCATTTTATTGAAGCATGAAATGGGACATCAAAATACAAATAGAGCATAAAATGAGAAATTTGATACTTCATTTTGATGTTTTCCATTGGAGTCGCTCTAAGAAAATTAGAAAGGACACCTCAGAAGAGTTCAAGGACTCAAATTAGAAAATAAATTAACAAAGTTCAAAAAAAGAGGACTTCCAAAGAAGTGCCAGGCAGACGACAAACGAGTTGAAAATAAGTGAATTCAGGATCAGATCAGAATCAGGGCCATTGAGCTGAAATAGTGCTTTCCCTTTTACTTGAAGATACCATATTACCATAAACTGATAAAGGGACTGGCATACGATATTCCTCCACATGACATTCCTGATAAAATTTCCTGTTCTTCCAACTGGTGATCTCTTCATTAATTCATCAGTAGGTGGCTCAGTAGGTAATGCAAGCGCACCCAGTGTATCCATGATCATGTTGACCCACAGAAGCTGAACAGCCGTGAGGGGAGCATTTCCTGAAGCAAAGTTTAAAAAAAAAAAGGGATAGCGAGAAAAAGAAAAAGAGTAAATAAATAAAAGAAGCATACTTGACAAAACAAGGAAATTACTTTGAAAAGGAAGAAGCATGATGGGGTCTTCTTACCGATCAAACAAGCTGAAGAAAAGTTGACTATTAAGGCGACCACGTTGACCGTGAGTTGGAATTGTACAAATTTTTTAATATTTTTGTAGACTGAACGTCCCCTGATTATTACATCAGTACTCTCTTCAGCCTCCTGAAGTTCATGAACAGGATTAATTAGATTTGGGCTCTGTTCTCATCACAATGGAGGAAGTGCAAACAATGAGAAAGCAGTGACTTAGTTATACCTAAGCTAAACACATCTCTAATTGATGCCAAAGCCAAAATAATTAGAATGAATCCCTGATATTTTTCAACGAAGATAACCAGTGACATAAGTCTTTATCAACTATCTCATGGCAGGGCACGTGTTGCTTATTTTTTCAAATTAGCAGTAAAGTCAATGCTGTTGTACTAGGAAAGGTATAACACACTTACCTCAGTTCCAGCAATGTCCATACCAAGCAAATCTGGACCCTCGATGGCTTTATCGTCATCATCAGTAAGAATTTCAGATTCCCTAGCAATAGCCTTGGCAGTATTTATGTTGTCACCTGTAACCATCCTTACAGCAATGCCAGTTGAGCCAGAAATTGCAAGAGACTCCTTGACACCTGGGCGAACGAGATCTTTGAAACCCACAATACCTATACAAGTATATCCAGAGAGAGGAATAGGATCATTGGGGGCAAACCCATTCTCCAGTTCCATATAGGCAAGGCAGAGAGTTCGAAGTGCTTCACTAGCAAATTGATTGATTGTAGCATTGAGATGGTCATTAGTTGCGTCATCAAGGGGAACAACCTCACCATTAGAATTGATCACCTTATCACAGGCAGCCAAAATAATTTCTGAAGCACCTTTAGTATAGGCTCGGAGACCTCCTTCTGGAAGTTCTAGAACTACATCCATTCGCTTCTTTGTTGAATTGAACGGCTCAACCTTAATTAGTTTGGATGCTTGTCGCTCCCCTTGATCAAGGAACAATCCAAACTCCAGCAAAGCAGGTTCTGTGGGCGATCTCAGTATCTCAACCTTCCCTTCTTTGTTAACCACAACTTCTCCACCAGAGTAATTAAATATTGATTGTAGCAGAAGTTTCACAGCAGAATCTGGGATTCCAGAGGAGAAACTAGAAGCAGTGTTCTGTCTGTCCACATCTTTCACATTCATACAAATGCATGCTTTCACAACAGTCATGCGGTTAGTAGTTAGAGTCCCAGTCTTGTCACTGCAGATACTTGTTGCAGAACCAATTGTCTCACAAGTTGCCAGATGTCGGACAAGTGCCTTGTCATTCTTCATCGCGACAACAACAATTGTAGCAGCAACGGCAAAGAATTCCAACATTTCCAAGGCGTCATCTTCTGACCAACTCCAATGGGTCCCTTCTAGCAGTTTACGGGTAAACAATCCTTGAACCAGAACGGCAAAAGTCACTACAGCAAAGGCAAGGCCTGTCTTCCCAATAAAAGTTGCCACTCCATTCAATTTAAGTTGCAATGGGGTCTCGTCATCTCCCCCTTTACTAAGAGTGGCCATCAATTTGCCCCATTTAGTTCTCATTCCAACAGTAGTAATCATCATCTTGCATGATCCACCTTGAACTTTAGTTCCAGAAAGCAGAAAAGGATTTTCCGCATTTACCATTACTGGTTCACTCTTTCTACTTAAACTTGATTCATCAATTGACACAGAAATTCCTGAAAGAAGAAGTCCATCAGCAGGGACCTGGTCTCCAATAGAAAGATGGACGATATCACCAGGAAGCAAATCATATATTGGCATTTTCTGCCTATATCCATTCCTTATGACCTGAATAGAGGTCTCCTTCTTCTCTTTGTCCAAATCCCTAAACTGTAAAGCTTGTCGATAATCAATTGTTGCTGTGACAAACACACCCAACAGGATACTAGCAACAATCCCAAGGCCATCATGGGCCCCTTCCGGCCACCCTTCCATTACAATGCCAACTATCAGAGACACAAATGCACACACAGCAAGGATCATGAGTGTCATGTCCTGAAGGGCTTCCAAAACAAATACCAAGAAGCTCCTAACTTGAGCTTCATCAAATTTATTTGTCCCAAAAATCCCTTGCCTGCGATTTAGCAATTTATTGTCAGAAGAAAGCCCATTGGTCGTACATGTGTGTAGCTTTCGTGCAATACCATCCACCCCACCATGAAATTTAAGCTTGTTAACATCGTGGCCTTCGACAATGGATTCCAATTCTTCAGCACAAATCTCAAAACCTGCAGCTTTGACTTCCTCATAAACATGTATACCATTGTCATTGGCAGATACACCTGCAAATATTCCACGAGGAATAAATTTGGAGAACCTCTTAACATAATCAATATTAAATACAGTTTTTTTTTTATGAAACAAGATTATCAAAAAATAATAATAATAACAATAATAAAAATAAAAAAATTCCCTTTTTTTATGAAACAAGATTATCGAACAAAAAACTTACAAACACAATTAGAAAGAGAACCACAATAATCATGAAAGCTATTATTTGTAACATCGGAAATTTAACCATTAAACACCTAAAAACGTTTTTCTCTTCTTGTGAGAGTTCCGTTCCCTCTCCACCTATGAGAGTTTTAGGGTTTCCCTCTCCTAGTTGAGAGTTAAAGGTGCTTTCTTTCGAAGACTGCAAGTTGTTTCTTCTGGTGTTTCTCCAAACAATCCTTGGTAAGCAATGGAGAATCAGCTTGCCCAGCTATCATTGACCGGTGAAGAGGAGGAGTAAGCCATACGGGGCATCGATCGGTTCCTAAGGAGCTAGAGTTGTGCCTTGTGGGCAGATTCCTGACAGAGGAATATAAACTTTCTTGCTATGAAACATTGCATGGCGGGTGTGAGGAGACCCGGAATGGGAGTTGCAATGAAAAAGATCAAGCCTCATTTATGCCTCTTCAAGTTCTACCATATTGTGGATTTGCGTAGGGTTATTGATACAGGACCATGGTCGTTCAATGGACACATGCTCATTCTCTACCACCTCCAACCAGGGGAAGACCCGATCCAAGTCCCGTTAATGTATGTGCCTTTTTGGGTCTAGGTGTATGATCTTCCTGAGGGATTCATGTCACAGGTGTGGGGGAACAATTAGGCAACTACGTTGGAAAGTTTATGGAGTATGATGACAACAACTATCTGGGTCTATGGAGCAATTATATGAGGATCAGAGTACTGGTTGACGTAAGGGTCTCATTGAAGAGGCAGGAGAAAATACGGATGGAGAATGGGGCTTGGGCAATCATAGAATTTAAATATGAGAAGCTGGAAACTCTTTGCTTCATTTGAGGGCACTTAGGGCACTCCGACAATTACTGCAACACCCTATTCCAATCACATTCTGGTGACTTGGAGGGAGGGTGGGGACCATGGCTAAGAGCGCCGACACAACGTGCCAGTGGGTTTGAGGGAGAACGCTGACTAAGAGAGAAAGGAGAGAACAAAGATGGATTCTGGTACGAGTACAGATAAGATGGAAGAGGAAAGCAAGCGCATCTTCCTGGGGGAGAAGTTTATCAACAGGAGATAAGGCTACCGAATAAGGGAGTCTTTTCCACCACACAACTCCAATCCCCACTCTTACCTTGCTAGGGACTTTGTCAAGTCAAACAGTTGTGCCCTATCAAAACACATTGATAGGCCTAGAGCAACAGATGGGCTTTGGTGGAGGGGAGAATAATCTAGGGCTGGAAGAGGGGGACTAATACTGCATATGGATGGACATAAACAGAAAGTCACCAAACTGCAGGGTAACAACCTAGACTTAGACAACGTTATGACTGATACCTTGAATTCTATTTCCCCAACCGGGATTCAGAACGAGGTGGCACCAACCTTTTCATCAGCGAGCCCTGCTATGCAGGCTCCCCCACAGCCATGATCATTATTAGTTGGAACTGTCGGGGTCTCGGGAATCCTCGGTCAGTTCGAGAACTAGGTGACCTCATTCATTCTCACCATCCTGATATTATCTTTCTTTGTGAAACTTTGATTCATGCAGATAAAATAGAAGAGGTTAGACGTCCTGTCCTTTCCATTTCGAAGCTTGTTTTTGTGTTGATTGCATGGGAAGGGGAGGAAGTTTAGCTCTATTGTGGAAGCAAGCCACCCTCTATTCTCTAATCCAGTTCTCGAATAACTTCATTGCAGTGGAAGTCAAGGCCCCCAACAATCCCCCTTAGAGACTAACAGGATATTATGGCTTCCCGGAGCGTGGTAGAAGGAAAGATGCTTGGGACATGATCAAGAGTCTTGGTTCTAGATCCTCGAAAGATGCTTGGGACATGATCAAGAGTCTTGGTTCTAGATCCTCCTTGTCGTGGTGCTTAATTGGGGACTTCAACGAAATCTTGAATGTGGAGGACAAAAAAGGAAGGGTAGAACATCCAACATGGCTCTTGAGAGGTTTCCGCTCAACTCTTACAAATTGTTCCCTTTGTGACTTACATCTAGAAGGATACCCTTATACTTGGTCTCGAGGTCGAGGAACTTGATTGGGCTACTGTCTCAACGACCTGGCTAGATGTCTTCCCAAAAGCAAAGCTTCAGAACTTAATTTCAGCAACTTCAGACCACTCCCCCATTGAAAATAACACATGTGGGCCCACTTTTGCCCCCGGTAGTCGACATCAATTCCACTTCGAAAATAAATGGCTCTGGAAACCTGATATTGATAGAGTGGTTTCGGAATGTTGGAGCCTCTCTCAAGAAGTTCCTCTCATGGACAAACTTTTATGACTTATTATGAGTCCCACATCGCTAAGTTACGGCTTGGCTTTGTGGGTTTATAACCCCTTGGGTTCCTTCCCCTTGATAGCTAGCTTTTAAGGGTGAGTTCTACACAAGTGGTTGTAACATTGGTATCAAAGTGGTTCATTCCTTGGGATAGCCCTCGTCTCGGAGCTGTGGGAGGACTGCTACTCGTGGGGTCCACGAAGTAACCAACCGCCGTGAACGTCGGTTTTGAAAGAATGATGGATTGTTATGACTCATTCTGAGTCTCACATCGCTAAGTTACAGCTTGGCCTTGTGGGTTTATAACCTCTTGAGCTCCCTCCCCTTGACAGCTAGCTTTTAAGAGTGAGTTCTACCCAAGTGGTTGTAACACAAACTCCATCTTTGTGCCAGATCATTGCAAGACTGGGGAAGAGGCTTGGCTTGATAGTTTAAGGTCTGGATCCAAAATTGTAAGCAGTAGATGCATCGACTGCAAGCTTCTAGTGATCCTATGCAGAATATAACATGGCCCGATCCCAACTCAATGCGCTCCCTAGCTTCTAGTGATCCTATGTAGCGGGGTTGGGGAATTTAGGAATCAGCACGATCGACCTTTTGGAAGCAACGGGCTTAGTGCCATTGGCTCGAAGGAGGCAACTCCAACTCGTTATTTCCATGCAATGGCATCAATAAGGAGACGCACCAACAACATCGAAAGAATCCAAGACAGCCCAAGTGTGTGGAGATCCTCCAAATATGAAATAAATTCAGTGGCAGTAGAGTATTCTTCAATTGTTTTCAAGGCAGACCTTATTGAAATTGAGTCACATCTCCATTTTATCTAGTCTACAATTTCCAATAAGGATAATGTCAAGCTGAAAGCTCCTTTCTCCATAGAAGAATTCAGGAAAGCTATACTCCAGATGCACCCAGATAAGTCCCCCAAGGCCAAATGGTTTTAACCCGGCCTTCTATCAAAAGTTCTGGCCTCTTGTGGGCAATGACCTCTTTCTCCACTGGTCCATATGGTTGAGGGACCTGCAGTTCCCTTTGAAGTTAACAAAACAAATATTTTGTTGATTCCTAAATTCCCCAACCCCGCCACAATGAAGGACCTATGCCTAATCGCTTTGTGTAATGTTGTTTACAAGATCATGGCCATTGTATTAGCCAATAGGCTCAAGGTACTCCTCCCCCTCATTATCTCCGAAGCCTAGTCAGCATTTGTTCCAGGCCAATCAATCTTTGAAAATGTTCTGGCTACATTTGAAGTGATCCATGATATGAAACGGTGAACGACAGGGAAGCAAGGAAATGTAGCTCTAAAAATTGATATCAGTAAGGCCTATGACCGGATTAGTTGGAAGTACCAAGAAGCTATTATGAGAAAAATGGGTTTTGACGCTTGCTTTGTAGATATGATCATGTTATATATCACCACGTTCTAGTACCACATTACAATGAATAGTAACCTTGTGGGTCCTATACTCCGGGGACGTAGCCTCTGACAAGGTGATCCACTGTCGCCTTACTTGTTCATTATTTGTGTGGAGGGTTTGTCTGCATTATACAAGTGTATGCAAGGGGAGAGCTGCATGGTTACCGCATCAGTAGAGGTGCACCTAGTCTTTCCCACCTTTTATTTGCTGATGACAACTTCTTTTTTAATGCTTATAAAGTAGGAATGCTAAGATCCTCTCCTAACCTCCTTTTTGTAGTCCCTTTAATATGGTTAGAAATTTGAATGGTAGACTAATGAACGTGAAACTCATCTATTTTTAAGTCAATTTTTCATGAATATTTGAGGTTTAAAAGTTCAATTTAATATGAAATTATGAAATCTTCACCCAGATTTGTGTTTTGCAAGAATTTAGAGAAAAGAAGCAAAAAACTATCAAGAAAATAAGCAAAAATAGCTAAGGCAAAAAAATGGAGAATGTCGCGACATTTCTGAATTATGTCGCGACAAAAGTTCAAGATAGCCAAGAAAAGTTTGTCGCAATAATCAAATCTTTGTCGCAACAAAGAGCATGAAGATTGCCCAAAAGCACAGTTGCAAAATGTCGCAACAATTCACAGCTATGTTGCAACATAAATTGTGAAGAAGGTAGAGAGGGTTTGTCGTGACATTCTAAAGCCAAGGTCGCAATTCCGCCATGCGTAAGAGCTTGCAAGAATGTCGCGACTTTTCGAAACTTTATCGCGACAAAGGACAAGGCAAACGGCAACAGAACATTGTCACAACATCTAAAATGATATCGCGACAAAGAATGCAAGGAAGGACTGGAAGTATGTCGTGATAGTTACACCTTTCGTCAAAAGGGATAAAAAGTCATGAGTTCAAGATAAGTAATGAGAAATTTGTCAATGGCTAAAGATTTTGATGTCGCTGAGCAACGTGCTCTAGAGAGTAAATGTCTATAGTAATGAGGAATGTCGCGACATTTCAAAACTTTGTCACGACAACACTTCTAGAGATCAACAGTGCAAGGCAAGGAAATAATGCCACGACTTAGAAAACCTTGTCGTGACAATTATGAGAAGGAGTCAACTAGACCTTGTCGTGACATTTCCAAAGTATGTCGCGACACAATTTGAGGAGAGGCAAAAACATCGTCGCGATATTTCTTTCATTGTCGCGACAATATGGAGAAGAGACTTGAGGCATATACTGAAACTTTGTCGCAACATTTGAAAAGTTTGTCATGACAATCACTCAAAAAGAATGCTAGTCAGTATTGTTGCAACAAACTCATAACAAAGAATAGAAACATAAAAATTGCATGGATGTCGCGACATTTCGCAACTTTGTCGCGACAATGAAGTATCAAAGGCCAAAAGCTGCATAGACAAAGCCAATGTCGCGACAAGGCCACGACAAAGCCTAAAGACACAAATAAGCGGCAATGTCGCAACATAGACTAACTTTGTCGCGATAAAGACATCAACTGGGTCAAAATTGAAATCCACAATTTCAGCCTAGAATTCCGCCCAAAGATTTTTAAACTATAAATTAAGCGCCTTTAAAGGATGGTGCACAAAATAAGCTTCAAATTAGCCTCGATCCTTCCGTGAGAATCCCTTGAACTGGGAGGGATCAAGTCTCCTTGCATATATTTTATTTGTTTTTATTTTCTTTTCTTTTCTTGGATTTATTTTTTCTTATTCGTTAGATCAGAGTAGTGATTCGAGCTGCATTTAGAGCTAAAAAACAATTGTAAGTATCCAATTTCATTATGTCAAACTCGAGTGAATCTGAAAATTTTCTCGAAACCATTTTCTTCAATTTCGATTACATTTTCACTTAATTTGTTTGATCAACTACCATATCAGAATCGTGATCCATTTATGAAAGGCTAAGCTCTCTCTAGGAAGGGATTGATGTTTGGTTATCAAATTTTTGTAGTATTTAAATGAGTGTTGTAGTTCTAATTTTGGATTGATTTAATTGGTGCTCTTCTTGTAGTGTGAACTGATATCAATAGAATATACCCAAAATAGAGCTACTTTGTGTTCTGATTTCCAAGACGCCCTCTGAGTGACACAAAGACGGTAGTCCGGAGAAAGATAGTAGCAGCACTGCAGATGTCGATTGATATTTTCAGAACTAATGAACTTTAAATATCACTCAGATAAATCACTAATGTTTGTTCTAACCTCTGACTTCAAGGTTCCCTTCTGGATGACAACAGAAGTGTGTTCCCGAAGTATAAGGACATTCTACTGAATTATCAGTTTAATGTTTAAAGGTCTCATCTCAATTTGGCAGAATAAGCTTGATCTCATGTTAACAAAAATCTAATCAAGGAGATAGACTATTCTAAAGAATTGCAGACTGAGGTGCCAATGAAATTGAAGGAGGCTTTATGTTACTCCCTGTTTAAGGCAAAGCCAGCCTCAATTCTAAGTTATAAGACTCAAGTGGCACCGGGGTTTAGGAAAAACAGCTAGATCTTAGAGAGGATCAAATCCTAAAAGTAGTCATTTAGCCTCATTGATCTGGTTTAGGAATATGGTGTTCTAAATGGTAAAAGTGTAGTGTCAGGAAGTATTCTAAGGCTATACTACTTTGTTCTTGGACAAGTCCAGAATTCAAACTCATGGTTGGATTATTTCAAAACTTGATGCAAGGACTGATAGTCATAACACTGATCCTAGTCCCAGTGTTATTGTAACTCAATGAACTCTCAAATCTTCTTATTTTTATTTTCCTTTTTCATTACAGAATATCATACTAGAAATTCTTTTATTCAATTTGTGTTAGTTAGTTGAATCTATTCTAGAAATTAGTGGTTCAAATAGTGAATTTCTTGAGTAGCGGGGTAGTTGATCTTTAAATTTCTCATCAATCCCTGTGGGGATGATATCTGGACTTATAATCCACTTTATTACTTGTATGACCTGCGCACTTATAGTGATTCAGACCAAAATGAGTTTTAATTACATAACATTATATACAACAGTAGAAAACAATATTTACATCATATTGAGTAGTCTAACAAGTGTTTTGGCATGACTACTGGGGATTGAATATAATTCTTGGTGGCAGTGCAGAAATTAGGTTAGTCTAGGATAATATTTGGTCTATGTAACAAAATCGCAAACAAGTTTTCGCTTGTTGGGTTTCTAGAGATTGAAGTGGAGTTTTTGGACATTTTCTTTAACTTTATCAAAATTTTCAAAACAATTTTATTAAGGCAAGAGTCATTCCTCAACAGTACTTAACTTTTTAAGAGCTAATCATAATATATTTCAGTTATCTATTGATCTTAATTTCATTTTAGTATACTATAAATTCTGTGTGATTTCATATGCAATGTAAGAACAGAACCGATTTATCGCCACTCAGATATCGAGCCAGAAAGGACATTGAGAAATCCGAAGAAATAAAAAGAGCGCCAGGCGTTGATGGCGCAGCAGAGATAAGGAAATCGAACACACCCGCCGTAACCGATGCATCTTAGCGTAGACAGAGGACAATGGAGGACTTCTGGAGGCCAGTGATCAGGGATGAGTACTCTACAGTCAGGCAACCAACCATAGAAGCAAACAACTTTAAGCTAAAGCATGCACTCATCACTATGGTGCAGTAGAATTAGTTTACTAGACACCCCAAGTGAGGATCCAAATGAACAGTTAGGGAGGTTCTTGAGGATGGCAAACACTGTCAAGCTGAATGGAGTCCACCCAGATGTGATCAAATTGCAGTTGTTCCCATTTTCACTAAGAGACAAGCTAGTTGGTTTGAGTCTCTGCCATATGGATCAATAAGCAATTGGGAGGAGCTGGTGGAGGCTTATTTGAGCAGATTCTTCCCTCCTGCTCTCACTTCAAAGAGTAGAGGAGAAATTATTGCATTCAAGCAAAAGGAGGATGAGTATCTGTACAATGCCTGGGAGAGATTCACAAACAACTCGCTGTAAGACGTCCACCGACGATAAAAATGACTCGGGATGGATATCTCTCCTACCATGCCATGAACTACACACATCAAAAGGGACAATTGATGCAGCTTCTGGAGGTGCATTTAGAAGGAAGAGTGCTGAGGAGGCTACTCAATTGATAGAGGAGTTAGCCAAGAGCAATTATAGGGCTCCATCTGAAGCTTCAGGAAGCAACAGCAAACTGAGAGGAGGAGGAGTGATTGAGCTGAACAAGATGTTAGCCATAGAAGCAAAGCTAGATGCATTGATGAACAGGTTGAGTCATCGGGAAAGAAGAAGCCATTCAGCAAATGAAGTAAGAACTGTGGAAGGAGTTGAGCAGAAATGTACTGATGAGGGACTTCCTCATGAGGGTCCCTATTAGGTGGAAGAAGTTCAGTATTTGAATGGAAACAGGAACTATAACTTCAAGCCAAACAACAACCTTCCAACCCACTATACCCTAGCCTTGAGAAACCACGAGAACTTTTCCTATGGAGGTGGAATGCAGCAGGGTTCAAGACCTGTGCAGGATTTTCAGCAAAATTATGCTCCGCCAGGTTTCCATGGACAGCAACAAGGCAGTCAAAGGGCAGAAAATCAAGGACAAAGGAGATCTCATTCCTTTGAAGATCAAATGTTGACTTACATGTCTGAGAACAAGAGAATTTTGAACCTGAATGAGCAAAAATTGCTGCTTGCAAAGAGCTGTGCAAACACAACTCGTGTCTCAAGCCAACACACCGTGGTGTCTCAGTGCCAACACAAATGCTTCTAAAAATCGAGACTCGGCAGGCGCCTAGCACCGGTATACGTAATCACCTAAGTGACTCTTTCCCAAGTGACACCAAGAAGAATCTCAAGGACTGTATGGCTATAACACTTAGAGGCGTAGAATCAAGTAAAAGAGGTTAAGATGAGATGCTGGATCGAGAAGGAAGAGCAAGAAAATCGGGCAAAGAAAACAAACTAATGCAATGCACTGACAAATGAGAAATCAAAGGTGCAATAAGAGCAAAGAAATCGGAGCAAAGAGGTAATCAGTGCCGGCGTGGCGAAGTCAACCCTCCTATTCCATTCCTCGTGACCGCAAGTCAAAATTCGATGATCAATTTGCAATTCTCGAACACGCTCACAGGCTCGTGGCATCAACATTCCTCGCAGCATCGCCCACCACGATTACGCCAAATTTACGGTCACATCCTCGCAAGAAAAGGAAGCCGATGAAGTGATTTGAGTGATAAGCTCGTTTTCAAAGAAATTGCAAGAAAATTCAATCCGTAAAAACCACGACCGAAAATGCAAGATCCAGGCAACTTCACCATTCCCTGCACTATAGGGAACTATGAGTTTGGAAGAGCTTTATGTGATTCTGGTGCAAGCATCAATCTGATGTCATTGTCTGTGGTGAAAAGATTGAGTTTGGGGGAGTAAACTCCTACAACAATGACTCTACAAACGGCAGACAGATCTATGGCTCAACCAAAAGGAATCCTGGAAAATGTACTGATCAAGGTGGGAAAATTTATTTTTGTTATGATAGATATTGAAGAAGACAAGCAAGTTCCACTGCTGCTGGGCAGGCCATTTCTTGCCACTAGAGCAGCCTTGATTGATGTGAAGAAATGAGAGCTCACTCTCAAAGTGGGAAATGAAGAAATACACTTAAATCTTAATCAGAGCTTGAAGCAGCCTGATTTTGAAAAAGTTGAATGTAAGAATGTAGAAAAAGTAGTTCCTATCAGTTCTGAACTGATTGATGATTGTAAGAATCAAGATTCAATGAATGAAAATATGATTAATTTCCAGTATATTGAGGATCTTGATACTGGACATCTGAATGTCAGTTTTGAATTAAAAGAAACAGGACTGAGTCTAATTGAAGACAATGCAGAAAAATCAAGCAGTAGTGAAGAGAAAGCATAGGAGGTTGAAAAACGTTTTGGGGGGTTGATTCTAAAGGAATTACCCAAACACTTGAAATATGCCTTTTTAAGAGCTGAAAGATCGAAACCTGTAATTATAGCAGTTGACTTGACAGAAGATAAAAAGCAAAAACTGATTGAAATTCTCAAAAAGCATAAAGAAGCAATAGCCTGTCGCGGGAAGAATCGAAGGGATCGTCCATCAATTTGCATGCATAAATCCTCCTTGAGGAAAATGCAAAACATCGCTGAACATCGCAGAAGGTCGAATCCAAGCATGAAAAGATGTTGTCAGAAAAGAAGTACTTAAATGGTTGAATGCAGGATTTATTTATGCAATCTCAGATAGCCCTTGGGTGAGCCCAGTTCATGTGGTTCCCAAGAAGGCTCTATTCACAGTCATCAGAAATGAGAAGAATGAGCTAATTCTATGACAAGATGGAGGGTATGCATTGATTACAGGAAATTAAACATTGTCACCAAAAAGGTTCACTATCCTTTGCCTTTTATTAATCAAATGCTAGACAAGTTGGCAAGGCACACTCATTTCTATATTCTTGATTGATATTCTGGATATAATCAGATTGTCATAGCCCCTAAGGACCAGGAGAAGACTACCTTTATATGTCCTTATGGCACCTTTGCTTTTAGAATTATGTCATTTGGATTGTGTAATGCTCCTACCACCTTTCAAAGGTGTATTTTCTCAAATTTGGTGGAGAAGGCTATGGAAATCTTCATGGATGCCTTCTCAGTTTATTAATCCAATTTTGAGAATCGCCTAGAAAACTTAGAAATTGTACTTCATAGGTGCTAAAACAAAAACTTAGCTTTGAACTGAGAAAAATGTCATTTTATGGTAACTGAAGGCATTGTCTTGAGGCATAAAATTTCTGCAGCTGGACTTGAGGTTTGACCAAGCAAAGGTTTATGTTATTGAAACTCTGATGTCACCTACTACAGTGAAAGGAAATGAAAGTTTTTTGGGACATGCTGGATTTTATAGAAGATTTATAAAATACTTCTCCAAAATATCAAGACCATTATGCAGACTGCTTGAAAATGAAGCAAAATTTGAATTTGATGAACAGTGCAAATGTGCATTTAAAGAGATCAAGGCTAAGTTCATCAAAGGCCTATCATGGCAACACCAGACTAGAGCAAGGAATTTGAAATCATGTGTGATGCCAGTGATTATGCAATGGGAGCAATGTTGGGACAAAGGACTGACAAGACTTTCAAAGCTATATATTATGCTAGTAAGACTTTTAATAAAGTTAATGTAGCAGTGCTTCAATCATCAGAAAGAACACAGCCATAGTCTTTGCTTGCAGTGTCTTACCTCATATTGGGCCCCATGTCATAGTGCACACTGATCATGCAACAATCAAGTACCTAATAGCAAAGAAAGATGCAAAACCAAGACTAATCAGATAGGTCTTATTGTTGTAGGAATTTGATTTGGAGATCAAGGACAAGAAGGGCAATGATAATGTGATAGTTAATCACTTATCAAGATGAGAAAGCCTACCGGGCGATTTCTGAGAAAGGGGAACTAAATAGAAGAAAATTTCCCCTCGACAGCGTACTTTTTCGTATCGCTCAAGTACCATGGTATGCTGACATTGTGAACTATTTAACTAGTGGAATTATGCCACCAGAATTCATCTATTAGCATAAAAGAAAGTTGAGGACTGATGCCAGAGTCTATATATGGGATAACCCACTGCTATTTAGAAGAGGAGCATATCATATCATCAAAAGATGTACACCAGAGGTAGAACAAGGTGAAATTTTATATAAATGTCATGCATCACCATATGGAGGATACTTTGCAGGAGAGAGAACAACCCAGAAAATTATCCAGTCAGGTTTTTATTGGCCAACTCTATTCAGAGACTGTTCTGATTGGGTGAAGCATTGTGACAGATGTCAGAGAACTAGCAATATAAATAGAAGAAATGAGATGCCTCTGCAAAGAATCTTCGTGGTGCAAATTTTTTAATGTATGGGGCATAGACTTCATGGGACCTTTCCCACCCTCATTTGGAAATCTCTATATTATCCTTGATGTGGATTATGTATCCAAATGGGTGGAAGCAATAGCTTGTCCCAAAAATTATGCTAAGACAGTTGTGGGGTTTATTCAAAGAAACATCTTAACTAGATATGGAGCCCCTAGAACAATCATCAGTGATGAGGGAAGCCATTTTGCAAACAAATTATTTGAAAAACTCTGCGTATATGAGTCAAACATGCCATGATCGGGCTCATCATCCCTGGCCAAACGGGCAAACAAATATCCGGGCCGGTGGGAGATAAAGAACATACCGGGAGAAAAACAAGACCTGAAGCTATGAAAAGACCTGGGCAACAAAGCCTAGACGACGATCAAGTGCTTATAGAAACCGTTTATAAGTCTCCTATTGGAATGTCCTCATACAAGATTGTATATGGAAATCACTGTCATCTGCCTCTTAAGCTTAAATATAAAGCAATGTGGGCAATCAAGAAGCTCAACTTTAATTTCCAAGCTGCTAAAGAAAAGAGACTACTTCAGATTAATGAACTGGAAAAACTTATGAATGAAGCTTATAATAATGCCAAGATCTATAAAGACAAGACTAAAAAATGGCATGATCAGAGAATCCTGAAAAAAGAGTTCAAAGTAAGAGAGCTAGTCCTACTGTACAATTCAAGGCTCAGACTCTTTCTAGGAAAACTCAAGTCAAGGTGGAGTGGTCCTTACATAGTGATTGCCATTACACCTTTTGGAGCAGTTAAACTAAAAAAAAATCATGAAATGAGTTTAAAGTGAATGGTCAAAGACTGAAGCATTATATTGGAGGAATTCATAATGAAGAACAATCCTAGATTTGAAGAGATTCAAAGAATTGCTAAAAATAGAGCATATTACATCAAATGTCTAGCTAAAGACATAAAATTGAGCAGCCACTTGGGAGGCAACCCAAGCAATATTTATTTTTATTTTTATTTTGATAACTTGGTTTTGTTTGATCTGAAGTGTTTTGAATAGTTTAGCTGACGGGGTAGTTTTGTTTTAGTTTTGTTTGAAACTTATGTTAGTGAAATTTTGCTTAATTGCAAGACAAGGAAGTTGATTATGGAATTGAAGTTATTGTCAAAGAGCAATTTGGATGCAATGAATGAACTTGTACAATTGTGAGAAGTTCCCAATTAGCTTCTTTATTCAATTCTTTTATTTTCTGTATAATTGTATACAATGTTTGGTGAAAGAATCTAAATTTAACTGTTCATGCTTGAATTGAGATGCTTTGTGTTGTTAAATTTATTTTCACAAGCATGATTTGAGTAATTGAAATGCATTGTTTGCTGCCTGGAATATTAACATGTTTAAAATGGATCAAATCTGTAATAAAATGAAAATTGAGATGAAAGTGTTTATTTTGTCGCGACACAATTTTCCTTTGTCGCGACAAATAACAGTCTGACCCTTATCAAAATAAGGCCAGTGTGTTGTGACAATGTGTTTTATTGTTGCGACATTTTTTATGTCGCGACAAACATTCATTAAGGAGGCTTAAAGTTTTGTCGCAACATTGATTTGCCTGAAAACTTATTTTGCGACAATATTCTGGCTCTTAAAGTAATATTTGTGTCGCGACATAGAAATATTTGTCACAACAATTTTGTCTTCCAACTTATAATTTGAATGTCGCGACATAAATGTCAAAGGTTGCGACCTAAATTTTAGGTTTCAAGGCTACTGTTGTGTCGCGACAAAGTAATTGTCGCAACATATTCCCAAACCCATAAAAGAGAACATCAACTGTTTTGGGACCCTTGACAAATTTGAATTTCTCTTTCCATCTCTCAAGCCTTTGAGCCCTTCCAAGAGGAAGGGGTTGAAACAAGAACAGAAACAGAGCAACCACAAGAGGAAAGCAAAAAGAGGAAGAGAAATGCAGAGGAGTCAGAAACAGAGCAAGGGGAAGACGTGGAAGTAGATGATTTTGTTTTTGAGAGAGCACTTGTTGTCAAGGAACAAACATTGCTGCAAAAGGATTTCATCGGAGAAAGAGGTTTTAACAAGCTCATATCACCATTAAGAGAGGTGATTGAGAAGAGAGGTTGGATTTTACTATACGAGCACAAACTAGTTGGATTTACTGCAGTAGTGAGAGAATTTTTTGCAAACTTGGTTGGAAAGAAAGAGAAAATGTGCTACGTCAGAGGAAAATGGATCTCCTTCGATAAGGAGGAGATCAACAAGACATACAATCTGAAATAGCAGAAGGATGGATCCAAGTTCAAGTAGCTGCTGAAGGATCCAGACCACCAGAAAATAGTAGAGTTGCTAACGGATGGGAAAGGTGAGTGGCATTCAACCAAGAATAACCGATTTGAATCCATTGCAAGAGGGTCACTGAATGAGGAAGCAAAAGTATGGTTTTACTTCCTCAGTTCAGTCCTACTACCTTCCAAACAACTCAGTACAGTGTGAAAAGAAGAGGCAGTACTTTTGTACGTCATACTAAAAGGGCATAAAATGAATGTGGGGAAGATTATAAAGACATCCATTCTGAACTACTACCGCAGCAATTACAAAGGATTGATTCCACACCCAACAACCATCACTAGACTGTGCATACTAGGAGGGGTGAAAGAAACCTGGGAAGAAGAAGAAAGGTGTCCCAGCACTTCTCCTCTGACACTTACTGGTATAACCAGACCTCCACCCAGCAAACGCAATGAGAAGGTGCAAGAAATTGAAGAAGAAGACACAGGGATGGAAGGGAGAATGAGCAAGCCATTGTGGTGAGCTCAGTGAAAGAAAGAGAAAAGAAGCAAAGGAGCTTGAGCCCAATCTGGAATCTATCTCCAGATGTCAGAGAATATCATCAGGGACCAGCTGGAAGCTCTAGGCAACAAAGCAACAATGCAGATATCATGGATATGTTGGTTAGAATGGAGCAAAGGATGAAGGAAAGAGATGATCAACTAAAAGCTCAACTGCAGCTTAGAGATGAATATCTGGATGCAGAACTAAGAAAGAGAAACCAATACCTAGAAGGGTAATTGAGCGAAGACTTTGGAGATGGAAAAAAGAAGATGAAGAAAGGGATGCAATGTGGAGAAGAGCTAGGATTAGAATGTAGTTTTTACCGGGAAAATTGAGTAAATTCGTTTGTACAAAATCTTTGGAAACTAATATCCATGTTGGGCGACTGATCAGGAATATGGATGGTTGGGCAGTTCTGACCTTTGCAAAGGATAACCAGAGTTAACCTAAGAATGATTGTAGCGAGTCCAGTGAGATCTGATGGCAGAGGTGAGTGTGGCCTGTAGGGAGATCAAAATCTTAGTTGACTGGAAGACAGTGAGTAGATGAAATCTCTTCTATGACATCGGAACTGATTATCTTTCTTGCATTTTTAAATATCAGGACTTTATTGTGTGAAGTGTGAGCGAGTTGAGACATATTGAAAGATCATCATGATGGTTTGACTGTGATGGCAGAAACTCCAGGATGGACAGTCAAAGTGGATCAGAGATTGAGATTAACCCAGGACTAGGCATCTTGGCCAGGTTAAGTTTAGGGAGCTTGTCGGTCTTGGACGACTATGAAGAAGGGTGTTATTTACCGCACAAGCGGTCGGGAGAGTGGGCCACTGCGATGAGCTGAGCGGGCGAGCCAGTCGGCGGAAAGCCCAGAGATGTGTGGCGTGGCAAGCTGGGTCTCAAGAAAGTGTATATGTGAGACCGCCGCCTGGGACCCTGTGCATTGCATGAATGAGTGGGCCGGAAGTGACAAGTGGTATCCCGGAGGCGGGGCTGAGTTCTTCAACAGTATGGTGTTGTCTTCTGTCGATCCTGGCGGCCGAAAGTCGTTCTCTCCTAAAAGCTGCACAGTAACTGATGAAGCCGTGGTGCTCGAAGCTGTGGGCGTTCCTCCATATCGCACAAGGTGCCGGTTGCTGGCTAGTAGTACGTAGCGGTGCTACTTTACTAGAGTGGAAGTCCGGTAGTCTTGCTTTCGGGGTGGAAGTGACAAGGTGCTCCTTCCATGGATGTGTGATGCCACGTCTGAAGATATGGACGTTCTCTTTGGCCGGGGGTATCAACGCGGACCTTAGTCGATGATGGCTCAGGGGAGCAGCAGTGTTCGAAGGAAGGCGGAGATCGGTGAAGGTGCCCCTTTACGAGGTGTAAGATATTGGGTGGGGGAGAATGTCACGGACTTATTGTGTAGGCGTCCGTGACCGCAGTTGAAGATCTTATTGAAGATCAAGCATGCTAATGGTTTTGAGCTTAATGGTGTGAGAGCGCTCCAGATGGTGCGTGCAAGTGGATCGGAGTGAAGGTGCCAGTTGGTGTACTATAGGTTAAGTTTGGGAGCTTGTCGGTCTTGGACCTAACTATGAAGGGTGTTGGCACACCTGCCTGGCGGTCGGGAGGCGGGCCGCTCTCCCGATGAGCGAGGCGGCGAGCCGGTCGGCATAAAGGCAAGATGTGTGGCGTGGCAGGTTGGGTCTCAAGAAAGTGTCTATGTGAAACCGCCGCACGGACCGCGCCGCTGTGTGAATGAGTAGGCCCGTGACACTAAGGATGTGACAGACCCTTTTATACATTTTACCAACCCTGAGTAACCTAGAGAGACACCTTTTGCCCCAATAAGAGTACTACCTCAAGATGAAACTTATGGAACAATCAGAATATCACGAAGAACCCCTAGGGAAATTGAAAAATATAAAAGGGAACAAGTACGGAAGGCAAAGTTCAATGTAGGGCCAAAGGAAAAAAATAAATAAATAAATAATAATAATAATGAGTTCCTTGTATGAAAATTTTTGTCTGAACTCTCTTTGTAATTGATCCGATGAATGAAAGAAATCTTTTGATGATTTGGGAAATTGTGCCTTGTGTTAAATTTTTACATTTTTCGTTCATATTATGAATAATGAATATTTTGAGTTTGAATATTTGGTTGAAATTGAATGGTGATTGTTAAGTTGTTTGTGCTATGATGATTAGGTTAAAATGGATTGATGAATCAAATGAACTTCTAGATGTTGATATAGCACATCAACATGTTTAGAAACCAAACAGGAAATTGTTAGATAAAATTGGGGTAGGATGAGCTTAACTGAAAATTGGAAGTTGTGAGGTTATTAATGAATAAGTTGAATTTAAAGACTCGGCAAGATTTAAACAAATATTGGAACAAATAAGACTTATAATTCTATTTTTGTAATATGAACCTTGAAAACATGCACATGGTCAAAAGTACCTCTGCAACTAATTGTGCTGAGATTAGGGACATCTTCTGAGATTCATCATAATTTTAATCTCCCCAGAAGTCCTAGAACTTGTTAGATTATTATTCAAAGCGAAATCCTAGGTAGCTCAACCAACAAGAAATGATTTAAGTCATCCTTGAAAGGTTTGAGTCTTTCAAAACCTACCCTTTGATATGCACATATGCACACTTTAGTACCTTGTTTGAGCCTAATTGTCAATTTCATCATCAAATCCATATAACATAACCTTAACCCTTCCTTAAAGCTAAACCTTCAGTAAATAACCCTAAGTTTGCCCAGATTGCAATATGAGTGCAGAGAAATGATTAAAGAGGACAAGTTTTGGGGAGTATTTTTTTTTAGAGAGAAAAGAAGGATGTGAAAAGTGAATCAATTGAGTGGAGATGTACTAAAGAAGGTGCACAACAGAAGTTTAAGAAGCTAAACAAAACAAAAGTATCAGTTGAATAGTTTTGTGTAGTCTTCCTCCCTTGAGCGATTAAGTTCTTACCAGAGTACCTCTGTGCTAAGCTGGTATGGGGCCCTTCTTTCAGCTCTCTAAGGGTGGTAGAAAGCTTAAAAGGCAAAACATTGCACCATTCCATAAACAGGAAAATGAAAAGTAAAAAGCTTCTGATATGAGGACTGAAATTTGAATTCTAAAAGTGGTGAAAGAAACACCACATTGGAAGTATAAAAAAAGATAAGACGATTAAGTTTGAGTGCTTTTGAAAAAGTGTGTTGAATAGAAAGAAAGAAGGATGATATGAGCGGTATAGGCGAAATGTTGAAAAGGGAAAGTACATGCGGCAGGTAAACACGAGTCACAAAATGACCCACGGAGTTAACTACCCACGATGCTAAAGCCCGAACATTACAAGCCCTAAAGACCAATTTGATCTTGAAGGTTGTATCTACCTATTAGTGAGATTAATATGACCAACAAGCCTATGGGACCTTAGAAAAATGGGGCTTACTATAAGATAATATCTCGGAAGATTAACTAATTTGTCAAATTGAAAAAGGGGGAAGACCATCACACACTCGCCTAATCAGGGGTAAAATAATTGAATTGTTTACATTATAGATTATTGTTTGTTTAGTAGACTAATTGAAAACCTTCTTAAATTCTAGATTTAAAACTTGTTGGCAGTAAAATTACAACTATCTGTTTTAAGCTGATTTGTTGGATTTAAACAAAAAAAGATGTACGTGCGGAACAAAAATGGCCTTAAAAAGCTTAATTGCTTGAGGACAAGCAAAAATTTCTTTTCTTTGCTTGGGGACAAGCAAAACTTTAAGTTTGGAGGAATTTGATGAGTGTGAAACTCATCTATTTTTTAAGTCAATTTTTCATGAATATTTGAGGCTTAAAAGTTCAATTTAATGTGAAATTATGGAATCTTAACCCAAATTTGTGTTTTGCAAGAATTTAGAGAAAATAAGCAAAAAAGCAACAAGAAAAGCAACAAAAATAGTTAAGGCAGAAAAATGGAGAATGTCGCAACATTTCCGAATTATGTCACGACAAAAGTTCAAGACAGCCAAGAGAAGTTTGTCGCAATAATCACATCTCTATCACAACAAAGAGCATGAAGATTGCCCAAAAGCACAATTGCAAAATGTCGCGACAATGCACAGCTATGTTGCGACATAAATTGTGAAAGAAGAAGGTAAGAGGGTTTATTAAGTGACATTCTAGCTTCTATACGGCCAGTCAAGGCAAAAGAGCTAAGAATGTCGCGACTTTTGAGAAACTTTGTCATTAATGAGGACAAAACAAATAACTTAGAGAACATTGTGTGACATCGAAATGATATCGCGACAAAGTCTGAAGCCTTTGGAGTATGTCGCGTGATTATACCTTTAGTCGCAGCGAAGTTGGCTGAGTTCAATACAAGTAATGAGAAATTTGTCACGACAAAGATTTTGATGTCGCAATAAACGTTCTAGAGAGTAACAAGTTCAAGGCATGAGGAATGTCAAGACATTTCAAAACTTTGTCACAACAACACTTCTAGAGATCAACAGTGCAAGGCAAGGAAATAATGTCGCGACTTAGAAAACCTTGTCGTGACAATTATGAGGAGTCAACTGGACCTTATCACGACATTTCCAAGGTATGTCGCGACACAATTTGAGGAGAGAGCAAAGAACATTGTCGCGATATTCCTTTCATTGTCGCGACAATTATGGAGAAGAGACTTGAGGCCTATATTGAAACTTTGTCACGACATTTGAAAAGTTTGTCGCGACAATCACTCAAGAAGAATGCTAGTCAGTATTGTTGCGACAAATTCACAACAAAGAATGGAAACATAAAAGTACGCATGGATGTCCGACATTTATGACTTTGTATATGATAAGAGTATCAAAGACTAAAAATTTGCATAGACAAAGCCAATGTCGCGACAAGGCCACGACGAGGCGAAGACAAACGTGGCGGCAATGTCGCGACATAGACTAACTGTGACAAAGACATCAGCCCAGGCTATTGAAATCCCGCAAATTTCAACCTAGAATTCCGGCCCAGCATTTCAAAACCTATAAATAGAAGCGTCTAGGGTATTGTGCGCAGCGAAGCTTTCAGCTCAGCTCGATCCTTCAAGGAACTTTGAACTTTTGGGAGGAGCTGAAGTCTCCCTTGTATATATTTTATTTTCTTTTATCTTCTTTTCTTTGATTTATCTTTCTTATTCGTTTAGATTGTAGTAGTGATTTGAGCTGCGATTTAGAGCTAAAACAATTATATATCCAATTTCATTTATGTCTGAACTTGAGTGGAATCTGAAAAATTTTCTGGAAACCATTTTCTTCAGTTTTGATTACAGTTTCAATGAATTTGTTTGATCAACTAGTCATTATAACTTGTGATCCAGATATAGAAGGCTAAGCTCTCTCTACGAAGGGATTGATGTTTGGTTATCAAATTTTTGTAGTATTTAAATGAATGTTGTGATTCTAATTTTGGATTGATTTAATTGGTGTTGTTCTTATAGTGAACCGTTCTTGATATCAGTAGAATATACTCAAGATAGAGTTGCCCTATGTTCTGATTTCTAGGACGCCCTCTGAGTGACACAGAGATGGAAAGTCCTGAGAACATAGAGTAGTAACTTGGGGTATGTTGAATTGATATTTTCAGAACTAATGAACTTTAAATATCACTCAAATAAATCACTAGTGTTTGTTCTAACCTCTGACTTCAAGGTTCATACGAGGGTGGCAATGAAATGTGTTTCTCAAAGGTATAGGACATCTTGAATTATCAGTTTAATGTTTAAGGTCTCATCTCAATTTGGCGAATAAACGGTGTGTTGGCAAAGATCTGTCCAGGAGATAGAGTATTCTAAAGTGCGAGATTAAGTGCAGAAGCTAAGTGGAGGCTTATGTGCTTACTGTCTGTAGAAGTGGCTTGAGTCTTAGGTCCTAAGAAAATTTGTGAAATGCTGGTCTTAAGAGGGAAAAATAGCTAGATCTTGAGGATCAAATCTGCGTGATCATTATTCTCATTGGCTTTGGTTTAGAATATGGTCTAAATGAGTGAAAGGTGTAGTGTCGTGAGGTATTCCAAGGCTATACTATTTTACTCTTGAATGGAGATGCGAATTCAGGCTTCATGATTGGATTATTTCAAAACTTGATCACAGTTGATAGTCATAACTTGATCCAATCCAATGTTATTGTAACTTCGATGAATACTCTAAAATCTTCTTATTTTTAGTTTCCTTTTTCATTATAGAATATCAGACTAAAAATTCTTTTATTCAATTTATGTTAGTTAAATATATTCCAGGAATTAGGTGTTGAAGTAGTAGATTTGCAGGAGTAGTGGGGTGTTGTCATTTAAATTCTCATCGATCCTATAGAAGTGATATCTGGACATAATCACTTTATTACTTGTATTACATATGCACTTGCGTGATTCCGGACCCGAAAATGAGTTTTAATTATAACATTATATACAATATTGAAAACAATAATTTACATCATATTAGTCAACAGTCTAATAAGTTTTGACATATTTGTTTGAAGTTGAATATAATTCTTGGTGGCGGTCTGAAATTAGGTTAGTCACAGGATAATATTTGGTTTATGTAACAAAAATCAGTCAACATAGACTTATCAAAATTCACAGTTACTTTATATAATATAAACTTTACTATAAGATTCGAATCTGTAGGTTCCATATGGTGGTAGAATTTAAGTGATTTTAGGATTCTGACCTGCTGCAACTCCTAAAACCTTTAATAATAAAATATAAGCGATATGAGATCCACCTTGCCTTATATCTGAAGGATGGAATTTTCTTTCCGGTTACATTAAATCAATCTGAGTAGAATACTTGTGGAATGCATTCATAACCCTGACCAATCTATTGGGATGACCTAATCTAATAGAATAGCAATGAAGTCCCAAAGCTCACTTGGATGGTAGTATGCTGCTTGCTGACCAAAATTTACAATTCAATTTTTCCTACATTATGGAATGCAGAAAAAGGTTAGTTACTTAACAACACAGAGTACAAATTGTCACTATTCTAGTAAAAGAGATATTATCTCTTCTTAAAGTCTTAACCAAGGATAAAAATATCGATTTCAATAGATATATCGGTGGATATTTTCACATAAATATGTGTAAAACAAAAATTATTCAAAATTTAAATAAGGAATTAAATTTCTTTAAAAAAATATTGAAATAAGAATATATATCTCAAAGTAATTTTGATAAGTATAGTCAATGATACTAAGTATTTATTGGTTTTATTAATTTGTTTAAAATGTATTTTTATTTATTTATTTAAAAATTAAAATTAGTTTTATGAAACATACTGTCATATTTTAGATAATAAAAATTAAATTATTCCTATGGTTTATATAAGATATTTAAATCGTTCTGTGTGTGGATGGGACCTGGGACACCTCATGGAAGATTTAAAATTCAATTTTAATATTTAAATAACAAGAAGATAATTTATATAAGGTATGCTTTCTGCATGAGAGAATAAGGTTCTCCTCTTTGTTGATAGCTTCTCTTTGTCCTTATCATTGACTTTTTATTTTCTTCTCTACGTACCTCCTTTGTGCTTATGATGGAGGATTGGTTGGGTGATCTGTCGTTATCGGGTGATGAGGGTGAGGATCTTAATATGGAGGTTGGCGTTGAGGGCACACATGTCAATCTTGATCTCAATCTAGTGGGTAGGATCCTCATTGACAAAACTGTTAATTTTAACGCGATGAGGCATTGTTTTACTAGTATTTAGCGACCGATGGAAGGGGTATCCTTTATACATTAAATGACAACTCTTTATTTTAGGTTCTTCATGTTGTGGACCTTAGAGGTTTTTTAAAGGAGGACCCTGATCCTTCGATAATTGCTTATTGATCCTG
Organism: Tetrastigma voinierianum; assembly: GCA_016808115.1. Lineage (NCBI taxonomy): Eukaryota > Viridiplantae > Streptophyta > Magnoliopsida > Vitales > Vitaceae > Tetrastigma > Tetrastigma voinierianum. The sequence goes on along the minus strand of JAEQBH010002845.1, from coordinate 485,974 downwards.
CATAAGTTGGGTCCAAAGAGTGGATTCGGCTCAAGTTCATGTTTACCACTTTATTTTTTAGGTTCATGTTGCCAGTCTCCACACATAATTTATGCATTGATGTGGGAAACAATTAGGGAGTATATAAGAGTTTATTGAATATGATGCCAAACTCTTCTTTTTGGAAGAACTATATCTTGCGGATATAGGTTAGAATCGATGTAAGATTGCCTTTAGAAGAAAGAGGAAGAATCGGTTAACAAGTGATGGTTCTATTGTTAGTTTTAAATATGAAAGACTCCCAAATTTCTGTTTTATTTGTGGTTACTTGGACTTACTAAATTCTTTTGTCCTAAACTTGCAATTTTGCTTGAAGATCAAATTCGGAAAGAATGGAGTTCCAGGTTGAGGGTGCAAAATCGTAGGGGGGCAGCACTGGGTGGGGAACGTTGACTAAGAGATGAATCTTACGGTGGTTTCTTGGAAGCATCAGGCAATGGAAGGAGGAGAGGCATTGTGTCACGGCGAGTCAACTTAGGCGAAATAAAATAGTGGTCAGGAGAAAATGGCAGGAATGGAAAAGGGAAGAATATTGTTGGAGTTGAAAATTTTTCTTTGGTTATTGAAGGCTCTAATTTAGGGACAATAAATGAAGAAGATTCGGGTATATTGCTGGACTCAAATGAAGAGAGGAAAATAAGGCGTGGGCCAAGTGGTGATAAAGCCCATACTAATGACATGGAATTGGACAATTTGATGGCGAGAAGGAAGTCAGTTGCAATTCTTCTTGGTGACGCCAGTCATTTTTATCGGGGTGGGTTACGACTCTACGGGCTCCGCAGAGGCCATAAGAAAATCTTGAGTTGGAACTCTTTGGGGGCCAGCATCCCAGGCGGTTCTTAGCACATGTAAGTTAGCTCGAACTCCCAGCCAGGTGTTATTTTTACATGGAGACTTGGAACATGTAAATAAGTTAGAAGAATTAAAATGGACCTTGGTTACGGGTGTTGTTTTGCGATTGACAAGGAAGGTCGTAGTGGAGGTTTTTTTGGAAGGATTCTATACACTGCTATATTATTTCCTTTTCTAAGCACCATATGAACTTGATGGGGATGTTGTTAGCCCCTCGAGCTAGATGACCCAGAGCTTAATCTGGGGCATGAGGCGAGCCTTGACCCCATCGCATCAGGAATGAGATCAAAGCGAATCAAAGGGCGGGTGCTAGCACGGGATGAGGCTCATTGACATGTCGTGGGCCAAGCACGCATAAGAGGGAAGGCAAGCATGCGACCTAGTTAGGACGTGCATAGTTGCAGTCGCTGCACTCACGTGGCAGAGTCGGGCAGCCGCGGATCAAGCGGGATTAGTGTGGGAGCTGCCTTATATAGGCATGAGGCCTTGGGCGGCAAGTCTCTGGTGGGTGTAACAAGGAATCCTACGAGCCTGGGAGTCTGTGGCTGGGTCCTACTTCAAAAATGGAGGTCCTCGGCACAAGGGTCCTGTAACAAGGAGTCTTGATCGAAAAGAACTCTAAGTCAGCGAGAAAGTTTCGTGGCTTTGCTTAGGAGTCCGTCGAAACTAAGACTCCTAGTCAGGATTAGCGGTGGCTGCGGAGTTGAAGACTTAGGTTAAAGTAGGACTTTTAGTCGTATTTGTACTATAATTTGCCTATTGACCTATATAAAAAGACATTGCCCACTTGGTAATTCATTGATTAAGAATTGGATCCATTGATAGCATTAGGCATCCCGACCATGTGGGAGCCTTTGCATGAGAGTCTTGTATTTTAAGAATTAATAAAATACGAGTTAGGGAGAGCCCCGTACATTCTTGTGTTTTAAGGGCATGGGGCATTGAGAAGGTTGGCCTAGTAGGTTCCTAGGCGTCGCACACGCAAGCCAAATTTTAGGTGTGTGATAGTTGGTATCAGAGCCACAAATCGCTGTTGTGAGAGTGACGATCGATGCGCTGTGGGAGCAAGTGGCGAGGATAGAAGCCGAGGTAGGCACGCGAGTGTCTAGGCTTGACACGGAGTTGGGCCACCGTGGGTGAGGCAAGCACAAGAGCCTTTAGGCTTAAACACTTTAAAGCCTTCACAATTGCTTGGCTCGGACGAGATTGATGGAGGCCTTTTGATGAGGCAGATGACACCCTCCGTGACAAAGTGCTAGCCATGATCGAGGAGTTCCAGGAGCGAACAAGATCTCTAAAAGGCGAGATCATACTACTGAAGCAAGCAATGGTGCACAGGACACCATTTGCCTCAGATCCGCCTCCTGTGAAGGTCACGAGTGCGAGCTAAGCCTTTTGGTGGGTGCGAGATGCCAAGACTTGGGAACTTCATGGGACATGGAGCAATATTTCCTTCTTTGCCCGAATCTATTTGGTAGACAGTGTGATAACCACCATGTATTTGTCGGGTGATGCAACGCTTTGGTGGCGGACTAGATCAAGTGACGATGCTGCTACTGGTTGACCAAAGATCAAGAGGTGGGAGACCTTGAAGAAAAAATCTGAAGGACCAATTCCTTCCCACAAACACGACGTGGATGGCTAGAGAGTCAGAAGAAGCTCAAGTAGACGGACTCGGTCAGAGACTACACGAAGGAGTTTAGCTCATTAATCCTTGACATCAGGCGTCTCGAAGTCGACGACTATTCAACTTCATGTCAGGAGTTGCAGGATGGGCTGTGGTGAAGGCTGAGTGTCCAAGACTTGCCTCAAGCCGTGGGATGGGTGCCTAGTCAACTACAAACTAACCTCTTCCTCTACTCCCACCCAAAAGGGGAAAGGCCAGAAGCAAGAGTCAAATCAAAAGTCGAACACGAAGAACTTCAAGAAGAATGGAGGAGAGGGATGGAAGAAGCCTAATGCACAAGCCAAAGTGGGGGAGATAGCGACTTCCTCACAAGCTACCAAGCCATCAGGATGCTTTATCTGCGACGGTCCACATCGAGCAAGAGATTGCCTAAGGAAGGCTTCCGATGCAGCGATGGCGAAGATGGGGGCAGTGAGATTCGGAGGCCCTATGAAACCAACCTTCTTCGATTATTGAATGTCATTCGAGCGAAACCTTTCCTGAGGGTTCATGTACGTTGAGTTCGCGACGGTCAGGCGAGAAGATCGTGGCATTGGTAGACAGTGGGGCAACCCACAACTTCATATCGACGAGGGAGACAGCCAGACTCGGATTGAAGCTCGCTAAAGATGATAACAAGCTTAAAGCGAGTGAATAATAAGCCTGAAGAAGCATGGCTGTAAAGAACATGACAATTCGAGGATGAGGAGACTGTAAAGGGGTACAATGAGCTTCCTTAGCGTTCCTTTGGATGATTTTGACTTTATTTTAGGCAACGACTTCTTCTAAAGGGCCAAGGTAGCCTTGTTGCCACACTTGAATGGACTGTTGATCATGGACGAGAAGCAGCCATGCTTTGTGGCCTGCATTAGCAAGCCGCCTAAGAGACCTTTGGGGGAAAAGGCCTTGTCTACCCTACAGCTAAAGAAAGGACTTAGGAAAGGTGAGCACACATATGTCGCGACCGCAGCCCGGTTCAAGCCATACGTGAAATGCAGGATCACATTAGTCCCTATCTTTGAAGATTTGAAGACGTGATGCTTCCCAAGTTGCCTAAGAAGGCTGCTTGGGTGAGAAAGCGAATGGGATCGTGATTAATTCGTGATAGAATTGAGGCCACTTGTCCAAGCTCCTTATCGGATGACTCCATCAGAATTGATAGAGTTGAGGAAGAGATTGCGAGTTCTTCGGATGCGGGCTTGGATTCGACCCTCAAGCCGTCTGAGCCATCGGTCTTGTTTCGGAAAAATGAGCGGCTTCAGCCGGATGTGTCGATTATACGGGCACTAAACAAAGTCCACGATCAGAGCGACATCGATACGTTGGTTGTTAGGCTGATTCGATCGATTGAGCAAGACGATACTTACATAAGCTAGACTGCGATCGGATATTGGCGGTGCGCGTGGCTGAAGGGGACGAGGCTAAGACTAAATGTGTGACGAGGTATGGAAGCTTCTAGCTCTTAGTCATGCCCTTTGGATTGACTAACAACCCTGCGACATTTTGTAACCTCATGAATGATGTCTTATTCGACTTCCTAGACTCATTCGTGGTTGGTGGTCTACTTGGACGACATTGTGATCTATGCTTGAGCTCTAAAGATCACTTGGTACGCAACAGAGAAGGTGTTTGGCCAGACCTAAGGCATAACTAGTTGTATGTCAAGAAGGAGAAGTGTGAGTTTGCTTGGATCGAGATCAAGTTCTTGGGGCACCTGATTTCCAAGTCCCAGATTCTGATGGATATTGCGAAGGTGGCAACAATTCGAGATTAGCCTGCCCCTACCAAGGTGCTAGAACTTCAATCTTTCCTCAATTTAGCAAACTACTATAAAAGATTCATCAAGGGTTATTCCAAGATAGCCTGTCCTCTCACGGATCTGTTGAAGAAAGAGAGAAAATGGGAATGGGATGCAGAGTGCCAAGTTGCCTTCCAAAAGCTCAAGGATGCGATCATCTCAGAGCCAATTTTGAGACTGCTCGACTTAGAGTTGCCATTTAAAGTGCACACGGATGTGTCGAATAGGGCACTAAGTGATGTGTTAGTGCAAGAGGGGCACCCCGTAGCATTTGAGAGTCAAAAGTTGGATGCAGCAAAGCAAAGGTACAACACCCACAAAAAAGAGATGATTGTGGTCATCCATTGCCTAGACATGGAAGCACTACTTGATGGGGACACAATTTATATTAGTGACAGACAATGTAGCCAACACATTCTTCAAGACTCAGAAGAAGCTCACTGCCAAGCAAGCTCGATGGTAAGAGTTCTTGGCCAACTTTGACTTCGTGTGGGTGTCTGTGAGGTCGAAACCTAGCTAAGTGGCGGATGCAGAGTAGGAAGGGATTGCGAATATGTAGGTTCGTTGAGTCGAGTTGTGCCAGACTTAACAAAGCAAGTAAGACAAGAAGCTCCACGGGCCAGGCATATCAAAGGCTGGTTAGCGGGTGAAAACTGACACCACGAGCGTCTTGCTAGAAACGAGTTACTCTACTTCACGAGAGGGAAGCTTTATGTGCCTTCAAGCCAGTTGAGACGAAAGTTGCTAAAGGAGACGTATGATACAAAATGGGCTGGTCACCCTGAAGAAGAGAGGACATTGGCTTTGCACGCACGATCATTCCATTAGCCCAAGATGAAGGAAGACATGAAAGCCTATGTCAAGACATGTCATGTTTGTCAAGTTAACAAGACCGAGCGGAAGAAGAAAGCGGGTTTGTTACAGCCCCTACCCATTCCGAAGAGACTATGGCAGTGCTTATCTATGGACTTCATCAGCGGGTTTCCGAAAGTTGAGAGCTTCGGATCAATTTTGGCAGAGGTAGATAGGTTCTCTAAGTATGTTGTCTTCATACCAGCCCCGAGTGAGTATCCAACTGAAGAAGCAGCGTGAATCTTCATTAGTAACGTTGTGAAGCATTTTGGGATGCCTGAGGACATAGTGAGCGATCGAGACACTCGATTCACAAGAAGATTTTGAGTTGAGTTGTTCAAGATGTGGAGCCGCCAGAGTCTGAGTTCTCTGTGCTAATCGCGAATGAAGCCCGGATGACGAGCGAGTGAACGGATGTGAGGTACTTAGCCAGCATGTGATATTGCTCAAACAAATTAGTTTGGAACTTCACGAGCAGAGCAATTGTCTTACAATCTGCACCAAAGTTCAGCCACGGGAATAAGCCCTTTTGAGGTAGCAATTGGGTTCCAACCTCACACGCCTTTGAACATCTTTGGTTTTTGAACAGCACAGGCCTTGTGTGAGCCTTGTTGCATCTGAAGTTAGCAAGACCCTGACCATTACTTGATGAAGCCCGAGACAGCCTTAGGAAACCAAGTAGACGCATAAAGAAATATGCTAACAAAGGGAGGAGGCCTTTGGAATTTGAGGAAGAGGAAAAGGTGTTGCTCAAGCTAACTCCCCAAATCTGGAAGAAGATTCAAAATAAAAAATTTCAAAGCGATTTGATACAGAAGTATGATGGCCCCTTTGAAATTGTGAAGCGCATTGGGAACGTGACCTACAAGCTAAAGCTACCCGAGAGATTGAAGCTTCACCGACGTTCCATATAAGCTTCTTGAAGCCCTATCATCATGATCCTAGACCTGACAGAGTACAAGCAAAACGGAACCCCTATGATTAGAGTCGAGTTCGGCAAAGAGATTGCAAGCATCCTACAGGATAAGAAGATTAGCAACTGTAAGAACAAGTGGACCGAGTACTTGATTCATTGGAAGGGGAAGCCCGTCAGTGAAGCAAGATGGGAGAAAGGTGTCACCTTGTGGCAATTTGAAGACCAGATCAACGAGTATGCGCAACTAAAGTCACCAAGGACGACGACTACCTCTAGTGGGGGAGGGTTTGTTAGCCTCTCAACCAGATGACCCGAGCTCAATGTGGCATAAGGGCATTGTCTTGGCCCTATGCGAGCATCAGGGAAGGAGATCAAGGCAGATCGAGGAAGCGAGTGCTAGCACGGGATGAGAAGCTCGACAACATAGTGCGTGAGCCAAGCACGCATAAAAGGGAAGGCAAGCATGCGGCTGGTTGGGCGTGCACGATTGCGATCCAGCACTCCTTAGCTTGGAAAGTCTGAGGCCACGGCGCGAAGCGCGAATCGGTGTGAAGCCTACCTTATATAAGCAGGGAAGCCTTTGACAACAGGTCTCCTAATTGGAGTGCAACAAGGAGTCCTACGGCACAAGGAGTCATGTGGCACAAGAAATCCTACGGCATAATGAGTCCTATTGCACAAGGAGTCTTGCAACACAAGGAGTCCTATGGCATTGGGGTCTGATCAGAGATCCGTCCAGGGATCATGTGACACCTGATCAAATAAACTGACTCTGAGTCAAGTTCTACGTTAGCTTGGTTCTGAAGACTTAGAGTTAGAGTATGACTCTTAGTCAGATTTGTACTAGAACTGCCCTTGTGCAGCCTATATAAAGGGTCTGCATGCCCACTTGGTAATTCATTGATTGAAAATTGGATCCATTGATAGCATTGAGCATCCCGACCATGTGGGAGTCTTTGCATAAGAGTTAATAAAATATGAGTTAAGGAGAGCCCCGTACATTCTTGTGTTTTGGGGGCATGAGGCGTTAAGAAGGTTGACCTAGTGGGTTCCTAGGCGCCGCACACGCAAGCCAAATTTTAGGCATGTGACAGATACTATGAAAGGTGTTTGGCGTTTAACCGGGTTCTACGATTGTCCAGAAAGAAGTCGTAGAAGGGAGTCAGGGGACTTGATACATACTTTGCAAGGGAATTCTAGTTTCCCATGGTGCATCCTTGGTGATTTTAATGATATTATTAGTGTCATGGATAAGAAAGGCCTTGACCATCCTATGTGGCTTATTAATGGCTTTAGAGAGGTTATCTTTGAATTTGCTGACTTACATGATGTACCTCACAGGGTACCTATCGTGGCGATTATGCGAAAGGTTACGATGATAAAGTGGAAGAGAGACTTGACATGGCTATGGTGACTTTCTTCATGGCAGTTTGTTTCAAAATGTTAGCTCGAGAATATTTTTCTTGATGTCGAGCCATAATCAACTTGTTGTAGGTTGATGAAGAGCAGCTTGTGCCACGTAACAAAAAGATTAGGGTGAAAAGCAGTTGGCTTCTTAGACGGACACGAGCTTTCTGTTGTGGAGAAAGCTAGGAGTGGGATCGAGGAGTAGTTTGTATATCTTTGGGAGGATTGATCCCTGCGTTGAGGATTTATCTACTTGGGGTTTTAAGCTGAACAAGAGATTTAGGAAAGATATTAATGAGTATAAAAGCAAACTTGCTGCACTTTATGAGGTTGACAGTGCCAATGTCGTTGCCCAAATTAAAGAAGTGAAAGACCTCGTGTTAAAACTTCTTGCTCAAGAGGATACCTTCTGGAAACAACGAGCTAAGTGTTTTGGCTCGAGATGAGCTCGATTCTAAGCTCTTCCACTCAACTATACCTTTAGGAAAGGTCAATAGTATCAAAGATTTGTGTTAATGGATGGTATTTATGTGGATGATAAAAAATAAAAAAAAGTTAGAAGTTAGCCTTCGATCTCCTGCACTTTCTTCGTGACCCTGTCATGCTCCTCTCAAAAGGAAGAGAGACATGAGAGGGGGTAAAGCCTGGTTGCCATTGAGAAAAATCGTTTTAGATTGTGATTGAAGAAAAGGGTAAGAAGCTGAGGGGAGGTATCTAGGAAAGATGCAAGGGTGTTACATCGTGGATCAAGTTCAGAGATCCAAGTCTTCGGCACTTGCTCTTGGGTATTGAGGATTGCGACAAAATCTCCCGAAAACAGGATTGGTTCACGAAATGGGAAGAGAATGGGAGACGATACAAGCTAAAAAGACGATCGAACAGTGCGGGTTCGTTCATTCGACGTTCAGTTAGGGATACAGGATCGAAGTGGTTCTGTTTCTGCTTTCCAAAAGGAAATGGCTTGTTGATGGGCTGGAAGCTGATGGCAGATAAACTCTGAATGCTGGGTGTGGGCCTAAAGGTAGAATCTGTGAAAAGAAGCACAAAAAGAGAACCGCCTTCGGTTACGTCAACGAAGAAGAACCACAATCCTTTGCGAAAGCGGTATTCGATTCTAAGCTCAGAGATGCTAAAGAAATAGTTAAGGTCGGAGTTGGGGAAGAAGAGACCAAAGAGAGGCTTGAGAAATCATCCCGTTGTTTGGTGGGATGGTGGGGAAGAGGCACCTCTCCGCTACCGGATCTAAAGACCCTGAGGCGAAGGGCGTGGTCTTTCTAGGATGTAAAAGGCGGTCTAAATGTCATGGAGATGGGGAGAGGATTATGGCTCTTTGAATTTGAGAAAGCCATGAAAATTAGCGAGAAAGGAGTGCTTAGGGGAAGAGGCCGCGAGAATGTTAGGGGTTTCTATTTTATCAAATGGAGCAAAGAAACGAATGCAGCACCAACGAGATGTTAAAGGGGTGGATAATTTATTAAGGTTGTCGGTACATCTATGGAGGCGTCTGTTGCAGGAAAGAATCGACGGCTTGTTCACGAGGGGTTTTCTGGCGGGTGGATGAGACCGCGGTTCGTATCTAAACTCCATGAGGCTAGAATCCAAGTGAAATGGGACGGAAAAACCTCCCCCCAGTTCGTAGAGGTTTTTGAAGGCCCTATCAGGTACAAGATGTCACCATGATACACTCCTTATTTCCTAATGTTATACATATATACTTCCTTATTTAGATAGAATCTGTATATAATATACTTCCTTATTTAGATAGAATCTGTATATAGACATAGTTTTCTTTGGTATAGACAGATTTGATGGTTGTAATTTAGGCTTGATTTGGCCTTCTATATTGCATTTGTGCACATATAATGGAGGAAATCCTCACGTATAAGTATTGATCCGTTTGATATGGTATCGAGCAAAGTTCTTAGGTTTTCAAATTTTCGTGTGGGTTAAATTCCTCCTTTTTCGATTGCCTTTGGTTTGTGTTGGGCTCTCGTCAACGTTATTAAACGTTGATTTTTAAGGGTTCCTTGGCATTTCGACCTTTGCTTTAAGTGTTCTTTATTGCTATTCGTGTTTTACGGTATGTTTGCTGGTCTCTTTTAAGGTAGATCCGTTCTTTTACGGTACTTTGTTGCTATTCTGACATCATGTTTTCGATTCTTTTCTTTGTGAAATTCACAAGTAAGAAATTATTTGCACAGAATTTCAATTTCGTTTATTTGTTATGGGGAAAGAATTATGGGGTCATATTGATGGGAGTGATCCGGCTCCTACTAATGTTCATAAGCTGCCTCAATGGTAGATCAAAGATGCTCGGGTGATGACATAGATTTTAGGATCAATGGATACTCTTATTGTTCTTAATCTGAGGCCATATAAGACTGCTAAATCTATGTGGGAATACTTAAAGAAAGTATATTATCAAGACAATACCTTCCGGCGTTCTCAATTAAATGCGAAATTACTGATTATACTTTCAGCGATCTTTTTCATTGGGATTATTTTAAAGTTTAATAATCTCACGGAAATTCACCCGACATTATTTATGCAGTACGAGAAGAAGTCTCTTTACATTTGTCGCGGGAAGTTCATACGCAGGCAAAGCGCGCGATCGGTTTTAATGAGATTCTGACCTGAATTTGAAGCCACTCGCTCCAATTTGACGAATCGTAATCCCGTGCCATCTTTGGATGTCTGTTTTGGGGAATTACTTCATGAGGAGCAACGACTTGCCACCCAGGCCACTTATTAGAGCGACAAAATGATACCAATCACAGTGGCTTATCTTTGCTCAAGGAAAAGCGGGGCCCGAGACATGCAGGCGGTTGATGCTTTAGCTACAAGGAATCTGACATATTGCTCTGGCTGGCACACAAGAATTTTGCAACTGTAAACCCAGACCGTAATACTAAAGTGTCCTACCTCGCCCCAGTCAATAAATATCTTGATTACCTTCCTCTGCTACTACTAGCTCAGCATTCTTACTACTGAGAAGGTACAAGAGATGATTATTTCCGCACTTTCAGCCTTAGAATTGCAAGGTAACAGTTTCCTTTCCCCCTCATGGATTATTGATTCGGGTGCATCTAATCATATGACTGGTTCTTCTGATACCCTTAGCAATGTTCGAACTTATACTGGATCGGGACACATTCAGATTGCTAATGGTAGTCGGTTACCTATGCATGTTATTGGAGATGTTAATTCCACTGTTAGAGATATTTTTATATCTCCTCAGCTTTCCACTCGTCTTATTTCCGTCGGGTAATTGGTTGATAATAACTATGTTGTTCATTTTTCTCGTGATGGTTGTCTTGTGCAAGATCAAGTGTCGGGTAAGATACTTGCGAAGGGGCCTAAAGTTGGACGTTTATCTACTCTGCATTTTTCCATTTCTGTTGTTATTTCATTTGCTTGTCTGCTTCATGAACACAATAAGTGTGAGTATAAGCATGACGGTTGGGTCATCCCTAATTAAATTATTTTATCTCGTGTCATAAATTCTGGTTTGTTGGGACGTAAAGATCAATTTTCTTCTCCTCTCTCTTTTGATTGTTCCACATGCAAATTAGGTAAAAGTAAGTCTCTTTCTTTTCCTTCTCATGGAAGTCATGCTGAACATTGTTTTGATTTGATTCATAGATCAATGTGGGGAATTTCTCCTATTATCTCACATGTAAATTATAAATACTTTGTTACATTCATTGATGATAATACAAGATATACCTGGATCTATTTTCTTACCGTATTCATCCCGAGGTCTTATCGTTTTCAACAATTCCTTTGCCTATGTTGAGACTCAATTTTCTTTTGGCATTAAAATTTTGCGGTCTGATTCAAGTGGTGAATACATGTCTGGTAAGTTTCATGCTTTCCTCCAACAAAAAGGCATTGTTGCTCAGCATTCTTGTCCATATACACCTCAGCAAAATGGTGTGGCTGAACGTAAAAATAGACATTTGTTGGATGTTGTTCGTACTCTATTGCTTCAATCATCTGTTCCACCTAAATTCTGGGTTGAAGCATTATCTACGACTGTTTATTTAATTAATAGATTGTCGTCCAGTGTCTTGAATTTTGAAACTCCTCACTTTCGTCTTTATCATCAGCATCCTAAATACCTTAGCATGCATACTTTTGGCTATGTTTGCTTTGTTCATTTGCCTTCGCATGAACGTCATAAGTTATCTGCTCAACCTGTTAGATGTGCATTTATGGGTTATAGTCCTTCACACAAAGGCTATGTTTGCTATGATCCATGCTCTAATCGATTTCATATTTCCCATCATGTTGTGTTCTTTGAAAATCAGTCATTCTTTCCTTCTCCTGATGTGTCTTTGCCTGCAACGCCTGTTTTGCCTCATTTTGTTGACCTGACTCCTATTGACCGATTCAAATCTGGACTTGTATATGAAAGACGACGACCTACTTTGCCCCTTCCTAAGCCTAGTCCGCATCTAAGCCTGTTTAGACTGAATCCTCTACGGGTGATCCAGCTACTAGCCCAGTTCCTCGCCGTTCAACCAGAGTGTCTCGCCCTCCGGACTGGTATGGTTTCTCTCATACCTCTCTTCATGTTACATTATCTTCCATTCCCATTCCGTCCAGTTACTCTAAGGCAGCTAAACATGACTGTTGGCGTGCGGCGATGACCGCGGAACTTCGGGCTCTTCAAGATAATCATACATGGGATGTTGTCCCTTGTCCTGCTTAGGTGAAAGCCATAGGTTGCAAATGGGTTTATTCTATCAAGCTGCGTTCTGATGGAACTTTGGATCGATATAAGGCCCAGTTAGTTGCGCCAGCAGTGGCGAGACTATGGGAGTGGACTATGAGAGACTTGCTCATTGCCAAGATGACTTCTGATGCGACTTGTCTATGCGCTCTTGCATCTCAAGGTTGGTCTCTTCATCAGATGGATGTCAAAAATGTCTTTCTTCATGGCAATCTCAAAGAAGAGATATGCATGACCATTCCACCTGGTTTGTCATCCTTTTCTTCCTCGGATGTCTGTAAGTTGAAATGATCATTGTATGGTTGAAACAAGCTCCCCGGGCATGGTTTGATAAATTTTGCTCCACTTTGCTCCAATTTTCGTTTAAGTAGAGTGCATATGATTCTTCTTTATTTTTCTGCAAGGCATGGTTTGATAATAATATTGTTATTATTGGAACGGACTCTACCTTGATCACCCGACTACAACAGCATCTTCAAGCCTCATTTCATATGAAGGACCTTGGTCCTCTTACATACTTTTTAGGCTTGGAAGTTCATATTGAATCCTCTGGCATTTTTTTGAATCAACATAAATATACTCAGGAGCTAATTGCTTTGGCTGGTCTTCAGGATACTTCTTCTATGGATACTCCTATGGAAGTGAACACGAAGTATCACCAGGAAGAGGGTGATCTCCTTTCTGACTCCACTATGTATTGCCAGTTAGTGGGGAGCTTGAACTATTTGACCATTACTTGACCTGACATTTCCTTTGCGATCTGACAGGTGTCAATTCATCACCAAATCCACGCCATCTACTTGTTTATTGTTCATCATTATCACTCAATTATCTTGGTGATCTTCTCATAAATAGCTATTCTTTCCCAGTGGGACTCCTCTTGACTTGTGGCTTCTGATGATGCAAATTGGCGGGGATACGATCTGTAACGATCTATAATAGGTTGGTGCATGTTTCTTAGTAACTCTTTGATATCTTAGAAGAGTAAGAAACAAGATCCCGTCTCCAAATCTTATTTGAATCAGAATCACAGTGCAATGTTTCTTTGCTTAATTACGAGATCCTACGGCCATTAGTCTCCTTGAGATTGGTTGTGTTCAGTCCGAGCCTACTCCTCTCCATGTTCACAACACTAATGCCATTCAGATTGCTACCAATCCCGTATTTCATGAGCATACCCAACACATTCAGGTGGACTGTCATTCTATTCGAGAGTATTGGACATTCGTATCATTTCCCTTCCTCATATTTCTACTGACCTCCAGATTGCAGATGCGTTTACGAAGGCCATGACACGACAACGTCATCAGTTTCTTGTCAACAAATTGATGCTTCTTAATTGACCCGATCAATTTGAGAGGATCATACCATGATCGCTCCTTATTTCTTACTCATTATACATATATACTACCTTTTTTAGATAGAATTTGTATATAATATACTTCCTTATTTAGATAGAATTTGTATATAGACATAGTTTTCTTTGGTATAGACAGATTTGGTAGTTGTAATTTAGGCTTGATTTCGGCCTTGTATATTGCACATGTGTGCCGATATAATAAGAGGAAATCCTCACATATGAGGTATTTAATCCATTTTGATACAAGATTCAACTGTGGTGGAAGATACAACATGGATTTGGATATTCAAACGCTAAGAGGGTATCAATTTCAAGAGTTGTGCTCAGGGAAGAAGATGAGGGGAGTGCACGCGTAGGAGTGAGAGTGAGATCTGCGGGGAGCCGTAAGCAGAAGACTGACGGGACAGCTAGGGTCCCATCAGGCAAGGATTTGATATCTCCCTTGGTTCACACGCAATTTGGAGGAGCAGACCCTGGGTCAGGCCATTTTCAGCGGGTGGATCTACGATCAGGCCTTGTTTGTGGGGAGTTCTCAAGGTCGGGCCATGCCCGAGGGGAGGAGTTAGGGCTAGGCCAAGTCCACATGGAGGTTTCTGGTTCGGGTCAAGCCCACAATGGAATTTTTGGCTCAAGCCAAGCCCGTGGAGCTGTTTCTAACCTAGTTAGAGAAGACCGGCCACTCCTGGATCCTGTTGGGGCGAACACAATTAGTCAGGGCCCTTCAATGGGACAGATCATAGTTTTACCCCACGCTAAAAGTCCTTCTTCTAGGGCTTTGAAAGACCATCAAGAGGGGATCTTCTCGGAGTCACGGGAGGAAGGAGGTTTCATAAACGACTCTACGAGAGTGCACGCAAGCTTGGATGACACTCTCAGGTACGAGGACAACCCCTTTGTGCAATCTCCCTCCCCTCTTTTCCATTTTTGGTTGGCCCCTACTTTCAGGTGGTTCTTTAGGCTTGGGGGGTTTTGATGGGTCGATTGACTTGAAGCCTCTGAGGGTGGTGGCTGCCGACAGCAGTAAATGGGGTCTGGAGTTTTCTAGAACGTTGGCCCAAGCGAAGAAAGGACCCGAGGAGGACGAGCAACGGACAGAGGGGGATCACTCCTTGTCCTCTATAGGTTCGGTTTATGAGAAATGGGAAGACAGCTATTTGGTAAAGTTCAGTGAATTCTTGGGCTTCTCTACTGTGGGTTTCAAAAAAGAGATTATGGAGTTGATGAGAAAAATGATGGCCATGCAGAATCAAGACGAAAGGAGGCCATTATAGAGACTAGATGTGAGCGGGAATTAAGAAAATTGCAAAGCTCTATCAATTATGATGGGAAGGGTCATAATAACGGAGGAGGTAGGGATAGGGGGAACTTTCTGTTAAAGTTAAAATGAAGGTAAAAATTCTCGTGGAATGTTAGAGGATTGAATGACCCTGAAAAGAGGAAAGTCATTAGGAATTTTATTACAACTGAAAGGGTGGATTTGGTTTGCTTACAAGAAACTAAGATCTAGGATATGAGTAAAGTTCTGGCTCATAGCATTGGAGTCGGCAGGTTCCTGGATTGGAAAGCTTTGAATAAGGAGAGGAATGAGGGGGATACCCTTCTGTTTTGGGACAAAAGAAGATTAAGTCTGGTGGAGTCTGAGGTCGGTAGCTTCTCTATTTCATGCTTGTTTAGATGGTAGAGGATGGATTCCAGTGGGCGTTTTCTAAGGTGTATGGCCCTTTTGGAGGAGATGCAAGGATCTATTCTGGGAAGAACTAAGTTCTATTTGTGAGGATGGACCCTGGTGTTTGGGTGGCGACTTCAATGAAATCCTTTCTCCTAACGAGAGGTCCAAAGGGGGTAGGCTCTCCTCTGCTATGAGACCATTTTCAGAGGTCCTGAATGAGATGGGTCTAAGAGATTTGCCGCTCCAGGGGGATCTTTACACTTGGAGGGGGGTCGCAATGGAAGGTCAATGTCTCAACTAGACAGATTTCTTGTTTCTACTGATTGGGAAAGCCAGTTAGCAAGACGACCCAGAGATGCCTCCCACGGCCAATTTCGTATCATTCACCCATTCTATTGGACAGTGACGGGGTTAAGACAGGCCCCTCCCCCTTTCGCTTCGAACTTATGTGGCTGAAATTTGAGGGCTTTAAAGAGATCCTTAAGGGGTGGTGGCAAAGTCTGAAGTTTCATGGTTCTTTCAGTTTTATCTTAGCCGCTAAGTTGAAGGCTTTGAAAGGAATCCTTAAAGTCTGGAACAAAGATGTGTTTGGCACAGTGGAGACCAACAAGGAGGCTTTACGGAGGGTGTCTTTCTGGGATGATATTGAGAAGGAAAGGGAGTTGGTCTTCAAGGAGATTAAGGAAAGAACTAAGGCCAAAGATGATTTTAAGAAATGGGTTGTCTTGGAGGAGATCTCCTGGAGTCAGAACTTCAGAGAGATCTAACTGAAAGAAGGGGATAGAAATACAGGGTTCTTCCATAGGATGGCCAATAATACTCATAGGAGAAGAAACTTTCTTCAAAACATCGGTATTAATGGAAGAAGGCTAGAGAAGGAGTGAGAGATCAAGGAAGGATTGATAAATCCGTTTCAAAACCTGCTTTCAACTCCACGTTGTTGGCACCCATCTCTCCCTGAGCTTTCTTTCAATGTGATCGGGGATGAAGAAGCTACTAAGCTGGAGGAAGCTTTCACTGAGGAGGAGATTTGGTTTGCTATCTCAGGACTCAATGGAGACAAGGCTCATAGACCCTTGGCCTTTTGGAGACCTGAAGTTGGGACTTTGTGAAGGATGAGGTCTTGGGTTTTTTTAAGGAGTTTCACGACCAAAGCAAAATTGTTAAAAGTTTGAATGTCACCTTCTTGGTTCTGATTCCTAAGAAACAAAATGTTAAGGAACTTAAGGATTTAAGACCTATTAGTCTTGTGGGAGGCTTATCAGATCGACAAGTTTTGATCTGATTAAGTGGATAAGATCATTCTCAGTTCTCAGTGTTGAGTGAGTCTGGTCTGATTCTGTTTATAAATAGGGTTGTGGGTTCAATACAGTTTGGTTTCTGACTAGATATAAATCTGCATTAGTATTATTAGTCGTTTGCAGAGCCATGGAAAGAATGGGTTTTGGTAGCCGGTGGCTGAATTGGACAAAGTGGTGCGTCTCCATGGCCTCTTTTTCCATCCTTATTAAAGTCACTCCTACTGGCTTCTTCCAAAGTTCCAGGGGTCTGAGACAGGGTGACCTCTCCCTATATTTTCGTGATTGGCATGGAAGCGCTTAGTTGCCTGCTAAAGCGTGTTGATGAAGGAAACTATTTATCTGGCAGCAAGGTCACTAACAGGGGAGGAGAAGAGTTGAATATTTCCCACCTTCTCTATGTTGATGACACTCTTTTATTTTGTGAAGCAACAAAGAGCAGTTGAAGTTTTTGAGTTGGACTCTAATGTGGTTTGAAGCGCTGTTGAGGCTGAGAATTAATTTAAATGAGAGTGGCATCTTTCTAGTAGGGGCAGTTAGTAATGTGGAGGAGTTAGCGATGGAACTTGGCTGTGGGGTTGGGTCCCTCCCTACATCATATTTGGGCCTCCCCTTAGGCGCCTCCCATAAGGCGATAGGGGTTTGGGACTCTGTTGAAGAAAGATATCGAAAGAGATTGGCCTCTTGGAATATGTAGTACATCTCAAAGGGAGGCCAGTTAGCATTAATTCGCAGCACCCTCTCTAGTCACCCAATTTATTTTTTATCCCTTTTCTGTATGCCAATGTTGGTTTCTACTAGATTGGAGAGGATCCAAAGGCAGTTTTTGTGAGGAGGGGGCAGCCTCGTGAAGAAACCTCACCTCGTTAAGTGGGCTACTGTATGCACAAAGAAGAAACAATGGGGTTTAGGGCTGAGAAGTTTTTCCAAGCTAAATAAGGTGTTATTATGCAAATGGAGCTGGCGATTTGCCAATGAGAAAGAATGGTCATTCTTTCTCCAAAATGCGGTTTTCTCCTTAGGTGATGGCAGAAGGGTAAGTTTTTGGAAAGATGTGTGGTGCAGCGAGGAGGCGATGAGCTTAGTTTTCCCTTCCTTGTTTTCTCTGGCAGCACAAAAAGATGTCATTGTGGCAGATTAGTGGGATTGTAGCAGGGAGGAAGGGGGGTAGTCCCTAATCTTCCTAAGGTCTCTCTACGACTGGGGGCTGGAGGAATGGAAAGCTTCCTCTTAACTATCCAAAGACAGAAAATTAGCCCCATGGGCGAAGATAAGCTTCTTTTGAAGGGGGTCGGGGATGGAAGCTTCTCTGTGAAGCGAACATACAAGGCCTCAAACCTATCACCTGATGTAGTCTTTCCTTCCCGCTCAATTTGGAATTCCATTGTCCCCCCCAAGATTGGTTTTTTCGCTTGGGAAGCTTCCTAGGGTAAAGTGCTCACGTTGGGAAGCTTCCTAACGAGGTAGAGTCCTCGCTAACATATGCTTTCTTTGTGAAGAGGACGAGGAGACCATAGAGCATTTGCTAATTCATTGTAAGAACACTAGGATGCTTTGGGACCTCTTTTTATCAATTATAGCCTTTGGGTTCCTGCGCTTAGTCTTCACCTCCTCCTCTCAGCGAGGAGCACCATTGTTAAATACAAAATCAGTTTGGCTAATCCCCAGTGCCTTTTTTGGACCCTATGGCATGAAAGGAATAGAGTGGTTTTTGAGAATGAGGTCTTTTTTCCACTTTCAGGACCAGCTACATACCCAGGCAACTTGTGGTCTTGGGCTAATTTGTATAGTTGTGATAACACGAATTCTTTAGTGGATTTTTTGTCTTGGATGGGGTGTAGGTAGGTTTGTCGGGTTTTTGCTTGGGTTAGTAGGTTTTTTGCTACTGTTTTTTTTTTTTGTCCCCATCTGGCTCCCTTTTGTATACTCTCAATATACTTCTTGGAACCTCTTGGTCCTTTTTTATTCAATATATTGCTTTTTATCAATCAAAATATATATATATATATATATATATTGATGATATGTGTGGGGTTGCTCTCCATTATTTTGAAAATCTATTCTCGGAGAGTTCGGGTTGCTATGATACGGTTCTAAATGAAGTGAAAAATCATGTGGGGGTCGAGGAGAATGGTAGTTTGTTACCTTAGTTTACTCATGATGAGTTGAGCGGCTATGGCGGATGCATCCGGACAAAGTCGAGGACCTGATAGGCCCGAATCCATGTTTGCAAGAATTTTAGCCGATGGTAGGTGATGAGGTGGATTCGAGCATGCTCCTGGTTCGGCAGACATGCAGTGCAGCGTTGGCCTGATGTTTTGTGTATCCTTGGTTCAATATTCGGTGTTGATAAATGAGAAGTAAGTTGGTCCTATTACTCCGAAAAGGGGTCTCCGGCAAGGTGATCCTCTTTCCCCTTATTTGTTTATCATTTGTGCTGAGGGCTTATCAGTTCTTATCCAAAAGGCTAAAGCGGCAGGTTCTTTGCATGGTGTGAAGGTTTGCAAAGGGGCACCAAATGTAAGTCATCTTCTCTTTGTTGACAATTGTTTCCTTTCCTTTAGAGCATTTTTGGATGAGTGTAATGTGATGAAAGGGATTCTTACTGTTTATGAGTCTGCTTCTGGGTAGACTATAAATTTTCAAAAATCGGGCATTTTCTTTAGTACCAATGTGAAACTACTAATTTCAGGATCTTCTTGGGTATTTGAGGGTTTCTTCGCGCTAGAGTCTTTGGAAAATCTCTTGGATTACCAATATAATTGAGTAAAAGGAAAGAAAACCATATTTTTAGCTGTTTAAAGGATCGAATTTGGAGGAAGATGCAAGGTTGGCAGCGGTGCGTCTTTCAATTGTTGGAAGAGATGTGCTCATAAAATCAATAGCTCAAACAGTGCCCCAATATTATATGAAAGCTTTTCTTTTGCCACCTTCTTTGCTTGAGGAGCTTCAGAGGCTTATTAATTCCTTTTGGTGGGGTATGAACAAGGAAGGGAAGCATGTTATAAACTGGTTGAAATGGGAGAGAATGTGTACAAAAAAGGAATACAGAGGTTTAGACTTTCGGGATTTCTATGGCTTCAATTTGGCCATGCTCGGAAAACAAGGTTGGAAGTTGCTTTCTGACCCCAATGCTCTAATTTCTCGTATTAACAAAGCTAGATGTTACCTAAGGGGGGATTTTTTGAAGGCAAGCTTAGGAAATAATCCTAGCTTCACATGGAGAAACATTGGAGTTCAAGAGTATTGTTGGAGGGAGGTTGTAGATGGAAAATTGGCGATGGTAGAAACATTCGTGTTTGGGGGGATTTGTGGTTGAAGGATGAGGGTAATTTTCTTGTCGTTACTCCTTTGCAAGATGACTTGGTGGGCACTTATGTGCACGATTTGATGATTCCTAACTGTAAGGAATGGGATAAAGATTTGATTGAAGATATGTTTGTGGAAAGGGATGCTAGAGCTATTTGTGACATCTTCTTAAGCTCGATTTGGTCCCAGGAATGTCTATAATGGCATTTCAACAAAAATAGGCATTATTCCGTGTAATCGAGATATAAGCTACAGGTGAATTCCTTGACCAATGCTGACATGCATGTACCTGGGCAATGGGAGATGATTTGGAGGCAAAAGTCCCTTCCAAAATTATGTTTTTCTTGTGGAAAGCTTGTAGGGATGTTCTACCTACGAGGAGCAGATTGCAAACAAAAGGGGTAATGGTTCCTTTAACTTGCGTGTTGTGTGATAGAGATGTAGAAAACTGTTGGCATGTGTTTGTTACTTGCCCGTTTGCAAGACAATGTTGGGTGGCATCAAATTTGTTGGATAAGACTGACTTCTTTGTTGGAACTTGTGAATGCTTTAATGATTGGTTTTTTCAGCTAGGTGGCAATCTAAATGAGGAGGATCTTGGTAAATTTTTCATGGTTATTTGGGGTATTTGGCATCAGAGAAATGAGAAGTTGTGTAAAGGTAAGCATATACCATCAACAAAAGCTATTCTTTTTGCTTTGGACTATTTGCTTGACTAGTTACATGCTAGACAATGCCAAGACCTGTCTTCTCCTCCTGCTTCAATTGTGGATAATTCAGTTTGGCAAAATACCTCTTTGGAATGATAAAATGCCAACATTGATGGGCCGTTTCAAAATAATAGATACATTGGTGTTGGCATGATGACAGGTAATCTGAGTTCCTTTGTTGCTACTAGATCAAATTATTTCAATGGCTTGGGGTTAGTTAGGGAGGTCAAAATAACCGGTCTTGTTGAAGCTATTCACTGGGTTCTTTCCATGGAGTTCTCTCAAGTGCTTTTTGAATTAGATGCAAAGGGTGTAGTTGATGCGATTGCAAATACGGATCAAGATCTCTCGAGGTTTGGCTCTCTCCTACATCGTTGTCATATTTTACTTTGTGAAAATAGTGGTTTCAAAATTTGTTATGCTAGGAGACAAGCTAATGTTGTAGCTCACACTATAGCAAGGGCTTCACATTTCGATGCTAGTTGTTTACTTATCCTCCTTTAATCGTATGCACTCTTTTTTAAGTAATAAATAAGCTTATTTCCCTCGAAAAAAAAAAAATTTACTTTGTACAAATTGTACAGATTATTAAACATAAAGTAACGTGCCCCATCCTTCCATTGGCTTAACCAGGGATAAATGCCCCTCAGAGAGGGATAACAGATTTTTACGTTTGCTGTCCAACATGCCAACATTTTGGGTGAAATATCGGGATATTTCCCCGGCAAATATAACCCAAAAAAGCACTGTTAAGTTGAGAATTAAAAAGTTAATTGGAAAAACAACTTGAGAAAATAAAAGCACAGTGCGATAAATTCAGGAATAACAGGGGAACACATTAAACTTGAGCACATTTATGGTTCTTGAATACTCAAAAAAAAATGGTAACTTGTTAAGTTTTCAAGGTAATTTTGAAGGTGGCACTATAAACCTGAGCACGTTTATCATTCTTGAATACTCAAAAAATATACTAACTCGATAAAAGCTAATCGTGGCCATTTTAGTTCAGCAGAACGAATACGGTTGCATTATTCTGCTCCATCTTAGACCATATTTTCAGTCAAACAATCAAATAACGCACCAAAATGTGTATTTTGACAGCATTTTCCTTGCAACAGCATCAACATAAACCCTATTACTTGCTCTGATATACCCAGCTGTCTTCAGTAGCCATCATAAAACCATCTCAACCAGCTTCCCCCTTGCATTTTGTCTACATTAATTTGGTAGTAAAGACCATCTCTAGTTTATAAGGAATGATTTCATTCATGATTTTCTCTTTCTTATCCATCCACCCAACTACAGTCATAAATTGAGCATGTTCTTGATGAATTCAACTTTAAGCATCACAAATCATGCTCTGGTCTTAAACTGTCACAGGGATGCTTCCCTTCCCTTCAATTTGAAGGCTATTTGGTAAAAAAGATAAATAAACATTTCCCTTTTTATTTATTCTAGCTCAAAAAACAAATAGAAAAACTCAAAATAATGAATTAGAGAGAAGACCTGATTGGATTTGCGCATAGCAGCAGCCTCGTCACGCTTGGAGAGGTTGGCAGTGAAGCGGAACCTCCGCTTGGGGTTCTTGACAACCCCACAGAATTTCCTCCATTTCTGCAACACCTCATCCGGGGAATGGTTCACCTTCAGTGCTTCTAAAAAGTTCTCGTTCAAATAGCTGTCCATCACTCACTCGTTCTAACTAGTTTCTCTTCCTCCAAACACCCACTCCTCTCTCATTCAAGTAAATACCCCCCCAAAGCGTAACCGCCGAGAGAATTTTCCCTTCCCGACCAACATGCTAAGAAGAAATAAAAGGTCACCCAAAAGTTACTTGAACGATGTCGGCACTACAACAAGTAGGGTCAATTCAGGCATTTCGTCCCCTAGTTGTTACTAATTATTTTGCTTACGTGTGGGTCCACGCGGTTTCCAACTTCCTGGGTCGACGTCTGACGCATCGACCCAAATATATTTTGTCACTTAGCGTGCGCGCCTGCGGATAAAGGTTCATGTTCTGTCTACAACCTCGCCATTGTTTTGATAAACACTGTAACGAACCACCTCTTGTTTTTTTGGACTCCTACTAAAAATCTTACATAAACTATTAGAAAGACTGACAATTAATCTTCACGATTTATATTTTTAATACTTTTAAGGAATTTCAACCATTTTTTTTAGACAATCAGCAGCTCTATAGCTCTATCTGAATTTCTGGACATGGACTTCATAAAAATACAATTTCTAAATATTCTTTATTGATCACATAGTAAAAATATATATATATATATATATATATATATATATATATATATATATATATATATATATATATATATATATTGATCTTTATTTATTGTAATGATTTATAACTATTTTTTAGTATTTCAATCTCTAAAGTTTAAAAAGCCTTTTTTCTTAAAAGTTTAAAACTAATATATCAGATTTTAAAGTGATACACATTCAACAATAATTATTATCAAAGGATTTGTTTGGAACGTGATTAGATTAAAATACCTTTTAAAAACCAAATTTGTAAATCTAACTTTCATAAATTTTTTATACCATTCTGATATCATTTGTAAACCAATTTTTTTTATTAAAAGACCCTTTCTTTCCAAATATATATAAATGTATAGAATGATAAAAGGTTCTTTTTTTTTTCAAAATATGTTATTCTTAGAATAAAAAAAAAAAGAATATGATTAGCAGATTTATAAAATGTTGGGTTTAGGTTATGTAACCAAATATTTACTTGTCTATATATCTACAAGTAACCAAATATTTATAAAATACTTTTACTTTGCATTTTCAAACCATCAAAGTTTGATTTTAATTAAATTATTCGAATCCATCAAATTCATTTTTCAAACTAGGAGTCGACATTGCCCTTGGTTGATTGAGATGGTAATGTATATCTTGTATTTTTTAACTTATCCGATAATGGACTGCTAAAACTGATCGAATGTACGTAGATAAAAATGCGTGAATAAAAAAACTGATAATGTAGACGTTGGTTAATTTCCAAAATATAAAAATGCTTGGCAAATAGGTGGTCTCATTAGTTTTAACTTTCTATAGAATTATGAATATGTAAATACTTTTTCTATTTCAAATTAGAAATCAAGTTGAGTTATTTTGTCAATGCCAGAAATTTTACGACAACTTGTAATTAATGAAAATAGAGACTTTAAGTTAACAATATTTCAAGTTTCCCATCATGCATGTTTACTTTATAAACAACGTAAGATACTTGTTTTTAGAAACATTTGTCAACTTTGCTTTTAAAAACTACGTACTCTCAATGAGGCAAATAACGATTTTTGAAAACAAACCTAAACATGGTCATACATTCTTTTTTCTTTTCATCATTTATGACATAGATACGTAAGTACAAATCTTAAAAAAAAAAAAAAAAAACAAGTATGATTATACATAGGAAAATTTGAGAGGACTAATCCCAACTTTTATCGCTCTTTTTTTTAATTTATACAAATTTAAAAATTCAAGATATCAATTAGATAATAACATGTGACAAGATAGGAAAAAAAGATCACATATAATTATTTTAACTTTTTTAGTTGGTCATTGGTACTTTAGGACCGATATAAGAAGGTACCTCTAAACTTGAGATTATTCTCGGTTAATCATAATTGAAAGATGAGACTATTTAAATAACGTAGACAATGTTTTACAAATAATTTTATATCTAATGTTTTTTTTAGAATATCTAATATTTATATTTGTATTCATGTTATATATTTGTATATTTATTTCCAAAACAAGAGAAAATACTCTATTTATTTTTATTTTTTATTCTATAGTTATATTCATTTTAACATATTACATTATTCTGTTATAATACGTGTTATGTTCTTACAAATATTCGATTTTGGATTCTCTTGCATGCTCTTTTTACCATTTGAGCTAGGGCTTGGCTTTTATTATTTATTCTTAAGTACAAAAAAACGAGTCTTCAATTATCAAACTTATTTTAGTATTTTGTTTGTGGCATAAAACAAAAAACTATTTTAAAATACAGTTTGACCCAAAAGTAAAAAATCAAAGTTCCAACCTCAGGATGCAAATTTGTTATTAAAAAAGATCCTAAATCAATATTATTTTAAGGGTCTAAGTCACGTGAAGACCAAATTTAATTCAAAAGTGAAATCACCTCAATGTTTAGGTCATATTAAGATCCTAAATCAGCCAATCCATCTTAATCATACAAAGAGTCAACTCGAATGAAGGTATTGATCAAATCATAAGCCACATGAGGCCCATTTGTTTCCCAAATAAAGTAAGGCCCAATTGACCCGGGGCCCAAGTCAGACTAGGCCCCATTGCACTTCGGCTCCACCCAACCCAAGTACTAGATAATAAAAGTCAGAATCTTGATCAGGTTGGCCCAATTCATTCATACCCCTCAATAAAAGTTGTAATAAATTTTCGATTGTAATCAAGTGCAACCCTTTCCCCAAGACCTCTCGATTCCTTTTTAAGAAGGGTTCTAAGCACAATTTGTAAATTCAAAGTTAAAAATAAAATAAAATTGAATGGCATCCTTAATTTTCCATTTTTTATTTTCAGTTGAAATAAAAATAAAAAATTCACCAATAATTTCAATAATAAAAGTAAGATATATATCTTTTGCAATCTCAATTGTTAATTAACTATATCTTTTCATTCAGTCCTACGAGCTCGACTCAAGTGGTGGGATGAGCATTACAAAGAATTGACTCAGGACGTTAAATCAAATCAACAAAAATCATTATTTTGGTTGTTTTGAGATATTATCTTTATTTTTTGGGATATTATTTTTATTTTCTATTATTATTATTTTAGGAGTATTATTTTCTTTCATATTATTGTTTTGGAATATTATTTTATTTTCTATTATACTCATATTATGTCTAAGGTATAAATATATGTTTTAGTCACTTTTATCACTTTTATCACTTTTATCAATTTATCAGAAAAATCAAAACTTTTACTTTATTTTATTATCTAGATTGAGACGTGTTATTCATGTTGATCAATCGCGCTACACACTGCGTCAGGTGATATCAGAGCGGATTCTCTCAATCGATGGCTAATATTGGTGCTAGTGATGACAACCAATTTCATGACGATGATTGAGGATTATAGGCTGTTTGGAGATCAATTAACAAACACCAACAATCAATCCAAAATTTAACTCAACATTTGGAAACAATACAACCCCGATTGCAAACGTTATTGAGGATCAATGAAGAATGACGTAGGAATGATGATGAGGAACAAGGCGGAGGAAGTGACCCTATTAGACCCATTTTAATCACATTTCAAATGTACAAATCAAAGAAGGCCAACTGCAGGATTTGATGACGCTTCAGATAAGGAGACACAGACTTTTGTGAATCCATGTGGTAGACAAAGAGAAGGAAGACAGTGGCAACCAAACTACAGAGGAGACGACGAATACAAACTAAAGGTAGATATCCCTAACTTTAATGGTGATCTTGATATTTAGGGGTTTTTAGATTGGTTGACTGAGGTAGATAGGTTCTTTGAATATACTAAGTTGCCTAAGTACAAAAATGTTAAATTTGTTGGTTATAAGTTAAAAGGGAGAGCATCAGTATGGTGGGATAGATTGAGGAAGATGAAGATGGGAGAGGGGCATGGTCCAGTTCAAACATGACTTAAGATGAAGCAATTATTATGAGATAGATTTTTGTCTTCGGACTATGAACAATATATTTCTTATGCTTATCAAAGATGTACACATGTAGCAGGCGGATGAATGAATATACTGTTGAATTTTTTTATTGGCAGAGATGAATTAGTTACCAAAAAGTGAGAACCAACCCAAAGCTTTACAAGTGTAGGGAAAGAACTTTCTAACTATTGTTCATGACCCATCCTCACTTATGGACCAGTGTAAGGAGACCCAAGCAGTCCATTTGATGGTTGTGAAGGGAGAAGTAGAAAGTAAAGATTTAGTTGTGACTCAAACTCCAATGGAGGTGCAAACTTTGTTGAAGGAGTTTGATGATGTGATTCCTAAGGATTTCTCGACAGAGTTACCTCCTATGCATATCATACAACACCATATAGATCTAATTCCAAGTGCATCTCTTCCTAACGTGCTTCATTATAGGATGATTTCTAAGGAGAACAAAATCTTAAGGGAGAATGTAGAAGAGTTGCTAAGGAGCAAATTCAGGCTAGCATGAGCACATGTGCAATACCAACTTTGTTGACACCTAATAAAGATGGAAGTTGGCATATGTGTGTTGACAGTAAGGGCGATCAACAAAATTATCGTCAGATATAGATTTCTTATTTCAAGGTTGGATGATATGCTTGATCAGTTAAGTAGAACAATTGTGTTTAGCAATATTGACTTGAAGGGTGGTTATCATCAAATCAGAATTCGTTTAGGTGATGGGTGGAAGACAATATTCAAGACAAGGGATGACAATGGCAAGTTTCAACAAAGAAAGTATGAATTGTACCGGATTGTTAAGAAAATCAACAATAATGCTTATGTGATTGACTTACCAAGTTGGATGTAGATTTCAAAGATTTTCAATGCTACTGATCCTATCTTGTTTCAGCCACATACGAGTCTTGGATATCCAGGAGTAACTCGGGGACGAGTTCTTCGCAAGTGGAGGTGTCTAACGTAGGGTGTTAGATCAAATCAACCAAAATTCTTGTTTTGGTTGTTTTGAGATATTATCTTTATTTTTTTGGATATTATTTTTATTGTCTATTGTTTTTTTAGGAGTATTATTTCTTTCCTATTATTATTTTGAAATATTATTTTATTTTCTATTATACTCATATTATGTCTATGTGACACCCCCAACTCGACACCCGGTGTCAAGCGAGGGTTTCATTTTTTTATAATGCTGAAACATTCGATTCATTATAATGTTAAACATTTAACTTTGCACTATATTACCTTGCTTGGCGGATTACAAAATATATACAAGCTCCATATGAAAGTGTTAAGCGTTACAATATTTACATTGTTTCTGAAGGAAAACGAAAATACATATACGTTAGGCCGGCGATCTTGGTGGGTACCTAGTGATGTGTTGACTTTGACTGTTGATGCCGATTGTCCTGTCATCTGGTTTCCTCTTCTATACCTACACGGATGAAACACCCGTGCTAAGCTTATAGTTTAGTGGGAATAATACTCGTACACGACCCCTAATAAGGATCATCTCACTATAGATACATGCATATACTTATGAAAAATATAACATTTACATATACTTATCAATTTCTCATATCTATTTTTTCATAACATGTTTCATTTCGTATCATATTTCATATACTTTTCATGTCATCTTACACTTTACTTATTGTTCTTGTAACCATATACTATCATCACATAGCAGTGTTATGCTTCTCATATCATGTTATATATCATAAACATCTCATTTGTGTATACTTGTCATTTGCTTTTATGTTTAATGTCTACATAAACCTTAGAAGTAGATACGAGAACGAACTGTATGTACACCCGAAGGTACTATCACTGTATGAGACAGTGATCTCTATCTATATGACCCAAACGGGGCCTCGATATCTATAAACTGTATGCTGCAGCAATCATATCCTTATAGGCATGCTTATCTATCAAACTACTCGGTCATAAGCAGGCAATCAGTTTTCTTATTTTTTTCTTAACAATCTTTTAGGTATCAAAAAAAAAATTTTCATATACATGAATAACTATTGATATCATGTATACTTATGAGATATTCATTATCAAATAATATCTTATAAACATTTAATTGTATTTTTTCATATAACAAAATTATACGTGTATTCTCTTTAGCTTTCATAACACATGTTATCATGATCATATTATGATTAGGTATTTCATATAACGACCACATTTATATAACCTTTATACAATTTCGAGTTTCATAAACCAGTGCACTTTGAGTAGTTCGAGGTAGCTCCCAAGTCCATTTTCGACTATAATTTTTGACCCTATAAACGGAATTGTTAGAGAAAGTTATCTTCTAAATCAATATACCCTTATGTTTTAAGTTTCTTATGGTTCAAACATCATGTCATTTGGACTTTTAATTTCGGAGATATGATCTAAACATTCAAAACTGCTCTTGGACAGTTTCCAGGAACAGGATATGGAATTGTGTCCTATATTTGAAAATTTTCTGGGAATGTTAAAGACATAATTTGACCATAATTTTTTTATGAAAGCTGTTTTCCCAGATGTCTAGTTTATACTGAAATTTGAATCATCTCATTTGGATGATTATAACTCAAGTTATGATTTAAACAACCAGATTACTCCGATTAGAGTTGTTTTGAAACCAGTTTCGGTGACAAGTGTTCCCTTTGGCCAATTTTAGGTCGATGGGGTGGTGGATACATTTATTTCAAGGATATTTATTCTCCTATAAGTCTAGTTTACCCAAAAATTTAAATCACTCAATTTGGATGAGTGAAACTCAACCTATGACCTAAATACCAAAACTGTTCCGAAACCCAAAACTATATCAGAATTGACTTGAAAACAGAGCCTCCATTTGATGAATTTTAAGTGCAGCTGGGGTCAATTGCATACACCTATTTCAAAATTTTTGTTCTCCTAGAAGTACAGTTCATAAAGATTTGAATCGCTCAATTTGGATGAGTGATATTAGCAAAGTTATGGCAAAAAAAACATGAGTTTAAAAAAAACGGACAAGCATCTCATAAACGGCATTTCTTTATAATTTTCCTCCCGGGTGAGGACGCGTGAAACGAATAACCATTCCAAACAAATATTCTACACAAAAAGAGGTATTCCAAACCTCTAAACAAGTATCTCTATACATATCCATACAAAAATTCATACCTTTGTCTTCTCTTCTTCTCTTCTTTTCTTTCTCCCTTATCCGATTTGCCCTTACATAAATGCCAAAAATGAGATTTCTTTAAAGCCATGTTTGGCTTTATCTAACGTTGAAGCAAATTGTGTTTTTTGAAACTTAGTCATTTAATTTCCTTTGTTGTAATTCCACTTATCATAATCCATATAGCATCACAGTCTTCTTGATTATAGTGTGGGTCTGAATTAGTAAATTATTAATTTACCCTTAACTCCTATATTAATTCCGAATTTTTTGCTTATTTTATTTTTAGCATTATTTATTCCCGAGAAAAATATCATTTCTTTTATTATCTGCTTGTGTTATAAAGCCTCGTAGTATAATTTGGGGTGTTACAGTCTAGGGTATAAATAGCTGTTTTAGAGTTTGTTTTAGGGACTTTTATCACTTTTATCAATTTATTAGAAAAATCAAAGCTTTTGATTTATTTTGTTCTCTACTTGAGAATTGGTCTCTGGATTGAAACTTGTTATTCTTGTTGATCAACCGTGTATTGATCAATTGCGCTACACGTTGCGTCAAGAACTAGGATCGAATCCTTGTGAGAATATAATACTACAACCTAATATGTAAAAGTAAATATAAGTAAAGTATATATAGAATAATTTATAGAATTAAACAAATAATAATTAACTAATTACCCAACTTATTTTTTGCTAAAAAAAATTACCCAACTTATTTCAAATTTTAATATATAGCTTATATCATTAAAATATAAGTTGATTTATAATTTTTTTTAAAATAAAGTTTATTAATGCTCAAAGCAAATATCATCTAGTGGAGGAATAACATGTGGTTTATGTCACACCATGGGGCTAGCTAGAGAACAAGATAGCTTAGCTAACACATGAGCTATATCTCATTTGCTTGCCTCCTAACAAAATAGACATTAAATCCATCTTCATTGCTCAAAATAGAACTACACTCCCTAATAAGAGAGTCATACTCAAAGCTATCATGTTTCTTGCTACTTAAACTCATGGCTACATATTTTGCATATGTTTCCACTCTAACATTTTGAAAGCCCAGTTGCTTCACCCATGACAAAGCCTTCCTTACCCCTACTGCCTCCCCTTCTCAAACTGCAAACAACCATCCATCCAAGAGGATTGATCGAATAAAAAACGATCATGGCTATCGTGCACAACCATTCTCAATCCAGTTCTTCCCAACTCATTCAAAAATGAAGTATCAACAGTACAAGTAACAAAGGGACTTTGGCGCACATGCCACTTACAACAGACTCTAGAAGCCAAAGCAATATCTTCTTTAACCTTACAATGAACCTGCAACAAATCATATAGAAAACCCAAAGCATGATGAACAAGGACTCTAGCACTTGGGCTGACATCCCTCAAACCCGCGTCATTTAGTGATTCTCCCATATGCCCATAACACCATAGCAAAACTTCCAAACTCTGATGCGTTTAACTTGGATAGTAAAGAGAACAAGAACTCTTGGAGACATTCAACTTCTAAACTAATGGAGTAGATTATACCATCTAGTTTGATCTCCTTCCAACACAATTGAGCACAAGGAAAAAGACAAATATATGAAATAAATTCTCAATAGCCAAGGTACCTAGAACACAGTTACCTGGCACTTCTAATCCTTTAGCTCGAAGCCTACACTGTGTAGGAAGTCAATCACAACCAGGCCTCCAAAGTAGATGTTTTACTTTCAATAGGATAACCAAATTCCATAATCGTTTCCAATCTCCTTGTAGTTTCAATTCTACATAGTCAGTAAGTGATAAAGCCACCTTATAACTGTTGGATTTTTGCTATACAAGCAAGTCCAAGTTGTTTAAAACACTAAATGGGTTCACACATGGACTTGGGTCCTAAGGTGTGGAGGCCCAAATGACTATTAAGTATTCTAGGGCTTGTACTCTATAAATAGAGAAATATAATACAACCCTAAATCTGAATCTAAATTAATTATAGAGAATAGTCAGAGAAAAAGAAATAATTTCTTAGTGATTCAAGCGCCCACACGCTGCTCCATTACCTCAAGGATACTTTGGAATATCTGCGGTTCTTGTGTGCATACTTCTCTCCAAATCTACTATGATCTGACTGGTTATATTAGTTTAGTAATTAAATTGAATATTAAATCGCTGCTGATGATTAGAGCAGTGTTATTGACAATTGGTATCAGGCAACCGTGTGATTAAATTTTCAATTTGATATAAACAATTTCATGTATTTTGGTGTTTGATTAGCAATGGCACCTAGGTTTTCTATATTTGGTGATTAAGCATGTTCTCATGTTTAATATGATTTTGTTCATGGATGGTTACTAAATAATTGTGGTTGCCCTTGATCCGTGGTAGAGTTTTACGTGTATTTCATCGGTTTATGCAAAATGGGGCTAATCCTTAAGATTAGAGTTTCCTTCTTGATTTATTTTCTCAATCATCTAAAATTCTTGTACACCATTTATTAGGGTATAAGTTATATTTTGTAAAATTTTGAGAACTAATGAATAACGAAGCGAAGATGAAGAACCCTTGAAGACTATACATGCGAGGCTGTTTGCGTTCTTCATGAAGGCTCTGGACATCCAAATGACAAGCGGCCTGGTTGAAGCCTGAGGAAGAGGCAATATTTGTAGGACAAATTTCAGTGAACCACCACATGACAGCCCCACGCAGCCTAAGTGGCTGCGTGTGGGCTTCACGCGCCTCCACTCAGGCCGCGCGTGAGAGGGCGTGGAGAGGGTTTTGGCCGCCGAATTTTGCAGACTTCCTCCTCCAGACGTCGCGCTTCTATGGGTGGCTCCGTTCGAGTGGCAGCACACGAATGATGGCTTTGACGGCTAGGGTTCCATGTTGTGTGTTTAGAGTTTTGGGTTTTTAACAATCTCTTCAATTTTAGACCTCAAAGTACAAAATCGGTGAACAAATGGACAGGGAGTGGACCCAGCTGGACGAGATTAATAACAGTGGGCTCAAGTGTTATTGGGCTTGTGATTTTTCTTTTCTTTTTCTTTTCTTAGGAAATCCATGGATTGAGGCTCTTTTTTTTTTCGTTAACTCATATATTATTTTTTTTATTCATGGATGATTAAATATATTTGGTAACATGCTTTAGTTGTGATAACATGACATGTAGACTAGGTGGTGCCATATTATCTTGCATCGGTATTATACGTAATAACGTAATTAAATTTTGTTTTTTGTAAAATCTAGATAAATATAATTATGAAAAATCCTTTAATTTTTTGTGGGTCCAAATAATAAAATGGTCATGTGAAGCCCCATCGGATAATCATGATCGGGTTTTATTGGATTGAAATTAAATAATTTTAAAATATTAATTAGATTGAACGGTCTACCATCGGCAACTCTTAGAGATTAAGAGAATTTTAAAATTAAACAAATATTCAAAAACCACGATAATTTTATTAACCTCCCAACGGGCTCTAATAATATGTATGGACCATATGAACGATGATTAAAATGAAGTGTATTATCTAGGAAGGTTCTATCTAGAAGATTGGGATGTAAAGTAGTCCGATTAAGTATTTTGCGATTTTATTTTTTGGGCACGACTTGGTTGGATACTATTCGTTTTATGATCGAGATTTAGTTTGTTATAAATGTCTTGCCATAGGGAGCATTCATTATGGAAACTAAATTGTGTTTACAATAAACAACAAATATATTTTGTTTTGGATTTACTAAATATATGTTTATTGTATAATATACGAGTTAATATTAGTGTGCACAATGTATAAATTTTTTCAGAAAATGGCATCTTTCAACCCTCTAGCTATGATTTTGAATAAAAAACCATTGGATGGAAATAACTTTGAAGATTGGAAAAGCAGACTTATACATCGTTACGGATTATGAAAATCAAGTTTGTCTGGATACCCCTAAAGCCGGCTATCGGAAGTGGTGCTAATGATATAACAAAAACAGACATGCGACTTGGGATAATGCAAACACTTCATTTCGATGTTATATTCTTGCTAGTGTTGTGGGTCATTTGAGGCAGTAAATAACAACTCGACAATTCAAGGTAAAGAAATGCTCAGGACTCGATTAGTGCCCAAAGTGCTATTTGAACCCCTATTTTTAATAGGTTTGAGGCGCTTTGTGTACTAATGTGTTATAATTAACCCAATTGACATGTTCGGGTCCCTATTGTACTTACGATTGCATTAAGGAAATTTGTTTTTATAGTTTTTGCGGAATTGGAAACCAAATCGTCGATTAATCCAGTCAATCATAATAAAAGTCGGGTTGATTTCCATCAATTTCATATGGTTTTCTATCAATTTAAATAGCTAGGAATGAAGAATATCAAAGCAAGAAGAAATGGAATAGTGCAGCGTGAATAGTGGCAGCAGGGAGCAATGGAACAGTTGTAACACCCATTTTAAAATACATTTCATTCAAACCATTTTAAATATGCGGAAGCGTTTTCGTTCACTACGGTAGGCCCATAAACATTTAAACAATTCATTTACAAAATGGCATACCATGCCTTTCAAAATATTATACAACATTGTTTCGCAATTCACTATTTTTTAAAATACAAGATAAAGTCATGCTCAAAAATGATATTAATGCATATGGCCAGAGCATGCTCCTCAATTCTTTCTCAGTGACTCTGCGCTTCTCGATCTTGCCCCTTTCTTGTTCACTATCTATCTCTCGGTACCTGCGCATTGGTAAAACAATACGCTAAGCATTTTCATGCTTAGTGGTTCTATACAAATCCATCCTTTAGTTTCATTTAAAATAAATCATGCAATTTAACAATTCAAAACTTTGGCGGCTTTATGGATGATGCCATCTGTCTATTATACTTGTTATATATATCTACAATCGAGTCTCAGTTCATTGATCATCAAATCTGTTTCATATTAAATATTTATAATCTTAATCAATTCAAATATGATCACAAATTCAATTAGTTATGCAATTCAATTCGATTATGCAAATCGGTCGATTAGCACACTTAACGAATTTAACCTATGTCTTCCATATACCGGATATTAGAGTTGCCGGCACGATCCATTTAGGCTGGGGCGGTATAAAGCGGTTTTATAACCTCAGTCTGATCCCATTTGGCGGTGATTGGATTATAACAGTAAATAGTGAACACCGATCACGGTCATTGAGGCTGGCGATCGAGTGACACATCAAAACAATCATTGTGATCACGCTAATTTGACCTTTATTGGTATACCAATCTATCATATCTGAACTAAGCGGTTAACCTTATATTAAGAGGCGTTCAAATCTTTATAGCAAAATCTGATTACAATATGTACATTTGTATAAATAGTTCACTTTCAATAGTCATGCCAGTTTTTTCATATGCAAACATTTTATAATCAATTCCCTTCAAATCATTCAAAACAATTGACTATGGCACTAGCATGCATTTAGAACAAGCCTTTCAAATATTGAAACGGGAATAGGAAATATAGAACAAACATACAAAAACTTGAAACGAGGAATAAAAGTAGATAGAACAAACCCAAAAAGATTGTCGTCCTTTAATTCCTATCTCGGAATCTCGACTCAAACTCGGACTTTCTCCTCGTTAGCCCCTAATCCATCACACATATTTCCTGATCAAAGAATAGTAAGAAAAATCATTTGTGCATTCTAGGATTTTTGTTTAGGGTTGATGTCTACCCAATACACCTCACTTGCCAAATTTTCTGGGGACAATTGAGTCATATTTTGCTCATACATCCTTCACGAAAATTATAGCTCTGTGAGTCTATTTTTAGTAGGAATTTGAATCATCTAATTTGGATTACCCAAACACAAGTTATGGCATATTTATGCCAAACTGGTCGGTATGCCCAGCTAACTCGGTTACCTACTGTTTTTCTCAATTTCAGGGGTCTTAACTCCATAAATTGGTAATGGTCCCTTCTACTACTTTGAAGCTATGGTTCTTAGGTTTCTTATACAATTAGAATCATCCAATTTGGATCAATATAACTCAAGTTATGGAATTTTACATTCAGATTACTCTAATTTGCAAAACAGAAACAGATTTTTCTTGCACATAGTTTCCCCTTTGAAGGATTTCTGGGCACTTTGGGGTTACAATTTGTATACCCTTCCTTCAAGTAAATTATTCTCCTAGAAGTATAATTTACTCATAAATTTGAATCACTCAATTAGGATGAGTGAAACTCAACTTATGGTCTAAGTACCAAAACTACTCCAAAACACGAAGCTGTTTGAAATTGAACAGAAATTTATCCGAAACATATCATCACTTCAACGAATTTCTGGGTCAATTGGATAAAATTCAGCTTCTTCAAGTTATTCTATAAGTCGTCTGTATTAATCTTTCTAAAAATCGAATAACATAATAATTATCATTAAAAATAAACATGAACACAGAAAAAATGTCTCCTTTGAAACACCATAATTTCCTCTTCATTGATTTTCTTCCAAAACACCTCAAAACTCAAAATAAATCATATCAATCACTCCTAATAACATCCTAATATCATTTCTAAACCAATCACAAACAAATCCATTGATGATTTAGGATTTTCCCAACTCAAACATCATTAAAGAAAATTCTGAGGTTTGTGTTCTTACCTTGAATCACTTGTTCTCAAGCCTTAGCTCCTTTCTTCTCTTAAGCTGAAACGACGGCTGAAGAGATTAAGTGATTTCTCTTCTTCTCTCCTAAAGCCCTAGTTTCCCCTCTCCCAAGCTCTCAAATACGGTTTTGTTAACATGCACAAATGTGCTCTTCTATGCTCAAATGTGACTTAAGTCACTTAATCCCATAAGGCCTTGTTTGGCTACAATTCATTTTTGGTCTTTTAATCCATTTTTTGACTTAAGTCCCTTTATTTGCACTATCACTTCCCATTATTCACACTTAAACATTTATTCTTTATTACTTATGACTCAGGTCTGATTTTGTAAAAATTCCTATTTGCCCTTTTTCACTTGGGTTCTTCGGGTTCTATCATTTAACATTTAATTCCTTTGCCAAAACTCATTCTATTTTTGACCCTTAGGTCCTCATTTACAAATTTTGGTTGCCCTTGACACTTAGGTAAATTTCCGGGTTCATTTTTTAAATCACTTATCAAATAACAATCAATATTCATTAACAATTTAGGAAATACCCGAGTTTATTCGATTTATACCCAAATATAAAATCAAATAATTATAAAAAATTTTAGGGTATTTTTGTTACAACAATAATACTTAGTGATGAAACGATTGCAAAATTTCGCTACAAAATTTGGAAAATTCGCTACATAAGCGAATTTTCGTATATCATGAGGATTTAAGCTGTGTAGCGAAAATTTCATATGTAGCGAAATTCTCTGCTCCCTCTTTTTGTGTACCATGACCCTAGTTTGGTTAATTTCATTTATACCCTCAACGTAATTATACTATTTAGGTTAGATTGGTATTTTCACTGTTTTGTAAGGCTATATAAGCCATTTTGTGAACAATTTGTAACTCCAACCCTTAATTGAAGCATTCTCAGTACGCTCCTGCTGGCCCCCATATTCTCTCTTCTCTCTCTTTCTTCTCTCACTTTTCTAGTAACTGAAACAACCCCTGGTACACAACCTCAAGGATGGGCCATAAAGCCTCTAAACCTTGAAGAAGAGGGTTGCTAGGCTTGGCAAGTAAGGCTTGCATTTTGTTCCCCGTTTTCACGCAAAGAGGTTTTGACATTTTGGTTCCCCATATTTGTAAACTCTAGGTTTAAAGCTCTTAATGTATTTTCTTTGGCCAATACTTGGCAAGTTTTTAAGTTCAGTTGTATTCTTAGCTTTAGATACAATCGATATCCATTGGGCCACTATTTTCACGAGCCACCAAAGGTAGGTTAAGGGTTATATTTTCACCCGTAGATGCATCCTCAACATCAATACTTGGTAATTCCAGTGGTTCGTTGATGCTTATTATTAGATCCACCGAGATTCATTAGTCGCCTTTACTAATCATTTTGGGCCAAGGTGGTAGATTTTCACCGTAGAACCATAAATGCCAAATAAACGCTTCATCAAAAGGAAAATTATTAGGGTTTAGTTTGTAAAGTTAAATGAAGATCCGGTTCGGGAATTGACTATAGTTTATCCTCCCCAACGCGAGGAAATGAACCCGAGGACCTCTTTGTAACCCTATCAACCCAACTTAGCAGCCCAACTATTAAGATTATACTAGAATATCTAATCTTCTATTTTAGAATATGTATATTCTGATTTGGTCAATGGTATAATTGCCATATTATAGCCATATTTATAGCTTGTACGCATAACTCGTAGCTCACTTTTGGCCAGAATATTGTATATATATTACCCACGTGAATCAATAGAATCAAGGAAAACCAATTCTTTCATGGTATCATAGCCCTAGCAGCCTAGCAAGCTCTTACCCATTTATTTTCTTTCTACGATTTCTTTAGCCATCATCATCAGCCTCTCCTCCGATTCTTCCTTAATATGGCCGACGATGGGAAAATAGATCCCCATTCTCCTTATCTTGGGTCCGAGATCAACCCGGAATATGATCACCCACGTGATCCTTTCTAATGACAATTATATTTCATGGGCACGTGCAAATTGTTGTCTTTGAAAGTCATGAGTTCGTGTTTGCTGATGGACATTCACCAAACCAACTGGAGAAGAAGAAACAACTCGATTGGGACACCGGCTCACCCTATGCTTGTCTTGGATCACACTGACTCCAAAATCGCGGTCTCCATTCCTTTTCATGATGAAGCCAAACGACTTTGGGATTATCTGAAGCGGTTTTCAAGGTAATAACGGTCTCGCCTTCAACACCGAGGGCCGAGCAAACTCGAATATGTCTATTGATGATTATTATACCCGCGATGGGATTGTATGATGAATTGATCGCTCCTGCTCTCTCCATGCAGGTGCTCGTGGTACTATAATACTTGTGATGTTGTCGGTCGATTTGCTACTGGGACGGAGGAGGGAGAAACCCATCAATTTCTCATTGGCATTAATGATGAGTTATATGCAACGATACGTTCTAATTTGTTGTCCACTTCTCCTTTACCTGATCTCGATCGTGTGTATCAAGCATGTCTTCAGGAAGAAAAGTCTCAGGGTATTGCTCGAGATAGAGTTTTAATATGAGGAAGTCCATGCGCTTGTTTCATAAACCGCACACTCCAAGGCTCGTGGCTACCCGTCCCGATAAATCAAAATTGTATTGTTCTGGCTTGTAAGCGATTCGGTCATGATGACAATACTTGTTTCCAAAACGCATGGATATCAGATTGGTGGAAGATCGAATCGCGGAGTCCATAAGGCAAGCAGACGACCCAATGCACAACCACCTCCCGCGGCCCTCCGACCGCTCCTCGCGGGCCGACCAGCCGTGGCTGCCACTCTGCCGTATCGCAATGCCGTGGCCGTAGGGACCGATCTGGCCTCCTCTCATGGGTCCTCTGGCATTTCTTTGTCTGACTTAAAACCGGAGCAGGTTCAAATTTTATTGAATATGATAAATAATCGCCAGATGATCAGATGATGGGTGAGCCTCTTCCCTTTTTCGATTATCGACACGGTGCTTCTCACCATGCTTATCGTAATCGAATCATGCTCGACGGACACTCATCATACTCGCAATGCTCACCAAGTTACCTAACGGTGCACATGCCATTGCTACTAAGGCTACGCGCTTTTGTTGACCGATGGTTGATACTGAACATGTTTTATTTGTACCACGCTACATTGCAACTTAATCTCGGTGTCACAAATCCACTGATGATTCTAAAATGTCTTTACAATTCACCGATTCATTATGTGCTATACAGACCTACGCCGCAGTCCACCGAGCCGGAACAGCGACGGACTCGCTATTTTCGCGGATCTCCAAGCGCAAAGTGTAAAATTCGCCTGTAGATTCTAGATTTTGAGTTTGCGGCATCGTCAGTTCAAGTATCGGTCGATAGAGTCGTTAAGTTAGTTCCGGCTATTTCTTCCAGTACTTCTAGAAAGAAATTGAATAAAGTATGGGTTTGTCTCAAGCAAACAAAAACGTGATAGTTTTCCGTTAGTGATAGGCAGTTAGTCGGACCTTGAACTTATTCATTGTGATTTATGGGGCCCAAATAAGATACCCTTCGTGATACATTATTTTGACTTTGTGGATGATTTTTCAAGAGTCGTATGGCTTATTTATTGTTAAAAACACAAGTTTATCAAGTTTTTGTTCATTTTTATGATTGCCTCGCCTTGAAACACATGTCAAAATAGCACGGAGGATAATGGTACGGAGTTTAAATGTGTATGTTGGATTATTTTGATACATGGCATTATTTTTCAAACCTCTCAGGTCGGGACTCCTCAACAAAATGGTCGTGTGGAACGCAAAACATCAACATATTCTTACGCGTGGTCAAGCCATGTTTCAAGCGCAATCTTCCATTACTTTTGGGGAGAATGTGTGCTGTGCAAGGTATCTCATTAACGTAACCTTCTGCTTGCTCTCACAATACAACTCCCTTTGAAATTCTCTCTTTGAAGCCGTGCAACTGAGCTCGATGAACTTAAGGTTTTGGTTGTTTAGCTTTTGCCCACAATCAAAAGGCCAATGGTACAATTTGCTCGAAGTAGAAGTGTGTCTTTACTGGGTTATCCACATGGGAAAAAGGGTGGAAATTATATGACCTTCGCACAGTGGACATCTTTTGTTTCCGCAGATGTAAAGTTTCATGAAAATGAATTTCCTTGACGAGATCGTTTCTACTTCAAGTGCCGCCTTATTCCTCGTCGCCACTGATTCTAATGCGAGGATTGATGTTGATTTTTCGAAGACTCGAGTCTGCTTTGGTTGATGATCATGCAGCCCCTGCAATTGGGACTGACATTGTGCTGAATCCCACATCGCTCCCCGTGCCCCCCTCGCACTGGGCTCTTCTCGCTCCACCGATGACTTAGGGTGCGGGTTGCGGGATAAGCGTCCCTCCGTTCTTCTTCGTGACTTTGTTACCCACACTGTATAATCTTCGAGTCCATCTGAGTGTTCATCGTCTTCTACTAGCTCCTCTAGTTCTCCTTATCCTATAGCACATTATGTGAATTGTAATAAGTTTTCTCCACGACACCGTGTTTTTCTTGCAAAATGTATCACTAAGGCATTGAACCTCGTTCTTTAAAGAAGCTTAAGTAAGATTATAAGGCGATGACGGAGGCTATGTGTAAAGAAATTGGCCGCTGTGGCTAATGGCACCTGGGACATGGCATTTTTACCTCCTCATAAAAAGGCTCTTGGTTCTAAATGGGTATACAAAATCAAATATCATGCGGATGGGCAAGTAGAGCGTCTTAAGGCTCGTCTGGTTATTTTTGGCAATCATCAAGTTGAGGGGCTGGGATTATAATGAAACTTTTGCTCCGGGGCCATAAAATGGTCACCGCTCGTGCCTTCTACTCCTCCTGTTGTAGCGGTCAAAATCGGGTTTCAGATCGATGGATGTTCATACGCGTTTCTTCATGGTGATCTTGATGAAGAAGTTTACATGAAACTCCTCCTGCTTCAACGTCAAGACTCGCTTAGCTGTAGTCGCCCCCAAGAAGTCTCAGATGGTCTTTACTACTGTGCTCCGCGCTGGCATGCTGTTGGGAATGCTTTCTGCTGACTTCATGGCTCTCCCAAATTTTATTCAGATTATTCTCTGCTTACTCTACATCGGATCTAAGACAACTTAATGTTCTGTATGTTGATGATCTCATTATTTCTCGTAATGATAAGCTCGTTGTCACCATTTCTTAAGGCCTATTTATATCAGTGTTTCATATGAAAGTAGATTTGGGTGCTCAAGCATTCTTTTTCGTATTGAGGTTGCTCAGATCCAGGGCATTTTCTTGTGTCAACGAAAATACACTCTTGATATTATTGCTGAAACTGGCTTATCGGGGTCTCGTCCCGTTGGCTTTCCCATGGAGCGTAATCACACACGCCCGCCAGCGCCCTCGCCGATCCCGAGCGTATAGACGACTCGCGGGTCATCTCATTTACTTAACCTCCACCCGTCCCGATCGTTTATACAGCTTCATATCTTGGCTCGCCTATGCAACACCCTCGTCAGATCATTGGGATGCGCCTCGTATGCCCGCACAGCGTGGTGCCCGGTCAAGGCATTCTTCTTCGCCCCGATTGCGGAGTTATCTCCGACAGGTTGGTGATTCGGGATTGGCTACGTGTCCTTTGACTAGACGGCCTCTCTATCGGGTTGATAGTGTTTCTTGATCTTCTCCGATTTCGAAGACTAAGAAACAACATACTACTGTCCCGCCTTTCATCGGCCGAGTATCGCTCCATGGCCGTCACTGTAGTTGAAATGGCTCAAAAGCTTTGCTTGTGAGTTTAGGTGTCACACATCTCACCCATATGCGCTATACCGTGATAGTCGGCCGCCAATCTACATTGCTCAAAACTCGCCTTCCATGAGCGTACTCAAGCATAGCTGAAGTTGATCGTCATTATGTGCGTGATGCCATTCGTGACGGTATTATTTCTACGCCTCATGTGTCTATCAAGATCGCCTTGCCGATATCTTCACCGCTCTCGCAAGCGCAAGTTCTCAGATTCTTCTGGCAAGCTGGGCATTTGCGACGACGCCCAACTCAAGTAGGTATAAGATTATACTAGAATATC
This sequence comes from Tetrastigma voinierianum, assembly GCA_016808115.1. Classification (NCBI taxonomy): domain Eukaryota; kingdom Viridiplantae; phylum Streptophyta; class Magnoliopsida; order Vitales; family Vitaceae; genus Tetrastigma; species Tetrastigma voinierianum. The sequence continues at coordinate 443,798 of JAEQBH010002845.1, read as the reverse complement.
TAATCTTCTATTTTAGAATATGTGTATTCGACGGTCAATGGTATAATTGCCATATTATAACGCTATTTATGCCTTGTACTGTTAACTCCGTAGCCTGCACTTTAGTTTCGTTTGTATATATATTACCTACGGGTGAATCAATAGAATCAAGGAAAACCAATTCTTTCACCAACACTTCAAGGATTTCTTTTTACACTTTATTTTAGTTTATTTCGTTTTATTTTCAATTTCCACAATATCAACTCCACACACTTTTTACACCAAATCCTAAAATCAAAAACAAATTCACCATTTTTAGCCTACTGTAAATCATTTGGTACGAAGAAAACTCATCACTGTGTTCGATCTTAGAGCCGCTATACTACAGTAGTTACGCTACTAAGCAAAGAGGAGTAATTTACAGTTATAAATTTTGTCGATCCGAACCCTATCACACGACCTACACTCCTCTAAGCTTCCAACGGTACCAAGAACGCCAAAACGGAGTTCAAAATGGTACTATGCTCAAAACAAAAATCGGGAGGCAAACAGGGAGATTGTTATGTAGCGACCTCTTTAATAAATAAAATAAAATAATTAATTAAAAAAAACAAAAAATTTTTTTTGATAAAAATAAAAATAAACTTTTTTTTATTTTATTTTTTATTTTATTATTATTATTTTTACTCCGACTGCTCGTTGTTCTACATAGCAAAAATTCCCTTTTCCTACGATCTTCTTTTCGTCTTCCAAAATTTTCACAAACCCGTGAAAAATTAACACAAGAAAATTACGAAAATCATGGGTGCTTAAAAACAAGTCAGAACAAAGATTAACTTAAAAATTAGAGAAAATATAAAAAGAAAAATTAAATAAAGCAAAATAAAATAAAATAAAACAAAATAAAATAAGAAAAATCAAAACAAAAATGAGTGAACTTTGTTCACTACGCTTGCTCGTGTCTTGTCCAAAGGGTGCTGCAGGAATCAAAGCGAGCTTAGAAATGCCAAGGTTCGGGGTGCTCCAACCGAACTAAAGACCAACCATCCACTACGCCACGCAGATAAGAATGGCCATCGTCTTTGATGTAAAGTGGGCAAAGGTTTGTACGCTGGCCACTAATTTCTTGAAGCTCACAGACAAACAAAGGCAATCGCGCTACTTCTTTAGTTTTACCCGCCTGTGTGTAAACTGTGGTCATGGTGTGGTATAAGCAAGATATGCAATGGTTCAGGATAGAGTGCTATTGGCAAGGTCGTAGGGTGGCCCGGGGCCGCGTTGGGGTTCAATTACGTGGGAAATGGCTCGAGAACATGCTTTTTTTTGGGCTCTTCCACGTTTCTTTTCCACCGTCCCTCTCGCTATAAAGGGAAGGATTTCTTCTTCTTCTCCCTTGAAAAACAACAACACACATATCCGAGGATTCACAACCCTTCATAATTCAATAAAATCTCTATAAGCCCCCGACATCAAGCCTTCTACCATGGTGTCACTCGTTCTTCCTCTAGTGGACATTGCCGTAATCGATGAGGTTTTTCAATGGAGTCTCGTTGGAGTTGTCCCGTTTATGCTCAAAGTCATTTTTCATCCCATCTAATTTCTTGTTCAAATTGTCTTGCCAAAGGATGTTCTCTCGATTTGAATGGGCATTAATCCCTTTTCTACTTCCGCTGGCCAAAGTCATCCACTATCCGGGTAAGGTCCAAAATTTGTTCAAATGGAGGGATTGGACCGTGGTGGCTGAGGTGACCGAGAGTTGAAGCATAAGACGGAGGTTCGGGGAGGTGCATACCGTGAGGTCTTCGTTCCCATGAGAGGCTGTGTGATTCCCAACCAGGGTTGTGGGGTACTACCATATGGTGAACTAATCCATTGTTTCTATAGTCCTCAAGACCTACATTCATTCGGATTCCTCTCCACTAAGTTTCACTTTGCCATGGTTGGTTTCTATAATCCTCATGGACATATATGCACTAGGTTTACCCCATTATGCCGACCGTATCGTCCCTCTTTCCATTGGTTCAAATTCAACCTTGATTAAGAAACTCTATCCCACTGGAACACGAACCCCTGCAACAAGAACAAAGCAAACACCAAACAAGAAAAAAAACAACTCTACCAAAAAGGGGTAAAGTTAGCTAAAAACAAAATTAAATGAAAAAAAATTAAACACACTGAAAACACTAATAAGATATATATACAAGAGGTTCACCGTAATCCCCAGATGAGGATCACAAGTAAGCCCATCAGTCATCATTTGACTTAGACACCATCCCGCAACAGCGCCATTTGATTCAGGTCGCAATGGGTTCCCATCAACAAAATTTATAACCTAATTACTCTTACTGCCGTAGCACACCATCAAAGTGGCAAGATATCGACTCTAGGACTAACACAGGATGAGTTTTCTTCGTACTCAAATGATTTACAGCTCAAAATGGTGAATTTGTTTTGGATTTTAGGATTCGTGTAAAAAGTGTGTGGAGTCGGGAGACAGAAATTGGAAAATAAAACGAAATAAACTAAAAATAAAGTGTGTAAAAAAGAAATCCTTGAAGTGTTGAGCCGCTAGGTTGGGTTAATAGGTTACAAAGAGTGTCCTCGGTTCATTTCCTCGCTGGGAGGATGACCTATAGTTAATCTCCTCGAACCTGATCTTCATTAACTTTACAACCAAACCCTAATAATTTTCCTTGATGTAAAAGCATTTATTTAGCATTTATATTCATAAAGGAAATCTATCACCGACCCATCCCACAAATGATTCGTAGGGCAATTAATGAATCTCATGGGATCTAATAATAAGCATCCACTAACCCCCAAAAGATTACCAAGTATTGATCAATGAGGATGCATCAACAGTGAAAATATAACCCCTTAACCTACCTCCAGTGGCTCGTAAATAGCAACTAATGGATATCAGTGTATCTAAAGCTAAAAATACACTGAACCCCAAAAGCTTACCAAGTATTGGCCAAAGAAAGTACATTAAAGAGCTTTAAACCTAGAGTTGCAAATTTGGGAACCAAAATGTCAAAACCTGCTGCGTGAAAAATAGGGGAACAAAATGCAAACCTTACTTCCCAAGCCTAGCAACCCTCTTCTTCAAGGTTTAGAGGCTTTAGCCAAACGTCCTTTGAGTTGTCATCCTCAAAGGGTGTGTTTGGTTGCCTAGAAAGTGAGAGAAATAAGAGAGATAAGAGAGAATATGAGGGCAAAAACATCTGCATCGGAGAATGCTTCAAATTAAAGTTAAAGCTACAAATTGCTCATAAATGGCTTATATAGCCTTACAAACAGTGAAAATACCAATCTAACCTAAATAGTATAATTACAGTGAGGGTAGAAATGAAATTAACCAAAACGGGTCGTTTGTACACAAAAAAGAGGGAGTAGAGAATCGCTACATATGAAATTTCCCCTCGCTTATTGTATAAAAATTGGCTATGTAGCGAATTTTTCCAAATAGAGGAAATTTTGCACCTGTTCATCACTCTGCTGCTACCTGCTCCATTGCTCGTCGCCACTATTCACGCCGCACTATTCCATTTCTTCTGCTTTGATATTCTTCATTCCCGGCTTGTCAAATTGATGTAAAACCATATGAAATTGATGGAAATCAACCCGACTTTATTATTACATTGATTGACACGACGATTTGGCTTCCACCGCAAACTACAAAAACAAATCATAATGCAATCGTATACACAGGACCCGAACATGTCAATCGGGTTAATTATACCACCTTAGTACACAAAAGCTCAAAACCTATTATAAAATAGGGTTCAAAATAGCACTGGGGCACTAATCGACTAAGGATGCTCGCTGCGCACGCTTTCCGAGAGACAAAGTTCTGCCATCGATTCGATTAACACGACATCGATGATTATGTAAGATGTGAAGGATCATTGGCTTGAACATTTACATTTCTCAATCGAAAGGTAAGTGATGGGGTAATAAATTTCAAAAGGAGACGTAAGATAGATCTCATCTTCGTAATCACCGCCAAGCATTTCAATCGCCCAAAGTTAATTGCTAACATGCATAAGATGGATTCGACTCTAGTTCAATTGATGCATGAGCTGAGGCCCGAATAATCTCTCGCTGCGCAGCCAAGACAATTTGGTGTGGGAGGGTTCGTTAAAACTAAAGGGAAACCCGGTGGAAACAAGAACAAAAAAAGAAGGCAAAGGATACCGCTACCAAATTAGACGTAATGAAGAATGAAGGCAAGTGCTTTTCCAAGTGCGGATAGCAGAAAGGACACTAGGAAATGCATCTGCCCAAAGGCCACCAAAAAGCCGTGTATGGGTGATTTACTTGTTGTTGAGGCTTGTTTAGTGGAGAATTTAATTATAAAATGGATCATTGATTCAGAGCCACTTAATCATGTTTGCAGCATTTTGTAGTGGTTCAAACATAGCACGTCTATTGAAGAAGGACAAAGATACTTGAAACTCGGGAACCGGAGCCAATCTCGTAGCGCTATGTGACCATTTGTTTTATTTTTCGAGAATAATAGGACTTTATGTTTAGAAGATTGTTTATTTTGTTCCGGATTTCAAAAGGAATTTGTCACGCCTGTTTGTTGAACACTCGCTTGACATTACGCTTAATTCCTCAGCTTCAATAAGAAGTAAATCTTATTTATTCCTATGATCTTGGCGAATACTCCATAAGTCCCTTGTCCTATGATATAAATGCCATTGAAATTGTTGAAAATGAACATAATCACCTTGCCAAGAAAAGGAAAGTAACAAATGAAACTTACCTTTGGCATTTGTGATTAGGTCATATTAATCCTAATAGGATACATGGTTCGATGAAAAGTGGGATTTTAAATTCCCTAGCATTTGAACCTATACCAATGTGTGAATCCTGTTTGGAAGGTAAAATGACCACGCAGGCCCTTCTTCTAAGGCCAAAGGATATCGCGCAACCAACCGCTGAATTCGTGCATACTAATGTATGCGACCAACGCGCGGTTCGCCGCAGGTGGGCATATGAGTATTTTGTCACTTTTACATATGACTACTCAAGATATGGTTTTGTTTACCTACGCGCCAAAACTGTAAACTTTGATAAATCCTCGAGAATATAAAGCCGGGTGCGTAGTGCCAATTGAAAGGCCCATATCAAACGTACAGCTCGATTCGACCGAGGCTGAATACCTATCCGAGAGTTTAAGTTTTACTAACTCAAGAGGGATAGTTTCACAACCGGTCACCCAGAACACCCTCAGCAAAATGTGGAGTCGCAGAAAGGAGAAATGTAACCTCCCAGATGGTGAGATCGTGATGCTGGGGCTTATTCATCTCACCTATATCGCTGTGATATGCCTTAGAGACTGCTACATACTTATTGAACTTGATTCCTTTTAAGTCGGTATCTAAGACACCCACTGAATTGTGGAACGGGTGCAAGCCTAGTTTAAACCATATTCATATATGGGGTGCTCCAACGCATGTCTTGAGAAAGAAACCACATAAGTTGGAATCTTGTACTGAAGTATGTTTGTTTATTGGATACCCTAAAATAACGAGAAATGACTTTTATAGTTCCTCGCAGGAAGAGTTATAGTGAGCACTAATGCAAAATTCTTAGAGGAAGACTATGTAAACAATTTCAAGCCCAAGACTAAGGTAATTCTTGAGGAGCTTGACGTAGCTCAAGAATCGCCTAAACCACCTGAATTTGGACCTATTATGCCATTGTTTCCAATGCGTGTTCAATGTAGGAAAATGAAAATATATTTATGTAACACCGGAATATACCTAGCGCTTTTGACATAAGCTAGTGGTTTAATAAAGTTAAATATGAATTAAAATAAAATGGTAAAAACCCGAATTTGTACAGATAAACAAGGGTACATATGTAATTTGCCAAAAGGGACATATAAGTTATAAACAAGGCTATGGGTTAAAATAAAGAGAAATATTTAACTTATTTTGGTAAAAGAGAAGAACCTACGACTAGCAAAATAAATGAAAACTTAACCCAAAAAATGGGTTTTAGAGCCAAACATGGCCTGCGATAAAGATTTAAGACCAAATTTGGTCTCATTTTGGGGGAGAACAAACCGTGGAGACGAAGAAGAAGAAGGGAAGGAGAAGAAGAAGAAGTTATTAATAGTTAAGAAGAAGCTAAGTGTATGGAATCTGAACATTAAGTATGGAATTCCTAAAGTTTATGAATTTCCATGTGCTATTGGATGGTTAGTAGATTGACCCCAAACCTAGGTTTTGTTAGGATTTCATCATAACCCTAAAATTACTTAAAGTGCGCGAGAAACCCTAAATGGTACAAGAAGAACAAAAGTAATCCTCCCTGGAGGTTGATTCACGGTTTAATCCGCATGTACGGGAGTTAAGGTTTAGAACAAACCCTAACTAATCTTTTATATTTGGTTTATGTATGGGTTATGCACCATTTAGTAGTTTTTCGGGAGTGAATTCATGATAGGTTTGTGTAAGATAAGTATTGAAAGATGATTTGAGGTAATGTAGGTTACAAGATGAATACGGAGTGGTTTTGATGTGTATATTGATTATCGAGTCGATTCAGAGCAAAATATGGAAAACGGGAGAAACCACCTTTTCTGAAATTTCGGGAGGGGTATGCACCGATACCAAAAAACAGAGTGGTACCAAAGACTATATAAACCACACCGGTACCCCAGATCGAAAACTCCGTGACCGACACCAATGTTCTATTCGACCGTTGTTAGTATTTTGGCCATAATCAAGGTCATTTCTTATCCGATGGAGAATTATGGTTATTAAACTAGACTTTTGCTAAGGAGAAAAAATCGCCCTGAAATAGTTACCTTCAAATTTTGACTCTATTTAGCCCATAAATTCACTCAAAGTGGGGGCTATGTTCAAGCCAATTTCTAGTTCGGTATTGAACATAGAGTAGTCCCGGTTGTTTAGGACATATCTTGAGTTTCGGTGTTCCGATTTGGGTGATTCCAGTTAGAGAATAACCCTTAACACCTTAGCTTCAAAAGAGTATAAAGAACTATGTCATGCATGAGTTAAGACTCCCGAAATGAGATTTCAAACCTGTCCTCAAATGCATGATGTGCAAAAATGACTGGGCTGATATGAAATGTCATAACTCATTAATGATTCATAATTGAATGATTCCAATTTCTAAGTAAATAGGTTCATAGAGGAACAGAATACATGAATGATGTGTGAATACATAGGTGTCATACCGCATAAGCATATGAAATGCAATATGTGATAGATGTGTTCATGAAACATGAATATGATATGAAACATGAAAACGAATCAACATGCAGAACATGAACATGAAATGGCCATGTCATGAACACATTACGATTAAAATAGTTGCGAGCTCGAAGACGATGATAAGATGACTACCCAGGGACCAAGAATGAATGAGCCGGACGCTCGACCGTGCTTCAAGACTCCCGCCAGTGCTACCCGCGACTTCGCTACGCGGCGCGCACGCTCGACCGTGCTTCAAGACTCGCCGCACATACGATACTCTCGCGTTACGCGGCAGCAATATTCGACCGGCGCGTTTCCAAGACTCGCTAGTGCTACGACACTCGCTACACGCGTGACGCTCGACCTGCTTTAAGATTCTCGCTAGTGCTACGACACTTCGCGCTACGTGGGCGCACGTGATCCGCTCGCATTGCACTTACACCTTCGCTTCCTGCAAAACATGGTCCATCTCATTCATATCCCAGGCCTAGGTAAACGATTATAGATACGTATATAAAAAATACATGAATAAGACCCAAAGATGTGCTTAGCATACTTCGTATCACTCTGCAAACTTCGGTACCGACGCTCCAATCGGTGATAACAAAGTCATAAAACCCAGAAAAAGGAGACTCCACCTGCATACCTTGGACATGAATATATAAGTCCTAATGAGATTACATATAAACCCATAAATTCATTTGTTTTGATATGCCCTAACTGTATGAACTCGTATATGTATTTGATGTGATTTAAATTATTACCACTAATGTCCGTATCTCGTATAAGTCCAGATTCACCTGTGGCTGTATTTGATATGATTCGGACCGTTCGACTTATACCCACGGTAATTCTTGATAGAATACAAGTCCCGTAATACGCTATGCGATATGGCCACAAGTATAAGATCCGAACAGCAGAATAAGCTCAGAATACAAGTATAAGATCCAAGATACGTATATCTGTAATACAAGTATAAGATCCGAAATACAAGAATAAGTTCCGTAATACAAGTATAAGATCCAAAATACAAGTGAAAGTGCTCCTGATATGCAAGGGTAGATCCGGGCCATAGACAAATTCCGTAATACAAGTATAAGATCCGAAGTACAAGAATAAGCTCTGTAATACAAGTATAAGATCCGGCAGGACAAGGATATGTCTGGGAAAGCCGCTATAAGATAATGGGGCAAGATAAGTTTCGCAAAGACTACTGGACACTGCAAAGGTCTAAGCTCAGAACTCCCCACGAGAGATCTGATGAAGACTGGCCCGAAAGAAGTTCATGAGATGTCCTTTCGGGGAGATCCGACACCATAAGTCCGCACAAGTATAAGCATGTGTCCTATAGGAGATAAGACAAGCATGTGTCCTACCGAGACAAAGATAAGTATATACATAAGCTAGTACTAAATGATACAAGGAATGAGATATGGTCCACGGAGATATATAAATACGCCCTACTGAGATCGGTATAAGAATAAGCCCATTTATAAGTGTGTAAGACCCCGAGTAAGTATAAGTTTGCTATAAGTATAAGTTATACCGTATACTCAGATCCGAACAAGCATAAATTTCAGTATGAATTCATGAAGACTTCAGATTCGTTATCGTTATATGTTTATTTCGCGATTCGCATGAATGCATGTGTGTTAAGATAAAGTTATAAGATATGTTTCCCCACTAAAACGTAAAGCCAAGACGTGGCTTTTCAATCCGCAGCACAAAGCGAGACGCCCCGCATCTTCCGTATACAAATAGCTAACACATTAGTAGGGTTCATCACACATGTTCCGTGCTCTGATTTGTAAATGTAAAAGCACAGTTATTGTATATGTAAATGGGACTCAAAAGATATGTGTATGTATTTTACGACACCACTCATGGTAGCTCTTTATATGTAAATGATTTTTGTTATTATTGCAAATTGTTTGCATACCCACAAAGTACAAGTTCAAATTTCGAAAAAAAAAAAAACGTAGTTATCCCAAAGATAGTTCGCGGTTCGAACTCAGCCAGGATTCAATTATTCGAAGTCGACCGGAATCTGGTATGACACGGCGCGAACAAGCACGTAGGGAATCCACAATAGTAAAACAACAGTAGATATACAAAAGTAAACTTAAAAAACCACGTAAAATCAAATTCAAATGATCAAGATGATCTTTCTCAGAACCACAACAACTGAGCTCGGCAGGGGAGAACGACACACAAGCCATCGAGACATTGCCGGGCGAATCGCACTAAGCTATAAACTACTGATAAACAAGAGTGGTCCCGTAAATTACAAAGAAGTTAATTGTGAGGATGTCGATGCACGTGAGTGACTCAAAGCCACGGACCATGAGATGGAGTCTACGATTCTAACTCGCTCCGGTCTCATGTAGAGCCCAAAGGCAAACCTATGTGGTGTGCGGGATCTACAAAAGAAAAGATCCACTGCATGGGAAGGGGTAGAAACCTTCAAAGCCTAGACGTATTAAAATGGGCTATACCCAAAAAGAGGGGATAGATTATGAAGAAACCTTTTCGCCAGTAGCCATGCTTAAATCCATCCGGATTCTTTTAGCTGTAGTTGTAAGTCTAGATTACGAGATTTAGCAAATGGATGTCAAAATAGCATTTTTAAATGGCAGTTTAGAAGAGGACATCTACATGCAGCAACCAGAAGGGTTCATACCTAGAGGGCAATAACACATGGCATGTAAGTTGCAAAGGTCCATTTATGGACTAAAGCAAGCATCCAAAACATGAACATTAGGCTCGACGCTTCATAACTTTATACGGTTCGAGAAAAAGTCCCGACGAACCTTGTGTTTACAAAAAGGATCCAAGGTACAAAAAGTGTTTCCTTTCCTAGTCCTTTACGTAGATGACATTTTACCAATCTAAAATCCACATAGAGGTGTTATCAAGTGTGTAAGGATGCCGTAAAGCAATTTGATATAAGATTCGGGAGAAGCCAACTATATTCTTGGAATCAAACTTCTACAAGACCAAGAATCGTGTCGCATTATCTCGCTTTATATATATAGATAAAATTCTAAAGCTAGTTCAACATGGAAAATTCAAGAAGGGAACTTTACCCTTTATGCATGGAGTTCATCTTTCTATGAGCACCACCAAAACTCGAAAGAAGAACGTGATAGTGGTGATACTCGCTTTCGGCAATAGGTAGTCTCATGCAAGGGGAACAAAATATCGTAATTACGATATATTTGTATTCTGATTTTACCGAATATCAGAAATATCGGAAAATATCGCGGATATTACAAAAATATCGGTAATGCAAAATTAACAAAAATACTTTGAAATTCATAGAAATACTTTGGTTGAACTATAAAAATGCATAAATAAGCAAATATACACTTGTCAAGATGATATTCATTATAATTTATCGAGAAATTACATCACAATAGCCATTTAAAACTAAATGAAGACCGATGTGGCTCCATTGTCATTTGATGAAGGGATCCCATTCGATGAAGATTATTCATACCAAGACACGGGCACAGAATAATATTTGACAGACCGAACATGCCACAGAGAGATAAATATGTTGACTCCTACCCACAACCTCCAGGATAGAAATTCGGGTTCACCCAATATACTGCTTGAAATCCTTCGCATTTGATATGAAATTTGGAATGGCATTCAGGATCATGAGGATAGTTAACCATTCCATATTCTTCACCACAATAGAACCTCGAAGGATGTGAAGAGCGTCGACTATAACTCATCAGATAAGGAGGAAATATGTTGCCCTCATTCGATGAATCACCGAATCGAGCGCTCCAATACTCATGGACTCAAACCGGCCGAGAACAAATCCCCATCAGATGGGTGTCATCCTTCGTTGTCTTCCTGCGCGCTTCCAGCGCCCATTACCTCGCCTCGGCCTCCTAGACCCGTGGTCTCATCTCAGCATGAGGAAATCATCTTCACCGGTGAATGGGCTCAATGGATATTGACTTTGTCAGGATCCTAAATATCCCCTGGGCACCATCACATCCAGGCGATCACTACCATCACGTATCCTCCCGGAGCCATCATAACCCGAGAAAACAAACAAAAACTCTGGTTCCACTACCATAACAACACTTCCTGAATCAAAGGAGGGTCGAAGCAATAGCCGGCTGAAATGAGTCCCCCGTGGCTCGACTGAAACTTTCACTATGAACTTTCGCATAAAACCCGCTCAACATTAACTCGCTTCTCGAACACACAAAAGAATGCGGATCAGGATTTCCATCTTCACCCAAATGAGAGGTCTAACCCATCGAAATAGTTGATTATCTTCTTCTTCGCCTAAACTCACTCCAAATTTCTAGTGCAACGAAAATTATTTTCAAAGAACTTTATATTCCGTCGCTCCATATCACGGATCTTTAGTTTCATGTTGTAATAACAAAAACCAATTGTTTGAGCCAGATAAGAAACATTTTCTTTGTTTCGTATAGAATTAGAGCAAATGTACTTAATACTTTTCGTAAGCTACAAGGTTGAAGAACTCAAGTGCAACTCCTAGACACGTTGGAGCGTGATTTAAGTACAAAACCACCATTCAAATTAGAATAAAAATTACTTATATTCAATATATAATAATAAAATAGTTATAAATTATTTATTATGAGAATCAACACTCACCAGAACTATTTTTGATCTTTGACGCTTATTAATGCCTCGATCACCAAATCCTTTTGCATCACTAATAGTATAAGCAGAATTGAAATGTCAAAATCTAAAATAAAAATTAATCGAGGAAATTAACTCAATTAATTAGGAAACCCACTGACTTACCTGTTTCATCAGAAGGCTCACTGATTAGATCAATTTAGAAAAACATCGCAACGTTTCGAAGAGGCTCCTGTGGCTGGAACCAACCTCGTCTGGGACAAAATTGGATTTAGATAGTATGTCTTAATAGCATTGAGAATTAAAGATATAATACTATTATAAAATGACATAAAATTATTAAAGGCAATATCACAAGAAGATATTAATTAGTTACCACAGTATGAGATGCTACAGTTCATCCCAACTGATTCACATGATAAGTTTCACTCCACTCTTTAGCTTGAGTCACCTAAATTTGCTTTCACCAACCTAATCAACCTGAGACAATGGCAGGTCGAATTTAATTTCACCAACAACATGGCAGACCGTGGTATGGTGTTCTATGTGGACACTAGCTTCTCCAATCTCTCCCAATATCGATGATCAAACATAGCCTGGACCATGCCCAACTACGCTCTGCACTAAGTTTGTGTAGATGACTCATTCATTACTAATAAAGATCTTTCTTCAAATCAACCCTCTTTTTTTTTAAAGACCTGTCAAGGGCAACAGTTTGTTGCAAAATCTGTTGCCTCAGGACGACGAGACTTCACCCAGATACCTGGCGATTTTCAAGCAACCAACCATAGATTTAAATGAAGTTTGTTATCTTCGACTATTCCCGATCAACTGAGCAACACTATCCCTTTTACCAATGCGTCTTCAAACATTAAATCAATGCAAGAAAGTCACATGAGTCTAAGGCTGCATCAGATTTCTTCACTCAGCTCAACTTTCCCTTCTACAAATGCCGATCCACATTCGGTTACAATTGAACCACATTTGCTTCTCCAACTTCCTTGATAACGCCCTTCAAAAAACCATATATGTATTTGTTGTCTTTAATCTTTATCCGACGCGATCAACAGATTGAGGAAAATTGTGCTTCCTTTGAATATACTTGATGAAATTAATTATGCCTAATTTAGGTTACTCTTATTCCATCCATCAGACATAATTGTACATCCATATGTCTCCTCATTTCTCCCTTTGCAAGTCGGGAGATACCTATGTCTTTATACTCCATTTCCACTTGCTTTTACTCTCATACGAAGATGGTGGTTCCATGCCCATCCCTGGTTATTATAATAATTCAAGGAAAGTCAATATTAAAACATATTTCATATGGAGATAATAATGTCATTATTTAAACATATTTCATATGGAGACCATAATGTAAAACATATTATATAGTTAGACAAACCTGCTTATTGTGTACAAAAAATCATGTTCTTAAAATGGTGTGAGTCCGCTTTTTGAGGTGGAACACTTTCATATATGAAGAACTTGCTAATTAATCGTCCCATTGTTTCCTTGATTGACCACCTTTGAACATATTTTTTAGTTTGCACTCCAAGACTCTGTATAATATGGTACTGGCGGTGATGACCAGATGCCTTAAACACTTTGTGATTCAGATACGCTCACGGATCACCCGGTCGTGAAGATTCGCCATTGCAACACGCAAAAATAAAATCAACTTACATTATTTTATACATACTATGGAAAAATGAATTAGGCAAAGATTTGATCAATTTTTCTTTTTGCCTCTCATAAATCCGCCGACAACCCGATCTCTCGTTCCATTCACTAGCTTTGATGCACATATCGGTCGATATTCATCCGCCATCTGCACAAGCATTGCCGGGCTTCTGATACATACGCACATCCTCATCACCCTCCTCGTCCCTTCATCATCATCACCCAGATCGCGACAGCCCCATCAGAACCGTAATTCACTCGAATTCTTCCATATCACCGCCGCTTTTGCTTTACCTTTATGTTCTAAAAGTTGTTTTATTTCTTTGTTTTACTTCCTACAAGACATTTCGACACACTCCCAAGATTCAACTGGAGATCCGTATGCGACGCATTTAAACTTCAAGCGAGTAATTCCACCACTTTTATGTTTAAAACCACAATAATTACAAATTGTTCCATTTTTTATGTCCTCCAAAGATGCGCAATACCCACGTGCGATCCCGGCCTCCACTCCACTCAACCATTCTATAAACACATAAAAGCAAGCACTCAAGTTTCTAACACGATATCTAAATTTTTAATACTATTAAGATGTCTAAGAAGATCTAAATTTCTAACATTAAATATGTCTAAGATCTAAGTTTCAAACATTATAGTATAAGTATAACTAAAATTTAATGTAAGTAATATCAAATGAAACTAAAATAAAACTATAGTATAAAAATAAGATTATAATATAAAAATGTTTGAAACATTATATAACTAAAATAACTATTAAGTAAATAAATAATATAATTAATCAACTAAAAATTATAATAATATCAAATGAAACTAAAATAAAATATAGTATAAAAATAAGATTATAATATAAAATGTTTGAAACATTATATAACTAAAATAATTATTAAGTAAATAAATAATATAATTAATTAACTAAAAATTATAATATCAAAATGAAACTAAAATAAAATATAGTATAAAAAATAAGATTATAATATAAAATGTTTGAAATATATAACTAAAATAACTATTAAGTAAATAAATAATATAATTAATTAACTAAAAATTATAATATCAAATAAAACTAAAATAAAAACTTATAGTATAAAAATAAGATTATAATATAAAAATGTTTGAAACATTATATAACTAAAATAACTATTAAGTAAATAAATAATATAATTAATTAACTAAAATTATATTATCAAATGAAACTAAAATAAACTATGTATAAAAATAAGATTATAATATAAAAATGTTTGAAACATTATATAACTAAATAAATTATTATAAATAAATAATATAATTAATTAACTAAAATTATATTATCAAATGAAACTAAAATAAAACTATAGTATAAAAATAAGATTATAATATAAAAATGTTTGAAACATTATATAACTAAAATAACTATTAAGTAAATAAATAATATAATTAATTAACAAAAAATTATATTATCAAATGAAACTAAAATAAAACTATAGTATAAAAATAAGATTATAATATAAAAATGTTTGAAACATTATATAACTAAAAATAACTATTAAAAAATAAATAATATAATTAATTAACTAAAATTATATTATCAAATGAAACTAAAATAAAAACTATAGTTTAAAAATAAGATTATAATATAAAAATGTTTGAAACATTATATAACTAAAATAACTATTAAGTAAATAAATAATATAATTAATTAACTAAAAATTATAATATCAAATGAAACTAAAATAACTATTAAGTAAATAAATAATATAATTAATTAACTAAAAATTATATTATCAAATGAAACTAAAATAAAACTATACTATAAAAATAAGATTATAATATAAAAATGTTTGAAACATTATATATAACTAAAATAACTATTAAGAAATAAATAATATAATAATTAACAAAATATTATATTATCAAATGAACCATAATAAAAATATAGTATAAAAATAAGATTATAGTATAAAAATGTTAAAACATTATATAACTAAAATAACTATTATAAATAAATAATATAATTAATTAACAAAAAATTATATTAATAAATGAAAGTTATGAAACTAAAATAAACTATAGTATAAAATATAAAATTATAGTATGTAAATGTTTCAAACATTATATAACTAAAACAAGATTATGTAAATAACTAAGTTTGAAACATTATAACTAAATAACTATTAACTAAATAACTAATATAATTAATTAACTAAAAATTATGCTATAGTATTATCAAATTATAAAATAAAATAAAACTATAGTATAAAAATATAGATTATAAACTTCTCTTCAACACCAAAATAAAACTAAATCAAATAATATGCATAAACAAAATTAATGAACAAAGAAACATACCCTTAATTCCCAATTATCTTCAAAAAAATTAGGATAAAGAACAAATAAAAATTATTCGAGACGAAATTCGGAAATGGGACAAATGATTTTTGACAGCTTTTGTAAAATTTGAAGTGTATGATTTAGGGTATTTATAGAATTTTTGGAGTCAAAATAGTCACGGAAAGTGGTCAAAAAACCGTCGCGATTTTCCTAACCTTTCATTTGATTTCGTTCAAATCGACCGCCGGATCATCATATATCCGTTGAAATCATTCTGACCGTTGGGGACGTTCTTATTTAAAATCAACCGCTTAATAAAAATATAGCCGTGGATTTTTCAAAAAAGGCTGACGTAAATCGACCAAGATCAAAAAAATGTAAAAATATCCAAGGGCCGTGGGGATACCCAGAAAAACGTCGCAAAAACGCCGAAAAATCGGGTAATTTGAATTTATCGCCGATAAATCGACGATATGCGCCGGACGCTCCCAGCGCTGCGGCCAACACTCCTAGCCGAAAATCGGCAAAATCGGCTCCTTTCTCCGAAAAACCCGACATTTTTCCCGATTTTTCCACGATTTTTTGCCATCCGATTTTTCCACACCAAAATCTTTTCCAGCACCACCAAAAAATCGGCCGAAATCTGCGATTTTTTTGTCCATGGTCTCATGTATGCCATGTTGCACTCAAAGCGATATCTCGCACTTACAGTGGGAATAAGCATCAGATCAACCGATCCAGAGAAGCAACATTGGATTGCAGGAAGCATATTCTTAAATATCTAAGGAGTAACAAGAGATTATATGCTAAGATATTCCCAGTGGAGTCTCTGGAAACTATTGGTTATATTGCACTCGATTTCCATTTGATATCGATTCAAGAAAATCCACTGATATGTGTTTACACTAAAAGCGGCAGTTAAGAGTCTACCGGGGATTGGCTTTTAAGGCAAGTGAGAGTTTATTGTGTTTTTAAGAACAAGACATATGTAAGTATTGATGTTTTATGAGTTTAATTTATTACAATATGAGGTATTCTTCATATTATCAGGCACACTAATAGTTTCATAGAAGGTCCTGGTTATTGTAGAAAGATACGATCATATGAATACGTCACGAAGATACATGATCACGCTTATAATTAATGACAAGATCATACTATTAAACAAAGCGCTTTATTTAATGCAATATTTATGAACAATTTGTCTTGGTTATTATAAGATATTGGTGTAAATTATGCTTGCATTTGACAGTGATCAGTGCCGAGATTTATTTAAAAGCTTAAATTTAAAAAGGAAATAAATCTCAAGCAATATTTTGTTATTATTCTTCTCTCAATCCCGAGTTTATTATAGATAGGTATTTAAATGTGATTTATCGTTCTTGAGTTGTCAATAGCGAGGTCTATTTAAACGACCAATATCTAATGATTTAGAGCAAGATTATTTAATTGCCGGTATTTATGAAATAAAACAATATGGACTCAGGCGAAATATCCTCTTAATACGCTTTCAAGATTGACAAGTATGGTCATAGTTAGCATTTTATCCATTAGAGAACTCGATAAATCAAGAGAATAAATAATCGATTGACACAGAAAAATCTTATCAATTAATTATCGATATTTTACAAAGGAGAAAATAATATTAATATTTAATATTATTAATCTCGGAGTCTACGCTTTGAGTTTAATGAAGACTTGATTGGGAGCACTGCTGGGCACTACGAGAAACTGACACGATAACCGTAGGATCCCCAAACTAGCTCAGATAAATGTGGAGCATGATATCACAAAGTGATAAGAAAGAACACGTGGACTTGTTTTTTATAGCAAGTGGGAGATTGTTGATTCGCTATACAAGCAAGTCCAAGCTGCTTAAAACACTAAACGCTTCACATACGGGACGCCCTTAAGGTATGGAGTAATCCAAAATGACTATTAAGTGTTATAGGCTTGTACTCTATAAATGTAGAAAGATAATACAACCCTCAACCGAATCCGAATTAATTATGGTAATGTTCGCAGTAAGTTAAATCTTTCAAATGATTCAGTACCACATCGCCGCTCCATCACCCTCGATGACAGTTTCAAGATTCACTACTCTCATACAAGATACTTCTACAAATCCAATAAACGTGATTTATCTTCCGACCGGGTTATATTCGCTTTAGTAAATTAAATTGAATATTCTAAATCACATGATGATTCTAGCTTCCGCTGATTATTCCTACAATAACCTGACTTTAGTTTCAAATAGAAAAACAAAATCCACCATGTGAGTTCTATCCAACTCACGAAGCACTTGAACTACCAGGGTATTACCAAGTCCTTGGCAATTCCAACTTAAGATTGTCATGGCAACCGACAAATTTGGGAACCAAGTCATGTCGATAAAAAATGATGAGTAGGCATGTCCTTCATCAATCCAGCTTCTGCTATAGAATCCCTGACCACATCCTTTACTAGAGGTAAAAAACTCTTCACTACAACAACCATAGTATCATTTGTAGAATAAGCCTCATCCACTTCCATTAGTTTGTTTGTTGGGCCTGGATTAGTGCACTACTTTAGGCGCCATCCTCTTCGATGCCCCTTCTACATTTCCGATCATCAGCAACTCATCTCAACAACATTCCTACCTTCAACAAGGTTCTGTTCATCTCTTCCAGAATTACAAACGATCTCACTAATCATCATTAATATTATATAATACCTTAATTGTCAATCTGTTTTTAATGCCACAATTCCAACCAAGACTTTCCTTAACTAAATTAGAGTTAACGCAAACATCTTTCTCCACTAGATTCTCCTTGCCACCATCTCTACCTCCTCCAACACCCTCAGGCCGTAACCACCGTGACCGTGGTGGCCCCATAGTCCATCCCATAGGAACTCTTATAGATATATCCCAGTTCCAAACCATGTTTTCATCTCCATCAAATTGTTTTGAACAGAACCTTTCAAAATGGCCAAGAAGACCACAAAGAAAACAAAAGATGAGAAGCCCTTCATACTTAAAAGTTACCCTTCCCTAACTTCTGTAACGCCCCAAAAATACCATAGTATTTTTATGATATATATATTTTTATTATTATGTGTTTATTAGTGGGTATGTGTACAAAAAGAGAATGGAAAATTTTTTAAACGAAACTTAAGATCCAAATATATATATATATATAGTATATACAACCTAATTTACTATGGGTAAAGGGCAAATTTGAATTTGTAAAACGGCACCCACGCTGCAAAATAATGTTTCTGTAAATGCAATGCAGCTTGGAACAAGTCAGTAAAACTTTAAACGCTGTAAAAAATGAGAAATGACTTATTTTTGAAAGCCGTCAATAGAATACCTTCACCTCCGCCATCGTCTGTAACCATTCAATGATACTAAGACCAAATAACAAGACAGCAAGATTTGTATTTTCGCCGGAAGGGTGGTATAGCAGGTTGTAGTTGAGCAGTTGTCACATCAGGCATGGCGATATCCTCTCCCATCGTTACCACTATTTTCCTCCCGCGCGATCCGCAAGAAGAAGGAAGACTTGGAAAGTTGAAGAATAAAAAGATCCAAAGGTAAGAAACCAAACCCTAACCCTCTTTCTCTTTGTGTTTAAGAAACCCCAAATGTATAAAGGTGTTTTGTATTGGTTGTAAATGGTTTTCGGGTATCGGCCGGACGGTCAAGTGAGTCGCCAGAAGTGAACGTCGGCTGTTTAAACGCCAGTACTCATCATCAAAACCTATTCTTGTTTTGGCTATAGATTAAGCTATTATAATCAACCAAATGAAGTATTCCAATTGGTAACAACCATAAGAGATAGAGCTAAAATGTATAGAAGGGACCAGGAGCAAATTACAGCACTACGTAAGGCCCCCGAAAATGAGCTAGCAAGTGAGTTTCCTGGGTAGCTCATGGTATGCACCAGCTTGGGGAGAACAGTGGTAATAATTGACTGAGGAAGTATATGCAATTTGTAACCCCAAAGCCCAGAAATCTGTCAAAGTGACTTTTGTGATTCATGGTAAATTGTGAGTAGTTCAATGTTAAAGTTAAAAACTCCACTACCTGGTTGATAATCTGGTGCTTAGGGGTTGGGTTAGACCTTGGTCTAAGCTAAAAAAATCAATGTTTAGTGTTAATTTAGACAAATATTAGGGATTGGTTTTCTATGACGCTTTTAGTTGTACTACCGCTTGAAAAAAATAGCATGTTTTGCTTTGTCGTGCTGCGGTTGAGTCTAGAGAAAGGAATTTTAAATTGAAATTTTTCGTAGACGCTATCGGACATATAAAGGATTCAAAACTGAGTTTCTCATAATTTTTAAAGACCGTTTGAATAATTCTTTTTGGGTAATAAAGTCCAGAATCAAAGAAAATAATGGTCTTTGCATGTGGTGTTAGTTGCTATTTGAGGTTTTTGACTTAATCTTCCTTTGAGAATGATTTAGTTAATCAAGAGGTAATAAGGGGAGTATGATTATAAGTGCAGGTCAAAATTTTTAGCATTTTGGTTTATATGATGGATTAAAGTTTGGGAAACCAATGAACCATACCGAGCTTATATCTGCCTCTTATTTGCTGCTAATGAGATTTTAAGAATACAATATTAAGCTCCGAAAATCGAATTATAACCAAACTCATCAGCACGAACATCGGTCAGTATTGTCTTTTTAATTATATTGAAATAGGTCGACGCAGAGAAAACCCGTTTCGAGATCGAGATTTCGGGAGGATTGAAATCAATGTGCAAAACTTTTGGTTTGTTCTACACCTTTCCTCTCTCATTATTTCGAATCTCCTTATCTCCAAAATGTTTGAATTGCATGTTGAATTGTTTTTAAATTGATTTGATGCAAATAAATCAGAAATGAATCTGTAAGTTGATTTGAAGTTAAGAAATTTGAGAAATTGATTGATTGCAAATGAATGACATGAAATTGTGGTTAGTGGTTTAAACATTTGTTTGTATAAAAATACATACTATATCAGATTTTCCTAAACATGACTAAATTTCTTAATAGAATGCGAATTTAAATTCAAGTTCGTGATAAATCAGGAGACACCTATAAGAGCTCAAACAAAAGTACTATCAGGGCATACTAATCCAGAACCCAGGCTGACAAATAAAGATTCCGTAGCGTGTGACACCAACCGAATAGCACATATTTTTATATATATATATACACACACATACCGTCAGAAATGGTATGATCTCCTAAATTTAAATAGCTTGGATTTGCTGGTATATTATAAGCTAACATGAATTTTCGAAATAAAACGAGTAGACCTATAACAATCATAGTTGCAATTATTTCATTTACCACTGAGATATGAAAGGCATAAACCATAAGCTTATATACATGGAATTTGAGAAAAAAAGATGAAATAGAAATTGAATGAATATGACTAAATTTCAAAATGAGAAAAATAACTTAAAATGCAAAGGCCAACATGGCCTTAACAAAACAATGGATAAGAGGCAAATTCTTGGCTCTCAATTTTGAGAGACCAAACTGTAGAGAAGGAGAGAAGTGAAAGTACAAAGCAAGAAGAAGAGAAGAGAAGAATGTACTACAAAAGGTATGGGAAATTCAATCAGTATGGAAATCATGAAAAATTAGTTTTTATCACAATTCTTTGTATGATTTCATGATTTTTGTACGGATCTTGGAGAGATTTGTGTTTGATAGTTGTTTCAGGCGTGGGTCAGAAGAAACCTAACCCTAAAAAATAAATTCTTATGATCAAGAGTATAAAACTTTTCTTCGAGGCTGGATTCATGGTTTAAGTTCAAGTAATTGAGTTAGGTTTGTAGAATAAACCTAACAAATTTGTGTTAGTTTGTGTGTATGGGTTATGAACCCATATTAGAGTTGTTTTGGTTATTCAGAAAGGTTTTTGAAGAAACATATGTATTGAAAGATGATTATAAAATAGAGGTTACAAGATGAGATAGTTCTAAACACCATTTCAAAGATGAATGGAGTGGCTTGATGTATGGCTGAGTATCAAGGACAGAACAACATATGGAAATGCAGAATAGGAAAATACACATTCTGCACTTTCTGCACTTCAGACTGCACTTCCAACAGACTGTACCTGACGTGTGTAGTGTTCCTGTTTTTTCTTATTTCACCATCAGATTTGGCCATAACTTTCTCATTTCCGATCCGATTGAGTATCCAAGATGAAACACTCTGAAGAACAAAATGATCCAGAAATAGACACTTTCAAATCCTAAGGGCCCAAAAATTCACCAAAGTGGGGTAATATGAACACACTTTAGTTCGCTTGAACATAGGTGTCTCAAGAGCTTTAATGAATTTGAGTTTCAGGTTCATTTGAAGTGATTCCATGAGAACCCCAGCACCGGCGGGCTTAAAAGAGTAAATAAGAAACTAGTGTCAAAATATAGAGTCATGCAATGGAAAAATGAGGCTGTAAACTGTCCCTGCAAAACTCAGAATTGGATCTTGGGTTTGCACAAAATGCCAACTTTAGTTTGACCAATTGAACATCTCCAATTTCTAAGAAATGGGACTCCATAAAGGGTCGTGTTATCATACGTCGATGCTAAATACATGTATACCTGGTTAATTGCATAAGTATGAAATGCCATATGTAATAGGCATGAAAACAAGAAAAGTATAGAAATGCAATATGTGAGAATGAAATTATAAGTCAACACGCACAGTATAGATAATGAAAATATGAAATGAACCTAAACATGAACATGAATATGAAAGCACATGTCATGAACACAGAACATTAAGATACGCTATGAGTTCTAAAATACATATGATAGTATGACCTACCTAGGACCTGGGGGGAAATGAAAGAGTAAGTCCTGACGGGTCGTCAAGACTCACTTCTGTGCTAATGCACCCTCGTCATGGCATAGGCGCAGCATCGCGTCCTTCGGACGGCAGCTTCCAGATCCCCCACGTGCACGCAGACTACACGTGGACCACACCGCCTGATCTGCACATCTCAAGATCAGACAGACCTTCTGCACTTAACAGGCTAATCCTAGCTTACGATCGTCCCGTGTAGTCAAAATAAGCTATATGATAAGACTCGCACAAAGAATAACATCCGAACGCATCAGACCGCTATATAGTAACTCACCCGTGTACTCCGTGATTGATTAATCTCCGTAGCACTCACTTCGCATCCTCGTGACGCGAAAAATACAGTAAGTCCAAGAGGGTACCGCACTCAGACGGTAGCCGTAAGCATAAGTCCAAGAAGACGGCGGGGGTTCTTCCGCATCGGTAATGGCGTTATGGTGTTAGTGGCAATCTACTGCACTCCTCTTTGTATATGAGGTTTCAGAGGTACCCACGCGGTACCCCAACAAATGTAACTCGAATATGATTCTCGATATAAACCGATAATTCCCACTCCCACCTAATCATGATCCGAACCCAGTTCGGTGCGAGAGACTATATAAACCATGACTCTCACCTGCTCTTTTTTTTTTTTTTTTTTATACGTATACATATACAAAAGAACTACCACCGAGTAGTGTCCATCAAATATTCATACAATATGATACCGAGTCTATTCACATATACAAAACTGTACTTATACATTTACAAATCAAAGCCATGACATACCAGTAATGAATCCCACTAGTGCGTGTCGGTCCGGAACATGCCAAAGACGACGCCTGCACTCAAGCACGGATTAAAACCTGCGCACGCTGTTAGTGGCAGAAACATATGACTTATACGTAAACACGTAATCTATATCGAAACATAATAAACATAAATAGAACAAAATATCAAAATCTTCCGGAATTATATAACACATTTATACACATAAATCCTTGTAACAAACTTATGTTTCTTTTTCGATATCTCGTGATACCAGACTGAACTTATACTTCATAACAAACTTATACTTACTTTCGATCTTTATAATCACGATGACTTATTCTTATTCCAACTCCGTAGACACATACTTATGCTCAGATCAGACATACTTATCCGGGATCCCAAAGGAGTCAATATATGACACTGAATCCTCTCGTCGTGACCGGGACACTTATCCACATACTGCATTCTACATCTCTCTCAAATCTCCTCAGGAGTTCATAGGAACTTATGCTGCCAGATATATATAACCTGCAACAAATCTAAGTCTATGACTTATATGACGATCTGAGAGTTTACACTGTTCTATAGGCAATCCAGAAAATTACGTGTAGATACGACATGGAACGAGCACGTATTTAACTTATTCTTATCGAAGTACTGTAAGTACTTACAGTAAAACTTATACTGGTAATTTCGTATCTTATACTGGTATCACGAGCATATCCCGGTCTTACGTAACTTATACTCATTTGCTTAACTTTGCTTCGTATTTCGCATTCTTATACTTGTATTACGTAACTTATACATGTATTTATCTTATACTTGTCTTACGTAACTTATACATGTATTTCAGATTTTAGAGTATTTGTCTTGATGTAGCATATAATGATTTCGCATCTTTTATATCTGGTTTCTACTGGAGATATACTCAGGTCTTGTGCATGATCTTATACTTGTAAGGCATGTAACTTGCTCGTCTTACTGATCTATTCAGGCGTAAGGTACCGTAGAAATAATGTTTCGAACATACGTAATCATATCACCAAGGCGGCTTTATCGTATTTTATGCAGATACTGTACAGTCCGTAGTAGGCAATGTATCACATCAAATACATAGGTAATTAGTTTATACGTATCTGTAACATATCCCAAAACAAATGGTAATTGGTTTTGGCTTATATCGTAACTTATCTGAAAGCTGTCAAGCATTTGTTCGGGAGGAAAATGAGGGTACCATGCAAAACCATCCTTAGGTAAAGGTACCAGAAAATACGTAACTTATACTTATATTACTGACATTAAGAACCTGTATGTACTACCTGACTTATAATTTATTTTACCGACATGAGTACCCTAGGTACCATCGGACTATACTTATTTTACCGACATGAGTACCCGTAGTGTACTACATGTAGACAATCTGATACGGTGAGATCTCGCCAGAAAATTATATAACGTATGTTTATAAGACATCTCGCATCTTTACTCTTAGTCTTTATTCGCAGTCTTATCATATAACCTGTTTGACTCACCCGAACTAACTAAGAAATGAGCAGGACGTGATAATATGCCCCCGAAGGTAGCAATACAAGATCGAGAGGTACCAGAAATCATAGAGTGCGCCGAAGCACCACATCGTGGATCGCCCACCTTCTTCATTTTTCTACCCCAGTGCGTAACATATTCTCTATATATGTCTTCTCGTAACTCATAATGTAGATCTTAACTCACATTATGTGTTCATTGACATTGCTTTTCATATTCATGTTCATACCAAATCTGCTTTCATATTTCCACATTATCATATTCATGTTTCATGAACACGCCTATACATATCGATTTCCTATATTTTCTGCTCTAAGGCTATTACATATGGCATTTATATATCAGGCAAAGATGATGTCTATGTATTCAAGATCATTCATGTATTCTTGTCCTCTATGAGTCTATTTCCACTACAAATTGAAACGAATCAAATGACCATATCCAAACCAGTTATGGCAGATTCATGCCAAATTTCTGGTCATGCCCATCGATTTTTACCCAAGGGACAGCTACTACCATTTTTGCAGTGCCTTGACTCCATATTTGACACTTGTTCTTGTTACTCTTTTAAAGCTAAGGTGCTAAGTGCCTCTCCAACTGAAATTTACCCAATCGAAGACCAAACTCCTAAGTTACGGCCCTAAAACAACCGCACTGGGAGACTACCCTATGTTCAAAACTCGAACCAAATTTACTGAATATACCCCACTTCGGTTTATCCTTCGCCACATGCGGATCGAAATCTTAGCGTCTATTTCTGGATGCCTGGTTATCCTTGAAGCTCATTTTACCATCAACTTGAATCAATTCACCTGACAAATGAAAGTTATGCATCAAAATAAGAAAGTCAGTCGTAAAAATTAAAACAGACTACCTCGTAACAGACAGTCCGTTTCTGTGATCGCACAGTCCCCCGAAAATGCCCAGAATGTGTATTTTCCTTCCATTTTTCCATATGTTGATACCCAAATCAACCCAATACTCCATATACACATCAAAACCACTCCAAATTCATCTCTTCAATGGTGGCTTGTAACTTCATATTCATCTCAGAATCCTCTATTTTACCTCAAATCATCTTTCAATACATATGTTTCTCAAACCTTCATGAATACTCCAAACAACTCTAATATGGCTATACAACCCATACACAAACCAGAATAAAGATTTGTTAAGGTTTATTCTAAACCCTTCTAACTCAATTACTTGAACTTAAACCATGAATCCAAACCCGCTGGAAGGATTCCATACTCTCGATCCCATAAGAATTTATTCCGGTTATGTTTTTAGCAACCCACAACCCACAAACATATATCCATACAAATCTCCAAAGATCCATACTACTAAAAATCATAGAAATCCATACAAAAATTCCTTAGATCCATGCATTTTGCTTAAAGGATTTTCATACTCAAGGTTAAGCTCCATACCTGGCTGGGCTTTCTCATAGTTTCTTCTTCCTCTTCCTCTTCTTTCTCTTTCTCCCCTTCTCTTCCTCTCTCTACGGCTCACTTCAAATTAAAACACTAAATTTGCTCCTTTACTCAATTATTTTGTTATGGCTGCTTTACTTTGCATTTCTTAAGTCATTTCTTTCTCTATTTTTGAATTATCCCTTCCATTCATTCCAACTTCTATTTCATCTTTCTCTAATTCCATATCAAAGTATATAAACTTGCTATTATAAGTTTTCTTATATCTCAAGGGTAAATGAATTACACTTAGCTCCTCGGCTTTATGATTAATTCTCAGTCTATACTGCTTTTATTTCTAAAAATTCATATTATTTAGCTTATAATATACCCAAACAAGTCCAAATAAAACTACTAAAGTGATATTTCTTACGATGTTACATGCAAACACACATCACTGCGCCGCGATTCGTTATCTTCATCAAACTGATAAAGGGAATCACACAGCTGTTCCAAAATGATAACAGATTTGAAAGCGCAATACCATTAAAGTGATTTGAATGATTTAGTATATGAAAACAATAGCCTTGAGATGGACTCCAAAATGAATCTGTAATTGATTTAACAAAATTAAGTATGATATATTATATATATATGTATACATATGATATTATATACATGATGTTATATATATACGATTGTACCTGCATCTACCATCTGACAACTGTACAAAAAATCATCGGTTTCATAAATATTGCAATGCTCGATTAAAATGAAATGAAGAGAGAATTTCTTCATAGAACCACTAATGAAATGTTTAATGTATCATTTTTACCTAATGACGCAGTATCGCGATTAACGGTAATCTAAGATCAAGGAGCGTGATAATATCAAGAAAGTCATATAGGAAAATATATACTCAGTCATATGCAAGCATCTTATTTTTGAACAATTGATGTTTTGTGATAAAAAGATAAACTAAACGCATTTTGTATATTATTGAATGGGGCATGAATACCTTCAATGTAAATATTTTGTTAAACAATTAGTGGGGTCTCACCTAAACGTACTGAAAGTCCTCAGAATTATTTTTTTTTTTTAAAGAAAAAAGGGGTTTTTAAATACATCTAAATGAAATATGTTTGATAAATGAATTCGGCATTAGTCTCTCGAACTTGTTTCACCATCGACTCAAGGGACTGGAAAAAGGTTACAACTTCCATTTTTGATATTTTTTTGGCAATGAATCAGAGGAAAATGAACATCAAAAAGACTTTAACTGTATGTACTTCTCACAACGAGGAAGCGCTACAATGTCATAATTTAAAAACTCACCCATAAATTTGCCAATTTACGCCCTACCTTCAATATATATAAATTCAGCAAAACCCATACACATGCAATCCAAAATTTAGAGAAACTAGTGGAACTTCTAAAGGAGACTCCTCAGGTTGTAAGTGATGTAAAATCAAAAGATGATTATCAAAGGACCATGGTCCTCCTTCCAAAATTCTTCGTAGGTCAACTATATGATAAAACAAAAACAAAAACAAGCTATCACCTATATCTTTAATCGTAATCCCCTTCCCTAGTCTCCATAGATCTGCCATCCTATTTTGCATGGAGTTGTATTTAATACTACGACCTGTCAAAAATCTCCCCATAAGACAAAGTTCATACTTCTCCAATTGCTCTCTTGCTTTCCCATGATCCCCCAACTGATCTAAATCACCCTCCTCATCCCTGCCTATCGATAAACCATCCATAAGACTTTCCATAATGGCCAACTAGCAAAAAAGCAAAACTCTCAAAAAGGAGCGAAAATCATGTTGATTTATCATCTTTTAAAATAATGGAAAAAAATAATAAATTTTTAACGAAACAAATAAGATTCTATCTATTATCAAAAGTCAAAACCATAAAAATAGGTGAAAATTATTATTTTTAAATAATTAAAATTAAGATTGAATATAAAAAATGTTGTTAACGTGCGGACTATGCCCCGTACATACATAAAAGTAAAAAAATTAAAAATAAAAACAAAAAAACAAAAAAACAAAAAATAATAATAATTAAGAGAAATTAGTTTAAAATGGATAAACCAAAAGTTGTCTTTTGCACAAACAACCTTAAAAATGTCATTAAGCATATGGGGGATTTTTTTAAAAATAATAATATTTAAAAAATAATAAATTTTAAAATATTAGAGTTAAAAGAATATTTAGGGAATTATGGTAGATTTGGCCACGTAAGTATGAAGTAGCTGCCACATATATGCAGATATTAAAAAAAAAAGATTTTTTTTAATCGATAAAAATAAAAGGATTTCTTAACACCTCCAAAATCAAAACCCTAACCTCGTTTTTCATCTTTTTCTCTACTCTCCGCACCCCTGCTCTCTCTCACATCTTCACTAATCTTGCATGCGCTGCACCGCGCATCCAACTCAATAAACATGTAGATTCTTCATCCATTCGTAAAGATTTTGCAAGAATCCTATAATGGTAGTTGTTCGGTGTTATGCATTAACTCAACGATTCTTTGTCCGCATTCGTCAGGTCACGGTTTTTGCGGCTGCGTCACAGGATGTCGCCATTTATATGGACTGCAGATCTTGAGATTACGAGGCCCATGAGGGTGATTGGATGAGATCTACGGGCTTGGGGTCGGGAGGAATCCGATTGGATGCGATAAAAAAAGCCTAACAGGTTTCTGAGCAATGCTAGCGGCTTAGGCTTGGTGTTTGGGGAGGAACAGAGGCGGAAGGCTTGGAGGAACATAGGCCTGAATGGTAACCTTCTTCTTCCTTTTATCTTTCACTTTCAACCTAGGGTTATGGATTGTTTGTCTTTGATATTTTTTCAAGGTCTGTTGGGTGGCTTTGTATTTTTATTTTTTATTTTTACTTTTATTCAATCATTCTGGTCATTTGGGGGACTGCCACTATCAGCAATGATGAAATAGGTAGAAATCTATTTTCTCCAAAAAAAAATTGGAATTCTCAAAAATATTATGATGTGTTTGCCTATTCACAAAGTGTTGGGATATTAGAACTCTTGATAATGGATTTTTCACAAGTGTTTGTATGTAGGCACAAAAAGAGTTTAGAACCGATATTACATATTTTTCCTCTGAATTTTTTGGACCGTTGAAATATTA
This sequence comes from Tetrastigma voinierianum, assembly GCA_016808115.1. Taxonomy (NCBI): domain Eukaryota; kingdom Viridiplantae; phylum Streptophyta; class Magnoliopsida; order Vitales; family Vitaceae; genus Tetrastigma; species Tetrastigma voinierianum. The sequence continues at coordinate 414,215 of JAEQBH010002845.1, read as the reverse complement.
GGTTACTGATTTTGGGAAACAATCACATTAAAGCAAGATTTAAAAAGAAAAAAAAGCCTGATCAGTTAATTTACGTCGAAGAAGTTGGTTACAAGCTAGAATTCTTAAATACACAAAAAGTTTGGAAGTTTGGAATTTTAGATAGAAAATTGCTTCTTGTTTATTTTGTACGATTAAAAGAAACTACAAGATCTTCTATTAATTAACTAGATGGAGGAAGACAAGACATCTTTCCACAACATACCTTGATATTTTTTATATTTTTATAGTCTTAGCTAAGGTTTTGAAGTGGTAAAAATATGTAGGAAAATTAACTGAACAATTATGATTCGGGTAATGGGAAAAATATCTACCTTTTTACCACATTTAATTATGAAGATAGCCTTTCTCTAATCTGTCTTTGGTCCTATCCTATTTTCCCTAATAAGTTGGAAGTGAGGATTTGAGTCCCTTTTTCTTCCCTTTTGCAGTTCTTGGTATTCCAACATTCTTCCAACGTTATGAGTTATTCTTCATTGTATATATGGTGTTCATGTTATTGAGCTGATGATGGTTTGTGCTGCAAAAATATTAATTCAATTTTAAAGAGCTGGTTGAGAGCATGAATAATAAATGAAGTAAATGTAATAAAAACTTTTTCTTTTTGAGAGCTATTAGGGTTGACCTTTTTTTGTTTAAGGTTTATTAAACTAGGTCAATCAATACTTAACAAATCCACCCTAAGATGAATCTAATGGCTAATTTACTTGTGTTAGCTTTTATTTTTCTTTTTATATCACGATAAATTTCTTGTGTATATTGTATATTTACATATATTTATGTTTTACATTGATATATCTCAAATATATAAAAGGAGTTCATTACCATATCTCCCCTTCTCTAGAGTGATTGGCCAAGATGACTTCACTAGTTTTCAAACACTAACCTCATGTAATTGATGATTGAGTTCCTTAAATAATGATGATCATAACAAAAAACAACACAAAAAAAATGTTTTTTTTTTATTTTTTATGGCTAAACACTTTAGTTACCAATGTAGTAAATTTTTCCATTGGGACTGAATCAAGGACCTCATACCTTATGTCTTGGGTTTTTAAAAAATTCAGTGCTCTACTAAGTGAGTTAGGTAGGATAGGCCAACACAACAAAATGTTAAGAATGAAGTAAGTTTGTACCAAAATAGAGTGTTAGTGGTGGTGACCCGAATTCTTGAGCCGAAAGATGAAGGAAGAAAAAGGCAGTAAAAAAATAGGGGACTTGTTGCGACAAGCCAGTAGACAATACAAACACACTCCTTCTGACTTTCTCTCTCCAGTAGCCAGTAAAAAAAAGTAAAGTTGAGAGCATCGAATATTAATTCAATCTTCCCTTCCCTCCCCCTCATTCACACATGATGTACACACTATGTTCTTGTTTTGGCGTTTCGGATGCCATTTCTCTAAACATACATTTTATTAAAAAAATAAAAAATTGTGATCACATGTACACTGTTATTAACATGCATTACTCCGAGCCACATCTCTGTTTCAAATAATCAGTACTTGTGCTATCTTATGAAATTTCGGCTAGAAATGGCAATCAAGTCAATTTTCAGAACACGTATATCTTGGTGTCTCACCTTCTTCCCTTTCTGAATAAATTGTAGAATCACTTAACAAAATTCTGACACAATCTGTGCAAAAAAGTATTAGTTAGACCATCATTGTACACAAATAACTACGAAGAAAACATGAGTTAATCTTATTGATCCTAGTTGGTTTGTTCTAATTTTTATTACCTATGAATCATAAGTTCATTATAATAAAGATAAGAGTTTTCGCAATCCCAATCAATTGGCCACAGGGAAAAAAAAAGCCAAAAGAAATGTTACGTCACTTCGTTCACCTGAGAAGATTATTTTTAATAATGTGTTGTGAGGATGTTGATTGTTTGACTTTCGCAGGATGATTCTGATGGCTTTCCCATACCAAACAATATCTTAAGTTCTTGTCCCTAGGAAATTGGCATTCAGTAAATTTAGTGGTCTTTTTGCTTATCAAAAAATGAATTGTGGCTAAATAAATTTAGTGTTTTGTTTACTATTTTCAATGTTATAATGACAATCATTCATTTTATGTTTGCATAATTAATTGATTTTTTCTCCTTTCATCTTTACAGAAAGTTGCTTCTTTAAGAATTCGTGTTGACGCTGTGCCTATTCCAGTAGCCAGGAAAGCTTATCTCAGGGCCAAAATTTCCTTACTTTAGGTATTCTACTACTTTAGGCAAGAAAATGCACCATTTCCCACATATTAATCTTTATCTTTCTTCTTTATGGTCATTGATCTCAGCCACTCTCTTTCTATGGTTTAGGTAAATTTAATCTTAGAACATTCTATAGCCAGCACGATCATGACCACAAACGATAAATAAGGTATATATAGGAGATAGATACAATTAAACTTTCTTGAGAGCACAACGGAGAAATCAAGTCTCAAACCCAGCCAAAGGCATTCATAAAACATTACAGGGAACCAATATCAAATCCTTCATTCATGAAGCCTTACGACAATGTAAAAAAAGATAATTTAGAGAGTTTGCATTTACCTTACTGATGACAGATGTAACAATTCTTATCAAATGATTAATTGTTTATTTATTTAGTAACTCGGGTCGCAGGAGAGTATGCGGGTTTCAAAAATTTTCTTGATTGAAAAAATTACATCCTCCCACTTAACCATTAGCGGCCGTACCTTTAGGGACATTAACAGCAATTTGTTCGCGCCGACATAACCATGCACTTCTTCAGACATCCACCTAAGTTCTTTTCCCCACGCGCCCAGCCTCACAGAAGGCATTACGCAAAGAAACCTATCCAGCCAGTGGTCAAGATCGAAGAATGAGTGAAATACCATTTGATCCAATCTAATCCATTTTCCCCAAGCCCATCTTTTAGAACCATTATATAATACAATTCAATTGGTTGATCGTAAGCCTTCTCTATTAGAGTTGATGAACGTGATATAATTTGTTGTTGTTTGACATGGTTTGAATTATATGCCTATTATTAGAGTGAAGAGAAAAACTTAAGAATAAACACATATGGAACAATAGTACAAAATGTGTCTTCTGTGAGGGGAAACACGAAAATTTTCGGTTAAGTACAAAATGTATAGTAGCTTTTTTATTTTTAATGCAGCTATAGGGATCTATATAGTAGATGTTTTACTAGTGTACTTGGCTAAAAAGTTAAAGAAAATTCCTATACCCGCATTAATACTACAAACACGGTAATAATTATTTTTAGTTAGGAATTTTAAAAACCCCTACTAAAACTATGTCACTATTATTCATTTTTCCTATAGTGTCTTCTGGTTGTATATGTATGGTGATATACTTTTTCCTCATAATTCTCATCTTTGCACAATTTATTTTGTTTATTATTCTTTGATAGTTGTATGCATATGTGAAAATTTTAAATTTCATTCATCTAAGACCTCTACTTCTTTTACGTCATAAAAATTAAAGTAAACACAAAACCTGGTAATTAAATATTTTTATAATAAAATGACATAAAACTAAAATAGGTAACTATTTCACTTATAGACCCAAATACTAAAATACTCGTACAATACGATTTTGAACATACAACACGCAACACCTCATAATAATATTGTCATTTTTTTTTCTTCTGCTTTATTTGTAACTTATAAATATTATTGTTTTCTATTATTAGGTTAAATGAGACTCATACCACTATGTTATGTTATATGAATGGTGAAATCATTACTTGTTCAAATGGCATACACTATAGTTGTCCTCCTGCAAAGATTGTTGTGACAAACACTAGTGCAACATTTGATGAGTTGGAAGCAAATATATGTCAATCAATTGATCGCATGCAAACTCGGTTAAAGATGAATTTTCGGTATCCAATATTTGGGGCCAATGGGATCAGTAATTATATCCAAATACCTATCAAAGATGATGATGATGTCGAGATGTTCATTGTTTGTAGCCTGGCGTCACTAAGCGATTACCACAGAATGTACTTTGAGGCGTTTCCGATAGATCATCATGTAATGTCAATTGGTTGTGATCAAGAGAACAAATAATTGAGAGTATGTCAAGATGGGCTATGATAGGATGTCTCCCTTGATTGTCATACTTATGAGGAAGATGTTGAAGCAGTGAATTTGGAAATGGTCATTGAATCGGTTATGTTAATGGGTGAAAATTTTATTTGATATCCAGTTCAAAGTAGTGATGTTGATGAAGATGAACCTCTAGAAAATGACTCATCCTTACTTGGTGGCGAATATGAAGTCCCATCCCCACTATATAAAGAATTGAATTGGGATGTAATTAATGCCATGAGTGATGAGACTCTCACTTTACGTGATGGATTGTGAAATGAATCAAATGAATTATATGAAGAGTTGCAATTTGAAAATAAAGCAGACTTACAGTATGTTGTGAAACATTATTCCATACATAGGAATCAACATTTTGTTGTTTGTGAGTCTGATGCAAACTTATGGATGGTCAAGTGCAAGAAATCAACTAATGGTTGTAAATGGAGGCTTCGTGCGTGCCGTTGCAAAACACATTGTATGTTTGAGATAACAAAATACATCGGTCCTCATACGTGTGTTTAATATAAACTATCACAAGACTATTCTCAGCTTGGACTCAACATTGATTTAAAGGGGAGATACAAAGTATAGTCAAGAGATCTTACCACATTCATTGCTACACTACATCAAATAGTGAAAGATAAATTTGGCTATGATGTTCATTATATGAGAGTTTGGGAAGCAAGGAGAAAAGCAATTGAAAAGGTGTTTGGTGATTGGGATGAGTCTTACCATATTCTACCCAAGTGGTTAAATATCCTCCAACTTACTAATCCTGAGACGAAAGTTGTTTGGAAAACATTGACGTTTGCTTATGCTCATGGCAATGTACGTTTCATGCATGTCTTTTGGGCCTTTGGAGCTTCTATTGAAGGTTTCAAAAGTTATAGACCATTAATACAAATTGATGATACTTTCTTATATGGCAAGTATAAGGGGAAACTATTGATTACTACATCTGTTGATCCTAATGGACACATATTTCCTCGTACGTTTGCAATTGTTGAGGAGGAATCTATAGATAGCTGGTCTTGGTTTATTATTGCATTAAAAACTCATGTCACTTTCGAAAAGAATAATGCTTGTTTACGTCGTCATGCGGGAATAAATGGTGTTGTAAGAGATGTTGTGTGGATGGAACCATCATTATTATCTCAGACACATGGTTAGCAATTTTAATGAAATGTCTGAACAAAGTCTTAAGGACTTGGCTTATCAGAAGTGGATGTCAACATCACCCACGTAAGTATGAATAGTGTATAGAAGAATTAAAAATGTTGAATAACATATGTGTTGGATGGTTTGCAAAGATAGACACCAAAAAATGGACCCAAGCATATGATGGTGGTTTTCGATATGGGTTGATGACAACAAACATTGTTGAATGCATAAATGGGGTATTGAAAGGGGCTAGGATGTTGCCTATCACTGCACTTGTGGAGGTGACTTTCTATCGATGTGTCACATATTTTGATAAACGTCGTGCGAGGAGATAAGAGTTTCCGAATTGCAAATGGAGATATGTACACTATATATGCCATGACTAAAGTCACGAATTATGAAACAAAAGGCTAATTAGACATTGTTTGATCTTCCATCGAGAGAATGAGATGTTTTAGGTGACTACTGCAGCTTATGGGTTCCATATGGATAAAGGAAAAAATAAGCAAATTGTTGATCTCAAAGAGGACAAATGTAGTTGTAATAAGTGACAATCATTTGGTATCCCTTGTTCACAAGTGATTGTTGTTTGTGCTCATGAAAGGATTGCTAATTGGAAATATACTGACAGATACTTTACTATGGATGCATATGCAAGATGTAATGCTCCACAGTTTTTCCCATTCCACATAAATCATATTGGCCGGAGCCAAACTTCCCTATTCTTCATCCCGTCTAGCTGCTTTTACGAGAGAAAAGGCGACCCCGAATCATGATGATAAATAGAATGGATTGGAAGAGACAGCGTCAAAATTCGATGTGGAATATGCAAACAAGAATGACATAACCGCCTTAAGTGTCCTAGAAAATTTGAAGGACACTCCTCTAAGAATGTTGAATGGATTGTTTTTAAGAATGTTTGACTTGTGATTTTTCTTGTTTGTAATGAGATGTTTCTTTAGACATTTTATTATCTATTTATCCTTGGTTAAGATGTTTGGTATCATTTATGATAATTATATTTTATTTTTAACAAATTATCTTATTTGTTTTATGTGGATACTTTTATTCTCTATTTATTTTTTTCTTATTCACATGCAGTGTTATTGTATATTTTTACATATGGATCTAGGCCCATTAGATACTTCTGTCCTCCATTCTCAATCAACACATAGATCATCTTTAATATGTACGAGGTATGATTTAGGAGAGCTTCGATGTTGACGTCGAGAGGCAATCCTTCATTGCACTATTGCATTAGATGATTGGATCATTCCACTTCTCCTACAGGCAAGATTTTATGGTTTCGCGTGATTAGGATTTATCTCACTAGATTAACGCAGTTACAGCATTTGTGGGAGATGGTGTGAGCGCTGACTCGACACGATTATTGACGAGGAGTGTCATTTTTTTCACATTTCACTTGTAAACTTATAAACTTTATTTGTTCATTCATATAATGTTAAACATTTAACTTGTAGTACATATTCTACTTGTGATGAATTACAAAATATACTCTGAGCTCCATTTATGGAAGTGTTCAACATTTACAATATTTACATTCTTCTGAAAAGCAATACATATACATTAAAAATAGAATGAATTAACTCTACAGTTGGAATATATAGTGATGTGTTCTTTATTTGTTGATGTGGTGTCACGTCATGCGGTTTCTCTTACGTACCTACGGCGATGGAACAAGCGTGCTTCAAACATGGCTTAGTGGAGATAAATAAATATAGGCGACCTCTGTCGAAGTCGTCGCACTTTGAACAACTACACTTCTTTAACATTCATTTACATATACACATGCTTATTCATGTTTGAACATATCATTTATAGATATGCTTCTACATATATCATACTTATTCGTCTTATCATGTTTCATTCCATATCATCTTTCATTTACGTTTTTGTTCTTGTACTTATCATTATTTACGTATCATCACATAGCAATGCTATGGTTCTTATATCATGTCATGTCATTTACATATTCTTGTCATTTATCTTATGTTTCATGCTTGCAAATACCTTAGAAATGGATATGGAAAAAAATGTATCTTTGAAGAATCTTATCGTTATGCGAAGACGATTATCTACATACGTATGGTAAGCGGGCGTATAATGATCCAAACAGGATCTATGTCATCAACCCAAACGGGGTCTCGATATCTGTAAACTGTATGATGCAGCAACTATATCCCTATAGGCATGCCTATTTAGCCAACTACCCGGTCATAAGTAGACAATCAGTTTTATTTTGTTTTCTTAACAATCTTTCAGGTATTAAAAAAATATATTTCATTATCATGAATAAGCTAACGATATAAATGTATACTTATGAAGATATTATTTATCAAATAATCTCTTATAAACATTTAATGTACTTTTTCATATAACATAATTATATATGTATTAGCTTTAACTTTCATAACACATGTTATCATAATCATATTACTATGATGTATTATTTCATATAATAATACATTTATATAACCTTTATACAATTTCAATTTCTATAACCAATTCTGCCTGAACAGTTCTAGGCAGCTCCTAAGTCAATTTTCAACTACAACTTTGACCCTACTTTCTTCATGAAAGTTGTTCTCCTCGATGTCTAGTTTGTATAAAAATTTGAATCACCTCATTTGGACTAGTATAACTCAAGTTATGATTTAAGCAGCCAGGAATTACTCCGGTTCGAGTTGATACGAGACATATTTGAGGACCGAATTATTCCCTTACTTTGTGAATTTTCTAGGTCAGGGTCGAATTTGGATATCTTTTTATTTCGAGGGAATATTTGTTCTTATAGAAGTCCTAGTTTATCGGGAAATTTGAATCTTTCGATTGGATGAGTGAAACTGACTTATGCTTCATCTACAAAAGCGTTTGAACTCAAAGCGCGTAGGTGGCTTCAAACATAGCATCACTTTGGCCAATTTTAAGGTCAGATGGTCTAAATTTGGATATATTTCGGGAATATTTGTTCTACTAGAGTCTAGTTTAACGAAATTTGAATGTTTCAATTTGAATAGGTGTGATCGAGAGATATGACGAAAACAAAAGCATGGGTTGAAAAAAAAAGAAACAGTGTTCACTAAACTTCGACATTTTCTGACACAATTTTTCCTATATTGAGGACACCTTGAATCAAACGAGTTCTACACAAAAGAGGTATGCGAACCTCCCGACAAGTATCCTTAAAAAAAAATCCATACAAATTCCATACTAACACTTTCCCTCTGAAGACCCATGAAATTCCATACCTTTTTGCTCTTCTTCTTCCCTTCTCTTATATTAACCTTACTCTTCCTTATCTTGGCGTTTTTGGTCTCCCAAAAGAGACCAATTGATCTTATCCTTATTTGATATTTTACATTTTCCTTTTAATTGCACTTTAATCCTTTAACTCCTTATTATTCTCAATCTAACTTATTCAAATTCTATTTTGGCATACTATCTTTTTATCATATGACTTTTGTGTCCCATTTGAAAAATTACTCATTTACCCTTGCTTATTTCCGGTTTCTCTGTTTTTATGTTTTAAATTTAAATTATGAGAAATTTCCTAATTATACTCATAAAATACCTTAAACATGTTATAAAACAACTAGGGTATATTTCGGGGTGTTACAGATAGAGACTCGAGACATATACATTTCATTTACCTCAAGGAGAGTGTACTATCACACTCCAAGACATTATTGTCTTAGTAGGCTTACCAATTTATGGAGATGCTATAATTGGTCACACACATATGGATTGGAGACGTATTTTTCATGCTTTGCTTGGGGTTACTCTTGGAGATAGAGACATAGATGGTCAGTGACTTCATCTTAATTGGTTATTTGATAGATTTTCTACATTGCAAATCTTAGTGAGAGTCAATACGATGTTATTGTAGGGCTTATATATTACAGCTCATTGGTGGATGCCTTTTTGCAGACAAGTTAAATAGTAAAGTTCATTTGATGTTCTTGCCATTTTTGAAAGACTTAAACACTACAGGTACCTACAGTTGGGGTAGTGCTTGTTTAGCTTGGTTGTATAGAGAGTTGTGTCGAGCATCTCATATCGACACACGTGATATATCTAGTCCACTCATAATATTACAATTGTGGATATGGGATAGATTTCCTTTCATTGCACCTCAACGATTATATTCAGTACCACGTGATAGACGTTTGCCACCACCTCCATTAGGCACACGGTATATAATACCATCTGACTTATATATGCATCACTATAATATAATCATTTAGTTATACTATTACTTATAACCATTTTATTTAATTTTTTATATCTTATAGTTTGAGAGATGAGTTTTGCACCACAAAGATATCCACTCACGCTCTGGCTCATTATAGGTATCAATTGGATCGACTACGATAAAATCAGGTGAAATAATATTCAACTAACCATTTTGTTGTCTTTGTTACTTCTTTGCCATTTTATTTGTACTCTTATAACCTTTTTGTTTAATTTTTTATTTCTTATAATAGTTTCTCATCAGTTTTATTTTTTTCTTTGATTGTAGATTATCTGGCAGCCATACACAGATGATATCATGAATAGACTTCTAGCGTATTGTACTTCTGGTGTTGACTTATGGATGACCATCTCCCCTCTCATATGTTTTCACATTATAGAGTGGCATAGACTAGATAGAATATTGAGACAGTTTGGGATGCGCTAGGGGATTCCAGAGGCTTGTGATACAGAGGCCTCGATATGATCTAAGGGGAAGACAAGAAGATGATTAGATGGATCAACATCGAGAATATATTCAAAGATGGAATTCTCGATGTATCACTTTCTGGCTTTAGAAGTACTTACATATAATGATCCATATATGGTTTGGTATCGTTCAATCACACGTTTATTTATTACTCCTCATGGATTATTTCATCACATATTGGTAATAAAAACAAATTTTACTTTTTATTACACCATTTTATACAATTTGAATAAATATTTAACTTTATTTTTCTTTAATTATGTAGAATAACACCTTACAACAAATACCATCTAGCACATCAGATGACCATGACATTAGTTGGTTTGCACCTCTACGTAGTGATTTGTGCGAGAAATGGATAGACTTCAAAGTCCTCGAGCATTGAGTGGACAGTTCCTCTCGAGGTAGAGGAACACATGAAAGAAGGGAGGGTTAAAGGGGGGTGCAATGTAGACCGACCATCTTCAAGCCCACATCACTTAGATCCTCGTTCTTCTTATGAGTTAGTGACACGTACATTATTTTCACTTATACGCTGACGAGTTCACCGTACCCTCTTGTTCCTCAAAATGCACATACATCTTGAGTTCTCATCTAATATTGAGGTTAGAGCCATCTAATCCATTACTAACGCACTTTAATTATGCCCGTCACCCGACCAATAGATCCAATGACAAGTTAGACGGGACGAATGATTGGACGAGGAAGAGAACGAGGCGAGGATATCGAGTCTGCGTGAGGGGGTCCTTAATATATCGAGGATGCAAGTGCATGAGTAGATGGCGCGAGAAAGAAGAAGGTTCGCCCCCGTGGCACGCATTAGTGGTTTTATGTATGAGTTGGACTTAATGACCTTTCTACTTGAAATCTTTTTGAGACACTTTCTACTAACACAAACTTTGGATATTATCATTTTGGACATTATTATATATTAGTTGTGAGGTTATTTAATTATCAGTCTTTCAATCATCAGGTAGTTTATTAAGTTGCGTTATGGGTTTACGTATTGTGTTGGAAGAATGAGCTTTTGATTTTTATTTATGAGCTGATGAATCGGGGAAGAAGGTTGTTGGTGCGTTTTAAGGTTATTTATGAAATCTCGTGGTGAATTTCTGCTAAAATCGTGTTTGAAAGCAGAACTGAGTTCTGTTTGAAATCGTGTTTTGAAAACACGACTTGAAATTCTGTGAAATCATGTTTTGAAGACCACGACTTAAAATTTTACAGAAATCGTGTTTTAAAACCGACTCTGAGAATTTTACACGAAATCGTGTCTTAGCATGACGAATTTACTACGATGAAATCGTTAATGTCTTTAAAATGGGCCGCTAATTTTCATTTGAGTAGTGTTTTGAAGGCGTGACTTAGAATTTTAAAGCTAAAATCGTGTTTGAAGCGTGACGATTACACACCCAGAAATCAGTGTACCAGAAACACGACTTAATTTTACATTAATCGTGTCTTTAAAAAGCGTAGGCACCCCGTAATTTTCTGTTAAAATCGTGTTTTAAAAGCGCGACTTGAGTACACACTAAAATCGTGTTTAAGGCGTGAGCGGAATTTTCTGGCACAGAAAATCGTGTGCTTGAAACCTGGCTTTAAAATACTACGTTGAAATCGTGTCTTGCATGTTGATATCTGACGTAGATTCCTAAATATTTATTTTTATACCTTATTTTAAATAATATATTTTAAAATAATAGTATTATTTTAAAAAGCCCTAGAAAATCAACACCAGGCTATGTGAAAAACGCATACAGAAGTGGAGGATTGCAAAATGCACAACAACAAGGGGACATTCACAAAAGTGTTCTAAAGATTAATCTCCTATATTTTAATTATATTCATATGTACACCTTTTTGTATTTAAAAAAAATGTTAGTTTTGCAAATATTTTTTTTAGTGAAATAAAACTTTTTTTTAATTATTTTATTTGGAATTTTCGAGTATCAAACGTGACGTATAAGAAAGTAAATATATAGTTTCAAGGATTTCCTACGCGACAAGAAAGTTTACCGCCACACGATGAGGCCCCTCCGTCTAAATCCACGGTCAAAATTTCGTCTGTCACAACAACCGCTCACAGCCGGCTACTACACTCGCCTTTCGCAATTTGGTAGTGTCCTAGTCACCACGAAAAAAAGGAAAAGAAATACGAAAATAATTTACATCTCTCTTTTCCTCCTCCTCCTCCTCCTCCTCCCACCTCCCAGCTCGCCTCTGCGTCATTCAGATAATCCCCTTCCTATCTGCAAACATGAGCAAGGGACCAGGACTCTTCGCCGATATCGGGAAGAAAGCTAAAGGTTTTTATTATACTTGTACTTGTACTTGTTCTGAAATTTTTGGTGCTCATATTCTGATCTGATCGTGAAACCCTAATCTCTTTATTTTACTGTAGATCTTCTCACGAGGGATTACATCTCCGATCAGAAGTTCACCGTTTCCACCTACAGCGAGGCGGGAGTGGTACGGATTGAATATCTGACGATCTATGATCTATCTCGGTGTCTTTTTTCTCCATTTCTAAATATAGTTTAGGATTTGACGGAAAATCATGTCGTAGTTATGGATCGACAATTTTTTTCAATACGCTGTAATGGCCGGATGTATGATTTAACATTTGGATTAATTTGATAGAAGGTGCGTTAGTGCTTTTGTTCTTGATAAGATATTGTGTGCTGTGACATGTTTCCTGTGTGAATGCTTCATTCTCATTTATTAGGAAGCGTCATTCTCGAAAAAATTGATGATAAATTTGCTTAGCTGGAGTGGTATCTGTTGTTGGCTTATGGTTGATTTCGAGGTAGGATGATGATCTGGATACCAGATTGTATAGGCATTCTTGTAATAATGGATTGCGATGGCATTCGAAGAATCAAGAATTAGCATAGAGGATTCAGTGGAAGTAAAGTGGAATAGATTGTATAAATATTCCATTATCTAATTTATTTTTCTGTTTATGCGCTGTCATTCAATTGGATTCTTAAATTGTTTTGGTTTACAAAAGTTTGTTATTTTACATAAGCAACTGAGTTTGAAGGTTATCTGTTGATATGTTTTCATTTAAAATTGTTTAGAATTTGACAAGCCCGTTTGATTAAAATGACAACGCAATGGTGCAAACTTTCGTTTGTTTCTGGTGCTCAGGGTTTACAAACTTGGCATGCTTTTTAACTGAAGATATCGAACACTTCTTACTTCTGGAACATTTTTCTCTGTCTGTTTTTCTTGTTGGGTTGTTTTACAGAATGAATGCATAAGCATGACAAAGTGCATAGGCTGAAGCATTTTTCTTGAATTAAGAGGGATGTGAGGTTTTATCCACCTTTGCCTTTTTTGTGGCTTGGTCATTTCATAACAAAGGGAGTTTCCCCTCTGGAACAAACCTGAGTCTAGAGTACTGGATTGTTTTTATATGGAAGACCAGGGAATATAATTGTGCTAAAAATGTTCTTTTGTAGTGCAGGTAAAACTATGTTGGGGAACCGAGTCACTATGCCATAACTTTACCACTACCATCCTATAGGTTTAGGGCATAAGGGAATGTTGAATAATCAACTGACATCATCAAGGAAATATATGATGTAGCTCTAAGAAGCCTGTTATTACACTTAATTCTCCAACTCCACCTTGTATTTTTGTCAACACAATGTGATTGTGAGATCGATCTTTGATATTCCTACTTTGCTTGAGGTGTGACTACTTGGTCTTGATTGATTTATGTTTCCAATGTCAACTTCCTTAGCAAGGATAAAATAGAAAAGAGGTAGAGTTCTTATTAAAAATCTTTATTTTCTTGTTAATTTCTAATTGATTTTTTCCCTGTTTTTCTGTTGTAAGCCAAGTGCCATATCCATCATCAAGATACTTCTTAGTCAAGTCCCTATATCCTAAAATTTGTAGGTGTGAAGAATTATACGTCTTATACTTTTGCCTATTCTCCATGCTAACAACTCACAAGCATGACAATTTTGTTATCAGATGAAAACAGGCTACAAAAAAATGGCTATTAATATAATTTTAGTAACATTAGGAGCCTAAAGCAAGGGATAGGGGTAAGCAACACATTAGACTTATCTTCATTTTTTTGGTTTGATTTGCTATACAGAGATAAAGATGGCCTCCCTTTAAACCTTTGAGATGAAAACATGTGTGCCACATTGGAGTGGCATGAACAAATGTTGAACTCTTCTAACTAATGTTTTATTTCATTTATAGTTTCTGAACTAAAGAGGATTTTATAAGTGTCTTTATGGTACTGGAAATGATTGTAACTAAATGTTGCTGAAGTGGACAAGTTGACTGCTTACTGAGATGGTGCAATACCCAATTCATCGTTGTAAAGCTGGAAAGGAACCCCAAAGCACATTCTTAAGTTTTGCAATTGGACAGGACAGATGTAGGATTTGTTGCTGAATATTCTTGGGTTGTATTGGGTTCTTTCTGGAGTCAACTAGGGAGGGGCTGAAAGATAGATTAAGCGGAAGAGAAGGCTTAGTTAGTGGCTCCCCTTCACCTATTTTTGTGTATTTTAGGACATAAGGATCAACAATGAGAAAGAGCATTCAGATCAAAAGTCAATCTCATCAAGTTCCTCTTGGAACAATCCAGGTTCCTCATAGGGTTGGCTCATTATATGGTGCTGGACATCATTGGTTGTCTAACCATGTTGCTGCTTTTGTTTTGTTTGGAGGGGGTGGGGGTGGTGGTGTTTAACATGGTACTGGAGAGGCAAGATTTTCGACCTCGTGGTGTATTTGTTTGTAGTGTAGTGTGTAGGGTCTATTTCTTTTTGGTCATTTTGCCTCTGCTCTATGAAAAGATCTCGGTTTCTTTCTTTTTGGTGCCTCTTATGTACCCTTATTAACAAATGTGCTCCCCCATTTGTTTGTTGCCTTCTATATCTATATGACTTTATGTTTATCCATGTATGGAAAAGAAAAAGTAAAAATCCCATAGTTGTGAGGAATTATGGAATTGAAGATATTCCATCAGGACAAAGGTAGGTAGATAAAAACTTTCCTTTTTCATTTTTTCTTTTTTTTCTTTTTTGGTGTGTGTTTATTCATTTGGAAACCTCTTTGGAACTCTGTTGTTATGTCTTGATATTTGAGATGGATTATCTATAGAAAGAGAATTATGCGGCTTTTGATGTGGCATCCCTGCAGGAATTTGGATATTCCTTTTGTTACAAAATATTTTTGTCAGATTTGTAGCATGCCAAAGTTTCAAAATCCGTGTTTAGGATCTATGGTGGATAGGCATGGTTGCAGGTTCCACTCAGTGGTTGTGTTTGTTAATTGTGAAATTTTGCGGACATGTTAATTAATATTCTAAAACTGTGATTGAGTGAGAGGCCCTGAAGCTTAATTTGTACTCTCTGCTCAGTAAACTAGGTAGTTTTTTTTACGAAGCTCTTATTCCAAACAAAGTGCTCAAGTAGCCATTTACATCCTTAGTGGACAATAGTTTTGTTTTTTCCTCGTGCAAAATATTAGTTATGCTTCTATTTCACCTGAAATTATTTGTATCATTTATCACACCTTTATAGGTATTTAGCCCTTTAATTTGGTATTATGAGTTTGGTCTTCTCCTTGCTTCCTGTTAACATTTGGTGGTGGTTGCTGTATCATCCATTTCTAGTTTTTATGCTGTGCATTGTGAGTAACAACTGATTGCCAACTACTTTTCTTTAGGCCATTACTTCAACTGCAGTGAAGAAAGGAGGACTCTCAACCGGTGATGTAGGAGTGCTATACAAATACAAAAATTCTGTCATTGATGTCAAAGCTGACACAGGGTCAAATGTAGGACACTTGCTTCATTGGTCTTAAATTTTTACGCTGAATTCCTATTATCAATAAGCATCTTCTTCTTTTGTTGTCTTTCAGATCTCAGCAACCCTTACAGTCATAGATATCTTTCCATCCACTAAGACTATTGCCTCATTCAAATTTCCTGATTACAATTCTGGAAAGGTATAAATCTGTCTTCTACTCTACATTACATGTGTCAAGTTTTCACATTCTCATGTTCATATCTGATGTTTGTTTATGCAGCTGGAGGTTCAATACTTCCATGATCATGCAGCACTCACAACATCAGTTGCATTGAACCAGTCCCCAGCAGTTGATCTTTCAGTCACCATGGGTACCCCAAGCATTGCTTTTGGTGCAGAGGCAGGTTATGATACTACATCTGGCAGTTTTACAAAGTATACTGCCGGCATTAGTGTGGCAAAACCAGATTCGTGTGCTTCAATACTTCTGTAAGTCCCCATCTTCTCCCTGGATGCTCATTTCTTTTTGAGATTGTGGTACATATTTTAATACTTGCTCTCTCAGTGGTGACAAGGGAGACACCATAAGGGCATCATATGTGCACCATCTGGATTCACTAAAGAAGAGTGCAGTAGTGGGGGAAATCAGTAGAAGATTTTCCACAAATGATAATACATTTACAGTAGGAGGATCTTATGCAGTTGACCGCTTAACAACCGTGAAAGCAAAGCTGAATAATCATGGCAATCTTGGGGCTCTCTTGCAGCATGAGATCGTACCAAAGTCATTACTGACCATATCTGGCGAGTTTGAGACTAAGGCACTGGACAAAACTCCTAAGTTCGGCCTGGCCCTTGCTCTCAAGCCTTGAGTGGTTTTTTGCTTGAGTATTTGGTTGTTTGAATTCCATACCCTTTAGCTCCTGAAAGTGAGCTCTCAATAAATAATTCCACAATATATTCATTTCTAGGTTTTAAATTGTGGATGGAATTATATTTTTGTTCAGGCCTTCCAGTGCTCTTTTTTCCTTCTTTTCCTCAACGTTTTGACATAGGTCAATATTTTCTTAGTCCTCCAGTGGATGTATTGTTGGAAAGTTGTTAGTGCCTAATTTTTTGGAGACTGATTTGTTATGTGCCAGAGCATTTTATTTTGATTTTGATTTGCAGGCCTCTCAATTTGAGATGTTTCTGTTGTTCTCACACCTATATATTTGGTTATCAATTTGCATTTTCTGCTTTTTGAAATCTCAGTATCAATTATTGTACTGTCAACTAAAGTATTGGTATCATGGATTCAAGAATTTGATTGTCAAACTTCTTTAAAGATATTGCAAATATTAGCTTTGAAGATTACTAGATTACTTTGGATCTTTATCCAATAGTTTTAACTCTTCCATAGGTTCCTCTCAAAAAAAAAAAAAAAAAACCCTCTTCCATAGGGTGTTCCAACTCAATAGCCTTATGCTTCAGCAAAAAATAAACATTATTGGTCTCAGCCAATGGCTTTTCTACAAACAAGTCGTAGAGGCATATGATATAAGACTGCAATTCGAAGATGTTTATAGGCAAAACGGTCCAGTTAATTCGCCTATACAGCACATGTGCTTATTTATGAGTTATTGCTTTACCAGTAACACATGCAAGTTAGACCCCTCCCAGCGTGAAAATGAATAAATGATATGCGTTCAGGAACATCTTGCCCGTCCCACGGATCTCATACTCGAAGTTGTACAATTCACTACGTTGCCCCTTCAATCACAACATTTGGCTCCCTAAAATAGTTTTTTAAAACGACAATTTACCACCCATCCCAAACACAACCCCACCCAGTTGAAAGTCCAGCATTTTAATTGAATGGCTACATAGTTAAGTGAATAACCAGGAAATAGATACACACAAACAAATCCTAATGGCTGTTCAAGTAAGATCCCAATTCTTCAAGAAACTTGGACGAAAAAATGTTCAACTGGATTATAAGAAAATAGAGCGAAAAACATGCTGGTGTAGTGATAGATTTCAGATATTACGGAACACAAATATAAACATGAAAACGATTTTGACGGATTAACCCGCAAACTCCCACCTAATTAAATCCAAAATTTATGAGGCACACATTTCCAGTGATTGACAAAACCTGTCAAAAGAGATGCATTTTTTTCAATAGGTTCCTTTCTACTGGTTATTTCCCACGCCCCTTTTTTTGTACTTCAAATAAAACAGATCTTCATGAGAGAGCGGACCAATTCACAAAGGTAATCTTTATTCGGGTTCTTGCAGTACTATTATATCCATCTTCCAGTATGAATGAGCACACAGCCTGGTGTTCACCATTTCATACTTAAAAGGAATGTATAAAAAGCTTTGCAAAGGTTGACAAACGTGCTTATCTTGAGCAGATCTTATTTTCCAAGGAAAATTTGCACCTCGGGAACCATGAGGACTTGCTCCCAGAAGCTGCTAAGCGAACCATAATCCTCAATTGTAAAACCCAACCAATAAAGCCTCAATCTAGAAATTGCACCTGCTTATCATCACCATCGAGAGGTGAAGTAAGTGCAATGCATTCCCACATCTTCAGGTTTGGAATTTGAGGAAAATACTCACAAACAAGTATTTTCAATCTCCAAAAAGGGATTATGCAGTATGATAACATCTAATGTTACATATAGATGCATTATAGGTAGATTAAGCACAGAACAAAGGCCTTTCAGAGCAAAGGCTTTGTTTGGATTTATGAATGAATGGGATATTAGAGGGTTACCAATCATAATACCACCATCTCACTTAACAAATTACACAGTTCAAGAAGCTAAACAAATATATTTTCTAATTGAGAATGAATCTGCAAAATATCATACCATATTAATATTCCATTAAGAAATCATAAAATCCAGATTTTGGCAGAGAGAACGTCTGAACCTCAACTTATAATGCAAAATCCTCAAATAAACCATTCAAACAAAACATGATAAAGAACATCTAAGACGGAAATCTGTTACAAAAAAAAGACAAAAACGAACCCATCAATCGACGCTCTGCATGATATCTTCCGCGGTGAACTTGGTGCCCTTGTCCTTGTCGGCAGCAGCGCGACCCTTGGCCTTACGATCGAGGAGTGACTTGCGATCTTTGTCGAGGCGGAGCTTTGTGATCACAACCTTGGAGGGATTGATGCCGACGTTGACGGTGGATCCGTTAACCTTCTCTCGAGTGATCCGTTCGACATGGATTACCCATTTCCGGCGGTAAACTTGAACAACTTTGCCCTCCCGGCCCTTGAAGGTTCCCCGGACGACTTGGACCTCGTCGTCCTTCCTAATGGGCATGGAGCGAGCGTTGTACTTGCTGCGGAGGTCCGTTGCGAGTGGCGCGCTCATCAGCACTCGCCGCACGCTCGACGGCGCCGTGAAGTGAGCCTTCCGGCTCTTCCGGCGGGAGCTTGAAACCCTGGGATTGTACTTCATCTTCGTCCGTCGCCTCTCCCTCCCTGCAACACCAAATGACGGCAATCAGAAGGTTTATTAGATTTAGGGTTTCTGAATATTTATAGCGGTGGGTTTTGCTTCACGAAGCGCTCAACGACGTCGTTTATATGAAATTATAGAAACGACGCCGTTTGGATGGAATTTCTCTTAAAATAATTCTATCTTATTTATATTTCAAAACGAGATTGCTGGAGTTAGTCATCCAGAACGACGTCGTTTGATCCTTTACAAATGAAGACAGGCCCAATCCAAATGATAGTCAAATAAAAAATTAAATAAATTGCCTCCTCATGAAATCTTTGATAGATTTCTATGAAACAAAAAGATGATTAGAGGTGATTGCCTACTTATCTTCACATAAACTAAATTAATTTTGTATCAATTGCTTTCTTATGAATAATTTTTTATTAATTTAGAGTTTACGTTCCTAGTCAAATGTAAAAAACATTGATGTAAAATTGAATAAAAGAGATTATAAAATGACAATTAATCGAAATTCATATAATATTTAAAATTGATAAATTAAACAATAGTCTACTTAATTTAATTATATTCAGTATATATATAAGAATTGTAATTTTAGAGCTAATCTAATTCTCTCACAACCCGTTTATTTGAATTCAATGCATCATAGTAGAGTGAAAATCGAGTCCAAGAATATAATCTTTTAAAAAATTTCCTTAATTATGAGATCATCACTCTAAACCCTATATTTTTATCTTTCAATTTTTTTCTGCTAGCCTTTTTTTCTTTAAGCAAGATGTAATTTTTGGTCATTTTTTTGCTTTAAATCACTCATATACACATTTTTATTTTTATTACCGATAAAGTGGTTGATAACGTAGATGCAGATTTATATACGTTTTTAGTGATTTAATGTCCCGGCCCAGTGCGCGTGTGGTTGTGTCGTTGTCTTGAAATTCTGACGTGGCAGTATATTTGGGCGATTCGAGCGAAGCAGGCGTATTCGATTAAAGGCGAATAAGTCGAATCGATGATTGCTCGATATGTTGTAAAATTGAAATTTTAGAAGTATTTTAAGCATGATAGTAATATTAAATGTGTATCTTGAAAGCTATCGAATGTATAGGCTTTGAGTCGTTTTCTGGGTATCTTATTAGCACTTGGATGTTTTAAATGCATTTGGTTTTAAGCGATTTGATTATATATATATATATATATATATTGATAGTTAAATTAATGTGAAATTATTTTTACTCTTTAAAAAGTT
Organism: Tetrastigma voinierianum; assembly: GCA_016808115.1. Lineage (NCBI taxonomy): Eukaryota > Viridiplantae > Streptophyta > Magnoliopsida > Vitales > Vitaceae > Tetrastigma > Tetrastigma voinierianum. Next base: position 393,697 of record JAEQBH010002845.1, on the reverse strand, counting down.
AAGCTAATTATAAAAAGAGAAAAAAAGCTGGATTTTCTATGTATTTGTTATTCTCTTTCTTTTCTTTTTCCAATATTTCGTTCACCTCATACGTATTTCACATATTTAATATTTGGACCATGTAGATTAATATGATAAAAAATTATAATATTTATAGAAATGCACTTGAAGTAAATATAACGAAAATCAACATGTGTGCAACGATGTAAATAATGTAATAACTAGTTTGATATTAAAAAAAAAATAAACAAGAAAAATGTAACTAAAATTAGATATTAAGTTATTTATAATTATTCATTCAGTTGCGGTAAAAAAAAAAAATTATTTGATGATGCTTTTCGGCCAAGGCTGAAAATTTGTAAATAATGAAAGTCGTTAAGTGGGACCGGATCGTTTGTGTTTTGAGGATGCGAGCGTATATAGTTATGCAGGATGAGGTAGGATCATTTACCTTTGTTGATCCGCGAATGGACGTGCGACTACATGCTGGAAATTATGCACTGCGGTTTTATAACATGTTTTGGGTATAATAAGCATCAAAAATATATTTATTCGGAATAAAATAAAGATAAAAACAAAAATAGGAATAATATAAAATTAAATTACAAATAATAAAGAAGATTTAGGAAGCTATTGTAAAAAATATTATAAATTGATTTGCAAATATTATAAGAGTTGGAGGCCCGAAAATAAATAAAAAGGGATAAGATCGAATAAGGATAAAATGAAAGAAATATCTTATTTTGGTCTTGGAGAAAAGGAGAGCAAATACGAAGAAAGAAGAGAAGAAGAAGAAGAAGATTCACAATTGTAAGAAATTTGAGTATGGAGTGCGGATCACGGATGTCTTGAGTTGTATGGAACTATGATTTTGTAATAAAGAAAGTATGGAAATATGGGTATTGGTATGGAATTATGATTTGGTATGAAAAGTATGGAGCAATGAATAAGTGTATGTAAACTATGGGAGTATGGAAGTGCCAGTTTTGAATTTATAAAGTTTAGATGCATGGTTAGAACTCCCTCTTATCTTGTGTATGGTTTGGGTTTAGGAATACTGGCTTTCCTTCTTTATGAGGTTGAGTTAAGAAGAGCTTTAAGGCTCACTAAATAAGGTGTGAGAAAGATCTACAGTTCTTGAAGTTGAATACGAAGAATTCCCTATTGTCGATCATATGCAGTATCCGGATCTTAGAATGGATTGTTGGGTCAGAAATACAAGGAATTCGAAGTGAGTCCTTACAGTAAATTGTAAGTAGCGTCGATGAACTTGATGTTGAAGCACGAATTACTCGATTTGGACTCTGTGAAATGAGTTATAGTCGCTTCTTTGAGGTCGGCCAATTGTCTGGTAGGTCGGTTAACCACGATTCAGGTCCAGTAGTAAGACGGCAGAGCAGTTTTGAACCAGAAATAAAGAATTTGGCAGTAAGTCGCTTCTGTGAAGTGTAGCCACATCAATAGACGATGTTAGGCTTTTGAATTTCTTAATTGGACTCTTGTAGACCCGAGTTATGGTCTTTTACTCACGAGCAATCAAAGGGGTGAGGAGTGCGTCAAAACAAGAAATTAAATCGGTGAGCGGTGGTAGATCCAACGATTGGGCCAGTGTCAAGCAAGGGAATTAGTCGGTGAAGCGGTGGACAAAAGTGGAGTCGATAGAAGTCGTCGGTGAGCGTGATCGACGGCGGTGTCACGAGGGTCGTCGAGCAAGAGTGTCGGGTGAGCGTGAGTAGGCGGCGATTGGGCGAGAAGTGTAACGAGTGCGTCGATGAGCGATGTGAGTAAATCAACGATGGGCGAGTGCGTCAAACAAAAGTGCGTGATGGCAATTAGACGAGAATTAGTCAATAAAAATTACGTCGATGAAACCGTGTCCTTTGCGTTGGCCAGCTCGTCCCGAATAAGCTGCGCGCGACCTCGACTTGAGGAAGGTCATATCTCCCGCCGTCGAACTCCGATTTGGGTGTTCTTGGACTCTATCGGCGTTAGTCGAGAATCCATATGCCTGAGGGAGATATTAGTTGTCAGACCAGGCGTCAAACCGAGCTCGTCACTCCGGTGCTCGTCGATCCGAGGTCGGCTCGTCAGCGGCTGCGGCGTGACCTCGACCGGAAGGTCATATCTCAGCCGTTTGAACTCCGATTTGGGTGTTCTTGGACTGCATGGAAAGCGTTGGTCGAATCGATACATATGACTGAGGAATATATTAGATGTCAGACCAAGGTGTTAGAGCGAAGGCTCGTCCATGGCGGTGCGAACAAATCGATTGGTCGAGCTCGTCAGGCGGCTAGCATGACCTCCGACTTGAGTCATACTTCTTAAGTCTGAACTCCGATTCAAGTGTTCTTGGACTCTATGGAAAGCCCATTGAGTCAGAATCCATCAATAGACAACTTGATAAGATTGGAACTCATATTAGTTCAGAAAGCACACGGAAAACAGTAGAAGCTGTACAGGTAACCATAGTTATTTGTATTAGGAATGTCTATTATGAATTCATAAATAACTCATAGCATACATGGTGAGCATAGTTATTGTATGTAATAATATATGAAAAATGAAAAGATATGAATAAATGATTGTATTTATATCACATATGATTACAGGAATGACAATAATTATTCGGGAATATGAGATATATACGAGCATAAATACGGTGATTGTCGCTTAGAGCACGGTAGGAAGGGTAGATGGGCATGCCTATTAGGGAAAAATAAGTCTGCAACATACAAGTTCTGATATTCCGGCCCCGTTTGGGTCGATGACATAGATCCCGTTTGGATCACGGTGGCCCCGAAAGGGTGCCACGGCGCCCTCTGAGCCCTCGTGGATCCTTTGTTTGAGCGGTGATGATACCCTCGGGTATATTATATTCTGGCGCCTCCTGGCCCTCATGGACCCTTTATTTTGTCCTACGGTGAATATAAGCATATGGGCCTCATGGATTATAGTTTCTAAGTTTATGCGCATACGAAACATAAAAGAAATGACAGATATATGCAAAGGAAATGAAGAGAATATGGGAAGCATAGCACGTTTATGTGATGATGTGATACAATACAAGCATCATCAAGTAAAAGTACAAGATTACATGAAAAGTATCTAGAAGATGATATAAAATGAAACTGATATGATAAGTATATATATGAGAAATGACAAGAATCAGACCAAGAGTATGTTATATGCATTTGTATAAAAGTGTGTGACTCTAATAGAAGTCACCCACTAAGCTGCAGTTTAGCACGGTGTTCAACTGTAGGTACAGTAAGAGGAAAACAGAGGATGTGACAATCCACATCAAGCAATAAAGGCCACACAAAGAATAGGTGCTCACCGAAAGACCTGAACTGGTTTGCATATGAAATTTTGTAAACTAATGTAAATATTGTAAAATGCTGAACATTTCCATATTTGGAGCTTGTATATATATTTTGTAACCACAAGCATGTAATGTAATACAAGTTAATTACTTAACATTATATTAATATGCAAGCTGTAAAGGTTATAAGTTTATAAGTATGATAAAAGAGTGACCTCACTCGACATCCTATGCCGAAGAAGTTAATACGCCAGAGTATCGAGCATCCTGATGGTTCGACCACAACGGCCGGATCGAGAAGTGGGTGTCACATGAGGCAGCTAGGTTTATATTTCCATGAGGGCCAGAAGCCTGTGGAATCCCGGGAAGGCTCTCACACAAAAGGCGCCTTTTATTGTGAGAGCCCTTCCCTGCCTGGCTATATCAGGAGAGCCCTTTCCTCAGTTCACTATGTGGAATATAAGGCCTAGTCCCCGACTCCTTCTTTTACTGAGAGCTCCTTCCTCGGGTAGCCTCCACATATTGTGAGAGCCCTTTCCTGGGTTCACTCATAGGAATATAAGGCCTAGTCCCCTGGCCTTTTCTTTCGCCTCCGTGAGAGCTCGAACCCAAGACCAAAGGGACATATTGAAATGGGAAGCACTCTCACTACCAACTGAGCTACCCAGGAAAGGGCTCTCACAATATGTGAAAGGCGCTTTATCGTGAGAGTTTTCCTGCTCACAGTATTCTTTCGAGTTCACTCATGCACAGCAGGTTTACCCCTCGTTTTTTCATTTTCCGTGAGCTTCGGGACCCAAGATCAAAGTGACATATTGAAATGGGAGCACTTCACTACCAATCGAGCCAAGAGCTCGCCTGGTAGTGAGAGTGCTTCCCATTTCCAATACGTCCCGTCTGGGTTCGAGCTCTCACGGAGGCGAAAGAAAAGGCCAGGGGACTAGGCCTTATATTCCTATGAGTGAACCCAGGAAAGGGCTCTCACAATATGTGAACCCGGGGAAGGGCTCTCACAACTTCTCTGCAAAAACAAGGAAGAAGGGGGGTCATGAGGGTCAGGCCCGGTCATCCATACCTAAGCCGCTTTCTGAGAGGAAAGAGAGAATGTGTTGGTTGCTTAGTATTGGCGTCTAAGAATGCATACCTTTCACCGCTAGGGTGGCCCTGTATTTATAGTGTATATTATTCCCAATTTGAGGATAGTAAGGATTTTTTCCCATTGGATGGGATATTTATCATTTTTATCTCCGATTTTTTAGAAAGATATATCAAGGAATAGTTTATTGAGAATTATCCTCCTTCCTTTTTAGTGAGATCATGCTTGATTTGTAGGATAATATATTATTTAGAATTATCCTACTTCCCCTTACTGCGAGATTTGATCGATTTGGCAGATAATATAATATCGGTGATTATCCTATTTCATTTCCACAGATTGCTCTGATTCAGGATAATATATTATTGAGAATTATCCTACTCTCTCTTATTACAGATTTAGTCCGATTTGCAGATGCAAATTCCTTCCCACTATCCATATCATCACTGGGGGCGAAAGTGACCGGGCTTCGTTTCTGGGCCGACGCTAGGGGCTCGGGTGCTTTATGTGGCTCGCTTCCTTCGGGCCTAAGTTGAGGTGCCTCATACCATTTTCAAAAACCCATCTGTTAACCCACTCTTGTGCACGGTGCACGGACAAGGGCTATAACGCTTCTCGCAGACGGTGTGATTTCCATGTCAACCTGGGTCGATCAAGCAGGCTTTGTCGTCATCATATGTCTTGCGGATAATGATGACTTTTCTACTCGTGCTCATTTCTTCCAATTATTTCTATTTCTTCTCGCTTTCTTCTCAAATATCCTCTCGACCGCTCATCTTGTGTTCCCTTGGTCCTGAAGTTTTTTCTTTGCTTTTTAGTGAGTTCTAATTCCTTTCCTTAGTATTCGTCTCGAACTCTATGCAGTCCTTTTCTGCATTCGCTGAGATGGTTTTTTTTTTTTTTTTTGGCTTATATTTCGCTTAGGCCTGGGACCCAATACATATGTAGCCTTGTCCTTAATGAATACCGTTTGCATCTCTTTCTTTTTTTCGGGCTCTCGCTGGCGCTCTTCCCGATGTTCAGACGAACCGAGGGTTTGAATCAACGTCTCCGAGCCGAGCAACAGCTTCTTCAAACCGAGTCGGGCCCGTGGGTCGACCGTCTAAACCGAATTGACTTAGGTCAGCATGGCCGTTTGACCGAGCTATTGTCTCCGAGCCATTTGGCCCATGGTTGCATGGCCTCGCTTAGGTTAACTCGCCAACGCAGCTGTCGGCCCTACGGCCGATCGCTCGAGCCGAATTGATTCCCAGTCGCATGACCTATTTTCGCGAGGTCACACCTGGAGCGATCACCTCCATTGGCTAACTTGCATGATGCTGAACCGATTCCTTGATTCCATGACCTCGCTTTTGGGCGTAGCTCGCCACGCGAACCGACCCTCCATCGGGCCGACGGCCCGAAGTTGTATCGGATTCTCGACCGCATAACTGTTCGGCAAGAGCTCGTCACGCGAGCCGCCGAATTTCCATTGGCTAACTTGTGTGAGCCGAACTGATTTTTTAGGATGCATGAGCTGCTTTTGGCAGAGCTCGTCAACGCGAGTTGTCGTCACCATCGCTAACTTATAAGCCGAGCCGATTCTTTAGTCGCATCGACCGCAATCGCGAGGTCGCCACGCGAGCCGCCGGGAGCTCGGCCCATGTGAATCAAGCTGAGGAGCCTGGTCCACGCTGCATTGGATGAGGGGAGCTCGTCCATGCGCATTGATGAGGGAGCTCGCCGCGCGAACGGTTGGGTAGAGTCACATGTGAAATGTCGAAACTGGGTAGAGCTCGTCCATGTGAACTGCTGGGAGGAGCTCGTGAATGTGAAATGCTGGGAAGAGCTCATCAATGCGAATAGTTGGGTAGAGCTCGTCCATGTGGACAATAGGAGCTCGTCAAGTAGAGCTGTTTGGAGGAGCTCGTCAGGTAGAGCTTTTGGGAAGAGCTCGTCAGGTAGACTGTTGTAAGAGCTCGTCCATGTAAATAATAGAGCTCAAGTGTAGCCAAGCTGGGAAGAGCCTGGCCAGTAGAGCTTATCGGGAAGAGCCTGTGTGTAGGACTGGTTGTAAGAGCCTGGGTCCATAAATAATAGGAGCTCGTCAAGTAGAGCTGCTGGGAAGAGCTCATCGGGTAGACTGTTGTAAGAGCTCTTCCATGTAGATAATAGGGATTCATTGCAGAGCGCCGCTGGGAAGAGCTCAATGTGCATCACAGAATAGCTCGTCCATAAATGGCAGGAGCTCATCAAGCAGAGCCGCTGGGAAGAGCCATCGTAGATCATGTAAGAGCTCGTCCATGTAGATAATAGGAGCTCACAAGTAGAGTCGTTGGGAAGAGCTCACTGTGTATCACACAGAAGAGCTCGTCCCATGTACATAATAGAGCTCGTCAAGCAGAGTTGCTCTGGGAAAGCCTGCCGAAGATCGTTGTAAGAGTCATTCATGTAGATAATAGGAGCTCACAAGCAGAGTCATGGGAAGAGCTCACGCAAAGACTCCGCAAGAGCCTCGTCCGTGTAGACAATAGGAGCTCGTCATGTAGCCATTTAAGAGCCGTCAGAAGATCAGAAGAGCTCGCTCCATATATAATAGGAGCTCACAAGTAGAGCTGCTGCTGGGAAGAGCTCGTCAGAAGACTCGTTGTAAGAGCTCATCTGCAGATAGCCAGGAGCTCGTCAAGTAGTAGCCGCTGGGAAAGAGCTCGCCGTAGCATCATTGTGAAGAGCTCGTCTGCATATAATAGAGCTCATTAAGTAGCCGCTGAAGAGCTCGCCGTAGAAGACTGCGTAAGAGCTCGTCTCGTAGATAATAGGAGCTCACAAGTAGAGCCGCTGAAGAGCTCGTCAGAAGATCAAGTAGAGTCACCATGTATATAATAGAGCTCGCTGGCAGCTATCGAAGCATTTCGCCAGAAGACCGCCAGTAAGAGCTCGTCCACGTATATAATGTGAGCTCATTGGGTAGTAGCCGCTGGGAAGAGCTCGCCAAAGAAGATCGCAAGAGCTCGTCCGTAGATAGGAGCCGCCAAGTAGAGCCGCTGGGAAGAAAGAGTTTCACAAAGATCAGAAGGCTTCGTCCAGATGGGCCAGAGTCGTCAAGTAGAGCTACTGGGAAGAGTCGGTCAGAAGACTGCCAGAAGAGCTCATCTATGATATAATAGAGCTCACAAGTAGTAAAGTCGCTGGGAAGAGTCATTGTAAAGATCGCCAAGAGCTACTGCAGTATAATAGGAGTCACAAGTGTAATCAGTTGGGAAAGAGCTTTCGCCAGTAGATCACAGAAGAGTCATCCAAGACACAAAGAGCTCGTTGGCGAGCTTGCCAGGAAGAGTTTCGCACTTAGCAATAAGAGGGTCACCACTTGAGCTGGGAGGGACAGAGTTTCGCCATACGAATTAGCGAAGGTCGCTTCCGTTCGAGTGCCGGGCGTCAAGCAATGTAAATAGCGAGAGGAGCCCGCCCGCTGTCCAGCAGCGCCTGCCAATGTAAATGTAGCTCGCCCATTGAGCTGGCGATGGTCTCGCCACGCGAACGGTAAGGCTGGTTCGCCTCGGTTTCGGCGCGCCGGCGAAGCCTTCATCGTGAGCCAGTAAAGCCTCGCCATTCGAAGCTGGCGAATCGCCTTGTCGGCCGCGGTTCACGCCTACGCGTCAGGGCTCGTGGCGTTCGCCGGCGGCTGGCAGCCGGCGCGGTCGGTCGGCGGCGACGGCGAGCGCAATGTGAGCCGCGGGCGCAGCTTTAGCGGTTATCACTGAGCCGAAAGCGTGATGTAGCTGAAGCGGCGACGAGCCGAGCGGTAATTGAGCCGAGTGGCGCCAGAGTTTGAGTGGCGATGGTTTGCGGAGATCAGTCGCGAGTACAGCGTAGCCATACATTGTCGGCGCACCGTTCGAGCGGCCGCAGCCTAGGCAAGCACCGGTCGAGCGCACGTACGAGTTTGCGCGATCGAGCCGAGCACAGATCAGCTGGCACGTCACTCTGTGGCGGCCATGAATGTGTACCGAGTGAGACTGGCCGAGCGGCGTACCGAGTACATCGTCGAAAGGGCGATCGAGCTTTAGTGGCGATCGAGCCTGGTGGCGCCAGAGTCGAGCGGCGATCGCTCGAGTGCACACTGAAAGGCATGCCGTGTCAGAAATGGCGGCGCGTAGCCGAGTGACGATTTGAACGAGTGGCGATGGCCGAGTAGCCACCGCTGCCAGTGCTCCTCGAGGGGCCAATTGTTCTTCGAGTCGCTGCAGCCAGCTACCATCGTCGCGCTGCCACTGAGTCAGGCTACGCAAACGAGTGGCGACCGAGCTGAGTAGCGAGCCGAGCTGAAGCGAAGCAGGCTCGAGTAGCGAATGTTTTATGCGGCTACCGGTTTTGAGGCCATCGGTCGAGCGGATATCAACAGTGGCGCGCCAATTTACAGCGCGGCGACAGAAATTATACGACGATCGTCGGCCCACTCTCGAGGCGTTTAACGCAGTGTATTCGCCAAAGTGAAGCAACCGCCCAGCGCCAGGGTCTTTGGTGGCCCCGTCGAATGGCTGGCGTAGCCCGGAAATGGTCTTTACTCGAGGCAAACAGGGTTCATGCGTAGCGGTAGAGTTTCCGCCAAAGTGGAGCAACTGGCTCTCGCGCCGTGGGCCTTGGTGGCTGCTCGTTTTAACAGCACGAATACGTCACTTTTGGCAAGAAGGCGGCTCGTAAGTGTAGCAGAGCAGCCACAAAGCCAGCACCGGCTCCGCGCCGTGGTCGGGTCGTCTCGCACCTCGCGACGGGCGTCGCTTTTCGCTGTGTGGTTCGTTGAGCACGTATCAAGAATCGAGAAATCGCTTATTTGTGGCTGTGAACTGGCCGCCTAATGGTTTGCCAGCATCCGATGATGCTTTTTCGAACGGAACGCCGAAACGCCAGAGGGTTGGTCGCACGGAATCTCGGATCGCCGCGGGTCGACGTTACGGATTTTGTCCGACGAGGTAGTGATCACGCAACGTTGATCCTGCGAGTTCGGACGAAGACTTCTTCCAGCAAAAACAAAGAAAGAAGGGCTTTGAAGAGGTCAGGCAATGCACAGTCCGACGTCAAAGTTCACTTCTTTCTTCCAGATAAAACATGTCAAGGCTTAAGATTTACGTCATAATTGAGCACCTTCACGCTCTGTATACCCAGATTTATAAACAGATATTAATCCCAATTTGATAGCAATGATCTCTTCCCATCGATTAGAGATATTTAATGAAGTTCTTTATCTGATTTTGTTGAGAGTCAAGTTAATAGTCATCAGACCATCCTCCTCCCTTTTTTTGAAATAGATCACCTTGATTCATAAGATAACATGAGCATTTTTGTAATTTATCCTACTCCTTATCATGAGATTTGATCAGACTGCGATAATATATTAGTCATGATTATCCTATTTCATTTGCAAGATTTTTGATTCATATGATAATATATTATCAGAATTATCCTACTTCCATTTCCATGAGATTAATCGACTAGGTGGATGAGCCTTCCCAATTATCCATATCACTTCGCCGCGAGCTGACTCAGCTTTCGCTGGGTCGACGCCAGTGCTCTGTTTTATAATACTGGCCTCCTCATCTAAGAGCAGCCCTTCCAAGGCGCCCCAGCTCTTCAAACCCCATCATTATTCATTCAATTTTAAATTTTTATATAAAATAAATATGTTTACTATTAAATAAATTTTATAAAAAAATTGAAAAAAACTTATTTGAATATAATTAAAATATTTGTACAATAAAATCAAACTTATAAAATATGTATGTTAATTGATTCAGCACACAGGTCTAACCCAAACCTCAAGGGTGCGAATATTATATTGTTACAATGAATATTAAAAATTGTTCCAAACTATAAAAAGTCATATCAAGAAATGCATGATACTATTGTACTAATGATTTTATCTCTAAATATATTGATTAAAAATTCTCATCTCAAAAATGATCCCCAAAAAATAAATTTATCATTTAACGGTGTAAAACTCATTCTCATATAAGAATATGAACTTTTTATAGCTGAAATCTCAAAAAAAATGATCTATAAATTTTAAATGTTATAAATTTATTCACCAGTTCTCCATCTCACTTTTTTAACATGTGACCCTTAATATTAAAGATACCAAGACTTTTATTATAACAAATTTATAGTGGAATTTATCTTTTTATATTAAATTTTATATCTAATTATTTCATGTAATAGATAAATAAATATATGAGATAAAATTTTTTAATTTATTTATGATAAAAATTTAATTATTTATTTTATTTTAATCTTAGTTCTAAAATAAATAATTGAAACTAAAATAACCAACATCCTTAATTCATAAGAAATAATTTTTATTAATTGGTTTATAACAAATAACAACATTTAAGACATTATTAAAAATAAAGATGGAATTAAATAATATACTTTATTTATTTACTATAATTATACATTTTAACAACAAAATATTATCATTTCTCAAAAAAAAAAAAAAAAAAAAATCAACCCATAATGCATAGCTTATACAGTAAAGGCTACATTTCCAGAAAAGTGAATGGTCTAATTATGATTGATGACATTTATTGCATTATATGTGGTTAACAAAGTAAAAATATTACTATTTCATATTATCACACAGCAATAATTTTTTTCTCACTTAGATTATTTCCTTTCATTAGGTACAATCAAAATCAAATTGACTAATAAATAAAAATTCAAGTTTTCCTTTGTACATGTGAGACTATAAATTTTTGTTATAATAATTGGGATGATCGAATTATCATTCGACACATATCCGCCATTGGTATGAGAGCGATACATTGACACGGTCAATCTGGTTTAATCAACACAATTATCGACGCGATTTGAACCCAACACGAATGACGGTTAACACCCATCAGCGAAAGATCTTCACAGCACGAGCTACAGATCGGAATCTGAACTTTATTTTGCATCATTCTTATGCACGAGAATGAAACATTTCGAGGCACGGTCTCCCGCGCCATGAATACTTGATTTGAGTGAGAATAATGACTTATTCATCATCTTGGTAATCGCCCCGCGTATAACCAGCCACAGTGAGGCAGCCTTTTCTGGTCCAAGCTAGAAAGCATTTGCGCTCAATGCAGAGTGAACCTAACAATGCCTGTAATGTGAAGAGCTGCTGCAACTTAGTTGGTGTAGAGCTGCTTCATCTTATGTGCACTGAGTTGGGCAAGGGCGCCTGAGATATGAGACATCTACCGATATTTGGCCTGTGTTCAAGGTCTGGCTTGGGCCTAACTTTAGATATCCGGCAGAGTGGTCGAATTCAAAGGTTTTTACGCTGACCACTTCTGCCTAATCCCTTTGAGTGATTGGGTTGTTTGGCTAGTCTCCAGAGTCAGGTCTTCGGACCTGCTGTACCTTGGCTAAAAACTAAGCATAAAACATAATACATGTTGCGAGAATTTTTCAAAAATTACTTTTGTTCAACCAAAGTAGCGAAGAAAAACACATAGAAGTCACTTGGTCTTGTTCTTTATTCTAAAACATATTTAGAACAAAAAATTCCAAACAAATAATTACTTTAAAAGCTTGTTGAAACAGCTGATAATTTAGCTAAAAACAAATAATTGATTCATATTTGGAAATAACTGATCTAATCAACTGGTCAGTCATTTTTAAGGTAGATTATCAAACATATAATAATTTTATAATACATGCATTACAATCATCACTTTATATTTGGCACTGAATATGATTAAATCACCAGTAACTATAAATGATTTACATCTTTTAAAACCTTTATAATCTAAAGCTGGAAATTAACTCTCTTAAACGTTGACAGAAAAGAAAACATCTTAATAAATAATTAAAAAAAAATAATTAAAAATGGGAATAGAATCTATGGCTAGATGCAGGAAAATCTGATCATCCATATATTTTGTGAAGCACTCTTGTATTAAAGATTGAAGATACGGTAAACGTACAGTTCTAATGCTGGGCAAGATTACTATGAATGTATAGTTAATATCATATAAAAATAAATAAATAAATCTTAATTCTTGAAATATATTACATTATTACCAAAAAATTTGAAGGGTAAGTCAACTATTTAGGAAAACGGTTAATTAAGGGGAGTAATAATGGAGAGGCAATAGAAAATAACGGGGTTTCAGATAATATATAAAGAAGTAGTTTGTATTTTTTTTCTTTTTTTAAATAATTTGTTTGACATCTATCTTTGGTTCTTTGTTTTGTTTTTTACAGATAAGATTACTCTTTTTTTTTTTTTTTTAATGACTAATCGAATTACGTAAGACTGGGGAATCATGAAACAATTAATGAGATGGTGGAGAAAAGAAGGAACAGCATCCGAGAGAATTTTGGTAGGAATCCGTAAGGATTGGGATTATGGAGTAGAGTTGGAGAAGAGGAGTAATGGGTAGCATTTATGATTTCACATGGTGGTAATTTAATGCCCTAAATATTTATAGCTTGTCAGAGATTTTCTCACCCAACCACAAACCCTAATGCCATTCACAGTAGCAGTGACAAAGCTTTGAAGAAGAAGAAGAAGAAGAAGAAGCAGAAGCTTTGAAGAAGACGAAGAGAGGCCATGAAAGCTTGGAGGCATTTAGGGTTGGTGGAGACCATCTACGAGGAAGAAAAAGAAAATGAAGATTCTTCCACCTCAACCCCTTCACTTTCTCACTCAATATCCTCTCCTCCTACACCTCTCCATTCCAGAGTAGAAGCTTGGTAAATTTTCTAAAACCCAAAAAAAAAATATATATATATATCTTGACTTGCTCTATTGTTTAAGTCTTCTCTCTGTCTCTTTAATTTGAAATGAACAATTTGTTCATTTTGATATCAGGACACTGGCTAAAGGATGTGAGACTGATGTCTTGATACATGTTCAGGGTTTATGTTTCCAACTTCACAAGGTATTTTTCTTTTTTTTTTTCCCCGGTCTTTGATCTGCCATTTTTCTTTTTCTTTTTTTAATTCTTCTAATTTTGTTTTTCCTTTCATGAATTATTATTTCTTTATAATAAAGATAAAAAAAATCCTCTAATGATCTGAAACCGGTGACCATTAGCAAGCATACCCAAAACTGAAGCAATTGAGCTAACCCTAATCAATTTTTTGATTGAATGTCAATAGATTTCCATTTGATGTATCATGTATATAAAAAATGATTAAATAGATAATATAAGTACAATTACAGTGAGATGGTATGTTTGGTGGGAAATGTATTAACTGTATGATAGGGTGATACTTTCTTTTTAGTAATAAAGGAAGTCTTAATTTACTGAACGTGAGCAGATTTTTCCGTGGGCCAGCCATAATTTAAACAAATATTTATTATTTCTTTAGGGTCCCTCGTATCGCAAGGCTTACCTGAAACGGAGCCTAACGGGCGTCGCTGACTATCCCTTCCCCGCCGTAAGCAAACATATAACGCGAATGCCCACTTCGCTACGATTTCGCTGCGTTACAGCCCGGTGATAACGCTCTTTCCAACGTCGGCGTCGAATTGAAGGCGCCAGCGGGAGATGCGATACAGAAACCAGCGCACAGAGTTTACGAAGAAGCGTGAAACTACTTCCGGTCGCGGTGCCGTAACCCCGTGAGCACGCATCGATACTCTTCCATCGCTGAACCGCTTCCCGGAAGCGGAAGAAACGGCGTTGCTTTACGTGATGGACTGAGGTTGAGTCTGATGGCGGTGATGTTTCTGATTCGCCGATTAGAAATTAAGATGCGTGAATCGAGATTTAAAGCGCTAATTCGATGCATTCTCAGTTAACTTTGGAGTTCATTATATCCAGATAAAATGCCATGTTTTACCTGGCGGCAATCGTTTCATCAATTCTTTCAGACTATAGTTTGATGCTGTAACTTCTGTGAGATAACGTACAAAAAAATCAATTAATTTAATATTCACTTACATGTTTTCAAACTCATATATAAAAATGCATAACGTTAAAGTGTTTAAATTTGTAATTATATTTATTTTTAAATCAAATATTTCATAACGTCCGAGGATTTTCCTCTGACTTTGAACAGTCTACAGGACAATAAAATGAAATATTATTATGAACAGAAAATCGAATTTGCAATGCAGCCAAACTGCAAACAAGCTGTCACCGGAGCTCCTCGCAAGCAGTGAACCACGTGAACGCTGCCATTGATTTATAATCCGCACGCTGGTGGAGCAGTTCACTGCCCGCCCATTTTCCGTGCGCACCGCCACAGCAACCACCGCCGCCTTATCCCCGGGATCACGCCAGTGGCGGCGGCGTCCCCATCACACTCGGTGGAATCCTGCACCGAGATGCCGCGGTCCGCCAGGCTGCCCAACTCAAAGGCATAATGGAGGCCACAGCCACAAGAATCAAAACTTGAGGTAAGACCCGGCGCCATGAAGGACTGGAAGAGCTGAGAAGAGGCAACACTTGAACCCGTCCAACCCGAGTTTCGTTTGTTTCACCCAATAAGATAGAAGAGTGTGGAAGGGGGAATCCAGCCTCTTCGGCTTTGAATGAGCCAAAGGCGACTGACGGCGGCGGTGGACAAGAGGGTCTTCCCTCCGAATTAGGTCCTTCAGCGAACTTCAAACAGTCAAGAACTAAGAAGAATCAGCGCAAGGCTGATGATACTGAGCTACTCGGGTATCTTCCAAACAACTGCATCAAAAGAACAGACATGGTAAATCATCAAGGGCGGTGATAATGGAGATGAGTCAAGAGAGATTACTTAAGAAACTGGAAAATTTGCTGGTACTACAGACTCAAGAGAGTCCACTTTCATATATAGAGCCACTTTACTCTGCAAAATACATCTTCTGGCGTAAGATCGTTCATCAAAACCATAGAACTTTAGTCCGCGTAATACTCTTCCAACTGTATCGTCTACAAGAATATACTTTCGTTCGTCTCATCTTAAATTATTTCATTTTCAAACGATTAAAAATCAGTTTTACTCTGATACATTATACTGGTTATTACCTTTAAAAATTATTGAGTCTGTTTTCCATAAAAAACGCCATTTTTTTGAAAAAACTGGCGCGAGCATCTCTATATTTTATTTATTGGCATGGCACTTTTATATTAACTCCTTCAAAATATAATGAAAGTACAACATGATATTTAAATTGAAGAGTTAATGTTAAAACATAAAATGAGTTTTTATCTTTATTTTTAAAAATTAAACTATTTGAAGATTTTTTTTTTTGCTGGAACAAAAAAAAAGGTGCTATGAACAGTTATTATTTTCTTATTTTAAACAGAATGGTTATTTTTAAAATTAATTACCAACTAATCTATGAGAAGCTACGCAGTGGTATGCGCGTAACTCAATGTGGCTTTGTTGAAATTATAAATTGTTTTTAAATTGAATTGAAACTTTTGAATTATATAGTTCGACCTAATGTATAATGATTAATCATGCTGATAACTCGTGGATCTTCATAAAGTATGTGTATAAAAAACACATGTGGCCTTTGAGATACTTTGAGTAAAGACTTCAATACCTGATCAAAAATTTTAAAGCGACACTTTATGTTCTCACACTTTTTTACCACAAATAATATTAATTTACTGATATCGTTGGAACCCATATGTACTTAATTTCATGTGTATTGTCAATTGATTTTTATTAAAATAATATTTTATTCAATTCATTAACCGATATTGTTTGGTCCTTATGAGTAAATCTTCTTTTTTCCTTAATAAAAGTGTATGATATTCAAAAAATGTGCTTTTGTATTTCTATTGTTTCGTGCTCAATAATTTATCTTTTATAAAATATACATCTACATCGAAAGTTAATCGATGCTGAGTGGAAAATAATACTTATTATTTAATGATTAAAGTTAATAGTAAATAAAATTATTTTCAATTTGTTAGGTTAAAACTTACTATTTAATAAAGTTATAGTTATGATATTAAATTATTTTATTAAACATGCTTAATCTATTTAATATTTATCTTAGGTTACAGGATAAAAGCACTTTCAAAAGTTTCGTGAATAAACCAGCTGATAACTGGAAGCTGGTTTAAAGTCTGGCTGTTTAACTAACAATGAAGAGTCTTTTGGTGATCATTAGAGATTATTCTGATTCTCTTAATGCAAACTCCATGAGATTATATGTGAATTTAAATTACTAAAATATCCAATGGTTATAAATAAAAGTACAATGATAAAACTAAATCAGATCAAAATATAAATAAAATATTGCTCTACAAAATATATAACTAATCACATCCTAATAACCATCTTCCCTTTGATACTTTACTCAGCTTTTTTTTTTTTTTTTATAATTAAACACTTTGTTATAATATAGTAATTTGTTCTTATTTAGATTCGAATCTAAGACCTTTTCTTGAATGTCTTGTCCTTTCAAACATTGAATATACTATGAATTAAGCTAGATTGAATACTCTACGAGGCCAATTAGGCATAGACTACCCATTCTCATTTTTTTTTAATCCCAACATTAACTTTCAGTGCCTATTCATGGTATTAGTGTAAAGAAAAATATGTGGAATTCCTTTTTAATCCTTGGCAACAGTATTTTAATTTATTATGAATACCGCCTAGATTTTTTACTATAAAAGTAATTCTTATCATGAAAATCAAATAAACCTATCTGAACTATGGAGATGAACAAAAAAGGAAGATGAGCAAAATGAAAGCAAATTATAGAAGAAAATAATCAAAACGTGAGTGTTTATATTTTCAAGCGTCGATTGCTCAAACCGAGAATTGGAATGACGGATGGACGGAGGGAAGAGATGAGCATTTGAATTTGCGACCATTGGAGGAGTTTCGTCGGCTCCAATTTCATAACCGAAAACCGTAACAGCAGGAGATCTCAGATTGGCCATTTCCCGCTATTTATGCGGTGCTATATCTTAGAAGAACATCATCTGTATGTCATCATTTCAAACTTTTAGTCTCGTTCGTTCTTTCTTTTGAGTCGGAAAGATGGCTGTGATCGGCACGGCCTCGCGGCGGAGGTTCTATTCGTTCTTGGATTCTGAACTTGGACTTTCAGATTTCCTTCCGTCGTCGTCGTCGAGCGTCAAGTTCGTGAGGTGGAATGCGGTTCGGTTTGATAGATCGAGGTTCTTGGCGCCGATTAAGGCGGCGAAGGAGGCTATTAAAAAGTGTGCTTGATGCGCTGAGTATGATTCCAGTCACCGCTCGCCCGCTTTCGTTTCACGAAGTTCTGCTGTTTCGACCATCGAACTGATCGGTGATTTTCGATTGATCGAAGTTCATGTGGAAATCGATTTTTTGGCAATTTCTCTTCGTATGGAGCTCATTGAATGCTATTATTTCATCTTGATTGATGTAACTAGGTAAAAAGGGTAAGCCGCCGCCGGCAAACATTGTGTGGCATGAATGCTCTGTAGATAAACTCGAGCGGCAACAGCTACTTCAGCAGAAAGGATGTGTTATATGGATTACTGGCCTCAGTGGTTCAGGTATGTTCAAGTTGATTGTTTACCTGCGCTGCCAATGCCATACCTGGTTTCAAATTGTTGCTTGGATTTGGGCTTATGAGATCTTCCATGGAAAACTAAAAGAGCGTTTCGTGTGGTACCAAGATTCACTAACATATAGAAAACACATTTGATAACACTTGATCTCTCATAAGATCTCAACCAGCACATGGGAAATTGTAATATGAAATAAAGCTTTATTATAGCGTTTTTATTCCACTGGCTGAATTTTTTTTGTCCAGAATATGAAGAACCTGAACTAATGGGAATGTAAGTCTCATGCGCTATCAGAACATCTGCTAAAAATCTTCATTTCCATTCTCAGAGTTTCTACACATTTTGAATTTTTCTGCATGACGCTGGGAAATCGGACATATGGATTCTTTCCTGTGAATTTCCTATGGCTTCAAGTAATATCCATCAGTTCTACCATGAATGGATGATATAGAGACCCGACTATTAATGTTCTTATGATGTGTTTTCTTTGTACCAATTAAATTTATAGAGCATGAAGACCCTTAAATGCAAATCAAATTTTGACAATTGATGCAGGGTACAGCCTGGCTGTACGAAACAGAAATGACGGGGAGGTCACGAGTGGTAGTTGGTGAAATTATGAAGGAGCACAAAAGTCGTGCCCTGAATTTCAATGCTCCGTTAATATAAAAATTAAAGCTAGGTCAATACGATAGAAATATTATTAGAATGGAATACTCTACTACAATTACCATTAAATTCTAGAAAGTTTTAGCTAGAGTAGATTACTCTTTTTTTTTGTAAATTTCAAGAAAAAATAATTTATCTTTTTGTAGGAAAAAGCACATTGGCTTGTGCCTTGAGTCGAGCCTTGCACTCGAGGGGAAAGCTAGCTTACGTCCTCGATGGGGACAACGTTCGACATGGTCTAAATCGTGATCTGAGTTTTGGAACAGAAGATCGTGCCGAAAACATCCGCCGGATTGGTAACTATTGTTTTGGTCTTTTTCGTTTTTTTTTTTTTCTTTCTCCTTCTAAAATAAAATAAAATAAAATAAAATTCCGTAAGCGATTATCAGGGGAGGTGGCAAATCTCTTTTCGGACTCGGGTGTTATTTGCATTGCTAGTTTGATATCTCCATACAGAAAGGATCGAGATGCCTGCCGTGCAATGTTGGCTGAAGGAATTTTCATTGAGGTAATTTCATCCCTACCACCAACAATGCATTTGACCTCTAATTTAGAGGAATGGTTCCCAATTTCCGGCGATAAACTGACAGGTTTTACCTATCATAGGTGTTCATGGATATACCCCTAAAGGTTTGTGAGGCAAGGGACCCGAAGGGTCTATACAAGCTTGCTCGAGCTGGAAAAATAAGAGGTATCCTTTTTAGGAGTCCGTAAATGGAAATTTGGGATTCTGAATAATTTTCTTTCTCTCTTTTATTGGTTATTTTTGTCTCTAAGATTCAGTTTCCTAGGGCCTCATGTTGATGATACTTAGGATCAAATTGGGAGCTATCTATACCTATAGTGTGGTTCCATGAAAAAAAAAAAAGAAAAAATGAACTATATATCATTTTCTTTCCTTTTTCCTTTTTATGAATACCAAAGCCTGCTTTCTTACTGCACTGCCCTGGCTTGTAATAGCGCTTATATTTCAATGGTGGATGGATTTATCATGCTGCTACTTCTTGTATCCATCTGCACTTAAGAGTAGTGTGTGGCAGTAAAGAATAGATGGCGAAAATTGAAATGCTTGTTTACTTTGGATCTTTCAGGTTTTACAGGGATTGATGATCCATATGAGCCACCATTGAATTGTGAGGTATTTCTTTTATATCCTTAGAGGAGATCCAAATATACTTTTAACATTCTTGGACTTATAAATTTATGAACATGAACTAGAAGAGATCAAGTTATGCCTTTTCAAGTCTAAAAGAAGTTTCAAGTGTATTCTGGCCTGATGGGTGAAAGCAATGGGAATTTCCCTGGTCAAGTACTTGCTAATAATAGTTAATATGAAATTGAGTAGTACGGGGATATTCTGGATTCCACAGATAATCTTTCATTCCTTTGGCCGAATAAATTTGAAACCTGTTAGATCGAGGATGCCGAGTTTACCACAGAGATATACTTCATATTTGAGGGTTGTATTTTGTTCCCTGATATTCATTTTAAAAAGAAAGAGAAGCTAAAACAGATTCGGATTTTACTTTGCAGGTAGTATTGCAACAGAGTGGAGGAAACTGTGCTTCCCCTAGTGATATGGCTGAAACATTAATATCTTACTTAGAAGACAAAGGTTACCTGAAGGCCTAACTTCTGAAGAAATCCCATGATTTTTAGCTGTCAAAGCTTCTTTCGCAGAGTCAAGTAATATGCTGCGAGAATGGAAATTACTCCAGTAAGGAATCTACTCGTTTCCTGTGTTCCATCTGCAGCAATTCTTGGTCATTGGAATTCATTTCAACTATGCCTCAGCATGTAACTGTTTCACTGTTCATTTGTTAGATGTTCTGAAAGCTGTCCCATGTAGTATGCTTTTCATTAGTTGGTCAGCATTAAAACAGGTGGGTTTAGGATGATGCAGAGAGCCAGGCCTTGAATAGTTTCTGCTTCGTTTAGTAAAGGCAACTGTTCTTTTGAAATGAGCTTATTCTATAACATGGTCAGGACAGCTAAAACTTGCATCTTAACGTTCAGAACCGTGAATGGTTGCAGATGATTCCAACATCTCTAGGACTTCACATAAAGCCACGGTTCAATTACACACTACGGGAAAAGTTAAATTGGGCTGAAAACTTGAAACTTACATTTGGGGTAAAAATAGTTATCAGCTGGTTGCTGTATTTTGTCCTTTGCTTCAGGTTGATATGTCGCTGTATGTGGGCTTACTTGTTTGTCTTATAGGTTAAAGTCACATGAAGAGTCCATAAGAGATGGGGCTGCTCAACTGTAAGAATAAGGATGCAGTTGCCAGCAAGAATATGGAGGTCAGATCTATGAAATAGAGCCACACCGTTGAAGGTGGGTAATACATTCATTTCCTTCTAAAACTAGATGAAAGTAAGTAACCACACCACAAGACATCTGAATTCAACCGCAAGAGAATTTACATAAATCAAACGAATTAAGGCATTCGTCGATTACAATCATTGCCAAATACTAAATCTCGCTAAAGAGTGCCACATATAACCTGAGACAATCAAGCTTACAAGAAGATTGAGAATCAAATGAATGCAAGACCGAAGTCTCCGATTCGGTGTCTATGGGCAGACAAGAAACAAAACACAAGGGCCATGGTAACTGACCTTGCTACTGAGCTCAGAGTCTCAAAAATGGCAGAGAACCTCTGCTCCTGCAGATCCCACAGTGTGGTAACACACCGGCACAGCCCATCAACCACCATAGATAATAACACTGCCATCTTCCACCAAAATATGAACACCAAATATATCAGAGCCTCGGATTCTAAAGCATACCTTCAGGAGAAGAGGGGTTTTCCTGCCCAGAGCTCTCCACAGGTGAGTTCAACTATCTCTAAGGTGTCTATCTCTGGACCCAAGTTGGCTCATCCTCAATCATCATATGACAACTTGCACATAAAGAGCAGATCGGTTGCTTCCGCGTAGCTTCCTCTATGATATTCATTGGTCCCACCCTTTCAAAATTCACCACTCACTTCAAATTTCAAAGTGAAGCTCTCCACCTCTCTATATGCTTCTTGGTGGCCGCGCCCTTGCACCTTTCTTAGCCTTTCGGTTATGGTGGCATCCACCTCTATGCCTTTTGAACGAAAGAAAGGGATTATTTGGAACGACTAGCTATCACAATTTTGAAATATAATATAACCGTCGCATCCCCATGTCTCACATCTTCATTTCCAATTACATAATCACATGAGCAAAATAAACTTTTATATACATATACACAAGGAAGGATTAAATATCGGCTTTCTGGATGAATATACCTGCACTTGGGGATTTTACTTGATATATATCGGCCAATATTTTTATACGAATATCGAAATATCGAAATTAATTTTTCAAATTAAGGAAAATATTTTCTAAACAAAAACATATTAATAATCAAATATATATTAGTAAAATTTTATATTACAATGTTTTTAAAATTCAAACAAGACGATAGCGACTTAATTAAAATTTGATAAAGGGATCCCATCTTTATAAAGACAATACTCATATCAAGCACACAGTCTACGGCAGATTGGACATAGTGATCGAATACGCTACGATTAACGTTTCGACTTTATCTACAACTTCGATGTGATATGAATTCAAGTACCATCAACACGCCGTTTTCAAATATTAATTAACATTTATTAATATTTTATTAATGAAACGTTAATTTATTAATATATTATTACTAATTAATAATTTAAACGTGAGTACTACATAAACCTCATCACAAAGAAAAATCGATGTAAACAAAGATTGGATATGGGTAGAAAGAATTTGTGATCACGAAATGGATTTAGAGGTATTTATAGATTTTTAATAAAAGCCGTTGGATGGTAAAATCTTTGTAATGAATGGCAGTTGCTGGATTTAATTTTTGTGGAAATTTGATCATAGGATCTTCTTTAAACCTGCTAGATCAATCAATAACCGCTTTCTGATCGTTTCGTGATTTCAATCTGGACTGCTTCGATATATCCCAGATATCCTCGATATATCCTCAATATATTCTGATATATTTTCGATAAACTAACGCCAAGGCGCTTACGACTCGACATTCCACGATATATTGGTTCAAACCAATATGTTCAATATATCACCACCGACATTTTCCTCGTGCCACCATCGACATCGAGTATTACGTCGATTATTATCGATATCCGGTATCGACGATATATTGGGATATTTTTAACCCGGCGTGATACAAATAAGGAAAACGCTCTGGCTAGTATTATACAAATGGGCATAATTGAACCTGAGATCTGACTCAAGTTGCAACATTACTTGCAATAATGAAAGCAAATCCACCATGCATAGTACACAATCTTTAAAGAGGGCCAAGAAAAGAGACTGAAGCAGTTGGTCTGTGTGATTACAATATTATTTAACTTCACCACTTGGCGCTGACATGAGTTGGGATTGGCGATACAATGCATTTCCAATTTGTACCTCGCTATCGATTTGCCTTGATTTATTTATCGGATCACTGGCCATTTAATGCTTATTTTCATTTAACAAAGCCACAAACCGAATGGGGCCTACATTTGCTTGGCTTAGAAATTACATGTTTTCACTGTTGCTTTATTTCACTTTTCTATTCTTATTTAGAAGATATTCTTCTCACTGATTTGCTTATTTTCTAGTAAAGTTGTTTGTTTGTCAAAAAAGAAAAAAGAGGGCCGAGAAAAAAGGCTTTTGAATATTTGGATAACTTTTACTGATTCAAAAGTACCACAAGATTGGGGAATTCAGCCTAACCATTTGCAACATCAGTAATCACACACATGAAATAAGCATTCAGAAAGAGGCAGTTGATGTGCACCACATCAGATGGGCAGTCGCCCCGGTGCCATGTTTCTGGTCTCGCATTTGTTATCTTCTCCCCAATTGGATCTGCATTTCTCTGGCAATTGAGGGTAGCCATCTCTCCCCTCTAACCCTCTTCAGTTCTGCAACTCTTTCTTCCTCCCTTTTGGCTGCTGCTTTTGCTACTGCATCTTTAGCTTCAAGTCTGGCTACTGATTTCCGACTAGCATCTCTTGCGGCTGCCATTATATCCATCCCATTAACAGCAGCAGAACGCAGTTGCGCTTTGAACTGTACAATGCACCCTCCATATGGCAATTAGGCAACATTAAATCTAGATAGCAAATTACGTTGTTGAACTGCTAATTTTCCTAAAAGTTTCAGCTTACAAAATTTAGGTTCAATATGCATACCAAGCAAATACAAATAACTTTTTCTGGACTTTAAAGCACATAAACCCCATGTTAAATCACCAATTTTCTCGAAATCTTAATCTCTTAGGACTTGAATTCAAAATGCATATCATAATACTCTTATCAAAAGTAAGGAGGCAATGAAAGAATAAACCTTTTTTGATTTCTCATCAATCTCGGTTCCTGGAAGAATTCTTGGTTTCTTTCTTGGTTGTTGAATTTCATCTGGTAGCAATGTGTAAATAGTAAATACATCACATAATGGTCAGAAGGTGCAGATTGATCAACTTAGTTAATGTTTTACGAGGTTCACTCACCCATATAATCAAACACTATCCCTGGAGGAGCATGCTTGAACAAACGAATCCCACCCTCATTTGTCTTTTCGTTATCCGAAACATGAATGGAATCTTCCACCATGACTAACGTCTTTTCTATGATGTCGTCCAAAAGCTTTTGTGCCTGACATGGAGTTGTTCATCAATCATTTATTTACAAAATCACTGGAGAAGAATACAACCCTAAAACTGCAACAAAATTTAAATAAACCGTAACTTCTCTAATCAGGAAAACCTAATTCTCTCTAGTCTTCTTTTCATGTCAAGCCACATTCCCAAACATCAGCTCCATTTTTCCCCAGAGATGATGTAAAAATTATCATTCAATCATCTTCAAACTCAAAAATAACAGACGTTTTGCTCTCAAATTTTAGCACCCCCTGTTTTAGCTCTTCCATCAAGCATCTCAAATCCGTTAAAAATATATGAAGCAAAAAGGAAACTGTGATGGCGGAGGGAGATAGAGACTGACCTTGATTTGGTAGTGCTTCAAACTTTGGGATTTCTGATTCGTGCCATCAGTGGACATGGTTAAATCGTTGGAAGCAGCTGCAAAACCATTGCTGGTGGCAGCGGTGGTGACGGAGGCAACTGAGTCGATGGCTTCTTTCCAGTCAGCATCTCCGTCTTCCTCTCCGCTGCTACTACTCGCCGGATCACCCATCCACCACCACCACAACAACGGAGCGATACCTCGCTTCCAGACTGCGCAGAAGGGATTTCATTTCATTTCCAAAGGCACTGGGTTTGAACTATGAAGAGACTGGGACGAACGACGTCGTTTTGTTAATAAAAGTCATTAAAAGAAAGAAAAGACACCGCCCTTAGTCAAAACGCATCGTTTTGGTCCAATTCCACCGCCGTTGCCAGCCCTCGAGGGTCGGACCGACCCTCTCTCGCTCTCTCTTCCTCAGCGAGCGCAGTGATTGTAACCAGAGAAACAGAGAGCCCTACTTCCTCCGACTGAATTACAGAAACCCGTCGGAACCCTAGTTTATCTGATTGTCATCGTTATCATCGGTTGAATTCAAGATGGGGAAGAAACAACACAGCAAAGATCGCATGTTCATAACCAAAACGGAGTGGGCTACCGAATGGGGCGGCGCCAAATCTAAAAACACCGTCCCTTTCAAACGCCTCCCCTTCTACTGCTGCGCGTACGTCCTTCTATCTCGTTCTACAATTATGCTTTCACATGTACCGAATTGTTTGTATCAATGTTTGTTTTGTTGTGATTTTTGATGTAGGGTCACGTTTACGCCGTTTGCGTATCCGGTGTGCACCAGCGATGGCACCGTCTTCGACATCATGTAATTGAATCACAATCACATTCATTTTTTGTTAGAGTGCCCACTAGGTGACTCTTTTCCGGAGTTGTGAATAACTAACACGGAGTATTGGGTGCAGGAACATAACTCCGTACATTAGGAAGTTTGGGAAACATCCTGTTACTGGGGCTCCACTCAAGAATGAGGATCTCATTCAACTTACTTTCCACAAGAATTCAGATGGTATATTTTCTTTGTTGATTTTTGTTTCTTGAAGTATGTCAATTTTGAACCTGAATTACTCTTTATATGCTTTCTTCACTTATTGGCTGTATTAGTGTTGAATTGGTAGGGTAAGGAATTGATTAGTTGAATTTATTATGTACAACCTTGAAATATCTATAAATAAAGAGCCTGAAAAGAGCCAGTCATTTAGCAAAGAAAAAAAATGACTTCCCTGTCTTCTGGATAGAACAAGAAAAAGAGGTAATTCAAACTGATGAAGAAGAAGTCAACTGAGAATCTCACTCTAGGGAGTGAGCAAAGAACAGGATGGAATCCTGAGTGTTAGGCATCAATTCCGATTTGATGCTTTCAAAGTACTGGGTGTAGAAGCCCTTCCTTTCACACTGAAACTTGAGAGCAGCCTCCTCTGGTGTAATGGTCTGCGAGCCCTACAGACCATAGTTTGAGTCCTAGGATTAAGGTTAGGTACCTGGGAACCTATTAACCTATGAAGTCTAACATTCACATGAAAGCCCGTCTATGTATACCCTAATCCAACAAAAAGAGACTTACAACAGATTTCGTGATCACTCTATCTGACTGTTCTACTCCTTCAAGAGATTTCCTATTTCTTTACCTCCATATTATTTGAATGGGCATTATAGAGCAGCCTTCCAAGTTGTCTTCCTCTTCCCCCACAAAGGAACCATGTCATCCGAAAATATTACCCATTTTGGAAGAGTGCATCAACCAAACCACTCCAAACATATAAAAAACCAACTGCCATGGGGTTATTACTTAAAAGCAATGGAGAAGAAAATGGTCAATTGGCTTTTTGTCCTTGCATTTGTTGGGAACAAACTAAGAACTTTTTGTAAGTTGATCAAAAGAACACTTTTCCCAAATGACTTTCCAAGTAAAGAAATTCACTTTTGTTGGCACCCACAAAATCCAAGGAAAGGCTCACTTCTTCCTTGGCTAAGGATGCATAGAAAGATTTGACTGTGAACTAGCCATTGTCAGTTTTTTTCCAACCTAATTGGTCTTCTTCATTCCTTCTAATTGAGGTTGATTGCATTCTTGGAACAAAGATTTCACCTCCTAACTCCCAGTTGTGGAATTGCTTGTGAAAGTGGGGACTTAACCAACCCCTCTTCCCAACAGGTTCCCATATTTCTGTTATCCAAGATTAGTTATCAATGGCTAGAAAAAATAACACCAGGAAAGGGGTTCCCATATTTCTGTTATCCAAGATTAGTTATCAATGGCTAGAGAAAATAACACCAGGAAAGGCTCTTCCAAAGAAGGTTTACCGAAATTTCCAATGCCAAACACATTATTTTTTTGTCCGAAGAAATGGTAGACCAGTTTACCAAATGAAGTTATTTCTCAAGCGCCCTTTTGCCCCAATGAAATCTATATGAATATGCTTAAGTCCACTCTCCTCAAAATTACCCATATTTGTATTACAAGAAACTTGTATCAGCGAGTGTGGGTTCTGGAATTGTGTTGTGGCTTATAATAAAGCTTATTTATTTAAGATACTTTATCTTTGCAGTGTATTAAGCTTAAATTATATTGGAGGAAAATTACCTTTTAATTATTATAGCTTTTGCATTGATCTATTGTTGCTTCTTACTGTATTTGTTTATCCTCTGCCATATGTATACATTAACATATCTATTATTTCCTGCCATTCTTTTCTTTCTCAAGTATCTTTCTTCTGGTGTTCTAAAATCCATTCATGGCAGGGGTTCATGGCCTTTGCCAGAAGTTCAAAATTCATCTTTTTATATGCCTTTTTTTATATACCACCTCTTAATTTGGGTTCAAATCCCACTCTCAACATTTTAATTTATTACTTATCAAAAAAAATATGCCACCTCTTAATTCACTAGATATTCCATGTATTGGCATGACTAATTGCTAGACCTTCTCTCACTGATTCTGCAGGAGAATATCATTGCCCGGTGCTGAATAAGGTTTTCACTGAATTTACACACATAGTTGCTGTAAAGACTACAGGAAATGTGTTCTGTTATGAGGTTTGTTTTTCATTGGTCATCAAAATTGACCATATACATATATTTATGTGTGTGTGTGTGTGTATGTATTTTTATGGGTATATATGTATGTATGTATTCATCTGTGTACGTTTCATCTTTTGATTCTGCACAATAGGCAATCAAAGAATTAAACCTCAAAACCAAGAACTGGAAGGAGCTCCTGACTGATGAACCATTCACTAGAGAAGACCTTATAACAATTCAGGTTTAAGTAGTTTTGAGTTACATCTTCCCATTTGGCTGTTTTGAAATAGTGTTCCACTAGCATGATTTTACACAATTGCCCTTATCTGTGGAAGTACATGCTCTGCAGAACCCCAATGCACTCGACAGCAAGGCTCTCTTGGATTTCGATCATGTAAAAAATAACTTGAAACTTGATGATGAAGGTGAACTATTGTCTATACCACCCTTGTAGGATCAGAAGTAGAATCGTTCTTCTATAATTATGACATCTTTTCTCTTTTCCAGAACTAAAAAAGATGGGTTTGGATCCAACCCAAGGTATAAACGTGAAAGGCGATGTGAAGCGAATGCTTGAGGAACTTGGGACTGATAAAGCAAGGCAAACCGCCCTTCATGGGGGAGGTGGCGACAAGGCACAAAGTGAAAGAGCAGCTGCGCTGGCTGCCATTATAGCTGCAAGATCACGCATTAACGAGGAATCTGAATCAGATAAGAAAGGAGATGGTAAAACCACCCAGGCTTTCAGTATTGTGGATGCTGCATCTGCCTCAGTTCATGGAAGAAGTGCTGCTGCAGCAAAAGCCGCCTCAGCTGATAAAACTGTCGCCCGTATAGCTATGCACATGGCTGGTGAGAGGGCCCCTGTGAATGCAAAGATGGTTAGTTTGCCTAGTTAAAACTCTTCCAGAGACAAACAGGCATACATGTGTATAGGAAAATTCACCATCGTGATCAATAAGAACTTATCATCAATGAATTTTTTCCATATTCATCAATACAAAGGAACACCATTTATTTAGTTGTAGGAATGGATATTTTGGCCCGCATTCATTGATTTCTAGGACAAACACTTCCATGTAGGAACTTGTGTCATGCATATTTTGATTTTGTCCTGAAAAGAGTATGAGGGTATGATAATTGCTATTGTTGCTCTCTATGGCTTCTGAATAAAGCTTTAAGTTGTACTGAATTTGAATAATTTTATTAATTAACTTGTAAGCTTGGTGCTATGTTAAGTTTGAGGTTGACTCATCATTCTTCTTGCTAACTTAGGTCAAAAGTCGTTACACCACTGGTGCTGCTTCAAGATCCTTCACCTCCACCTCTTATGATCCTGTCACAAAAAATGAATTTGAATATATCAAAGTAGAGAAGAATCCTACCAAGAAAGGGTATGTTCAGCTGCACACAACACACGGTGATTTGAACATTGAGCTTCATTGTGATATAACTCCCAGGACATGTGAGAACTTCATCACGCTCTGTGAACGTGGCTATTATAATGGGATTGCTTTTCATAGAAACATTCGGTATGATTTACAGCTGCTTAATTTCAATCCAATAAGTTAAATATTTATTTTTTTGTTAACTGTCATTTCTGATGTTGAAGATCTCTGAATTCTTTCTGATGCTTAGAGGTACTGTTATCCAATTTGTGTAGGAATTTTATGATTCAAGGTGGTGATCCTACTGGCACAGGTAGAGGTGGAGAATCTATTTGGGGAAAACCGTTCAAAGATGAGCTGAACTCCAAGTTGCTTCACTCTGGAAGGGGCGTTGTTAGCATGGCAAACAGTGGGGCCCACACAAATGGATCCCAATTTTTTATTCTATACAAATCTGCAAATCATTTGAATTTCAAACACACAGTTTTTGGTGGAGTTGTTGGTGGCTTGATGACACTATCAGCAATGGAAAAGGTCCCTGTTGATGACAATGATAGGCCCCTGGTAAGCGTTATGTTTGGCGGTTTTCTTCTCTTTAGAAGTATTGACTGATTGAAATAAAATTGTTTGGCATGTTAATATCTGGAAACTAAATGGTGCTTCCTGTCTCTGATAAGAAGCTTTGTGTCATTATTGTAAATTATTTCTTTAAGCAAGCAGGGTTTCTGTTCTACTAATTTTAGTATTATTTGTTTTTTTTTTTCAATTGTCATTCCACTACAGATGGGCAGAGTAGAGCACAGAAAGCTATTATGTCATGTAACTGTGTTACTCAAACCTGAAGAGTTGAGTTCAAAATTCCAAATGAGTTTCAACCTGTCATCATTTTGTCCATATACACACTTTTGTGCATGCATATGTGCCTACTTTGTTTCTGGAATGTATGATTCATGATTTAGTAGTAAAGGCGTTCATGAATCTCATTTCCATTGGGTATAGTTCACTATCCTGATTGTCATGTGTGCTTGAATATTTACCTTGAAATGTGAGATTGTGGAATGATAACTTAATTTTAGATGTTATCATGATAAGAGCACGTTAAATTAGTGATAGGCTGTAACACAATTAGATATGGTGCAACTTGATATTAGACCTAGACTGACCTGAGAATCCAGACCATCACTCTGAGAGCTAAAGTGAGCACAAGGAATTTAACCAACATGTGCACACATAATGCCTCTTCTAAATGTTGATTGCTGATTCTTCAACCTGGAACCAATGTTACATTAGCTTGATTACCAATGTGTCAACTAAGTCCTGCCCCATCTTCAACATTCTAAAGATTAAAATCTTTGTAATATTCTGAACCATTCATGAACATCTCAGAAAATATGATTGAAACATTTATAGCTCCCACGTAAATAAGGAACTTGCGCTGTAGCTACAAAATGGCAGCTTAATGGAGTATAGAATAAGGATATACAAACAAAGAACCAATCCAATGAAAAGGCAGAATAGATTGGATTGGTAAGTAATACCCACTAGGCCTCATAATATCAGACTATCCCAGAAAGACTAAGAGAAAATCATGTGTTGGTCTAGGTGAATCCACTAAAAATAAAAGATGTAGTCCATCATTTTTTTTTCATTGGGAGAAAGGAAAAGAATGGAGTTACACCAACTTAATCTGTGGTTGGTGGGTTTGCAGCCCTCTCACCTTCACAACCTGTCTTAGATGGACTAACTCTCAGGTGTACACATCCTGGTATCACATTGTCCAGGTGGCTGTATAACCTGAATTCCATTTTTTTCCCATTCCATATTCTGAGCCAAACCAAAATACTAAGCTATCCCTTGTCAGTCTTAAAGTTGGTTATAACAAAAAGGACTCTTGTATTTCTTTGCCATATATGCTTGTTGATTACGCTGTTGATCAATAAGCATCCATACATGCCTGTTGAACACACTGTTGATCAATAAGCATGTTGGACACATGCGCAATAATACAATTTCTTGTCATTCAATAATTTCATGGGTGGTTCACATGCTTTAAGTGTTTATGCGATGTAGCATGTGATTGTACCATCATGCCTTTTTTGTGAATATATTTCTCATATCTTTGTGAATAACTAATCATGAATCTTGATTTGCCCTGAAAATAGCAGCAGGACATGTTAATTCAGTTATCTGAGAACTTCTTGATTGCCTATGAAAAAAGAACTTGTTGATTGTACATTGCCTGTCATGTATCCTTACCTGCATGCTAAATTAGAGAGAAAATGACACTATAGCAATCACCTTCAGAAATGGTTGCTTTGCTTTATTGGAAAATAGCTGTGACGTTCCAATCATAGTAGGACTTAAACATGCTGCAGTTCAAAAGAACATGCTGAGTTTTTGGCTGCTATCCATCATACATGAGTTATAATCGTTGTCCTCAACCTCATAGTTAAGACTTGTAATCCGGAAACTTTTTACTAAATAGAAGTTTACAATGTAGATATAATTGATTTTCCATTTGACATCCTTTATCAATCCCCTGTTCTCTACCTCATTTTCTGTATTAGTTTGCAGCTTGGTTCCTTTTTTTTTTTATTCTTCTGCTGTTCTTTTTGTGTATGTTCTTGTTATATGGGGCTCCTTATTCAAGCTGTATCTAAACAGCTAAGACAGAGTTGTAAGCTTTTATGATTGTTCTTTTTTACCGGAATTTGTGCAGGAAGAGATTAAAATAACCAGTATAACAGTATTTGTCAATCCTTACGCTGAACCTGATGCTGAAGAAGAAGAAGAAGAGAAAACCAAAGGCGGGAAGAATGCTGAGGATGAAGAAAATGTATGATTCTGAACCATCAAAATGAGGAGTGGGATGTTCTGTTCTTTTCTTTCTATCTCTTTGCCCCCCTTTTTTTCATATCAATTCTTGAGTAATAGCATGGATTTGTTTATTGATACATTTCAGGATAAGGTTGGGGCATGGTTTAGCAACCCAGGTACAGGAACAGCAGAACCTGGAGCTGTAGGTGGTGGTGGTGTTGGGAAGTACCTGAAGTCAAGGACTGGTCAAGCTGAACCTGCTCCTGCTGACACTGGTTTGCAGGCAATGACTGTGGCAAAGAAAAGGAAATTGGGCATCCCAACAGCAGAATTTAAGGACTTTTCTGCCTGGTAAGATTCACCTAATATCTTGTAGCATATACCTGCAGAAGACATGGAAATGCCATTTCGCAGTGTCAGCCACCCCTGTAACATACTCACTGGAGGGGAGAAATTTCAGAATCAGGAAGAGCATCTGGAACTGATTTGCATAATACAGTTATGAACTTGTAGGTTCTACAACGAGATGTAATCAAGCAGAAGCGTTTTGAGAAATCTTCTGGCAAACTCATCTTTATTCATTTATCCACCACACACATATATGTGAATAGTCATACTATGATTTATTTTTTATATTTTTAATCCGATGGTGTCACAGCTTACAATTCACATTCACAATAATGGAAGTGTCTGCATAGAGAGAGCATCACTTAAACATGCCATGTTCATGCATATTTAAATTCATTTTCTAAATCGAAGCAACAGCCACCTGGTCCTTTCTGGAACTTATGGCATTCCCTAGCCCGGGCCCCGAGGCACTGCCCAGGGGGGGCTAGCCGCTAGGGTTGGGGATGGGGCGGATGGTCCCTTCAGGCTTCAGGAAAGCCAGGTGACAAGATTGGATTGGAGTGGGGGATTTGGCTCCCATGGATGGGGCAGGTTCCAAGTTCCAACCTCAATTCCATATGACTGACTGACTGACTGACTGAGTCTGATAAAAGTTTAGAGGAGGACCCAGAGCCATACGAAATCAGAAATTTCTTTTCTTTGTGTAGGCAATTGGTGGGGTGCTGAATCTGGTGTCTCTCTCCGGGTTCAAGTTGGTGAATGGGGGTTCTTTGAAGGAAATGCTCTTAGCTTTAGCTGGATGGAAGGAAGCCTTGCCAAGAATTATGTTGGTTGAGTTTGAAAGCAAGAGCTGGAACTGAGTCTGAGAGGACCCAATGAAGGGACCGGACGGAAACTTGACCTGGATTTCAGGTATTGGGTCATTCTATTCTGTTCTGTCCGTTGCTGTGGTTTGATCCGAACCACCACCACCGCCACAAAGAAAGAGGTCAAAATTGTTAACTAACCAGCACCAACAACAACGACTGCTATGTTATGTATTGTTCCCTCAGGCTAAGGCTCAGGCTCAGGCTCAGGCTCAGGCTTTGGGGGGGTTATGTATGATGATAGTGTTTGCTTTTTCCCCAAATGGCAATACTGCGATTCCCGAGGGAGCGTTGCATTTGCTGATTGATTCCTCAGTCCTTGGGAAATTCCAATGAAGATATCGTCGATGCCCTTTGGGAATCCTCTTTTTACGCACACTATCTGGGAACACTCGATGTTGAGCAGGAAAAAAAAGGACGCATTTGAAGGTTGGATTACGAGTATTTATGAGGACGATAGAAATGGTTGGTTACAAAGATACCACCCTGATACAAGCATGCATTGTTTCCATCATTCTTTTTTCTTATGGTCACTCACAAAGGCCCATAATGATGAAAGAAAGTTGATAGAACTTCTTATGCATTATGATGATGATCTCCAGCTAAAATCTGGACCTTGAAATTGAATAAAGAGGAGGGCATAGAATAGAGGGATAGGGCATGATATGGTCGGTATTGAACCACACAATGGGGATCCACCAATTCAAATGTTTTTTAGAAATTTTTTTTTATTTTTTATTTTTATTTTTAATGGATCCACCACTTAAAAAGTGAGGGGGATTGTTTGCTTTTTATTGACGTACCAAGCAAGCACCTTCACCTTTCTGCCTGTTGTGGGGTTCATTTCTCCAACACGAGTTTCATAATGCCTATGCTCGAACTTATGGTTTTTACCGTTCGTTCCTTTCTTCCCGTTAACTTCGCAGAATCTTCCCGCCGACACACCCCCGCTTTTTGATATTGACATTTGCTAATCTCTCTCTCTCTCTATAACTTAATAACCCCATCTCCCATTCCCCTTTAAGTACCCACTGAAACCGTATAATTCTTGCTCCTAATTCGAATATTTCTCTTTTTGAACAGAAAATTGGGTACGAGGAGCGGAGCCATCAAGTACACCGTCAAACTTGATTTTGATTTCATGGGAAGCTCATCTGTCTGAAACCATAAACATTTCTCAAATTGTGACACACCCACCTTCCTCACTTTTGACCTGAATAAATATCCGCATTATTACGTGGAAGTATAAGAAGTTGCCACCTCAATGGTTGGTTCCAAAATTAAATTAAAAAACTTGGACCCACAAATCCATGGAAACTCCCCTGATTGAAGAAGCTTTTGAAAGTCTCTATCTCAAGACTTTTCGTTAGGGGAATTAATTATGGGGATGTTTGATTTTTGAATGGAACAAACCATAGAATATGAATTAATTATAGTTCTGGTAGTGGGTAGCGGGTGGGGGGCTGGACCTCTTCCATGGGGAAGCGGGTGGCTAAAATGGCCCGTCTTCAAGGCGTTCCCTAACAGTTGGGGTTTATTTGGATTTTGGAGATGATGGGCAATGATGGGGCCACCAAGAGTACTAGTACTACTACTGCCCTATATTACTATACACCTCTGTTTTCAAGTGTCAACAAAGGACAAGAATATCTATCCACAGAGGAATTTTCTCTAATCATTGATGAAGTTACCCAAGAATAATAAGAACAAATCCGTCAGACCAAGTTTCACGCATACAAATAGCCTCCCAACTTAGGCATATAAAGACGAAAATAATAAGAATATTTGATTTATTAAAGTCCCTATTTTAATGGGAAGATGAGGAGACACGGCAAACCATCCAATCAACAAAACATTAAAAAAAAAAAAACAAAGGGAGAAAATTAATTAAAAACCGACGATAGGATTGAGACTTGTACAGGAAATGAAAATGGGGTTAGGGGAAGAAAATTGAATTGGAGTGATAATGAAGGGGGAGCTTGGGAAGGAGGATGATGGTGGTGCCCTTCATCATGCTTGGAGTGATGATGAGTGTGTTTTATAAATTGTGATAAAATGAGAGGGAAAAAGTGAAGAGGCATGCCCTAGATTTTGGAGAAGGGGGGGTGCATATTTTTGTCTTAGACTAGAAGAATATTACATGAAGCGTGGAAGCTTATGGGGGTTAATGCAATAGTATAGAAAAGGAAAAAGTGGGGGGAATTTTGGCAGAGTTTGGAGAGGGATTAGGAAGCAGAAGAGAGAGAGAGAGAATGGGTCGTGTTGGGGGTGGTGGTGGGTGGTTTGATGATGATGATGCACGCCGGCAGCTTTTCTGACGTCTCTTTCTCTCTCACTCTCTCTCTATAATACTCTCTCTCTCCCCCCTCCTTCCAAAACCCATTTGGCACGCCTGCTCCCACTCAAAAACCCCCCTGCTCTTTCTCCCTGAAAATTGAAAAGCTAATCCACTAATGATCTAGACCCTGTTATGTTATCTTTTCTCACTACTCTTTTTTGCATCTTTTGTCAGACCAAATTCTATTTCTAATAAACTCCCAAACTATGTTTTAACAGAAAATACCTATATCAGTCAATCCCCTCATAAACTCCCAAGAGATAAAAAAGAATACCATTATACCACACCACCAACCCCCCAGCTCAAAAACCATAAACCCACCACTACTCCATTCCTCATCGATTACACCAAAAGAAAAGCAAAATTTTACTCACCTAGATTCCTCCCTGCTCCCCCTCTCTCTCTTTCTCTCTCTCATCATACTATGAGTAAAAACCCACCCAGCCAGCTAAAATCCAACTTCAAGATCCTGCTTTAATCATTCTCCATCCAAATTTGCTGTTAAAAACACAATCACCCACACCCATCTCCTTCTTGTGTGCAACACCAACCAAGTTCTCATTCCCCAGGGTTATTTTGATGTGGGTCTGTTGTTAAATGGATACCTTGTTTAGACTAGTCAGTCTTCAATCCGATCAATCCTACAACTCCAGCAGAACTTCCAGCAGCTCTAGATCTTCCAGACAAAACCACCACCACCACCACCACCACCAAGAAGACGAAGAATGCTTCAACTTTTTCATGGATGAAGAAGACTTCTCTTCTTCTTCTTCCAAGCACTATTACCCGTATCAGCAACAGACCCATCCTTCCACCACCACCACCCCTACCACCACCAACACAAACACCAGCACTCCCACCCACCATGCCTTTGAGCCCACCGAATTCTCCTTCTCCCCCGTCCGTGATCTCCACCTAGAATTCAACTCCTCCGGTACCGGCAAGTGGGCTTCCGAAATCCTCCTGGAGACGGCACGTGCAATCGCCGATAAGAACAGCGGCCGCGTTCAACAACTCATGTGGATGCTCAACGAGCTCAGCTCTCCTTACGGCGATACCGATCAGAAGCTCGCCGCTTATTTCCTCCAAGCCTTGTTCAGCCGCATGACCGACTCCGGCGAGCGGTGTTACCGGACTTTAATATCCGCCTCCGAGAAAACTTGCTCGTTCGAATCGACCAGAAAAATGGTGTTGAAATTTCAGGAGGTCAGCCCTTGGACCACGTTTGGCCATGTGGCCTGTAATGGTGCAATCATGGAAGCTTTTGATGGTGAGAGCAAGCTTCATATAATTGATATCAGTAACACCTACTGTACTCAATGGCCCACTCTGCTCGAAGCCCTAGCCACCCGCACCGACGAGACCCCCCACCTCCGCCTCACCACCATCGTCACCAGCAGAGACGCCGCCGGAGCGGCGGCCCCGGTACAAAAAGTGATGAAAGAGATTGGAAACAGAATGGAGAAGTTCGCTCGGCTCATGGGCGTGCCCTTCAAATTCAACGTACTTCACCACTCCGGCGACCTGTCACAACTGAATTTAGCAGAATTGGATATCAAAGACGACGAAGCACTCGCCGTAAACTGCGTCGGCGCGTTGCACTCCGTCACCGCAGTCGGTAACCGCCGGGACATATTGGTATCGTCTTTCCGGAGATTGCATCCGAGGATCATCACCGTCGTGGAAGAAGAAGCCGATCTCGACGTCGGCGCGGACGGGTTCGAATTCGTGAAAGGTTTTCAGGAATGCTTAAGATGGTTTAGGGTTTACTTGGAGTCGTTAGACGAGAGCTTCCCGCGCACCAGCAACGAGCGGCTCATGCTGGAACGCTCCGCCGGACGCGCAATCGTCGACCTGGTGGCTTGCCCGCCGTCGGAGTCGATTGAACGGCGCGAGACGGCCACGCGCTGGTCGCAGCGGCTCCATGCAAGTGGGTTCTCTCCGGTATCATTTAGCGATGAAGTATGCGATGACGTACGCGCTCTCCTGAGGAGATACAAGGAAGGTTGGTCAATGACACAGTGCTCCGACGCCGGAATATTCCTTTTATGGAAGGATCAGCCGGTGGTGTGGACCAGTGCATGGAAGCCTTGATCCACCGTTACCACCACTCTCACACGCATAGAGAGTTTGATTCCCACGTGTATGATTTGTTTTTTTTTTTTTTTACTTTTTTTTATCTATTTTGTGGTGGGCACATGCATAGCGCATGGAGTTTGTGAGGGTGTTAGGGTTATTAAGGGGGTGAGATGGAAATTGCTTGAATTGAATACAAAAATTGAAGTAATTTATTCATTCCTCTTTCTTAACATTTGTGATTAAATTTCTTTGATAATACTGTTATTGCATGTGACAATTTACATAAAAGTATGGGATAAAGTATGCAATCAACCACCAACGTTTTTTTTTCTCGTCTATCATTTCAGATTATATCGCTGCCAGATATCAGATTTTCAACTTTATGACTCGAGCCTGCGACCTCCCGTTTACTCATCCCCCTCAGACATATATCAGACACTGCTTTCATAAAAGACTCGAATTTAAGACCTTTCAATTACTCATCACTTTATCACTTGGATCAAATTACAAATCACTTTATTACTTGAAACAGACCTCAAGGAAGCTTTTGCTATTGAAGATAGGTTAAATATTGAATTTTGGGGTTAAGAAGGGTCCAAAATACCAAAAGGGGGGTTGGTGATTGGGTGGTTAAGGTGAGATGAAGTTTAGAAAAGGAGGAAAAGGGTATAGAAAAACAGTTAAGAAAAAGGGTCAATATTATCCAAAAGGGGGGATGGGGGGGATCATAGGACGGCCACTGTGGTAGGGGAATCTAGCAAAAAAGTGGGTTTGTTCATTAGTGGTATGAGGGTGTTAGTGGCGAGCACGCCGTGAGATATGGGTCTTTTTCTTTATTTAAATCCATCCACCATCCACCATCCACCATCCACCATCCACAGGGGAAAGAGATGAATGAAATAAGAATTGAAAGGAGAACTAAGAGTCTGATAAGCATAACATATAATAAACGGAGGAGGTAGGAAATTCTTGAGGGGGTTTCCATGGCCCCCACCACTATCAGAAAACTCTTTCATGGGGGTGTAGTAACGTTAAGAAGAAGTGGGTACTTTTAGTTTTTGGTCCACGTAAAAATAAATAAATAAACTTTAAAAAGAGAGCATGAGAGAGAGAAATAAAGGATTATGTGTAGTGGGAACTCCTTTTCAGAGCTTCACATCTTCATCTTCATCTTTTGACGAGACTTGCCTCCTCCACCATAGCCATCTCCACTCCCTTTTCCACATCCATCTTTTCTCTTCTCTTTTTCTTTTCTTTTAAGTGTGTTTGTTTTTCAATTGGTCCAATCTCTCCCCACTTGGCCCCGCCCCCATGCCCCCTTTCCCCTTTTTATTCTAAGCCCTCTTTTCTCTTTAATGATCTTGACCATGACCACCCCCTGTCTCCTCCATTTTTAATTCCATTCCCACACACCCCCAATGGCTTCTGCTGCATCCATTTTTCTTTTCTCTTTTAATATTAATATTTAAGTGCTTTCATGTATCAAATGATCAAGTGTTTTTCGTGAGCGTGGGATGAACATTTAATTAAACGAAAAAATAGGTAACATCCCACGTAAGTTAGGGGCACTATATGGACTTCTACTTTATAAATGCATTTTAAAGTCTTTGTGGACGAAATGAGGTTGAAGCTAGATCCCTGACCCACTATTGTGTTTGGTCCGTCAATTTCATAGAACACAATGATATAATGTTGTATTTGTAATAGAAGGATGTTTGTTACATCCCACGTCCATAAAGATTAAACGTGAAAGTTTCTACCACTTTATTAAGTATAGACTCTTTGTAACTTAATTAAGGTAAGTGCCAAGTATTGGTCAATGTGGGCTTGTTTGAGGGAAAAATGCCACCAAATTTAGCAAGACAAGGCCCCAACATCCGCCCATCGTTCAAATCAAAGACTTGGGTGAAAGTCAGAGTAGTTGCCCATCTCATTTCATGTGGGGTGGAGCCTCTATAATTTATTCTACACAGACGCCAATTAATTTTTGTTGGGTGTGCTACAAAACAGGGGCTGGTTTGTTTACACGTAACAGAATTATAAATTAAGAAAAAAAGACTTAACCACTCCTCAATGGGTCATGATTCATGAGATATGTTATAAAGTCGTTATCTGATTGAGTCATGGAAGCACTTTGGTGGGTAGTAGGGGACCAAATTTGGTAAGACCCTCCTTTAAAAAAAAAGAAAAGAAAAGAAAATTTTTTTTGCAGAAAGCGTGGCCTCTCATCTTCAATGGGTTTGACCCAATAGGCCAACCTCCCCTCCCCCCTGACCCAATTCACTCCTAGTTTATTGCCCAATCTTCTTGTTCATTCCCAACTCAATCTGCTACACCAACTGTCTTGTCCTTTCTTTAGCCCTTTCTCCTTTTTCTTCCCCCTTTTGAATAATGCTTTACAGCCTTCACTTATTAGTGGTTTTAAAGAAGGACTATTGTCTGTTGGCAGGAATAGCAACTTGTTTGAGCCATGCCATTGGTAGAGACCACCAGTTTCAGTGGCTCTATTATAGCTTTGAAATTCAGCTTAGTCTCCAAATGATATCTGATTTTTTTTTTCATTTTCTTAAGGCAAGGACCACCTAATGATTTGGGTCTTTTTAATATGGGGAGATTGACCTTTTCAAGAATGCAAATCTGAACATTTGGTTCTTTGGTAGGTGTTGAAGAGGAAAATTTCTTACATTTCTTCGTAATTACAGGTGTGTGATGGATTTTCAACCTCTTAAAGTGATAGTTTATGTGACTTGTTTGATGCTATATTCCTTCTTTCATTTTCCTAGTATTCATAGGTGTGTGTGAAGCATGATTGATTTTCAACTTTTTCAAGTGACAGTCTATATGACTTGCTATTATGTTATGTTTGG
Organism: Tetrastigma voinierianum; assembly: GCA_016808115.1. Lineage (NCBI taxonomy): Eukaryota > Viridiplantae > Streptophyta > Magnoliopsida > Vitales > Vitaceae > Tetrastigma > Tetrastigma voinierianum. Next base: position 353,344 of record JAEQBH010002845.1, on the reverse strand, counting down.
GAGTCCCTGTTATGTGTTTACTGTGACCTGACCTACCTATGTTATTTTTAGGATTCCTTTTTCAGGTAACACTTGGACATTAGGTATCTTCATGTTTCCTAGAATGAGAAAGTTTTCCAAGCGCAATTGAGGCATCTTCAACTTCATTCATTGTACTCTAAATAATTATGGATGTTACATCATGTCACTTTTGGTGACTTCTTTTTAGTGCTCTTAAAGATCGTACTCTTTTTTTTTTCATTTATTTACTTTGCATGTATTTTATTCTTATAAGAACTCTAACCTAAAATTTCTCGTTAACACATTCCACTTTTTTATCATTCAAACCAGGCCTCAAAGTGGGTTATACTTTTTAATAAGCTTGACATATAGACCTTTTCTCTATCCATGGATGATGGTTACTAAGAGTAGTTGTTGCCGAATGTGCAAAAAACGATCCATCTTCCCCTTATTTACTAAGGGTTATTTCAAGTTTTTTCTTTAACATCTATTCATTTTGAATTACAATATTATAGTATTCGGTTTTCAAGAAGACTTAAACACGATCATTTTCTATGTCCTGTCCAATCCTTTAACAACCGAGTTAGACTTTATGGACACGATTATTTCAAGTTTAGGAGTTCCATAATCCACCTTCGATAAAATAAAGGTATTTATCGTTGTTAATCCTGTGGCACTCAAAAACATATGGTCAAACAAACAAGATCAGCTCCATAAATTTGAGTTCTATTCACTTAGAGTTGTAATTGAATCCCTTCCATTATTGGTACTAGATCGACTGTATGACTTGCTTTAATTAGACTTGGCATTGGTCAAAGTACTGTTGGGGCCAAGATATGTTAGTGGTGCTTTAGAAAAAAAAAGTTGGCCACGTCTCTTTAAAGGCCAGGAGGGGTCGTTCAATTTACCTTATCTTGAAAAGGTCATGTCAAATTCTCCACCTTCTATTGCAGTCAAAAGTAAGTCTCACCTTCTATGTCTCTAAGAAGCTACTTTTAGTAGGCCTACCATGTTTCCTCGAGATGTAAGCATGTGTTTCATATGTTGGAGATTCCGGTATATAAGCAAGTTCATTCTGTTATGTCATTAGGTATTCCTTTCTACTTAATTTAAATAGGAATTTGGCCGTTATGACTAGCTTATATGATAAAATATTCAACATTTCAAAAAAGTCAAAGCATAGGAAAAAGATGGATCCCATATTCAAATCTCATTAGAACAGTTTATTATTTTATAACTAAAATATTTAGCTATAAAAAAAAAAATATTGGAAACAAATTTAAAATGTCTACACAAATTAGTTGATTAGCTCAAGAGGAGTCATCATGTGTGCAAATATATATGACCAGGAAACTTTTTCTCCTACTGCATGATAATTCATTCCAGATGACTCATCACTTTCTTTTGTAGAATTTTTTCTTTATTGGCAGTGGGTGGTTTCAGTTCAGATTAACAAAGCCTGTGAATTGACTATCACTTGTCGTCACATTTGCCAGATCAAAAAGCTGCAGAGTTGATGTACAAACTAAAAATCATGATTAAATTGTAAGATTAATTTAAAAAAAAAAAGAAAAAAAGAAAATTCAATGTAAGGGTAATACTTCTAAAAATTTATTCACCCTTTCTCAAACTAATATTATGGGAGTTCCCTGGGAGCACTTGAAACTGAACATTCTTCACCAAGTTTTTGTACTCTGGCGCCCAGAAGAATGGTTTTGAATTACAGAGACAAACCAGTGGCAGCAACCAGCGAAAGAATTTAACCAAAGAGCCTTTTTATATATATGATACAACCCGTCAAACCCTACTTCATTTCTGTTCCCTCCAATCATAAGGAAGTCTCCACCTTCTATGCCAGTATATTGACACTCTTGACCATAATGGGAACCCAAAATTGTACTCAAGAGGGTGATCAGCTGCTCCCCCAACTGTTAGGGGTAACCATACATACCTGGAATCCATCAAGTTGGCTGGATTCCATCTATCCGCCATGAATATAAACGAACCTGTGATGCCTGGCAAAGGAACAACAAATGTACTCTGAGCAAAAAATGTTGTAAGCCGGAAAATTTTGTTCCCTCCAATGCATGGGTTTCCCATTGTTTCCCACGGCCCCATGATTGACTCAGCTGCATGGGCTAGTGCCTCATTTGGTGCCCAACCTGTGCAGCCTGATGTTATCATGTAGTAAGTTCCCTGGTGCTTGAACAAAGCTGGTGCTTCCCGGTGCTGTCCTACAAGAATCCTTCTCATGACATGCATGACATCAAGATAATCTTGGCTAAGTGGTCCTATGTGAAGTTCACTGTTGTCCTCAGAGGAGTATACGAGATAAGCCACACCATCATCATCCTTGAAGACTGTCATGTCCCTGCTCTCAAATCCATGGGGTCGTTTACTGTAGAGATAATCAAATGGACCTGTGGGTGAATCACTTACAGCAACCCCAACTGAAGCTTTGGTATAGTTGGCATCATCAACATGCATCCACATTACATACTTTCCTGTTCGATCATTGTAAATGACTTTTGGCCTCTCAAGCACGTTGGATTTGTGGAGATCATGGGTTTCATCTGTTTCTTCTGCAGCCAGCACAATGCCCTCAAATTTCCATGTCCACAAGTCTTTGGAAGAATAGCAACCAACTCCAAGAATATCAACCTGAATGAATGGAAGTTAGAAAGTTTTTAATGATCAAATAGCAAGCCATCTTCTATAGAAGAAAGTGCAAGGGAAGAATAGCATAACATGGTCAACAGACAGCAGAAAGAGCACCAGTGAAGTCCCTGAATCTACAATACAACCTCAGAAAAATGGACTATGAACATACATTCATGTCAGGAACATGTCTTGTAAAATTCATGGGACCCAGACTGGAAAAAAGTAAATTAATGTTTCTTTGCTATATGAGTTGGTTGTATGCGCATATATACATGAGCCTGCATGTAAAACCAGTTGGCTTTGATTCTCATTTCATGAAACCTATGGGAAGTTGTGGAAGTAATGAGTACTTTCACCAGATACTCAGTTTAAATAACAGTATTTGGTTTCTAGGTAAAAGAGGTGATACTCTTTAATTTCTATCTTTAGAAATTTTCATGTGAAATTCTCTGTTTTTCATATGAATTTTACAGACAGACCACATGATTAGAAGTCAATCTCCCAATCTAAACTACAGAGCAGACAGCCCTACATGTCATCATGTTCAAAGTTAAAAGCATAATAAATTAGACTTTCTCGGACAATGACTGATTAATTTATACCCGGATACTCCGTCCGGCACAAGTTAGGATTTATCAGTAGAGCAACTTAACTCTATTCCCAAAGTCTCTGCAACTTTCAACTCATAAAATCGTACATATAAAATGTAAGGATTGAATTTTGTTTTCTTAGTTAACAACACTTGCAGATTGTTGTTCAATAGAATTCTATTTTTATCCATCTCAACACCAAAAACATTTTCAGATCCTCCTCCTGCATAGTATGGTCTCAGATGATTCCCCTCCTCTCACAATATTATCAATCCAATCATCAAGTATTCTCACGAGACTCTTCTGTTAATTTCCTCCGTCAACTGTCATCAAACTGATTACTCTGCCATGAAAGAACAAAGGGATTGTAGCCTTGCTCCTTTTCCAAAAGTTATCAATGGCTTTCTAGCAGCATTCTCTCCCCATCAAATACATAGCCCATAACTTCATAGGAATCGCCAGCATCATTATACGAACATGCCCTTCTCTAGTTCATTTCATAAGCAAGAAGAAGATTTGTAGTCGTTTTACTTAACTCCATAATTGTAGGGATTTAATGACTATTATTACCATAAGTCAAGAACAATTCTAGAGATTTGTTTTAGATTCTTCCTATCATAACATCTTCTCTTTACTTAAACAGATCGGAGTAAAATTTTTTGGGCAGGATCCTCTTCCTAGTCTTCATGGTGAATATGCTTATCTTTGGCAAACCAATAAAAAAAATGCTTATCTTTGGCATGAGGAGCATCATTAAGTTACCATGCTTGCAGGTGTCTCATAAAGTTCAGTGACTGAACTAGTTATCTTTAAATCTAGGGAAGTTGGAAATAAGCAGTCTCTGCTTTTGTACTGATTACACATTGCAAAAAGACATGCAAAAACATGTTTCATGCTAAAAGCATATCCAGAATGGTTTCGTGGAAGGGCTTTAACTCAAACTCTAGAGCACATCATACATCCTCTAATGCACAACACGTTCTGCATCCCAATCATAACATTCTCAAGTCCAAGAGGATCAAATAAATGAGAATTGAGTAAAAGGTTATCCTTAAAAGATGCTTCCTCTAACTCTGCCAATATAGTTAACTTTGGAATTTTTCCATAAGCAAACTCAAATCATGATTGTTGTAAGTCACCTTGGATCATAGATTCAAATATTATAGATCATATAATAAAGATCTTTATTTCTTCCCATAGCACTCATTCTAGAACAAAAGATGTTAAAGCAACAAATGGATCTTTTGCTAGTGTGTTGCGAAGGGTTTCATTCCTCTAATTTCTTCTATGTCACTCTCTACAGTCTTACATGTTCTATGTCTACCTAGTAACTCCTTTTCCATTAGCCATATTATTAAGGCTCTTAGGTGTTCCATAACTTTCGTTTAAACTCATTGCGTCTTTGAGAATCTTCTTACAAGAGTGAAGATTGGTCTTGGTGGAGAGAAAGGTGGCTTGTACTCCATGGATATGAATTGAAAAGATTTGAATAGAAAAGCAAATCAAGTAGTTGGCAAGGCCAACATTTGAAGAACAAATTTGGTTACAGCACAAAAGATTGGGGCATCACTCGTTTAGCTATTTGCACAAGTTCTTTCCATCCTTATTTTTGAAAGTAGAAGTTTTAATTTTCCTCATGATAGTTGTGTGCAAACCAAACATCATATAAACTTCCTTTCATTAAAATTTTAATAAAAAATCAATGTCTTTCTCAATTATTCACGATGATGTGTGGGACCATCCCATGTTCTAAATCTTTCAAGCTCTAAGTCGTGTGTTTCTTTTATCGATGATTGCCCTTGTGTTTCGTAGATCCACTTGTTGAAAGAAAAAAATGATTTTCTTTTTTCCACCTTTAAGTCCTTTCATTAAATGGTTTTTACTTAGCTTAACATTAAAATATAAGTTCTAATAAAAAGCAATACTTCATTAGGGTCCAAGGGTTTATTTCTAGTCTTATAATTATTCATCAAACTTAAAGGTTGCTAGATCCTCATAAGAATCCTCAACTCTTAAAGGTTGCTAGATCCTTGCTCTTTGCTATGAATATCCCTAAATATTTCTAGGGTGATGCAAGCCTTCGTGCAACAATTCTCATAAATAAAATGCTTCAAAAAGTTTTTAGTTTCAAACCCCTCTCCAATCCTTATCTAGATCACATGCTATTCCATCTTGTCTTCGTATTCCCCCTAAAGTGTTTGATTATGTTTCTATTGTTAATAGCCGCAAACAACATAAGGGTAAGCTCAATTTAAGGACACTCAAGTGTATTTTTCCAGGGTCCTTAGCTATAAAATAGGGATATAAATGCTACCACCACCTCAAAAAAAAAAGATATTTGTTTCTATAGATGTTACTTTTGTTGACAATCACAGTTACTCTTCAAGGGGAGACTTAGATGTTTCCATTAAAAAGGAAAGAGAAGTCCTACAATATGCTACCACTATGTTCCACTAGTGTTTCATCATCTAAAAACCAAGCACCACCTTCAAAAGGATTTCTCGAGCCATAAAGATTGGTATATTCAAGAAGGAAGAAGATTCAACTAAACTACCTCTTGACCAACCCAATGACCAATTAGATGGCCCTATAACAAGTAATGAGGTTATTCCTTTTCCAGAACTATCTAAACTTATTAAAGAGTCAACTAAACCTCTTATGAGCCAACCATTTTATCTTTTTTCTTTTCATTTTTTTTTTTTTTTGATCGGTAACCTTGTTATACTTATAGAGAGCGAAAACACTCTCTTATTATTTGTCTTCACATCATTTATCGCCATCACCAATTGTCCTCTGTACATTCCTAATAAGTTACAAGAAGTTAAGGATAATCCAAAGCGGAAAGCTCACATGATTAAAGAAATAAAATAATTAAAAAAATTATATCAAAATAAGTTGTTGCAAGTGGGTGTTCATAGTGAAACACAAGCCAAACGATGTTGTCAAGAGATTCAAAGTAAGGTTAGGGGTAAAATGTTATGCCCAAACATATAAGGTAGATTATCAAGAGTATGGTTAGTCAATTCATGCATGCTCCTTGCCACACACACATGTTTGTTCTACACATAATTCTGAATAATTGAGAAACAAAACTTCAAAAAACCAAACATATTTAAAGGATGTCTAGTTGAAAATCAACAGATAGGTATAATTACCAATGAGTACACTTGTGAAAGATAATGGTAGCAATAGCTCAGAACTAGATGAAAAAAGTTGCCTAAGGTGCTTTGGCACTACAAGAACAATAGGAACACCAAAAGGAACATGAATCAAAGTGGTGTTACCAAACAAGATGGCCTATCACTCATCGCTGAACATGGTCCTAGACAATTTAATGGTAACAAGGGTGCACATAGATGACTCCCAGCAGTTAGGACATTGGGTCGTTGTTGATTTTAAGTGTGAGCATGTAGGGATATTCCAGAGAAAAAAAAACATGATTCACAAAGAAAAGAGAAATAAAACACCATCGACACTAGAACTAATCATTCTATGTCTCACACCAAGATCTAGAGTGCAGCAAGATCTTCCACCACTATGGAGCTATCTGTCCAAATTTATGACCACTTATTGTCCAACATTCTGTAAAGAGCATAAAATAAAAAAATACCAAGGAAAATTAAAGATCAATATCAATTACCTATTTCCAGTGTATGTAAAACCAATGCATACAGGTTACATCACAAAAAACATAGGCTAAACAAAGAAAGTTCTTAGAAGCATTAGCACTTATATTCCAAAGTTCAAGCAAAAATTGAGAAATAGTACTCTTCCCCTGGATTCAGAACATGTCATCATCAGATATTCAAATAGCAAAAACTTACCCGTGCTGCTGCTTTCTTATGAGCATGGTAGGTAGGCCCATCTTTATACTCTCCGTACCAATAGTACATCCTTGATCTCTTATCATATAGAATACCACCTCCATGAGCTTGAATAGGATTTCCATCAGTGTCTAACCACATCCTTCCTGGATAGTAGCAGAAGCTATCATTCCCTGCTTCCTGCATTGGATCTATGGCAGTTTTCTGATCAGGAAAGAACAAGTGCCTGATTTGAGAAGACTCATCAAGAAATTCATCAATCAAGGTGGTAGGCCGCTTAGGTCTCCGCTTTGCAGCCCTTGGTGATCGTTTCCCCTTTGGTGGAGGAATTTGGATATTCTCCTCTTCCACCTGCTCAAGTTCACGGAGTAGTGGGTGGTGGTGACTAATTTGTAATTGGCTTTGTCCTCCAGCTCCATCTTCCTGATGAAGGAGTGAGTAAAAATGGAGCATGAGAAGGAATCCCACAAGGCTCCACACTAAAATAGGCAATGAACATCTGCTTCCTGCATTGCAATGGAAAGTAGTTGGTTTCCTGTATTTGTTCCTCATCCTCATTTTGTCTTCCAGTTTATCTCCAAGACAAAGCTGCAGTTAAGAAAATGCAATCCATGGAGATCCGAAACAACCCAACCAAAGACCAAAAACATACTAATCTGGGTTTTATGAAGAGAGAAAATTTTAAGATTTTGTGAAATAAAGAAGCACATGACAAGATGAAAATAGCTACATTGAGCATAATCAATTTCGGAAATAAGTTAAGATGCAACTTATGATTTGTATACAAACTTTCTAGTCAAAAGAATAAAATCAATTGGCAATTGATCAATTGAGGTGGCTAAATGCAACCGAGTCCCCCCCATTATTCAGAGTAGAACCTAAAAGAACGTAAAACTAAAGAAAAACAATCAGGGCATTGATGCCAAAGCATGATCCTGCTTAAATGCAAAACCCTCCTGCATATTAGACCATCATTCTCATCACCAATAATTGAATTCCATTCTGTGTAAACGCAGCAGAAGCGTGAATTAAGACTAAGAAAACCAAAACATTCATCACTTTTAAACAACTATAAACCCTCAGAAGCCAACCCCACACAGCAGATCCACCCCAAAACCCCAACCCAACATACAGACTCCAAAAAAAAAAACAAATTTTGAACAAACCCAGAAAATCAAACAATACCCAGAATCGGAACGCTTACCTGACATCAAACGAATCATGCCAGAGCCAAAACTCCGAGACATGAATTTTCTGCCAATATTTCTCGATCCACCATGTCGTAGCAACTCAGCAGTCCAATAAAATCTCCAGTTTATTCCACTACACTTTTTCTAAAATCAATTTAACTGAGAAAATTTTTTTTTTGAATGATAAGAACAAAAACAATTGTTGGGCTTCTGATACAGTGCTTACAAAAACAGCAGAACAGAAGAGAGAAAATGGGTCAGAGGTTAAGATGTTATGGACGATTGTGATGATGATAATGACCTCGAACCAACGATCCCCTCTCTTCTGTGACTTGCAGAGGATTATTAATTTATTTATAATGATGTGATTCTCTCGTCAATTACACTGAATTTAGAGTTTTTCTTTGATTTACCAAAAAAATCATGAAGCCAAACCAAATCATCAAAAAAAAAAAAAAATATTCCGCTCCCCTCCTCGAGCACACAAAATTCGTGTGAAAATTTGCTGGCTTATTAAATATTTGCAAATAAAAATAAAATATTAAAAATAATTATTTAAATTCCCATTAACTACAGCTGTAACTGTTGTCACTATCACTACAACCACAAAAAAAAATGAAGCAAAATATAAATCGTGAACTTTCAGTCAATTTATTTTTATAGGTCAAATATTTTCTTTTAAGCAAATTGCTTTCGTGTCTTTTTTTCATACACCTTTGTTAAGTCTAGTCCATGACTGCTATTTAACCTTTCACCTAATCCAATGGTAAGTTAAATAATTAAAATTAAGCTTTCTAATCCACCTTATTATTATAAATTATTAATATTATTATTTTGTCTGTAATTAGTTATTGGACGGCAACCACTCTTAGTGAAAGTTGTTAGTGGACATTGACTATGGAATGTAAGTAAAGTTTTTGGCATAATTCTCTAATAGAACTCGAATTCGATTCGGTTTTTTATTTTTTTCGAGTATGGATTGAATTTGTGCTAACTTATTTAACCCATTTGATAAATAGATTGTTTTGTGTGAATGCGTATAATCCAAATTTGATTTATTAATTATATAATTTGATCCATCAAGTTATTCATATCAAAGTAAATAGATTAAACTTATATATAATCTTAAATGAGTTATTCATAATCAGGTTATATATGTCGTGTCACTTAGTAAATAATTGATCGTGTTTAAATATAATTTTTAACATAATTATTATTTATATCATATTTGAATTGATCAATATTGACGAATACTTATACTTTTAACATGATATGAATACAATCCATTAATATGAGTTCCCTGAAAAATCATGGGCTGTATATCTTTTGTTTTACATATGGAAAGGAAGTTGGTAATCTATTCAATTTTCATTCATTGATGTTAATTTATTTTGAATATAAGGGGAAAAAAAACCATACTTCCAAAAACTAATTCCTATGAGAAAATGGAGGAAACAAAAAAATTTTACGACAATAAATTTTCTATTATTGTTGTCATAATCATGTTGATGAATATGGAAAGTGATTTCTCATTATCATTTTCTATTTTACGACAACTGTTAAATGACACTTAAAACCTATTTGGTAATCATTTTTTGGAAATATCTTGTAAGACAAAAATCTAGTTGGAAAACCAAAATGTCTTTAATATATTTTCTACATTTTTAAATATTTGGAAAAATCAATTTATAATACTTTATTTGTATTCATTCTATATATTTATATGAAATAGTTTTCTTGAAAAAAATCTAAGAACAACTAAAAATTTCTATCTAATAGCTAGCTGTTTTAAAAATTAATTTAAAAACATTTTTTGAAATGTGTTCTTTACGTGGTCTATTAATCATTAAATCTATTTTTCAAAAATAATTCTAAAAAAATAGGTTTTAAAATATTTTATAAAGTAAATATATGTTAAAATTTTCAAAATATTCTTTCTATTATTATATTTTTAATCATTCTACATATTTACACAATATTTTTTTTAAATAATTAAAAAACAAATGAAAATAACTTTAAAAATTATATAAAAATATCACCTTTTTTTTTAATAGAGAAATTATTCTAAAAATAGGAAACAAAAAAGAGTATTTCTCTATTCCTATGTAGTCCAACATATATTTTTTAAACTTCTTTTTTTACATAATGAAAAACTATTGTAAAAAAATAGGCTGGGAATTATTTTCTTAAACATACGTCAATCCTTCACATTATTTTGACTAACGCTTTAAAAAATGATCAAACGACTAAATCGAAAAACCATCGATTCAAGGCTAGGTTCAACCAACGATCAAATCAAATCAAATCAAATCGTGATCGTAGTGATCATCAACACGGCCTGATCGTCGGATTACCAGCACTGACCGGGTTTTAAAACAATGGTTTAGTTATCTTAATGCTATCTTTTTTCCTTTTTTTTTTTTTTTTGGCCCTTTTTCTGTTTTAAATAGTCCTTGAAATTTCACATAAAACGGATGATGATGATGTGTGTGAAAGTTCGGGGTGATTGCTCATGGCCCAATTTCGAAAAAATACATGGAGTGGTCCATACAACTTAGAAGTGGTAGGAGACATGGCTTTCTAATAACTAATATGATACCCCCATGTGTTTTGGGTGTTCACCCACCCAAAATGAAATGAATACCAAACCAATTTATTATGCCTTTTATAACTGAACTTTGGATGTACTTGTGTACTTCATCATGATGATGCTCATCTTATGGTCACATAATTATGGTAATTGAAGCCCAAAAATTGAAAAAAAGAAAAAGATAAAATGGTTCATATTTCTCTCATGTTATGCACATTTACAAGCATGGTCCTCAGTCTCTTAAATAAAAATTATACAAGAAGACTAAAAAAAATGTACACCGTCACACCTTTTACTAAGTCTATATGTTCTTACGTAGGGATAAGGCCCGAGGTTTTATCATGTGTCCCATTTTATTCGAAGCTTTTTTTTTAGTCCCAAAATACCTTTGACGTTTATTACCATAACTCACTCATGCCTTTCCTACCAAAAAAATGTCATAAATGGACAAAGGCCCATTTAACACCTCGGATGTGTCAGGATTTCTATTATGGTTTTTAACATAAAAGGCATGGGTGAGTTACAATAGTAAACATTAGGGTTATTTTGGCATCAAAAAAAGTTCTTGGGTAAACTAGGACATAAGCTAAAACCTTGGAGGCTATTTGTGCAACTTATCCCTTTCTTGTGTATGTATAAATTTCCTGTGTCCTATAAATTTCCTACGCAGTATTAGGGATGATGGAACACATGGAGAAACTTCTTCCCCTTTCCTGGAAAACATTTACCAGCCAAGTCAATACTAAAAGCAACATGGCAATGGAAAGAGAGAGCATTGACGCCCATAGCAACCGAACGGAATCCTTGAACGGACTGCACTGATGAACAACAACCTCAGAGAATGAGTCCCTCACAAAGGAGCATGTGGTCAGGCTCTGTAAATCAGGAAATATGTTGAGCAAATACTGTATGGAATCACTATAAGCCCAAGCCTCGTTGAATGTGTCTTCCGGTAGGACTTTCCCGATTCCTTTGCATGTTCCGGTCGAATTTCCCTTGTAACAGGCGAACCTTTCAAGCACCTACAGAAAATTGTCTTCATTTTTATTATGCAGCAAGGAGGGACTGATTTGAAGTAAGCTAAGCTAGAATCATATTCATTACAATGATGTATCAGTTAATTAGTTCACTTACATTTGGTAATTTGCTGATTGGCAATGCGTTCTTCGGACACTTATCTGGTACGTAGCTGTAGCTAGGAGGACCAGAGAAAGGGTTACAAATCTCTGAAAATCCTAATAGACTTTCCATACTAAACACTTGAAGCAACTTGTGTAACTCTTCTATTTTTGAATTCAACTGCATGGCAAGAAAACATATTCATCATATGACATGAAAAAATCATCTCTATTCATATTTCATATAGACTAGTGTGTTTGTTAGTTTAGTACTTATACTACCTTATTTATGAAATTATGGGTGGTATAACTGATTTGCATCAATGCTTTATTTGAATTTGATGAACCCCCACATGGTAGTATTGTGTCTAGACTGCTATTCTGAGGACATTGCTCGAAATCCTGCAAAGCCGCACAAGTATCATCCCCAAAGCTGCATATAAACATGGAACATGAATGGTGATCCTCAGTGTGGAAAATATGGGGCAGGGACAGCAAGAGAGTCTTACTCACGTGTGGAGGAAGTAGTCGATACCGGTTAGAACCCAACATAGACTTGTTAAGATCCAGCATAAAAAAATTATCCTGGAGAAAAAGAGGGCATTTCAGTAGGAATCATCCAAAGTGTTAGCTAGTCAAAAGAAGAGAATGAAAATACAATCTATTTGGTAGTGATTCTAATTCTAAGAAGCATTTCTAACCTTTCTAGTTGTTTTCAACTACTAAAAAGACTTAACACTTCTTAGAAATGCAGTCAAGGAAGCTCTAAACCAGCAGCAAATTACTTACATGATTAAGCCAGGGTGCCAATGCAACAAGAGCAGAACTGAGCCAAAGAAATCAGGTATCAAACACAAAAATATTAAAAATTTGACAATCAGCCTTTGGATTTGTTGAGAAAAAAAATGCTTATCATGCTTTTGAGCAACTTTCTTGAAAAGGAATGTAACTTACCTAGTGCAGCAACCAAGAGTACCAAATTGAGAGCTAATACTCCAAGATGAACTAGATACCTGTCAACAAGACAAAAAACCCGAAAAGGAAAGCCGGTTATGTTTTTAGTATTCAATTACTGCCAAGTTATTGAAAATGGGAGGTGGATTCTTACGAAGTTTTAATTGCTAACTCAATTTTATCCCCATCCTTGTGAACAAAGTCTTGGATGGTTTTTGATTCCCTCCCCAGCTGATAGGCTGTCAGATTCAAGCGATTACTTGCAGTTTGATCATAAGGAAGTAAAATGTTATGCATTTGTTCCATTGTTTTTGATACTTTTCGTATCATTTTGTGAGCATCTCCACCTACTCCAATAATGGTGTCCACCATTTTCCTCATTCTGTGATAGGATTTCTGGTTTGCATATATGGCAAGACTGGCTGCTACTCTGCAAATAACAATGCATTATAAATTAGAATTAGCAAGTCCTTTACAGTATATGTTTATATTAAACTAAGGGGTTTCAAGAATTAATTCGAGACTTATCGTGTTTATGATTAAATTATCCATGCAGAAATTATCAATTTACTTCTAAAAAACAAGAGATAATTCACATCATCAAAGCCCTTCCATTGTTCCCATACTCTCTAAAACTATAAAACATAAAAAGGATTTTGAATAGATAATAGGGACAAATTCATAGATCATCATACAAAGAAAATTTGCACAATCCTCAATATCAAGCCCAAAAGACTAATTCAAGCATCGCAATCTAACACCAGATACCTTTCAACTCCAAATTTTAAGGTAATATCACCAATGAAAATTGACAAAGGCATAGACTTATTCATCATAAGCATTAATTACATAAATTCCTACCAAATGCATTGTGTTGTTAAAATTTAAAAAAAAGAAAAGAAAAAATTGTATGGATGCATATAATCATTATTAAGGAAGTGAAGGAAAAGAATATATAAGAGCTCAGGGACTTACATGGCAAGAGAGGTGAACAGAAGAACTAGCAAGAACGTGGACAAATAGTAAGAATCCGAATGGTTTATGACAGTAGAAGAGCTGCAACATAGACTCCTCACCACCATGAAAATCCCAAACCCAAGCCCACATAACAACCAAGCTCCTGCAGCTGCATAGCCATGGACGCCTGTAAATACTGCAGACTGAAAAGAAAGAAAGAAAGAAAGAAAGAAAGAAAACTGTCAATGCCAAGTTTTTCGGTCTTAAAGTATTATATAACAGAGAAAAACAGAGCAGCTAAGAATATCAAATTCAATCTCAAGATTGGGGAATTGGGTCAGTTTTGTTCTGTTCATAGATGTTAAGCAATGAAACATACAGCCCAGTAATGGTTGTTTCGAATGTCGTATCCCCCTCTATAATGCTTGAAGTGATTCAGAGGGTCGATTCTGTTAAAGCTCTGTTCTGAAACAGAGGACCCGAACACCATGGACTTGGGTGAAAACACAGATGAGGAAACCAAGAGAAGCATAAAAGGAAGAAGAACCCCATTTGATATGTTCATTACAGAAGGCGTTTAGATTTTCCCGCAAGGAAAAAGGTCATTGCAATATGGGCTACACCATGAAAATGAAGCGAACTTTAGGAAAAGAAGGAGAGAGAGAGAGAGAAAGAAAGAGCGCAGACTTGGAGAGTAAGGTAAGAATAGCTTGTGGCTCTGGTTTTGCGAAATTCAGTGATGGGAGAAGAAGAGTGGACGGAGGAGAAACGAATCGAAAGCCGAAATTCATGGTTGCCAGATTCAAGGAATTGACTGCTGTTTTCTTCATGCCTTTCTCCGTAAGCCTCTCTTTTCATCTGCGATCTTTTTTTTCCTTGTTGCATGCACCACCAATGTTCTATTGCTTTTCATTTTTTTTTCTTTGTCTTTTTTATTTTTATTTTTAATTGAAGCCTTTTATTCTTCCTTTTCACATCTCTCCGTTTTTAATATGGTTGTCTTCAAACCAACTTCCCCATGTTATTTTTAATATGGTTGTCTTGAATGCATTTTCTTATAAGGGTTCGAGCATCTCCCTAACCTTATCCCACTTCTTTACAATTTGATTAGACCTTAAAAGTATTAACTTTGTTTGGGTTAATTATATAAATGATGTTCCAACTTTTTCATTTTTTCTATTTATTCAATCTAAGTTTCTAAATTTTTTATTTTTTTAGTGTATGAACTTCATTTTTGTTCAATTGTCAGATAAACTTTTTATTTTTCTATTTTGAATATTTTAACTTTATTTTTTGCTTCACCTTGCCTTAACTTTTAAATTTTTTTTTTATTTTGATGTTTAAACTTTATTTTTATTCAATCACATGTTTAATTTTTTAATTTTGTTTAATAAAGTGTTTCTTGACTAATAAAAACTTATTAAGAAGAAAAATTAAATTCAAATAACATTTCACTTCATATAAAATAATAAAGTTACCTAAATGAATTTTAATGAAGTAAATGATAATATTATCATTTCCACCATTAGGGGGTTTACTATTTGTTATAATACAAAATAAATTAATAAAATTAGCTATCATAGAATTGAGATAAAAATTAATATATATATATATATATATATATATATATATATATATATATATATATATATATATATATATATATATATATATATATATATATATATATACCTTAAAAAGATTCAATTATTCCTATTATTTTTACTTGTTTTCTAAGTATCATGTGAAACAATTATATATGAATAATTAAAAATAAAACATTAGATATTAGCATTATTCTTAAAATAATTAAAATTTTACTTTCATCCATATTAGCTAAATTATTCCATTTTTTTTTATCTTAATGAACATGTAACAAGATTCTTAATGTGGAAAGAATAATATTATCATTTCACCATATTAAAGGCCATTTGAGTAATTTCATCATTTTTATATGATAAGAATGTTATTTTGATGTAATTTTTGTTTATTCAAATATCCTAATAAACTTTGATTGATGATGAAACATTTGATCGAATAAAAATTAAAAGTTCAAACATTTGATTGAACAAAAATAAAGTTGAGACATCAAAGTAAAAAAATTGAAAAGTTTAGATACTTGATTTAACAAAAATAAAGTTGAGACATCAAATAAAAAAAAATTATAAAATTTAGACACTTGATTAAACAAAAATAAAGCTGAGACACTTAATTGAATAAAAATAAAATTAAGATACCAAAATATAAAAAATAGAAAAAGTTGAAACACCGTATAGGTAATTAACTCCTGTTTTATTAAATATGAATTCAAAGGAATTGCAACTTAAAACACTTGTTTGCATTGAACACATGTGCTAAGGAAGTTTTTATTTGATTAAAATATTTGAAATTTATTAAAATAAGTTTGTCAGATCAATTTACATGTAATGCTTGATTTTCAATTACTTGTAATTGTAACACCCCAATTTCGGGGTCAATTTTTTTTTATATATATATTTTGGGTCCTATCAGACCGAAACCTGATTCTGGAACCCAGATGCCAGACAGCCATTCATGAATCCGTGTCAATGAACAAGAAATTTCAAATAGTGCACTGAGCTAGTGGACAACTCTATTGTGACAAGGCTCAACGGAACATGCACGGCTCAGCAGTATCGCTGGCCATTATAGCGCGCGTGCCGCGTAATGGGGTCCTACCATATGTGTGGCAATCACGCAATAAAGCATTCTCTCGTCGTGACATAACTTTTGTCACCGCCGCGAAGGCGGCCACGGGTTGCGCGCTGGCCAGTGACGCCTCGCCCCGCGCTGCGGACTCACTGCCATGACTGGCTCTCTCGTCGCGACAAGGAGCCCAAAGTCTCTGGCCGCATAGAGAAGTCGAACGTACATTGTTTTTGTTCTCTGCCCTTGCAATTTTTCTATACTTTTTAACTTCTACCGCTCTATAAAATTTATACAGATAGTAAAAGGTTCGGGAAATGTTAACACTGCACTGGAACAATCCCGAAACTAAGTTTCTATTACAAAACTTATTATTTACATATAACAAAATCTGGATATTCTATCCAGAATATTACAAAACAATTTAATAAGCCACAATTCGACCCCTTTTTTTTCACGATAAGTCTCTTGGACTTGTTTCAGCTCGTTCTGTATCCGGTACCTAAAAAATATTTTCCCACAACGGGGTAAGTGATGCCCAATATAAAATTTTCTTACAAGGGTTACTTCCCACCTAAAATGCACATGCAATGGCGTACATAAAATATCAAACCATATTCCATATGAATAATGCAATCCTATATGGAATGATGTTCCGTGTCATGGATGAGATGAGATTCCACATACTCACAACCCGAGTCCCTACCGACTCCCTCGCACCTGCAACGCCAAGTATGAAAACCAGCCATTAGTGTTTCACCCAATAATTCAAACCATTGGACAACCCTCCAATTTTCATTTTAATTTATCAAATCCCGTGTGTTTATTTGGGTTACGAATTTCCGGGGTCTCACCATAGGCTTGGCATGCCTTCCGACACTTTCGTGAACTTTCATCGTTGGATCCATATGTCTAACTAAGAATAAAATTTAAGTCTTTCACCCTGGGGGGATCTGCCCCATCTTACTTCACTCAAACACACATTATTGTTTTACACAACCGTGAGTCTCGATTTTGAACATTGTCCCATTTCCCAGCTCACCACACATTCACCAAGAATGGTGAATAACCATGCACATACACTCGACTAGACGTGATGTTACCGTACATATGAAATGCATTTATGCCATTTCATGCTATATCATGTTACATGCACAATGAAATCTACATGCAACATTTCAAAACATGGATAATTATATTTTCTACATATAATTACATCCATCCATAAAGTATCTCTCAACATAAACTTTTCACATACAGCATGTTATAAAATCAGCAATAACACACAAAATGACCTCATTCTCGGATTCATACAAAACAGGGCACCTCACGGTCCCTTCACCGCCATGAACCAATTTTTTTTTCATTTGTCACCCAATCATTGGGATATCAAAGCTCACAACAAAACTAGAGGACATCGGTCCCAATATCAAAACCAAACCTTCAACATAGTTCGGGACTGTCTAAAAACCAGTCCTAGAATTTCTAATATTTAGTCCCAAAATCTTGAACTAAATCACACAGCCAGCCACGCTCGAATGGGGAAGTTCTATGCCATTGAATAACTTTAAGCTTATAAATAATCAAAATAGAAAATTTCATAATTTAGCTGGATTAAACTCAAAGATATTAAGACTCACGCCAGAACCCACAACGCGATCAACTTCTTTTACTCGGACTGCTAGGATTCGATCATCAGAATATCGAAAAAATCCCCTTTTCTCATTTCTCTCTCTCTCTCTCTCCTTCCTTCTTGCTCTCCCTTCTATCTTTCTTTTCTCATTTTCTTTCATTTCCTTATCCACCTAATCTCCTCTCCTTGTTTGTTTCTATCTCATTTTCTCATTTTCTCCTATTTCACTCATTCTTCTTTCTCTTTCTTTTCTTCATTTCTCTTTTGGATTACCATCACCATATGGTCACAAGTGGGAAACTTCCTCCCCACTTCCTCATTTCCTTTTTCCTTTTTATTATATCATGTAACACATGACTCAATGTGAGTCATTTATCCAAAGTACATCATATAGCTCATGGCATGTATCACTTCCCTAAGGTATCATATGACATCCAAATTGTGACGCCCCAACTCGGCATAGGATGTCAAGTGAGGGTCACTCTTTTTTTTCCACGTATATACTTTTAAGCTAGTTCATTCATATAATGTTAAATAATTAACTTGTATTATATTTTGTAGCAGCGATTACAAATATATACAGTTTCTCCATATATGAAAGTGTTCAACATCTATAATATTTACATTGGTTTACTAAACTTCTTTATATACAAAATGTAATTCCAAAGCGCCTTCCAAAGGCACCTATCACGTGTGGCCTGACCGTCGACGCGACGGCCCTGGTCCTCCGGTCTCCTCTTCGTACCTACACCTGACAACAGACCAAGTGCTGCTTTACGCCTTAGTGGAATTAATACATGGATGACCCTATTAAGGTCACCACACTTCTATACAAATGCCATAACACATATTACGCTTACGATTCTTATCATTTCTCATATATACTTATCCTAACCATTTCCATTTTTATCATCATCCATATATACTTTTCATGTCATCTTCGTGATTTTACTCTTGCTCTATAGAATCAGATATCATCATCACATATGCTGCTATGCTTCTCATATTCTCTTTCAGATATTCTCTCTACATTTCTTCAGATATACCTCGTCATTTCTTTTATGTTTCATGTCTCGCATAAACCTTAGAAGTGGATACAGAAACCATGAGGCCTCGAAGGCGTTTATTCACCGCATGAAACAAGGTCCATGAGGGCCCCGAAGGTCTCTATAATCACTCGTATGAAATGCTGGTCCATGAGGGCCCGGGCGCGCCTCGACATATTATACCCGAGGTATCACTGCATTTGGCACAAAGGACCATCCACGAGGCCCTGAGGCACCGTGGGCACTTTTCGGGGCCACCGTGATCCAAACTTTATCTACGTCATCGACCTAAACACATCGAACTCGTATGCTGCACTTATTTTCCCTCCCCTAATAGGCATGCCCATCTATCCCTCTACCATGTCCTAAGCAAACAATCAATATATATTTTATGTTTTGTATATATTTCATATTCCCGAATAATTATTGTCGTTCGGAAATCATATATGATATATATATATACAATCATTTATTCATATCTTTGCATTTTCATATCTCATTACATGCATAATTGAATATGCTTAAGGGCGCTTATGAGTTATTTATGAATTCATAATATGAATAACTATAGTTACCTACGTGAGCCTACTATTTTTCATGTTTCTTCGACTAATATGAGTTCCAATCTTATCATGCTATCTATTGATGAATTCTTTGACTCAATGGGCCTGATAGAGTCCAATAACACTCGACCTGAGGTCTGACGGGCTTACGACCTTCTCGGGGGTCGATAATATGCGATCGGCCTCGACGAGTCGACTAACCGACGAGTCAGATCGCGACGAGCTCAGTCTAACACCTCTATCTTACATCTAATATCTTCCTCAAAGTATTATGGATGGATTCTTGACTCAATGGGCTTTCCATAGAGTCCAAGAACACCCAAATCGGTTCAAACGAAGGAGATATGACCTTCCGGTTGGAGGTCATGCGCAATACTCGACAGCCGACCAACCGACGAGTCAGATCATGACGAGCTCAGTCTAACACCTCGTCTGACATCTAATATCTTCCTTAGGCATATGGATGGGATTCTTGACTCAATGGGCTTTCCATATCCAAGAACACCCAAATCGGAGTTCAAACGAAGGAGATATGACCTCCGGTCGTGAGGTCATGCGTAAGTCACTGACTGTACTGATTCGATCGACGAGCTGCACTGAAGTGATGAGCTCAGTATAATAGCTTGGTCTGACATCTAATATCTTTCCTCAGGCATATGGATGGATTCGACTCAATGGGCTTCCATAGAGTCCAAGAACACCCAAATCGGAGTTCAACATGAGATATGACCTTCCGAAGTCGAGGTCAAGGCGCAATACTCGACGAGCCGAATCGACTCGACGAGCTGTACCTGAAGTGACGAGCCCAGCTCCAACACCTCGGTCTGACATCTAATATCTTCCTCAGGCATATGGATGGATTCTGACTCAAATGGGTCGATAGAGTCCAAGAACACCCAAACGGTGTTCAAACGAAGAGATATGACCTTCGGGTCGAGGTCATGCGCAATGCCTCTGACGAGTCACTCGACCGACGAGTTGCACTGAAGTGACGAGCTCAGTCTAACACCCGGCCCGACATCTAATATCTTTCTCAGGCATATGGATGGGATTCTTGACTGACGAGCTTTCCATAGAGTCCAAGAACACCCAAATCGTGGAGTTCAAACGAAGGAGATATGACCTTCCTCGGGGTCGAGGTCAGTGCCAGCCGCCGACGTTCCGGACCGATGAGTCGCGACCGGCGACGAGCCCAGTCTAACACCTCGGTCTGACATCTAATATCTTCTCAGGCATATGGATGGATTCACCAAATGGGCTTTCCATAGAGTCCAAGAACACCCAAATCGGAGTTCAAACGAAGGAGATATGACTCTTTCTCGGGGCTGGAGGTCGGCGCGCAATGGGCCTCGGGACGAGCTGACTGACCGACGAAAGGTAATTGAAGTGACGAGCTCACTAACACCGCCTGACATCTAATATCTTTCAGGCATATGGATGGATTCTTGACTCCAATGGGCTTTCCATAGAGTCCAAGAACACCAACCTGAGTTCAACGTACGAAGCAGCGATCCAAGTCGGAAGGTTACGCTAGCCGCCGACGAAATGACCTCGACCGACGAACAGATCGGTCGACGAGCTCAGCTTCACAGACGAGCTGAGCTCTTCAGGACGAGCTGCCTCTACATGACGCAGTTGAGCTCTCAGATGACGAGTTGAGCTCCTCTTGCATGGCGGTTCAGCTCTGCGACGAGTTCGGCTCTTCGAGACGAGTTTCTTTGACCCTTCACGATTTGTTGTGAGTAAAGGCCTCGCTTGGTCTACGAGGGGTCAAATTGAGAAATTCAAGCTAACATCAAGTTCACAGTGGCTACAATTTCCCAGGACTTACTGCCAAATTCTCTTTATTTCTGACCCAAAAACCCGTTCTAAGGTACGGCTAGTTGACCCTGGCGGAGTAGTGGTAAACAGAATTTAGCTGAGTTGGCCTCGTAAAGGACCATAACTTGGTCTACAGAGGTTCAAATCGAGAAATTCAAACCTATCATCCAAGTTAATTGATGTGGCTACATTTATCAGAAGGACTTGCTTCCAGATTCCCTTTATTTCTGACCTAAAAACTGGATTTCTAGGTTAGCTCTTTGCATATGATCAAACATAAGAATTTTCTTGGTTCCACACAGCTAGACCCTTCTAAAACACATATCTGGGATCCTTAGAGCTCTTCTCAACTTAATCGACAAGAAATGAGATTGGGAGTTTAAACCCAAGACATGTATTATGTTAATTTAGTAGTTCATTACATAATCTTAGCCTTGTAGCCTTTGCTTTTCTTCTCTCTTCTCTTTTTGTTGTCTTACTCCTTATCTCCCGGACCAAATATGAGATATTTATTTTGGTCTTATCCCTTTTTATTTCATAATCAAGGAGGAAACTTCTCCCTCTTTCCTTTAAGCCACTTGTCTCTTTACAAGTTTCATTCAGCTATTTTATTCGAATAAATATACGCTACGTTTATTATACCCAAAACATGTTATAAAAGCTGGTAGGGTATAATTTAGAATGTTACAACTCTCCCCCTTAAAAGAATTTAAGTCTCGAAATTCATACATATGATAAAGTTCTTGGATCTGTGCTCTCATAGTTTATACAGCTCCCAGTAGCTTCTTCTCTGATGGGTGTTTGACTTTCACTAATGGTACTTGATTTCCTCAAGTGTTTCACCTCTACGGCGAGAATGAGTGCTGGCTCTGTCCATCCATGCATAGAAGAATCCTCTTGTACTTGTATCTCTTGCCTTTGGTAGTATGTCGACTCATCGAGCCGATGTCTCACGGCATGACATGAAACACATCTTGTAATTTGGCGACTCAGTGAAGTGCCAATCGATATGGGCAATCGTTCCAAATCTCATATGACCCTATGAACCTTGGACTCAACTTGCCTTTCTGACCAAACCTAAGAATTTTCCTCCATGGTGATACCTTTAAGAAGACCTTGTCTCCCACTTTATATTCAATATCTCTCCTCTTTAGGTTAGCATACGACTTTTGTCGATCACTAGCATGCCCCAACCTCTGCAGAATAATTTGTACTTTCTCTTATGTATCTTTTACTATGCGGACCTATCAGGTTTTACGCTCATTCCAGTGCATCCCGACCTTGCGGGAGTTCATTTAGACCGCCTGAAACTTCATATGGTGCCATACTGATACTTGGCTGAAAAACTATTGTTATGAGCCAAATTCCATCGATGGAATATACCTATCCCAACTTCCCAAAAAATTCCATGACACAACCTGAAGCATATCTTGAGCGCGAATCAATCTCTCACGATTATCCACTTGTTCTGGATGGAATGCCGTACTAAAATTTAGCTTAGTGCCTAAAGCTGACGTTAATTCCTTCCAGAACCTTGATGTAAACCGCGGATCTCTATCCGACCTGATAACCAGCGACACACCATCTGTCCTTTTAATTTCATCCACATATAACTCAGCTAGTCAATCCATAGAATAGTCAATCTTGGTAGGTATAAAATGGGCCGACTTTGTGGGCTATCTACAATCACCAGACGAAGTCATGTTTTTGTTGTGTGAGAAAACCAGGCCACAAATCCATGTTAATGTTATCCCACTTCCATTGAGGAATTGGAAGGGATTTAACAAACGTGGGCGCAGTGTTCGACTTTGACTTGCGACCGTCAAACATAGACACATGCGTGGTCCACATCTCTTTCATTCCTTTCCACAAATAAAGCCCATTTTGAGTCTGGTACATCTTATTCCCTTCGGGATGCATAGTAAATGTCATTATTATGAGCCTCATATAGCAACTTTTCTTTGTAACTCTTTATCATCACATTTTTATAATCTATTCTGGAAATACAAACTTCCAGCTTCTCTCTCTAAAAACTTAGTCTTTATCAGCTTGAATTCTTAATGCAATAGCTTTTTAAGCCCAGCTCTTCCATCATTTTACCAGCGCATCTATAATCATTTGCTTTAACCGGGTTGCGCTTCTGGATTCAATTTAACATGGCTCCATCATCTGCTAGTCTCAATTATTGTCTTGTAGTGGTATTGCTACCATTGTCTTTTCGACAAAGCATCATTTACTATATGCCTTTAGGAATTGGTAGTCTATGATGCAGTCATAATCCTTAAATAACTCTAACCACCTCCGCTGTCTCAAATTTAACTCTTTCTGCGTTGTAGCAATATAGGAACTCTTATGATCGAGATTAATAAATTCTACACTTTTCCCACGTATAAGTAGTGTATATATTTTTAAAGCAAACACTACGCAGCTAACTCTAAGTCATGGTGGGATAATTTTGTTCATGTGGCTGGGCGTACGGACGCATAAGCCACTACTTTCCCTATCTTGCATTAACACGCATCTAGGCTTGATGCAGGGCATCAGCATCTGAAATTATCTTCTTTGCCCCAGTAGGTTGCGTCCCGATCTTTGGGTGCTTGACGACATTCGCTCAAATGTTTAAAACTATTCGACATTTTGTCATCCGCTCAAACTTTATTCATTTCTGAGTAAACTTGGTGAAGCGGAAGCTATGACCGAAAAGCCTCTCACAAATCTTCTATAATAACTGCTAAGCCGAAACTTCTCTTCGGTTACATTTTGAGGTGATTTCCAATTCGCAAGCTGTGATCTTAAGCGGGATCAGCTCTGCTCTCAGCGAGACCTGATATGGCTAGGAATGAAACTTCCTTTAGCCAAAAAAATCACACTTCTTTGAGCATATAACTTCTTTCTCTTAACGTCTCCAAGACTATTCTCGGGTGTTGTTCATGCTCTGTGCATCCTTAGAATACACCGGGATGTCATCGATAAAAACTTCACAACAAATTGATCCACACTTAAGTCGGAAAAGCCTATTCATCAAATCCATGAATCTTCTTAGGTGCATTAGTCGACCCAAATGGCATGACCAAAAACTCACTAATGACCATATCGGGTTCATCGATCTTGACACATCTTAGATCCTTACTCTCAATGATAATACCACGATCGTGGAAATTACATCTTCGAAAAGACACCGCTCCCTTCAGCCCGATCAAAAGATCTTCGATCCTCGACTAATGGGTACTTAATTTTCCCTTTGTCCACCTTATTGATCTAGATAATGTCGATGCATAATAGGTACCATCTTTCTTTTTCTGATAGCGGGTGCACCCGAGGGACCTGCTTGGAGTCGGATAAATCCTTTATCAAAAGTTCTTGCGATTGTCTCTTTGCTCTTTGACTCATTGGAGCCATCACATCTGGAGTGCCTAGACATAGTCTTGTTCTGATGCCGATTTCTATATAGCTAAGTCCACCTCTCTCTCATGTGGAATGCACGGCCCAACTCTTCGGGGGAATACATGCAGAATTCCACCTCTTTTGGATCTTTCTACATCAACTTGACCTCCTCTTGAAAGTCAGTATCACAACCAAGAATGTCTCACATCCTTTCCTCATAAATCTCCTAGCTTGCATAGTGGAGATCACATTGGACATTACACTTGATCCAATGCCTTGTACTATTACCTCAGTCTGGTCACATCGATAGCTCGGTGCTTAGACAACCAATCCATGCCTAGAATCAAGTCAAATTCTCGGAATGGTAAGGTTATCAAATCAGCGAGAAACTCTCTTGTTTGTATAACAATGGGGCAATTGTTACATTCATGTCATATGCTAATTTCTCCATTCTTGACACTTTTGTAATCATGCTCCATACACACATATGAATGAGCGAGATCCGAGGATCAATCCAATGCATGCATCTACATATCATATAAAGAAAATATACCGGCTATAACCTCGGGAGCGTGCGATCCTCACGAGCCTTAATAGCATGCTGCATGCTGGTGCTTATAGGCATAGAGACCAGTCTTGTCTCGAAACTATGCCGCCATAGTCACTCTACATCTTGAGATGAGCCCCTTGTGACTACACGATCCGCAGTCGGAAGTGGTAGCATGGATCTTCTCACCACTTCCTTGTTGGCTTCTATTATCACAACTCTCGAGAATGGCTGTCTTTCAAATGCTCGAGGCTTCCACACAGAGAAAAACACCCTCACATCGATATCCTGCAAACTCCCGAATGCATTTTTATGGCGATGAGGGCGATCGAATTTCTCCTGTCTAAGCTGAAGCACCTCTGCATGACGTGCTACATTGGACCTTTGCCTTCTACCTCTGTGGCGGAACTATATTAATTGAGCTAGGGTCTCTAGCTAACCCACGAGGACGAGGCTCATCTAGAAAACCTTAACACCGTTGATGAAATCTTTTTCTTTTCTTGCTTTCGTTTCTAGTCTCTCTACTCATTGCGGCTTGGACCCGATAAAAATCCTTTGTTTGGAGAGGGAGATGTAGGTGCCAAATACCTCTTGATGGAATCATACGTCCATCCTCAGTGCCCTACACCGAAATGCCTCGGTGAGAGGACAGGATCAGTGCATACTTACTAAGATGGCTAAATTCTTTTTCATGTTCAATATAGATAAATCCTTTGCTTCAAATTAAATGTTTCCACTTGAATCTCTATACATCTCGATAACATACTTTCACTTTTTGAACTCTTGGACAAGAATTCCCATGTCGATTTGGAATCCTTGGACTTTTTAAAAGTACTAGTTTCCACGTCCCGTGCGCCTCACCTGCGATAGTGATTGCACATGATGCTTCACGGTCGGGAGGGCATCTATTACTACAATACCGCACCAACTAGCAGTGCGCTTTCTCGACTCTTCCATGCCAAACCCATGGAATTCCCTACGCTCAGTGTCTTCTTCTTGTATTACGTGGGCTTTAGTAAGCGACCGATCTATCTAAAACTCGAGCCATGTCTTGCGATATTCTTAGCAAGAACTACGTGAGCTCATTAGGTACATTACTTTGCTGAAGGTTGAAGTGATAACCCTTGTTTATTAGGTTGACACTCTCGGCCCGGCTTCTTGGGCCGATCCATCTATACAAAACAAAGGACATCCACATCGAGGCCAACACATTACTACACCTGACTTTTCTATCATATATATTCTATTCAGGCGTCTAAACCTAGGCTTTTCGAAGCATACAAACTAAGCTCACGATGCAGCTACTTGCCAGCCTTGACTCGGCATAGGATGTCAGTGAGAGTCACTCTTTTTTTTTTCACGTATATACTAGCTAGTTCGATTTCATATAATGTTAAGCAAATTAACCTTGTTATGTGCATTAGCATTGGATTACGAAGAATATATATCTGAGAACCAGTATGAAGTGTTCGGCTTATCTATAGCATGTGTGGTTTACAAACTTTCACTTATCTGAAAATAGACTCAAGGTCTTCCGGTGGGCATATTCTTTGTGTGGCCTTTGGCTGGCGATGTGGATGGCACGGTATACAGTGCTCTCTTACGTACTGCAGTTGAACACAGTGCTAAGGCTTTCTGTTTTAGTGGGAATTATCTGTATGGATGACCTCTATTAAGGTCGCTACGCTATACAAATGCATATAACACATATTACGATTCTGAATTCTTATCATTTCTCATATATACTTATCTAACCGGTTCCATTTTAACATCTCATTATATACTTTTCATGTCATCTTGTATTTTACTTACTTTGTTCTTATGCTTGTATCTTTATCATCACATAAGCAGTCTTGCTTTATGCTTCTCATATTCTCTTCATATATTCTCTACATTTCCTTGCATATACACATCCCATTTCTTTTATGTTTCGTATGCATAAACCTTAGAAGTGGATCTGAAACCATGAGAGCACGGCGTATTCCTTGTATGAGCTTGATGGTCCATGAGAACTCGAAGGCGCTATATCCTTGTATGGCAGTGGTCCATGAGGGCTGAATGACATGATATATTATACAGAAAATTTATCATCATGCGAGGCGGTAGTAGCATCCGTGAGGGCCGGGCTGTGTGGTGACCCTTCCCGAGGCCACCGTGATCAACGGGATCTATGTCCTTCGACCAAACGGGGCCTCGATATCAGAACTTGTATCTTTGCGGACTTATTTTTTCCACAATAGGCATGCCCGTCTATCCTCTACGGGATCTAGCGAACCGATCAATATATATTTTATGTTTTTGTATATATCTCATATTCACAGAATAATTATTGTCTTTGAAATCATATATGATATATATATACAATCATTATTATATCTTTGCATTTTAAGTATCTATTACATGCATAATTGAATATACTTCATGTATGCTTATGAGTTATTTATGAATTCATAATATGAATAACTATAGTTACCTCTGAGCCTACTGTTTCATGTTTTCCGGGACTAATATGAGTTCCAATCTTATCATGCTATCTGACTGATGAATTCTTGACTCAATGGGCTTTCCATAGAGGATCAAGAACACTCGAATCGGTCGAGACGAAGAAGTTATGACCTTCGAAGTTGGAGGTCATGCGCGATCGGTCTTGACGAAGTGGCCCCGAATTGACAATTACTGGCCCGAGTGTGAAGCTTCCAATCTATTTCTGCAGTGCGACGTGCAATATCTTCCTAAGGTAAATGGATGGATTCTTGGGTCAATGGGCTTTCCATGGGGTCAAGAACACCCAATCAGGTTGAAGCGAAGGAGATATGACCTTAAGTTGGAGTCATGCGCAGTCGAATCTTGACGGGTGGCCTGGCCCGACGACTGCACTAGTGACAAGCTCAGTCTAACACTCAGTCTGACATCTAATATCTTCCTCAGGCATATGGATGGTTCTTGACTCAAGCGGAGGCTTTCCATAGAGTCGAGAACACCGAATCGGAGTTCAAGCGAAGAGGAGATATGACCTTAGAGTTGGAGGTCATGCGCGGTCGATCTTGACAGTGACTGGGTGAGCAGTTTGCACTGAAGTGACGAGCTTAGTATAATACCTTGGTCTGACATCTAATATCTTCCTTAGGCATATGGATAGATTCTTGACTAAATGGGCTTTTCATAGAGTCCAAGAACACCCAAATCGGAGTTCAAACGAAGGAGATATGACCTTCCGAAGTTGGAGGTCATGACAGTCAGTCTTGACAGCGACTGGGCGATGTTTGCACTGAAGTGGCCAGGCTCAGTCTAACCTCAGTCTGACATCTAATATCTTCCTTAGAAATATGGATGGATTCTTGACTCAATGAGCTTTCCATAGAGTCGAGAACACTAATCGGAGTTCAAAGAGGAGATATGACGCCCAGAAGTTGGAAGTCGTAGTTGATCTTAATGATGACGCTGGTGACGTTTGCACTGAAGTGAGGCTCAGTCTAACACCTTGGTCTAACATCTAATATCTTCCTCAGGCATATGGATGTATTCTTGACTCAATGGAGCTCATAGAGTCCAAGAACACCAAATCGGAGTTCAAGCGGAAGGAGATATGACCTTAGAAGTTGGAGGTCATCTCTTGTGATCGATCTTAATGGTTGTCTGAAGGCAAACAGTTTGCGAAATTAATGACTCATTTCTGGGCGAAGCTAAGCTCTACATGAGTTGAGCTCTGCATGGCGAGTTAGGCTGCATGTGAGTTGAGACAGCCGGGCCAGTGCTGGCGACCTACATTTGGCGACCTCTATGGGTGACCCTTCGCCCCATTTGTTTGTTCGGAGTAAAAAGACCATAACTTGGTCTACAGGGGTCCAAATTGAGAAATTAAAAAGCGCTTATCAAGTTCACGGACGTGGCTGTAATTTCGAAGGACTTACTGCCAAATTCTCTTTATTTCTGACCCAAAACCGTTTTAAAGGTGCAATTTGGATTGACCCCAGGTGGACGTGACCCGACCCAGATTTAGGCAGGATTGACCTCGGTAAAAGGACCATAACTTGGTTTACAGGGTTCCGTCGAGAAGTCAGAGCCTATCATCAAGTTAATTGATGGCTACAATTTATCAGAAGGACTTACTTCCAGATTCTCTTTTATTTCTGACCTAAAAGCTCTTTATAACGTTGAAATTTCACTGCGTATGATCAAACATAAGGAATTTTCTTTGTTCGACACTATGACTAGACCGCTACAAAACCACGTATCAGGATCCTTAGAAACTCTTCTCAACTTAATCTGACGAGAAATGAGATTGGGGTTTGAGCAGACATGTATCCATATTCAAATTTAGTAGTTCCATACTGTAATCTTCTTCTTCTTCTTCTTCTTAACTTCGAACTCTTACCTTTGTTCGTATTTGCTCTCCTTATCTAGAATAAAATGAGATATTTATTTTGGTCTTATCTGACCCACATTTCACTTTCCTAATCAAAGGAGGAAACCCTCCTGCTAAACTCGCGACATCTCTTGCACAAGTTTCATCCTGTATTTTATTCTAGTATCTTTATTTTATTCTTTCTTTGGTCCTCCGACTCTTCTAATATTTACAAATCCATTTATAATATTTTTCTGATAGCGCGAATCTTGCTGTTATTTGTAATTTAACATCGTATTCTCTTTGTTTTTATCTTTTATTTTATTCGAATAAATATACCTTTACGTTTATTATCTACAAAAGCATGTTATAAAGCGGTAGGGTATAATTTAAGTGTCTATGGCATGATAAATTCATGTGCCACCTAACACCTGGTGCCTCGAAAAATGTGAAATTTCAAGCATCTGAAATCGTGAATTCAACAAGATAACTAGATTTCAGAGACGAATTCAGCGTGGAATCCGTTTAGTCATCCCGGATCTAGAAATTTCCGTTTTCAGCGAGAATTATTTTTACCTTGTTAAAAAAAATTGAATTTTTTCCGAGTTTTACAATAATATTTGTATTATTATTTTTTTAAAATTAAGAGACAATATCTAGACACATCAAATCTTATATTTTTATGACAAATTATTTTTTTTTTTCGAAAAAAATACAAATAATTATTTTCTATTTTTGACTATCATATGTGTTTTTTATGTTTAGAAAATAAAAAAAATCTCAAAAATAATTATCAAACAAGCTCTTAACTATATGTCTAAGTAAGTTTCAATCAAAATTTATATCGAATTTCATGATAAAGCACATGGTAGCATAGTTTATTTTATTTTCTAGAATGGCCAATTTTTTGTTGTTAAAAAATTGATCTATTATATTTTTTTATTTTTTTAGAGAGAAAAATAATTTCATTGATTCAAACTAACAATACATCGATAGAAACATAGAAGCCAAAATCGCTTAAAATCATAAAGAATGAAACAACATCCAGATTAATAACATAATGAATAGACTCAAAGCTTATACATTTAATAGTTGAATATGTATATATTTTATATTACTATTGTATTTGATTGTATATATTTTGTTCGTCTGAATTACCCAAAACCATAGTCATATTTGCATACATGATGAAAACAAAAGCGTGTACTAAGCCAGAGCTAAGCCTGCCTGAGACGGCCAGCAAATTCTGAAGCACATCGGCAATAATTTTATGAACACTAAGACAATGACTAAATCACGAAAAAAATAAATAAAAACCTATATCTGTGTGGAATAACCACTTTATTAACAAATAAAAAGATGATGAGAGGTGTAGAAATGTGATTTATGGACAAAGATGACAAAAAAAAATCACTTCTCATTGCTTAAAGAAATAGGTTAACCGATAAAAAGTTAAGAAAATGATGTATATATATATATATATATATATATATATATATATATATTTATGATCTTTTTTAATGGGAGGCTAATTTGGAGGAGTGTAGGGGTCGTTGGACCGGACTGGATTCTTTGGCGGGCTGGGATGCGAGGGAGCTGGCTGGATCGTCCCACAGGTTGAAGTAGGATCGGCTGCGTGTGGTGCAGGGGCTCGGGCCCCGTGCTCTCCTGCCTTAAGAAACAAGAAGAAGGGGTCGCGAGGGAGAAGCCGTCCGTGGCGACTACGATGCTAAGGTCTGGTTTCTTCACGAGAGAAAAGAAGCTTGAAGAGGCGAATTAATGTGTTTCGTGTAAGGATGCGTATTAGTATGAGTATCAATATTGGGCGTTCGATTGTGCGTGTATGCATCACCGATGGGGTGGCGCACATGTTTATAGTAGATGTTCGACCGGTTGGATGGTGACTAAGTCGTTCCCATTGGATGGGATATTTTTGTTATTATCGATGCTCCAGTTTGGTAAAGGATATGAAAGGACGGTTATTTGGGATAATCTTCCTTCCTTATTAGGATCCGATTTGATGACCTCTTGTGTCTTTCTTTGTATTGGTGAGGTTTGGTTGGATTTAACGGAATAATATATTATTAGGGACTATTAAATTTTCTGTACCTATGGGAGACTTCCCATAATCGGTCTTTAGGCAGCGATTGGACCCTAGTTGCATTTTGGCACCCAAAACTTGAATCTTTGTGATAGACGCCACCTGCTCCTTTTGGGGTTTTAGGAATGAGCACGAGTGTTTAGTTGGAGCTGGCCTCTTGCTTGGACACGCGAATGGCTTTGTGGGCCTTATTTTTGAACCACATCGGTTGCCCCGGCCCTTGTGCAGTGTGCGTGGGCAAGGGCGTAACGTCTCACTTGGGTCATGAGTTTCACATGCCCTTTCGGGGCTGGATTAGTTAGGGCTTGGTCGCCGTCATTTGTCTTATGATAATGATGACTCTTCGGTTTTCGCGCTCATTTCTCCCACTCCTTTCAGTTTCCTTCTGTTTCTTTCGCAGACATCCTGCATACGTATTGCCTGCTCCTAGGACCTTTTTCTTTTTGCCTTTAAGCCGAGTTCGGACTTCGCCTATAACCCAATCTTACATGCAGGCCCTTTTTGTGTAGAGTCTTTCTCTGGTGTCTTTCCTGGGGTAGCCTTTTCTGTTATATTTTCGGGTCCACTGCGTCTTTGCCTTCTTGGTGTCTTTTTGGGAGATACGACGAGGCGCTAGGGTTGGGTTGGTTGAATTTTATTTTCATTATTTATTTTCATTATGGAGTAAGGAGTCGTTCTTAACTTCTCTAGCGTATCGATGGTGACTCTTGGTGTGCGGATTCGGGCGAAGCGGCGGTGTCTGACGTTCGACGGGTTGAGCTTGAGATGCCCAGTGCCTCCTCTTCCCTTGGAGAAGGGTAAAGGAAAAATAAACTGATTAAATACTGAAATTCGAATACCTAAGATGCCGTTCGACATGCTTTAAGCCCCGTGGGACCCTAGTAAGGTCGGTTCTTCATATGGGGCCACCTTTGCCAGACGTTATCAGCCTCCCTTCGGCGTTCGGGTGTGGTCCCCTGACGTTTTGACCGCCACATGTGGTCTACGTGCGAATGGTGTGTTTCTTTGAAGTGGCCTTCGATAACGGTCTTTGTTTTCCTCTGAATCCCTTCATAAAAGGGGTTTTGCAGCACTTCAATGTATGTCCTTCTCAACTTGCGCCCAATGGTTGGGGTATCTTGGTTGGTTTGTTGGTTTTCTTTAGGGACAGGGGGCTCGATGTCCCCAGCTTAGCCTTGCTCCTTTACCTTTTCCAGCCCGAGAACATCAGGAGCTTTCTTTCCACAGGCGTTCACGGCGCTCCTGCAGTGATTCCGTCTTCCCTCCTCCTGGATTTGTGGAAGGACGCTCTTCTTCATTAGCGGTAGTAATTGGGAATATGACCTCTCGACAAAACTGACACCACAGGCGTTCGGTGGCAGGCCGCTTTGAGAATCTCCGTGAGTGTTCGATTGCATTTTTCAGTTATAACTTGTGCGTGGTCACTAGAGTATCTCCCGATTTTATCTTGTCTACATGCTCCTCGGGTGTTCCGGATTGATCTCGTGGCCGAATAACGCCATAGCGTTAGCGTTAATTTGAAGTGTCGTTCTCGTCATACCTTGGTAATCCAAGTCAGTGTTCTGGTCCTTGAGTTCGAGGTGCCTTCGCTCTCTTCGCTCTGAGGCCACCTCCTTCCACTATGAAGTTCCTCCGTTGGGCCTCATTGCCCAGGCCCACTAGAGGCTGATGACTCAGTTGGAGAGATGGTGTCTCGGAAGCCCCGGAGCGGGAAACGAAAAACCTCGGACTCCGTTGAGAAAGATCGGTCGGCTTTGGTCAAGGTTCCGAGGTTGGGGGCATCTTCATCTTCTCCGTCTACTCGTGTCCATAAACCGGAACGGGTGCAGTCGCCTCTGGTTAAGGCTCCTATAGTCTTGAGTTCGCGGTCCCCGTGCGGGTGCTGCTGCCAGAAGGCGGAAGGTCCTCGGGTGGGCGGGTTGAGCGACCGTTAGGCGGTTACGCCCATTACCGTCTGGAATCGCCACTTGAAGAGGGTTGGTCACCTTCTCGAAGGGGCGGAGGCGAGAGAAGGTCAGGAGTCAAGAGTGCCGTGAGGCGGGGACTCTTTGCTTCCACGATCAGAACTGTGGTAGCGGTCGTCCATTCTTAGGATTCGATCTTGGGAGGTGGGTTGCGCGGATTGGAAGACTGGCCACATCTCTCAGGGGTCGCCTCGTAAGTTCCCATACCTTGTCATGTTCGTTCCATTTTGAGTTGAGTTTCGAACTTGCATTAGATGTTGATTCTATCTTTGGGTGTCTGGTGTGGCTACTCATTTGAAGGTTCTGAGCGAGAAAGGCCCAGGCTAAATGAAGGCCATGCAGCGGCTGGGCTTATAAAGGCGGTGGCTTCCTTACGCGTCTGGCGAGGGCGGTAATGGTCGAGGTGCGACATATGGTAGAGAGCGGTGAAGCTCAGGTCTAGCTGAAGCATACCATGTCGGCCGATGCTTGGGCGGGGTAGGAGGCGAGGCTCGGAGCGACAGGGCGGCGAAGGCGAGCCGGGAGGCTGGGGGATGATTTGAGGTTGTCTTGGAACTGACTTGATGGAGGCTAGGAATGGGTTGCGGTCACACCCAGTGTAGACCGGATGGTTAGGGATGAGCCTCACATCGAGGCGAGCTTCAAGAGTCTAAGGAAGAGCTGCGTGCGATCAAAGGCAGTCTGCGTGATAAGGCCGCGGTGTTGGGCCCGGGGCTCGTCGCGAGGCTAACGAGGCGATCGGCTCGGTCGACCTTTGGCGTGAGGAGTGTCGCGGGGGTACGCGTGGGGATCTTCATCGGTAAATAACTGGTGGCTCGGCGGAATGAAGTTATTGGAAGACTAAGGCGAGAGCTTCTACTCAATGGGTTTACGGGTGGCTTGCCTTTACGGAAGAGAGAATTTGTCGATGCTATTAGGCACGGATTTCAACTTTGACCTTCCCGGCCTCACGAGGAGGATGAGGGGTCCTTCTCTGTGATTATCTGGAGAAGCCGAATTTTTTGGTGAGGCCTTCTCACTTCTTCATCGTCAGCTTCTCCTTCGATGCTTGATCTCTGTGCACGTCTTACTTTGCCAGATGTGAGGCTTTTATACCTTTTTTTTTTTGTATTTTTGTTGGGATTTGGGACCGAGACATATGTAAGCCTGTCCTTGATGAATATTCATTTTTACCTTCTTCTTTCGCCTCTACTTGTGCTCTTCTTAATGTTCTTTGCAGGATTTACATGGCACGGGTGGGCGGAGTTGAGTATCAAATCGTGTTGTTAGGTTCTTGGGTATTGTAATCCTGGTGATCGGAGCTCCGTAGAATTTGTATGGCCTATCTTGATAGTTGAGCAGTCGGTGTGGTTCTTTGGAGCTCCGTCAGTGATTACTGAGTTGAACTGATGTCTGAGGTATGGCCGGTGTAGAATAGTTGAGCTCGTCGATGTGATTTGTTGAGCTCGTCGGTGGTTTGCACGAGTTGAGTGATTTCACGGGATTTGCATGGCACATGTAGAGATGGATGGGCTTCGTCCCGATGTGTGAAATTTCAGCGGAATCATGACTTGTTTGCTTGGTTGGCGAGTTCTAAATTTGCATGGCACGGTGAATAGGTGAGCTCATCGAAGTGAGATGATGGGCTCCATCGGAATTTGGTTTGCTTGGTGTTGAAGGCCGGGTTCACTGCAGAATTTGCATGGCTGGAGTAGAATGATTGAGCTCGTCAAAGTGAACAGCGCTAGAGCTCCGGTATTTGTGTGTGCAGTGGCGATGTGGCTGGCGATCGACTCCTCGGTAGCGTGACTGTCTTGAGTAGGCGAACTCGTCAAAAGTGTTCTTCGGGCTCGGCGTGGTAAGTGGCGATGCGGCGCCGGCGATCGACTCCTCGGGTCGCGTATTTGTGTAGAGTAAGGCCCAGCCGTCAAAGTGGTATTTCTTGAGGCTCTCGGGCATTGTGGGTTAAGTGGCGATGTAACTGTTGTCGACTCTCGGGTAGCATGACTTGTCCGAGAGTAAACGAACTTCATCCAAAGAAAGTGAGATTTGTTAGACTCATTGTGTAGTGTGATAACTGGCGATCGACTTATAACCTTGAAAATACCTAAGAATTTTATAATAAAATTCTTTATATATTCGGGTATAAGGCCCGACTTAGGTATTTTAAAATTTTTAGATAAATGATTAAATGATTATTGAATCAGAGGAAATAAACCCAAATGAAAAAGAGAAAATATGGAAATTGTAAAATGGGGACTGGGTCAATTGTAAATAAGTTTATATATACAGAGTAGAAATAGGAGACTTAAATGAAGAATAATAGAATTGAGGACCTAAAAATAAAATAAAATAAAGAAAAGAAAAGAAAAAAAATCAAAAGGAAAGGACATGGCATGTAGGAAGAGGAAGCACTCTGTTTAAAAATCACGATTAGGGGTGATCATAGAAAGGAAAGCGAGGAGAAAGGGAGAGTTAGAGAGGAACCTCTGGCTTCTCTCTGGGCCACCTTCGACGTCGGATATAGGTCTCAGGTGAAGCAAGAGGAAAGTCGCCATGTGAAGTGACAAAGAGGCTGCAAGTGGCCCGGAATCGGAGGTTCGGCCCGACTCAGTGGAGTCTTTCCCTTACTTTGGTCATTTCTACTAAGCTGCCACATTGTGATAGTGTGCATTAGCGGACCTTAGAGCTGAATTTTGGGTAAGAAATAAAGAGAATCGGGTAGTGAGTCCTTCTGGTAGTTTGTAGCCCATCCAATGGGCTTGATGTTAGGCTTTGAATCTCTCAATTTTGACCTCTATAGACTAAGTTATAGTCCTTTTCGCGAGGTCAGCCCGACTCCCGATCTGGTCGGGTCGATTACGCCGGTCGGGTCAACTAGCCCGGACCTTAGAGCAGGTTTTAGTGAAATAAAGGGAATTTGGAAGTAAAGTCCTTCTGGGAAAGTGTAGCCCACGTCCATGCAAAATTGATGTCAGGCTTTTGAATTTCTCAATTCGGACCCACATGGGCGGTATGGTCTTTTCTCACGGAAACGATCAAATGGTGAAGAAATTCGGCCATAGAAGTCGTCAAATGAGGTCGTGGACCTCGTCTGAAACCCAACTCGTCATGCGACTCAACTTCGTCATGCGACTCAACTCGTCATGTGAAACAGCTCATTACGAAGAGCTCCAGCTCGTCTGTAGAGGTAGGCTCATCACTTCGGTCACCCGACTCGTCGATCGAGTCGACTCATCCAAGGCCGGCTGGCATGACCTCGACTTGGAAGGTCATATCTCCTTACGTTTGAACCTTTCGGAGTTGGGTGTTCTTGGACTCTATGGAAAGCCCATTGAGTCAAGAATCCATTCATATGCCTGAGGAAGATATTAGATGTCAGACCAAGGTGTTAGATTGAGCTCGTCACTTTAGTGCAGCTCGTCGATCCGGAGTCGACTCTTGAGGCGGCGCGACCTCCAGGCGGAAGGTCGTATCTCCTTGATTTGAACTCGATTTAGGTGTTCTTGGACTCTATAAATCCCATTGAGTCAGGCCATTCATATACCTGAGGGTATATTAGATGTCAGACCGAGGTGTTATCGAGCTCATCAGGTCAGGGCCAGCTCGTTAGTTCAGGTCGGCTGCGTGGGTTGACTACGCCGCGACCTCAACCCGGAAGGTCATATCTCCTTCATCAGAACTCGATTCGGGTATTCTTGGACTCTATGGAAAGTACATTAGTCGAGAATGCATTCATATTTCTGAGGAGGGATGAAGATGTTTGACCAAGGCGATAGATCGAGCTCGTCCAGGTCAGGTCAGCTCATTGATTCGAGATTGGACTTCATTATGGCCTCCAACTTTGGGAAGGTCATAACTCCTTCATCAAGACTACGATTGGGTATTCTTGAACTCTATGGAAGCCCATTGAGTCCAGAATCACCACCTATATAACTTGTCAAATTTGGAAATCATATTAATCTATGAAAATCAATCACCAAAACTACTGATATACAGATATTGTTCTTTAATGGTTTTTTTGGAATAAGGGTAGACTAAGAGAAGAACGGCGAGATTGAGATTCGAGAGTTGGGAGGGAATCAAGGTAAAAGATTTTTGAGTTTGTTCATAAACTATTCCATAATTTAATTTTTCATGATTGTTCTGACTCTATTCTTCATGTATTTTTGGTAGTTTTACGGTAAATATGAAATAAGTACATGAATGAGAATATGAATGAGTATATGAAATAAGTATATGAATGAGTATATGAAATAAGTACGTGAATGAGTATATGAAATAAGTACATAGATTGAGTATATCTTTGAGAAGACGATACGAAAGTGAATATGGAATTGAAATGTGGTATTTGAAAACCGAATGAATTGAATGATAGCATGTATCGAACCGCCGACGGATGCACCAATCGCATCCGCCACGTAAGGCACCCCAAATTGTCCATCGTCCCACTTGGCGGATGCACTAATCGGCATCCGTCAGATGGCGTATGGCATTGAAGAAATGTCCCACTTGGCTGGATGCGACCAATCGGGCATCCGTCCCGATGGCATGCATTTAACTGATACCACATGTCGGGGTGCACTAAACGGCATCCGTCATGATGGGAGACCGAATTGTTAAATATGTAAGCACATTACCGAATGATAATAAGGGCGGGATTCAAGGTGAAATAACCAACATTGACGAGTATAAATGGGATTTCTATGTATATGCTTAAATCTCATATATCGACCAGGAAATGAATTAAGTTGCATTGAAATCAGACGATGTGATTTGGTAAATGATTTAGAAATTGAAAGCATGCGAAAATAAATAGCATGAGTATACGTTGAATTCACTGTGCATGGTTTAATGTTAAATGCATGCTAAGCCACGTTGAATATTGAATGAATCAGATGTGAACTACTCAAAGATGAAAATGCTTAGCGTATAGTTTCATCTATGCGTGCTCGAGTAGACAAAAAGGGAGACAAGATCGCGGCAGCGCTGAGTCATAGAAAGAGTACTACAGATAAGTATATACTCCACATTTGCATATCATCTCTTTTGAACAAGTGGTATTTTGTAAAACAAAAAGGGTTAAAACCTCGAACTTTGATTTCAGATATCATTTTGAAAGGGCATAGAATGCCTTTCTTTGTAAATGTATTTTGTTAATAAGCTTACGGGCCTACCGAATTGCTTTGAAACTTTGTAAATGATTGTGGTCATTCTTAAACAAACCGCTTCCGCAACTAAACAATTAATTAAACGCTTTAATAAGATAAATAAAACGTTTAGTAAACCGGCCCTGCCGGATCCGCCCATTCGGTCGGGCCGGGATTCTGGTCGACACTTTTGAAAAAAAAAAACTTAATAAAATGTAAAATAAAAGAATTAAAACATGCCCCGGTTTTGGTTCGACTGCTAATCTGCCTGGTCGGCCAGTCGCTACACGACTCCTCGTGTAGCGTGACTCGTGCAGAAGAGACGGACCTGGCCAAAGCGAGTCATTGGCCCGGCGCCGTACCGAAAGTGGCGATGTAGCGCTCGAACCCGATCCGACTCCTCGTAGCGTGACTGCCTGCAGTGTGACGAACCTCGTCAAAGTGAGTCGTCAAGCGTGATCGTGACAAGCTCACGCTGCCGAGCTCGGCCATTCGACTTCTGATTTTCTTGGGAAGGTTCGAGCATCTTTAATGTTGATTTATGGAGAATTTGAAACGTTTGTGCAACTTTTTGCGTGCTTCGGCCTTCTTATAAATGGCGGCTTCATTGCTATGGAGTTTATATTTTGATTATTCACTCTCT
The DNA here is from genome assembly GCA_016808115.1 of Tetrastigma voinierianum. NCBI lineage: Eukaryota > Viridiplantae > Streptophyta > Magnoliopsida > Vitales > Vitaceae > Tetrastigma > Tetrastigma voinierianum. Next base: position 313,620 of record JAEQBH010002845.1, on the reverse strand, counting down.
CCGTGCGTAATCGAAATATGAGCGGTGACAAAGCTAGCCGCAGCCGGTCGTCACTCGGGGAAACACTCAAGATTCCGGGTTTGGTTCGTACTTCCGCTGTGGGAGCTGTGTTTTTCCCTAGTCTCCCTTTATGGAAAGTCATGTTATTCCCCAGCTTCGGTGCTAGGAATGTGTCTCGGCAGGCTGCATTTCTTGTGTCGCCTTCTCCATTTTCTCTGCTCTTCTTCTTCCTCTTTCTTCCTCTCTCTCTTTTCATCTTTCTTCCACATCTCATTCTCCTTTTTTGTTCCTTCTGCACACACTCCTTCCATTTTTTTTTTTCCCTCTTTCCACACTGCTTTCTCCTTCCGCACAAACTTTTCCATCCCTTTTTCTTCTTCCTTTTTCCACCTATTTTCTTCCCGAAGTGTTTTTTTTTTTTTTTCGAGGGAACCGTTTGTACCGAGTAAGCTAAGATGTAATCGATGACACCATTGATTGTAACTGAATGTAATCTGATTGGAATAAAGAAAGACTTTTCATTTTATGTCTATGAGCTATGTAATTTTTCTGAGCATTATATGTCCGAAGCCGCCAGACACAAATAAACAGGTGAATGGTCATCACTGTAATATATTCATTTGCATTTATGTCAGGTCATCGAGAACGCAGATGCCCATCCGCACGATAAATTTCACTCACTGGTTTTATACTTGATTCGACAACTGGGATACATGGGGAGTTTTCGGCGGCCAGTTTCTATGATATTTTTCGTACTCAGTACTGGGCCGCCTTATGGCTTCGGCTGATTTTGCTAACCCGCACTTAGATGTCACGAGATCATGCGCTGCGAACACGGCGCGAGGTCGCGCCACAGATTTATCACGATTATCCCAGATTGGATGTTTGAGCGACAATGCTACGCAGACGCGAGTTAGTTTAACATCACTCGTCACTATAGCTGCGAGAACTGAGTCACCGATTTCCAGATCTTCCACTAAGCCTTCACGCGCCCTTAAGGGCCTGATGGTGACTTCGCCCGACCGTTAGATCAGGATACGTCGGAGACGAGCACAATTTAATTCCGAGATCTAAGACGTAAATCTCTCGACTCTTAAGGCCACAAATTGAGCCGTTTGTCCGATACCGTGGCCTCTCGGGGATACCAAACTCCGCATATGATACCGCCACACAAAATTTGTATCTTCACTCAGGATTGTGGCTAGTTGCTCGGCCTCAAACCACTTGGTGAAGTAATCTACTACGACGATGATGATTTTACATCGCTCCTTTCAAGGGGTAGAGGTCCCGCATGTCCAAACCCCACTGGCTGGAAGTGGCTGGGGTGGGCTTCAGGATCGACGTCATGGCTCATGGGAGGCATGAGATTCGCGTGCTCCCGGCAGACTCGCCTTCGACCAGGTCGGTTGCATCTTTGAGTATTGTAGGCCAGTAGTATCCCCGTCTCAAGACCTTTCCGCTTAATGCTCGCAGCTCCAATATGATTTCCGCGATATACCTCGCAGGCTCTCTTGTTAATCGCATTCAATAAGTTTTTCCCGCAATGCACTTCGAGGATCGTGCGTGAAGAAGCCTCGCCAGACAGCTTCCCTTATGATTAGTGAACCTAGTGCACTGGGCCCTATTTTAGTCGGCTTCTTTCGTCGTTAAGTAGATCAGCCCCGTCTATTATATAATCCCAAATGTGGACCATCCAACTCTGCCTCTGATCCGACCCAGTAACCTCCACGCCGTGTAGATCGATAGAGGGTTCCGCTCGTGTATTCGACAGTGTCGACCGAGGTCTTCCCTGTAAGGTCAAGCGGTTAACTTTGCCGCTCGTCGAGTTCTCTCGTCTAGGGACATGTCCGACCTGAACCGAAGACAAACTTTTTCAATAAATCTCGCACCTTTGAAGATAGATCATCCTTCCACTCTGGGCCTCGTAGTGTCTTCTATTTGTCTTACTACCAGCCGGGTCTGTGAGACTCCTAGCCGGTCAACTTCTATAGCGGAATGCAGGTTGAGGCCCGCTATGACGACTTCATACTCCTGGCCTCGTTTGTCAAGGCTTGAACCGAACCTCGAAAAGGCACTCAATATCTATCTCCTTCCTGCAGAGGTCAGATTGTATCTGTCATCCTCAGGTGTATCTGTGGAGGCTCCATCTACGTAGAGCTTCCGCATGGGGAGGTCATTCATTGTTTGAGCATTCTCAAGGTTCCGCTGAGGTGAATTCCATGACGGTTCTGGCACAAGACCTGCCCTTTTATCAGCTTTCTTTGGCTCAGATTCGATGTCGAACTCGCTTTAGCTCTATGGCACATTTCATCACCCTTCTAGAGACTTCCGTTTATAACACTTGTTTACTCCGTATTCCATTGGAACTTCTATGGTGTGAGAGCTCCTGAAGTAAGGGCGAGTTTCAGCTGCGTTACCAAGGCCAAAATTAGTTTCTCCATCCTTCGTGGGTACCTCCTCCTCCGTCCTCTCTCTCAAAGCTCCTACGCACAGTAAATCGGATGTCAGACTCTCGGTTTTATCTCCGACGAGAGGATAAAGATCGGTCGAGAAGTCTCGACATGTACCTAAGTATAGAGTGAGGAGCTCCTTCAATAAGACTTACTAGGAATGGGAGGGGAGCTCAAATATGTTTTCGTGAAATGAAATGCCTCCTCGCACTCAGAGTCTCCATTGAAAGGCTTTCTTCAGACTCGAAGAAAGGTCGACATTTATCATCACTCGACACGACCTACTTAAGGCAAAGAATCCTTCCCGTTAGGCGCTGAACCTCCTTTATACTTGATGGCGAAGGCATGTCGGTACTTTATCTTATTCCGATTGCTTCAATTCCTGGTCGACCATGAAACCCAGAACTTTCCCACGATACCCGAAGGCGCCACTCGCCGGATTCAGCCTCATGTTGTAGTTTCTCAAGATCCGAACGCCTCTGATAGATGAGCTATGGGAGCCTGTACCGCGGTGGATTTTACCAACATGTCATCTATGTACACTTCCATAGTTGTGCCTATCTGCTTCTGGAACATCCGATTCACCAACCTCTGATACGTAGCTCCTGCGTTCTTAAGCCCGAACGGCATCACACGATAACAGTAGGTTCTCTGCGCTGTGACGAACGAGGTTTTCTCTTGGTCGCCTGGGTCCATACTGATCCGTTGTACTGGTATAATCCATAAACTGAGGGAGTTCAGGGTCTCGCAAAGGGCATCTACGACATGAGGTCGATTCGTGGCGTGAGGGAAACCGTCCTTTCAACGCTGGCGATGCCCGCGGAAGTCGATGCGTACGCCACTTGCCGCTTGGGTTTTTTTGATCAGCACGACGCTGGCTAGCCATTCTAGATATTCTACCTCCCCGATCGCCTCCCGCCCCGGCGAGTTTGGTCGACTTCCCTCGTTGATGGCTAGTCTTTCTAAATAAGTTCCTCCCTTCCGCTTTGTTTGATCGACTTAGCTGATGGGCTGGACGCTCAGCCTATGAGGATTACCACTGTAGGATCGATTCCCTCCCATGTCCGCCTCGTCTACGCACGCCTTGTTCCTGGCCTTAAAAATGGATAAGGAGGTTTCGAGGTCTTCCGCTAGCTCGAGCCGATATAGCGAGATGTTCAGTGGTCGCTGCCTAACAATACCGGCCCAGCTTCTTCTGAGGGCTTAGGTCGAGTGAGCACCTCGTCACGCATGTCGAGCCTAATCTTGTAGTATATGTTGTCGACCGCTTTCGCTTCATGGATGTCAGTAGCATTCCTAGCCACTCATCTCCTCAACCATTCCTACCTCGCGATTGTAGGAATTTGATCATCAGTGTGATATGGAAGGGGATGACTCTATTGCATTGAGAGAGGGTCTCGGTCCTAACAACATGTTATAAGCAGACGGGGCGTCTACGACAAGGAATCTTGCCGTAGTCGTCGCCTGGCATGGGGGATCTCCCAAGGTGAGTACCAATTGTATCGAGCCTAGAGGCAATACCTTTTCCCGTAGAATCCCCGCAGATGAGTAAGCCGATCGGCTCTAGTTTCTCCCCTTCCATGCCCATTTTATCCAAGGTCGATGCTAAGACAAGCATTCATGAACTCCCTGCTATCAATTAGGACCCGATGAACTATTTTGTTGGCCACAAAGCTGCGCGAACTACCAGTGGGTCGTTATGAGGATGTTGGCATCCCACCAGATCTCGACCTGAGAACGTGATTATGTGGTCGACGCGTAGTTTAGACATCGCTTGTATTTCCGCGATCTCTCGTCACCCGATGTCATGATGGGCCTTCGAGCGAGCCGATTCCCCACCTCCCCGCGAATCCTCCCGAGATTACCCGGATTTCACCTAGATTGTCGCGCCGAGTCAAGCCGTCTCGCCGAGGTGGTGGTCGCGAGCCGCCGTCTCGCCGAGGTGGTGGCTACCGAAAGTTGGGGCCCGCTCTGAGCTTGATTCTCGAGCCCGATTTTCTGGGGATATGGCTGGCTTCTGAGGTACCGCGCCGTATTAAGTACTCTATTTCTTTGAAGTCAGGAGGTAATGTCTCTGTAAGGTGACCGTGAATTCCTATAAACTCGCAGCATTGAGTTGTCTTCGTCAGGGGTTCGCTTCATTTGAGTCGCCACCCTAAACTCGTTCGTTTCGCACTTCAAGGCAAGACCTCGTGATAATCGGGTCATGGGGTGGAAACGCCGAGAATAGCCAAGCCGTCTGATTGTGGGTGGACCAAGACGATCTCGAGATTCCCCACGCCTCGGGGATCAGTTTTATTTTTCTTTGGAGATCCTTCATGGTCGTTAATCTTTGGGGCTTCATCCTCGCCGCTTGTCTCATTCCTTTCGCTTTTCTTTTGTGAGCAGAAGAGCTCTCCTTCGATATGAGGGCTTCTTCAATCGTTAATATATTTCTTCCTGCCAAAGACTCCTCACCTACGCCATTGGGTTTTGAGATGAGAACATCAAGTCTTTCACTAAATCCCTAAGCCAAAGATGAACGCAAGGATCGCAACTTCGTCGGGTATATCTACCTTTAGAGACTCGGGCGTTGAATCGTTGGACATAAGACCTGTGCTTTCATGAAGTCACATGGTCGCGAGATGATAACAAATCTCGCTTTCATACGTCCGCCCCAATGAAGTGAGAGACAAATGCAATGGATAGCTCTCTAAACGAGGAGATTGATGACAGTGGAAGTCTATTGAACCATGCCAAGGCGGGGCCTTTTAGGGTGATAGCGAAGCTCAAGATCGCACCATCTTGATACCTACGTAGCTCCATTGCTCAGGCGCTGGCATGATCGACTGGATCTCGTGCCATCGACCGCCCACCTCGCGTGGGCATTCTTAATCTCTGGATAGAAGGGAAAGTGGAGTACCCTACCGTGTAGGGTGACTCAGCTTTGTTGTACCAAGGTATCCATAGTGTCGAGCTGTCCTCTACTACCTCCTTCACACGGCCAGCTCTCTTTGGCTGAGGCTCAATCTTGCTCCCATGATCGCTCTCCCGCCTCCAGCCGAGGGTATGAAATTCTTCTGCTCCCGACGTGCTCTCCAAGTATTGCCACGCTTTCCTCCAGGCTAGATGCGGTCCGCGCCCCGTGGCTCGCTGATTCTCGCTTCGTCTGGCTTCCACGGCGAAGGCCATCGCCATATTGTCTCATATGGAAATGTCGGCCTTCCCGAATCGTCGTGCCTCCCCGTGGTCGCCGCATCTGCCCGTGAGTTGTTCCTAACTCTTCTATTAGACGCCGATCGTGAGGCTAAGTGCTTCCACTCCGTCCGCCGTTGGCCTACATTGTTTCTAACGCCACGAGGCTCGCCGCTATCCGCGCTGTTGGTCGGGTCTTCAGATCCGAGGATTAGCCAAGCCTCGCCAGGTTCCGCGGTCGATACCATCGCAACCCAGAAATCGCTTATATTTATAGCTGAACCGCCGCTCGCACAAACGCCAACCACGATGCTTTTTTCAACCGGAACTGGCCGAGCGCGTAGGGTCTGGGCCTGACCTCGATTGCCGGGCGTGGTCGATGCGCCAGCCGATCAGTTCGGGTCAAGCATGATCACCGCACATATTCGCAGCTCCTACGAGCCTCCTCTCGCAAAATAAGAAAGAAGGGGTCGGCGAGGGCTTCACTGCACAAGCCCGATGCCTAAGCCGGCTTTCGAGAGAAAAGAGAGACCGCTTGCAGGCTTAACGTGTTTCCGTGTAAGGATGCGATTAGTATGAGCATCAAATATCACAAGTATGTTGTGCGTGTGTCTTTCACCGATGGGGTGACCTTGTATTTATAATAGATGTTCAACCGCTGATGGTGACTAGATCTCGCCTACGGATGGGATATTTTTGTTATTATCGATATCGAATTTGCAGCCGATATAAACTGGGCAGCTTATTCGTGATAATCTTCCTTCCTTATCAGGGAGATCCGATCTGAAGGATGACCTCTTATTGTCTTCTTTCTTTTCCTTATTGGTAAGGTTTGCTGATTTATAATAATATATTATTAGGACTATTCTATTTTCTCTCGTACTTGCGGGAGCACTTCCCATAATCTCGCCTTTCGGGGCTGGGCTTCTGATTGACCTCATTCTCAAGCCGGCACCAAAAGGCTTGAATGCTGCAATGGGCATACCTCTCCTTTCTGGGGTTTAAATAACCAGCTGTTTCGTTAGGGCTAAATTTCTCGCTGACTCCACAGCGGCCTCAGGCCTTATTTTTCGAACCTCTATCATACATATATATATATATATATATATATATATATTAGAATATAAATCTTGATTTCTATAGATTAGTTTTCTCTTCAACGATGTAAATATATTTTTAAATACATGTACTTTTTTCACAAATCAAATAACTATTTCCTAAATCACATTTTTATTTAATATTTTTTTTTATAGTTAAACACTTTAGTTATAATATAGTAAATTTTTATCAATGGGACACTCGGAACCCATCCCTTCCTTATGTCTTATATTTTTGAAATGTTGAGCGCTCTATCACATGAGTTAGACATTATAGACTTTTTATTTAATAGATTAATAATACTTTTTGACAAATTTTCAAAGAACATATTCTAGTTCATTGAAAATATGATTAAAACTTGTACTAAAAGTTATTAGCTTTAAAAAAATGATTAAAACTAAACAAAAATAAAATTATAAATGCAAAAATAATATATTAATTTCCACTTAACTAAAAAAAATACCTTCAAACTAAATTGTATTAAAAAAAATTTATCACTTTAAGATCTTAGATAATATGGAGAAATAGTCGAAAATATAATGATGTTCAATATTTTATTTTTTCTTTTGATTGTATTTAATTTTAAATGTTTTTGCTTTAGTTGTATTTTAAACGTTTAAATTTCTATTTTATTATTGATGTTATGTACTAGTGGGAAAAAAAACCCTAAGAAATCGAACCGATCGAGAAACCAAACCAAAACTGAATCGAAAAATAGGTTAACCGAATCGATCGATTTGAATTTGGATTTTGTTTTATACAATTTTCTGCTTCGGGTTAGGCTACAAATACAAAATTGTGGTTTCCTATTTAACTAAACTCAAAAGTAAAAAATACAAATATTATACTAAATAATAAATATAATGTTTATTATATATATTATGAGAATAAATTTATATATAGGTCAACATTGTTGTATCATTTAAATTCCATACATATATATATATATATGGATGAAAATAATATTTCAAATGTGATATTCATATTTATCAATATAATTTCACTTTAATATGCATAGTTTCTTAAATTTTGTGGATGAATTATTATAATAATTTTTTTTGTTGGTGGGTTGCATTAATATTTTGATATAATGTTTGCTTGAAATTGAGAAGATATTTTGCAATAAGATTTATGGTTATGTACTATATTAGTAATATATATAACAATATATAATATAAGATACTCTTTTGACATATCTAATATCGTCAAACCCAAAGCATCAAACCAAAGCATATAGGTTGTGATTATTTTGGATGTAGTTTCCTTTTTTATTGAAGTTGTTAAAACATGTAGTTGATTAAAAATATCGTGATTAAATTAACTAATCATATGCATTTCATATATTATTTGGATGTATTATAAATGAACAAAGTGTCATGAGATTGCAAATGAATTGATAACAATTTATTTATTTTTCTGTTGCATTTTTATTGTATTTATAGTAATTATTAGAATTTAAATTTTAATATATAATTAGAGAATTATAATTTTTTTTTTAATTATGGTTAACCAAAAACCAATATATGGTAACTAAAGATACGGTTAACCATATTTATGGTTAGGTTTTTGGTTTTGATGATATTTTTTCAATCGAACCACGGAAACAAGTGCACTGCTTCTGGCCGATCCGCCGGTCTCCGAATGCCTGGCTCCTTTGCAAAATAAGAAACAAAAAGGATCTACGGATCGCCATTGCCTCTCCTCGATGCTTAAGTCATTTCTTTCCGCGGAGAGAAGATCAACTCGCTAGAGAATGAATTTTTGTACGCATTTTCACCGATGGGTGACCTAGTATTTATAACGCGATCATGATAACTTTCCTAATGGGATGATGATATTGCACGATATCTTTCCGCTTGATGACATCGATATTTCACTCATCGGGTGATGGATTTTTCTTTTCCCTTATCGTTAACCGATTAATGTGCGGATAATCGACGGGCAATTATTAGAAATATCCTACTTCCTAATCGCGGAAATGTATTTTCCTTTACTATTGCATTCTACCGATTATATTAATGTACTTTTTGAATGGGTGAATTAGCCCTCGCTTTGAGTCAGGTTCTCGGGGATATCATCAAGGGTCGAAAGACTGCACCGGGCCCGCTTCCTAAATCTCCTCTTAAGCCTCGACATTCGGGCTCGCGGTTCGGGCCCGCGCGCCATTATTTTAAACCCGACGTTGCCCCCGGAAATTCTCGACTAAAGAGAGCCGTGAGTAAGGATCGTAATCTTTTCGATTAGGTGTGACTCCGCGGCTACCAGTGGAGGGCTTGATTAGGCTTTGTCATCTGGCTCAACGCCTGCGATAATGATGGCTTTTCGATTTTCGTGACTCATTTCGCTGTGGCTTTACCTTCCTTAAAAACGCTACATCCGACCGTCAGACCGTGTTCCCTGTTCTTAAAGCTTTTTGCCTCGCAAGCTTCTCGGGCTTCTTTTTTCTTGGAAATTTGTCCACCATCGTTTCAAGGTCGCTTTTGGTGGTTCCCTGATATCTCGCTGGGGCTGTCCTCCGTCCCATTTCGGGATCGTATGTCTTTTTCTTCTCTTTGCTCCTTTTCGGTTCAAGCTCATGAGGTTTTGTGGCTTGCCTCGTCGGGGTTTTGCATTATTTATCTCGATTTCCTTTTTCCTTGCTTTCACTCGCATACTCCACGGGTCTCTGTCGCCTTCGCTTACAGATAGGAGTAATTCCACCGAAGGTCCCGGGTCTAAGGCCGAACGGTGAGTCCGACAGCTTGATGTAGTGAGTCCACCAAGTCAGCCTGTGGGAACCTCCTTCCCTCGTGCGGCAAGGGAAAATTAGTGAAATCCGATATCCTAAATGCACCCGAACATTCGAGGCCAAGTATATTGTAATGCTAAGGCCGTGGGCCCTAGTCGAGTTGAACCTTCATATGATGAGATCTGGCACGGTGATGGGCCCCGCTTAGGTCCGTGTTTGGTGCTCCTGACGTGTCGAATTTCCCACGCCGTCCAAGTGCCCAAGATGGTGTGCTTTAAGGTGGCGCTCGAGAATGGCCTCCGTTTCTCGCATCCCTTATAAAAAGGTTCCGCAAACATTTAATGTCCCGCCCTTCTCAGCCTTTCCTAACTTCCGGGGGGTATTCCGCATCGCTTTAGGGACAAGAGGCCTCGGTGCTCCCAACATAACCCTCGCCTAGACTTCTTAGCGCAGCGAGGTCGCTTAAGGCTTTCGTTATATCTCCAAGCGCTCTAACGCCAAGTTGATTATTTTGGACCTTCCGTCTTCCTACAAGTACTGGAAGGAACGTTATTTCTTTGTCAGTGGCCGTCATTGGGAGTACAATCCCTTTGACCAGGAGGACACACTTGGCATTCCGACCGTCTGGACTACTCCCCGAACCCACGTACCCCCTTCTTTGGTTTGGCCCGTTTTCAAAGGCCATAGGATATTTCTAACATTGCCTGGTTGCGTGGCCTCAGGTGCCCGGCCTGGCCTCGCTCAAGACGAAGAGGTGAAGGAAGCCGGTTAAGGCGCCGCGTGCCTATTCCGAGAGCTCATTAGGCCTGACATATTCCCTGATTGTCTAGTGCGAGTCCTGCTCGACTTCCTTTTCTAAGACCTTCTCCCTTTCCGTCAAGGAAGCCTCTTTACCCCCTCTGCCTCAAAAGTCCTCTCTTCACCTTCTCGTTTGGAGCCTTTATCTAAGCCTACCTCGTGGAGAGCCAGCCCGCCCGGAGGTGCCGGCAGCCAGCCAAAAGGAGCGCAGCTGAACCGTGCTTCCCGAGGGTCAGCCCCGCCTCGTGGTAAGATCTTAGCTGTGGGGCCTCTTCGCCTTCATCCGTCTGAATCGAGACTCTTCATGGAGGGCGATTGAGCCCCCCTTGGAGGTTCTTCCTATTTCGGTTTGGAGTCCCACATCGTGAAGGTCGCGCCCCTCTCAGAATGCCGATGAGATGAGCAAGGATCGCTGCGTCGTAGTGAGCGAGGACTCTCGCTTCTCACGCGAGCCCCCGTTGGGGCCTGCTTTCCTCCATCCTTCGCGATTCCGACCTCAGGAAGGTAGATGTCTTGTCCGTTGAGGAGGCTTTAGCTTTTCTGCTTCAGGGAACCACTTTTGTACGTTCAAGCGCCTTCGTGGATCCTTTTCTTTATTGTTTCGCTTGTTAACTCGACTTTCTGTTCTCGCGGTGGCTACTACGGAGTCTCGTAAGGAGGGCCAGCCTGGCCAAGGGCTTCACTCAAGGCGACAAAATCTATAAGGTTATAAGCTGCTTCCCGATCTTCTCGAGAGGGCTTCACCTTCGAGCCCCATAAGGGACTTGATCGGTGGAGCTCAGAAGTACAGTCTCGACTTCAAGCATGCTTCGATGAAATGAGGGCGGGCCGAGGATAAAGAAAAGAAGGCCCGGAAGGACATGAAGGTCGTCGAAGACGAGATGCGGTTGGCTAGAGAGGAGTTGCAGACTGTGAAGGGTGACCTGTGCGCCAAAGTGACGACGTTGGACCGGGTTCGCCAAGAGGCTTCTGGGAGGCTGAACTCGCGGGAAGTCTTCTACTCCGGAGGAGCCTTAAGCTCGAATGGACCTTAAGAGGTAGGAGGCTTTGACTAGCAAGAGGGTGAAGTGATAGCGGAGCTTAGAGACGAGGCTTACACCCAATGGGCTTCCTGTGTCACTTCCACCTGTGGCTTCCCAAGCTTCCTGCACTCCAGAGTTCAACATCCACCTTTCTCTACGAGGAGGTAGAAAGAATCCGCTTCTCGAGGCCGAGGCCACGCGGCCCCGAGGTGCTTTCTCGAGGGCCCCGACCCGTGCTCCCCCGCCCGATGATCTTCGGGTTCCTCCCCGGAGGCGCCCTCGCCTCGTCACGGGCCCGCCTCGACCCCTCTCTACTGTGCCTGAGCCCGACCTCAGCCGCCAGCTTTTATTTAACTCATATCCGCGAGTCGGGATTTTGTATTGCTTCTAACATTGACTTTTCGTTGATATATAAAGATTCATCGACTAATTTTATCGCTCTTTTTATTGATTTTCCGATTTGAGCCGCTGTCATGTCTCTGGTCTGAGTTGCCTAACTCTCGAAACCGAGCTATCCGGGTTCTAGCCCCGTTATGCCCTTTTCGGCAAACGGCTCGCAACCGAGCTACCGCGCTCCCCGGGCTAAGTGAGGCCTTTCGGTGCTTAAGATCCGAACCGAGCTTATTTTGCCTTGCTATTATGCCCTCTTGCTCGTCTCTCCAAAACCGAGCCACCAGGCTCCCTGCCAAGACCGCTTTTGAGTAGTTAAACCTAAGAACTGAAGCAGTGGGTCTTTGGCTACGAGGCCTTCCTGAGCAAGCTTATGCTCAGAATCTCGAGCTACTGTGGCTCACCTACAGCCCTTGGCCATTGCCTTTTGCGCTATTCGCCTTTAGCACTAAGCTCAAAACTCGAGCCGTTTGGCCCCGAGCTACATGGTTCAGGGCTACTTGGCCTTCTAGGCTATTTTGCCTTTCGTTACCTGCTCAAAACCGAGCCATGTGGCCTCGCTACGAGGCCCCTCGAAAGCAAAGCATACTCAAAACCGAGCCGTTGCCTGAGCTACATGGTTCGTGGCTACTTAGCCTTCAGGCTATTCTACCTTTGAGCACTAACCTTTGAAAACTAAGTCAGCTTGGGCTCCTAAACCGCATGGTTTCGTGACTATTTCAGCCTCTAGGCCATTCCGCCTGAGTAATTAAGCTTATGAAAACTGAGTCGCTTCGGGGCTCTCGAGCCACATGGTTCCGCGTGGTTACCGTCTCTAGGCTATTCCCGCTTTTGAGTAATTACACTAAAACCGACGCTGGCTCTCGAGCCATATGCACCCGTACACTCGGGCCTCTCTAGGCTATTCTCGCCTCGAGCAATTAAGCCTCAAACTGAGCCACGTGGCCTCAGCTACGGCCTCCTTGGCAGTTAAGCCCTCGTAATCCGAGCCATCGGGCTCTCAGCTACATGGCTCTCGTGGGCTACTTAGCCTCCCAGCTATTATGCCTTTTGAGCAATTAAGCTCAAAACTGAAATGCTGGGGGTCTCTAAGCTACATGGCTCCACGGCTACTGCCTCTCGGGTCAATGTTCTTATGAACCGAAATGTTGGGCCCTTTGAGATTGAGCTATGTGGCTCCAAAGCTACATGGCTCTTTTAGCTCTTCGCTTCCTTCCTCGGGAAAAGCTACGAGCGGTTTTAATACTGATTCCATGGAGAATTGGACTGATCGCTGGTTTCCTGGGCGTCCCGTTTCCTTATAAATGCACTCTAGGTCATAATTTTGCTTCCAAACTTATTCCATTCGACGTATTCAGTTTGTGCATGAAGTTGTGGTTCAGCTAGTCAAGCCACTACACGGGCGAAGCGTTTGGTTTGATGATCTACCACTTGTAAGGATGTTTTTCCTAGTTCTGCTGTGGGGTTGTGTTGTTCCCTATGTCCATTGATGGGCTGTGCTTTGGGCGTATTCGAAGGCGGTGTGCTTCAAAGGGGAAAACTTTTAAGATCCCGACTTTCTACGTCACTTTTTCCTCTTTCTTCTTTCTTTATAACTTTCTCTTTTCTTTCTCTCTCTCATTCTCTTTCTCTTTCCCTTTCTTGTGGTTTTCCTTGTGGCCCGGGTGTTGTGATGTGAATAGTTTTTGTATTGTAATTTTTGAGAGATGCAAAGAAAAGATTTTGTAATCATCTGAGGTGATTGTAACTTCCCTGCGATGAAATTTTGTATTTGTGTTATGTGACTTTTGAGCTTACGCAGCCAACTCCGCCCATATCTCTTTTCTCTTAACTTTTTCCTTGTGGGTTTCTTCCCGAGGAGTAAGCTTGTTTGTCTTGTCTCTAAAGTCTTAGGAATGGCTTCGTTGAATGTAATTCTGTGTTCCTTGTAACATTTTTTGACATAAGAAACGATCTTTTGTGAAACAATGCTTTTGCACCAGACCTTTAAGCGAAACTCTTTGCTTTATCATTATAATCTTGCTTTTTGATCCGTCCACGATTTTAAGCGACTAAAAATGAACATAGAAGGCGTTGTTGCATCAGAAACGTTGGATTCTTTGCCCAGAACTATTCGAGTCTTATTGGTAGAAGCTGTTTGAAGGTGTTCCGCGTTCCATGAGTGGTGCGGGGGTCTTTCGCTTCTTCCAGCCGGAGTTAGTAGTTTCGAGGTGTTCGGATTATGCGGGACACGATGGGGCCCTTACGGTGGGTCGGCTTCGCGTGTGTGGGGTCTTTCCTTCTTTGGTAGAAACTTTTTAGAACGGGTCTGGGCTTGCTCTGGGCTTGACCCTTTGGTGCATGTGTCTTGTTGTCTTCTGTGATGGTCTCAGTACGGCTTGGGACACACTCTGCGCTTTTCTTCTAGGAGATCCAAGTTTAGGCGAAGAACCTCTTTGTTGAGTTCAGTGCTTGTGAATTCAATCCTTGGTGACTTTATCAGGCCTCGACGAGAGCTCTTACTTTGGTGCCAACAGAAGCGAATGAGGTTTCACAGTTCTTGACTTCTTGGCGGCCAATTTAAATGATGCTCCTGGCACCTCGAGGAGGTACTCACCGGAATTTTCATTTTAGATCTTCAATTTGGTCTTCGAGCGTTGCCAGCGAGGGTCCTTATCGTGACCTCGCTTGCGGGTGGACTGCGGATGAGCTTGGGATGAGTAGTAGTTCTTGATCAGAAGCAAACATGAGCTCTGAACAGGATTGTCGAACTTCTTCCCATTATCGAACACGGGGACACAGAATAAAGCTGCATATTATAGAACGCGAGATGAGTTGCGTGCCTTTATCTTGTGGGTGTTGCTAAGGAGGTTCGGCCTCGCGGCCGTTTGGTAAAATAGTATATGAGCCTGATGATAAATTTGCATTGGCCCACGCTCGCGTTGGGTGGATGCGATATCTTAGCCGTTAATGAAAGGAATCAGGGCTTGTGACGGCGTCGGCGACTCGGAGAATGGGATATGAAGATCTTGGCATATACGACCAGCTTTTGCATTTTTGACGGTTCTATTCGCGTCTTTGACGTGTTGACTGAACTTCGTATGGACTTTAAGCAAATTCTTGCACCTTCTTGAGATAAATGATCATCTTCTCTCGGCTTGTGGGTGCCCATCTGTTTCATCAATTTGGAGTCGTTGCTGCTGAGCTAATCACTAGTGGGTGGGCGAGGTTGAATCGAGTTATGGCGGGCCGGGTTATTGGGAGGCTTGGAAGCGGGAATCGGGCGTATTCCGCTCTATCCGTCCCAGAGAGGTCGGGGATCGGACTGTGAGCTTCTTCCTTGGGCATTGGGCGATACGTCCCGGATAATCTCTAGATGGGAGGTTGGGCATCGGTTGGGTGGCCAGTTGACTACGATTAGGAATTCCATGATGAAATACGCGAATCTCTGCCCTTTTACTTAGTTGTCATGGTTTGTACGATGTCGAACTCAAACTATATTACATCGGCCTTTCCCAGGGGTTTAGTTTATGCGGTATTTGCTTCATTGGATATTGGTGGGGACTTGAAGGTATGACTTGATAAAGTCGGAGTTTTAAGATGTAGTTACCATGGCTGGGACCCTTCTCCATCTTTAGATACCTCTCCTTCGCTCCTCTTAAGGCTGGGTTTGTAATAATGAGCCCGGCTGTTGCACCACGTCCAGTTCTCGGGCCGGGGAGGCACTGGTTGAGGTGCAGAGCGACACCGGAGTGGGGTGGGGAGTTCTCCTGCTAAGGGCTTACTAGGAAGCGGAGAGCTCATATAGGTTTGAGTCTTGAGTGATAACACTCATGTGCATCCCATTTGGAGCCTTTTCGAACTTACGAAAGAAAGTGAGCATTGTCATTTGGCCTTAGGCGAGGCGGCTCGCGACTATTATTTACGTCGGGCGGTTGAATGTCCTTAATATTTGAAGGTATGGCGGCATGTAGAGCACGACATTTATCTTGTGGGTTCTTCTATTCTCGACTTTATTGACTATAAAACCTAAGAACTTCCCAGCCAGCGAGGAAACTCAGGAAAGCAGCATTTGAGTTTGGGTTTAACTTCATATTGTAGCTTTTTAGGACCTAAAACGCCTTAGCTAAGTGGGTTATGTGGAGCTCGGCTTTACGGATTTTACGACATGCCATCCCATGTATACCTCCCATAGATGCTCAATTTGCTTTGGAACATCTTGTTCGCTGACCTTTGGTGGTGGCTCCTGTGTTCTTGATTCAGAAGGGCATCACTCCGATCTTGATAGGTTCCTTGCCAGTGACAAAGCCGAGACCTTTCTCTTATTGGTGAGGATCATCTAACTCGTTGTGGCAGAGAAGCGTCAGTGGCGAGAGTTCATATTGTGAGTGGCGTCAACTATAAGGTGTCGGTAGAGGGAAGCTATCTTTTAGGCAAGCCTTGTTGATATATGTGAAATTGATGCAAAGTCGCCGCTAGCGTTTGCTTTTGACGAAGCAGTTGACCAACCACTCCAGGATATTCTACCTCTACGATTGCATTTGCTTGGAGAACTACCCAGGCCTCTTCATTAATAAGCACCTGCATCTTCTGGGCCAAAACCTTCTCTTTTTAACTTTAGCGATTTAAAGGAGGGGCGACGTTCGACGTGGGTGATCATTTGTCGGTCGATTCGCCCATGTCTTTTTGTTTCGAGCGAATAAGTGTTCTCCTTTAGAATGGATGATGAAGGGCTTTGATGTCTTCGGCCCCAGCTTAGATCCTATGTGAAGCGAGGTGTTCTGGTACGATTAAGCCCAATTTATGCAGGGCTCACAGTTCTTCACGGTAGCATGTCGGTGTTTACCTGCGGTCTCGCATGTTGGAGCTCATCCATATAGATGTTGACTAGTTTTTGCTTCATTGGCGGTAACACTCACTGAGTATCTGTGGTTTCCCATCGGACCATTCCTACTCCATTTGCGATTGGAGTTTGATAACCATGTGATGGCGGGAGGGGATGGCACTTATGGTATTGAGAGAGGGCTGACCAGCATGTTGTAGGTCGATGGGGCATCTGCATGTGAGAAATCTTATTATTGTTGTACAGCACGGCATGAGGTCTCTGCAAAGTGAGCAGGCGTGTCGACCAGGGGCGACACTCTTTCAGGAGAACCAGCGTGAGGCGGGTGTTGACTAGCTCTAGCTTCTCCTTCCAATGCGTTCAACATAGATCCAGAGAGGGTGTGCAGTATGTTAGCAGTATGTTTATCGAGGGAACTTCTTAATTGTTTTAGTCGTAATGGGAATTTTTGAAAAGTGGTTCAGGGTGAGAATTATAAAATTTTCAAAGGGTAGTGGCAGCACACAATTAGGAAGTGGAGAGATGAGGGTATAGTAATAGGTTTAAATGGTAAAATAATAATAGCAGAAATTACCAAAATAGTTCGGGAAGTCTCGAAAATTCTCTAGAACTCGGATGATGAAGCAGTTTGCTTGTAGTTAAAATTTGTCTCGCGGAAATCTAGTAACCAGAGGGAAAGTTTAGTTAAATTCGAGACAATCAGAATATTTTATAAATTTACAGCGACGGGTTTAGAAGTGAAAGCGCAGCGAGTTTTAGAAAATCTCGAAAAATGACACAAATATTTAAAAGAATATTCCAATTATGATAAATAAAATTTTTAGGGATAGAAATGGGCTTTCGAATAGAGAGCGATATAAATTATTTATCTAATAATAAGAATAATAGTAAAGAAAAGAATAATAATTAAAAAAAACAAAAAGAAACAAAAAGGATGCAAAATCGAAAGTTGTCTTTGGGCGGAGCGAGACCCGGAGCGTCGGAGTGAGAGAGTTTTATAATTTTTATTTTTTCTTGTTTTCTCAGTTTAAGAAATCGGACATAGGCTTTCGTCGGACCGAAGGTAAAGTGGTATCGCGACGAGAGGCTGCAGCATAGGTCTTGACTCATCTTAGCCTTTTGTCAAACTTTAAAAGGTACCCAGAAAATTTCTTTTCTTTTGTGTTATTCGACTGCAAGGTTATGTAATATTTGAGAAATTTTATTAGGCGAGTGAAAGAGTAAGAGTAGCTTTAGTCCCCGAAATTTTAAGCGGAGTTTAGGAATTTTAGGAATTTGGAGACATGTCGTTGGGACCGGTCGTGGTGGACCCGGGCTGAATTTTGGACGGTTGGGTTGAAGTGAAGTGTGAGTCGGACAGTCGAGCATCAATTTTCGTAAATGTTTGGGTATTTTTAGAAGCTATGGAAAGTGCATGAGTGGTCGACTAAAACAAATAGTTTTTATGGGGCATTTAATGTTTATGGACTTGTTTGGTCAATTTCATCATATTATCGAATGTCCATATCGGAATGGGATTGTAGCGTAAAGTTTTGTTAGAATCGAAGTTTATTCGATATAGTCACTTTAAAAGCCTTGTGTATGTTATGGTTAAAACGTTGAACTGAGGGCATTTTCGTACTTTGTATGGATTGTGTAGGCAATTTGAAGCGTCAGACGAGAATCACAGGGATGTGGCAGCCGAGATTTGAAATAAATTGGTCGAGAAGAAAAATGTGGTACTTTTTCGAAAATCCTTTTTAAAAACAAAAGTGTTTAAATTACAAGTTTATAAAGTCTTTGTGAAAATATGAATTTATAAAGCTTTTTTACCTCCCGATTGTTATACTCGGCGAGAAAGAAGTTTGATTTCGGTATTTAAGAAAGCAGTTTGGTGCGGTTTAGCAAAACCTAGATGGCGCGGCTCGGTTCCGTCGTATGTATTTCGGATTGCCAGTGCGTGGCAATGTTATGGGATATTATATTGTATATTGCACAGTGATCGACAATTGGGGGTTCGATGCAGAATATATTTATAGTGAGTCGCCCTCACGCAGCTAGAGGTATATAGTTAGCTCGCTAACTTAGTATAGCGCGATGAGGTGTTGGTTGGGGTTCCATCACTTAGAGCATTTTATTAGGAGTTCCATTATCTTTATATAGATGTAGGTGTTCGCCGGGCCAGCAAATGCAGCCAGGGTAGTGTTGAGGTTCACTATCGATGGATTCAGGAAGGCATCACTTCCCAGGTGGTATTTTGAAATGGAGCACGGTGATTGGTACTTGATTTCCGGTATAGCACTTTCGGATATTAACCACCAGCAGTTAAGTGACAGAAAATAGTTTCGGGTGAGTTTTTAGCAGCGAAAAATAGTTTTCGAGAAGCGGTTTTCGGCGGCGAAATAGTTTTTAGCCTGATTTTTGAAATGGTTTCCATAGCAAAAGCTTCCGGTTTTCTCATAAGCCGGTTCTGACCATTTTTGTACGAGATTTTCATATTGGGGAGTACCTCCCCGACGAGCAACGAAGCACAGGAACTTATGGTACTCGCGAGCAGTTTGGCTCCACGGTTTACTACATTTTTAAAATAATTTTAGGTCTTGAGGTCTTGGCGAAAGACACCTTTCCGGGATCCTCGGTTCTAGCTTGTGTTGTGATTATATAAAAGATAAAGGTGTAAGTAAGAGAGTAAAGTTAAAATGTGACATTTTGTATATGTAAATATCTTTTGTAAAATAATAAGTGCATGGTTTTGAGAAAAGCAGGTTCACGACAAAAATTATGTTGGATTGTTCCTTATCTTATATTTTGATGAGGACCAGAGGTCCTTTATTGTTATAGTTGGACATTTGGTAAACATTGGGAGTGTATATTTTTATACGAGGGTGATTTTGTATTTTGGGCTTGACCACTTGGAGTGCGGAGTGGATTATCTTCAGTGGGATTTTCACTTAAATATAAAGGTGTGATTTACGATAAAAAAGTGGCAGTTATATACGTTTTATCTGAGTTCAGCGGTTCGCAACGCTTCATAAATAACTGTCGGTCCAGCGAGCAGGCTGGGAGGTGCAATGGGATGCTGAAAGCAGGTGCAATCACTTAGGAGAGAAATTATCGAGGTTGTTATCGAAACGCTGATTTCGCGATAATTCGCTTATTTTACTTTACGTTTTCCATAGTATTTCCTGTAAATTATTTTTTTATATAATGGATTTTGCTATTGCAACCTATATTGTTTTTTGCTAAACCGCATGCATAAAAATATTGTAAGTGTCCAGCGAGATCTTTTAATCTTGAAATTCGCGACATTGTAATGCGGGCGGGGTGGTAAGGGTCGATGCAGGACTACGCAGGAGGCTCCCCGCGAAAGAGAGTGTTGAGCACACCTAGATCGGAGAGATGCTTCAATGAATTAGCCCCGGCGGAGACTATCGGTCGCGGACCAGTGGCGGTACCCTTGGCGATGGATCGGGTTATGCAGTTGTTACGGCGACTACGGTCGGTGCGGGGCTAGAAAGAATGAGAGGGCATGATGAAACGAGCTCAAAGTGAGGCCAAAGCATGATGTGCAGGCGACCTGACGAAGGTACTTATGGTTAGATAGGGTTAACTTTCTAGCTATTATATGGTGGCGTAGATATGAGGTCTTTCCACCATAGTGCCGAAAAAAAGTGATGTGGACACGGGGTCTTTCCACCGACACGGTAGAACACGGAGTTTCAAAGTGTTTTTAGGATACGACAAAAAAGCAAGACAGCGACAATGTTATGAAGAGTTTGAAGGCTGCTTGGTAGAAAGGGCGGTTTTTAGTTTAACTCGGGCGACCGAGACCGGTGAGGTGCTCCCGACACTAGTCGGCCGGGGCTTTGTTCAGTCCCCAGTAGAAAAAGAAAGGAAGAAGTGGACCCGGTGGGGCTCGGGACGAGAGGAGCGACGTCCCAGCGGGGATCTGTTCGTCCCATTGCTGACCCGGGAGGTGGTAGATCTTGCGGGATCATCTTTTCCCATTGTGCCTTATGTCGGAGGCATCTCGGAGTCTGCCGGGATGAATATGACGGGGATGTTTCCGTGCGGGGGCGGAGGTCACTTTGTCCAGGGAGCGGCCCGCGGTAGTAGGCTGAGACCTCGAGGTGAGTGCGGTGGCATCCTGGACACCCGGCGGTCCCGGTCGGGCTAGTAGGGGTGGTTTAGGCGAGGTAAGCGTCTGACACAGTAGTCGTGAAGGCGGGAGTGCGGGAAGCGACGATACCACGTTAGCGAATTGATGGTACCATTGCCGGGCTCGGTATTCTGGTCCTGGCGAGGAAGCGAATGCATCACCGAGCGTGATTGCGAGTATGATTTCGGTTCTGATCATGATGCATATGCATTAGTGGCATTCATTATTTTCGTACCGTCTTGAAGGCGCGAATAGAGTCGGCGCATGGAATGGTCGTATGGTGGTTTAAATTTGATGGGGATCTTATGAAACATCGAAGGATAGTTCGAGGTAGTAGATTGGTGATCGAGAATGAGATTTTCCGGCCGGAACTTGATAGTGTTAGGTATCCATGATTTCGATATAATCTTGGTATGGAGCGGTTATCCGGGCATGAACCACCTTAGATTGCCGCAGAAGGAAATAAGGTGGTTCGGCGGAGGAACGGGCGTGACCCGGGGGGCCGGAAGAGATCGCCCACTGGTCGTCAATGCAGCAGCGCCTCGAAATGCTTCGAGGAAAGGTTTCGAGGGGTTGTTGGCATTTGAGTGGATAGGAGTAGGGGACAGTGGAAGACATCGTAGTCGAAAGGTTCCCGGATGTCTTTCGGATGATATTTCGGGGTTACTGGGATAGAGAATTGAGTTAGTTATTGAACTGGTTCAGGCCAGCTAGATATCCCATTCCCTCCATCTGAGAATAGGCGCCATCGAGTTGAAAGAATTGAGCCTGGTGGAGGAATTGCAAGGGCTTGTCAGGCCTAGTGTACCTCAGTGGGAGCTCACGGTTCTCTTATTAAGAAAATGGAAACTACGGTTGTGTATATACTATAGACAGCTGAATCGGGCGACAATCTTGCCCAGCCCGGTATCCGCTTCCTCGTATAGATGAGCTATTTGACCAATTGCATGGATCTCGGTGTATTCTAAGATTGACTGGTCATTTTCCTCCGATTGAGGGTCAGGGAGAATGATGTTTCTAAGGCTATGGGGCGAGTACGATCCTCTGAGTTCCTAGTGATGCCATTCGTATTGACTAATGCCGGTTGCGTTCATGGATTTGATGAAGACGAGGGTGATGATCCGTATTTACTTAGATAAGTTTGTGATCGTGTTCATTGATGACATTCCTAGTGTACTCGGGGCGGTTCGAAGGAACATCGCGAGCATCTCCGGATAATGCGGTGCAAGCGTCGATTATCACCGCTAAGTTTAGTAAGTGCCGGTTGGTTGGACAAATTCTTGGGTCATGTCATTCGGTAGGTATTGGTGTGGATCCTCGGAAGATCGAGAAGGCTATAGTGAGCGGAGCCGCCATGAAATGTTTACGAGGATCGCAGTTTCCTTGGATTGGCGGTTGTCTGAGAAATTTGTTGAGGGATTTTCAAAGATAGCAACCCCGGATTGACGATCTATTGAAAGATCGAGGAAGTCGGTGGTGAGATTACGCGGCATGGTTTGGCGAGGCCGAGAGATTGACGGCGGCTCCGATGTGCTAAGGTCGGGGAAAGGGTGGTTATGTGGTATATAGTGATGCCTCGAACGAGCTTGGGGTGTGTTTTGATGCGGGATGGTAGAGTGGTAGCTTACGCTTCCCGGGTCAGTTAAAGAACACGACGAGAACTACGGAGCCCGTGATTTAGAACTAGCAGCAGTGGTTTTCGCTCTAAAGATCTGGAGACATTATCGATATGGTGTTCCTTATTCGAGATATTGCCGATCATAAGAGCACAACGTATATCTTCATAGAAGAAACTTAACTTAAGGCGGCCTTGGAGTGGTTGGAGTTGATTAAAGTTATGATTGCCTTATAGAGTACCATCCGGGGAAGGTGATAGTGGCCAGATGCCTTATGAGGCTTAGGAGGGTTCCTATGCTTATCTGTGAGCGGTATATCTCCCATTGTTGATAGAGTTGAGATAACGGGAGTTAGGTTGCGAGGGTAGGCGTCTGAGGAACCTTGGTGGCATCATTTGTGTTCGTCCTCTTCTTGTGGATCAAGGAGTCGAGGAAGGTCGGAAGCGAGGTTTTAGAGATGATTAAGTTGAGGGGCGGAATTGAGGGTGGTAGGAAGCAGTTCCGGATCGAGGAAGGCGATAGGCGTAATAGTTAGAGGAGTCGAATGTGTGTACCTGAAATAGGTGAACTAAAGGAAATCACATGGAAGAATACGGCTGCTTCGGCCTTATGCCATGCACCTTGGTAGCACCAAGATGTATCATACTTTGAGGGCTTAAAGTGCGAGATTCATATCGGATGCCCAACTTTATCGGCGGGTAAAGCGAGCACCGAAAGCGTAGGAAGATCACGGCCTTCGATTCTGTGGAAGTGGGATACAAAATTACTATGGATTTTGTTATCGGGCTTAGAGAACTTCGGAAGCTGACACGATGCCATATGGGTGATAGTGGATAGTAACGAATCGTGCATTTTCTCCCGGTGCTGCTTGACCCAGTTGAATGAGAAGTTGGCTTGATTATATGTGGAGAATAGTTAGATTACATGGTGTTCCCTATATCGATAGTCTCGAGGCAAGAGACAATTCACATCAATTACAGTCCAGTTCTGAGGATGCCATGGGGACTTCGATACGCACTTTAGCACGACTTTCCATCCTGGCCCGATGGTCGGTCGAAGAAGCGTGAGCCAATTGGGGATATGCTTAGAGCATGCGTGATAGAGTTTACAGGGAAGGCGGGATGCGCATTTATCTCTCGATGGAGATTACTTTGGCCAGCAGGTTATCAAATCCCGACATAGGCATGGCTCCATTTGAGCGACTGGCTTATGGCGGGAAGTGTCGATACTCATTATCTTCGGGATGAAGTAGGAGAAGAGGAGAGCGACAGGCCCGGGGTAGTACGAGATTACCTTAAATGGATAAGTTGTCAGAGAGCAGGACTCGAGATAGCCAGGAGACCGAGCGAAAAGTTATCTTGGACAAGCGGCGAAGTGAGATCTCCCGATTTAATGTGGGCGATAGGGGTCTTCCTGAGTTTCCTTGGAAAAGGTGTCGCGAGATTTGGAAAGGCAGGAAAGGCTGAGCCCAGTACTATAGGGCCATATGAGATTATTCCCGAGTGAGACGTAGCATATAGATTAGACCCTTTCCTACAGGGATTGTCCTAAGGTTCATGCGTTTTCATGTATGCATGCTTTCCATGAAGTACATTCAGTCCACTCCATGTACTCGAGAGATCGGCCGGTAGAGGCCCAAAGGATAATTGACATAAGGAAGCGACTTGATGCGAATGGTAGATCGCGAGAAGCGATTTTTGCGGAATAAGGTCATTCGGATTAATCGAGGGTTTATGGAATCGTGAATTAAAGAGGCTTTACATGGAGTCGAGGCGAGATGCGCGATCAAATATCTCGATTGTTTTCGGATTAAAGGTATCACTCTTTTATGTTAGTTTTGTTTACACATTCGAGGACGAAATGTTAACTGGGAGGAGGATTTGTAACAATAAAGATCCCAGAGAGGGTGTCTGTATGTATGAGTAATGATAACGTCGAGAACTAAACCCATTATTTTTAGTTCCATAATAAATTTTGAAAATTGGTTTAAGGGTGAAGTATAAAATTTTCAAAGAATTATATTTGCAATTAAGGAAGGTAGAGGGGTGAAAGTACACTTAATTAATAGGTTTAAGCAGTAAAAATAATAATAATAAATTAAAATAGTTCGGGGAAGTCACCGAAAAATTCTCTAGATCTCAGGATGATGAAACGGACTGCGCCGTTAAATTCGTCTCGTGAAATCTAGTAACCCAGGAAAGTTTCGTTAAGTGAGAGGCAGGTCGGAATATTTTATAGGGCTACGAACGACGGTTTAGGGGTGAAAGCGCAACGAGGATTTTAGAAAAATCTCGAAAAATGACAAATATTTAAAGAATATTCAATTATGATAAATAAAATTTTTCGGGATAGAAATAGACTCGAATGGGGCAATATAAATTATTTATCTAAATAATAAGAATAATAATTAAAGAAAAAGAATAATAATTAAAACAAAAACAAAAAAAACAAAAAAAACAAAAAGGATAAAATCAAAAGTTGTCTTGGACGGAGCAGACGGAGGCGTCGAACTGAGAGAGAGAGTTTTATAATTTTTATTTTTCTTCTTGTTTTTTTTTCAGATTTAAGGAAATCGGGATGATGAGACTCGTCAGGAACGAGGCAAAGTGGTGTGCGCGACGAGGCTGCGCATGGGTACTGATATGCGCCTTTTGTGGCTTTAAGGTAGAAAAGTATCTAACTGTGTTGTTTATTTTGCAAGGTTGTGTAATGGGCACAGGGGGGGCTCAGTAGAGCGAGTGAGAAAAGTCGTAGCAGTGAAATTTTTAAGCGAGTTTATGAATTTTTAGGAATTTTTGGGATTTGTGTTCGAGACAGTCATGAAGGCTGGGTACTACAGGGCGGTTGGGTTGAAGAATTTGCGGGAGTGTGTCGAGACAGTAAACGAGAATTCGAATGTTTCGGGGTATTTTTAAGGCTGTGGGGAGTCTCTTGGTGGATTGGTAAAACAAATAGTTTTTATGGAAGGCGTTAATGTTTATGGACATTTGGTCGATTCAGTCATGTGTAGATATTCAGTGTCGAATGGAGGCCCCATGACGTGAAGTTTTGTTAGAATCGAGAAGTTCGTTTGATATAGTCGACTTTTAAAGTCTGTGTATGTTATGGTTAAACGGTTGAGCGAGGGCGTTTTCGTGCTGGCCAGCATGGTTGTGTGAGCAATTTGAGCGTCAGACGAGAATGCAGAAGTCTTTGACAAGATTTGAAAATAAATTAGTCGAAGAGAAAATGTGATCTTCAAAATCCTTTCCTAAAACAAAAGTGTTTAAATTACAGAAGTTTATAAAAGTCTTTGTGAAAATATAGATTTATAAAGCTTTTTACCTCCCAATTGTTATACTCGCGAAAAGTTTGATTCCCGGTGTTAAGAAAGCAGTTTGGTCGGTTTAGCAAAACCTAGATGGCTACGACTGGGTTCCGGTCGGTGTATTTAGTTGTGCTGTGATCGTTATGGGATAATATATTTATTATATTACTGATGGCAGTGGGGTTAGATGCAGGAAATATGTTATGCCGTTGAGTCGCGCCTGGCGTCGGTATATGGATTAAGCGCGACTTAGTACATAGCGATGGTGTTGGTTCGGGGTTCCGTCACGCGTGTACCGATTCGGGGTTCCATTATGCTATATCGTCCGCCCAGTGTTCATAGGACCATCTTAGCACGGTAGTGTTCAGAGGTTCACTGTCGATGCGGGGTTAGAGCATCACTACAGGAGTATTTAAATAGACACGGTGGTTGGTACTTGATTTCCGGTATAACACTTTCGGATATTAACATGGCCCGAAGCTTAGTTTTGGCCAGCCAATTTTGAAGCGAGTTTTTGCGGCAATAGTTTTTCGAACGGTTTCGGCGGCGAAGTAGTTTTTAGCAGTTTTTGAAATGGTTTCCATGCTTCGGTTTTCTCATAGCGATTTTACAACCATTTTTGTACCAATTTTCATATTGGGGAGGTACATCTGATGGTGCGACAACTTTTAGAACTTATGAGTGCTTTCAGGCAGTTTGTTCGCGGTTTACTGTTTTTAAAATAATTTTTCGGGTCGCGGTCTTTGGCAGAAAAGACCTTTCGGAGGATCCTCGGTTCTAGACAACGTGTTGTGATTATATATAAGATAAGGTGTAAATAAAATTAGTAAAGTTAAATGTGAGCATTTTACATATGTAAATATCTTTTGTAAATATCGTGCATGGTTTGAGAAAAGCAGGTTCAAGCAAAAAAGTATGTTGAATTGATCCTTATCTTGCTGTTTTGATGAGGGGCGGAGGTCGCTTATTGTTAGTTGGACATTTGGGAAAACATTGGGGTGTATATTTTTTTATACGAGGTGATTTTGTATTTTGGGCTTGACCACCCAGGTGCGATCGTTATCTTGGGATTTCACTTAAATATAAAGGTGTGATTTTGATAGAAAAGTGAAAGAATTTTATAACCCCACGTTTTCAAAATACCGGTTTCCACTTTGGACTGCGGCTTGAAGCTTTGGTAACTTGTCGGTCGGCCGGCCAGGCCCGGGAGGTTCTTTTGTGGAGTTAACCGTGGGCCACAATCCTTAGGAAGGGTGCGTCACATTTGTCGAAGCGTGTGAAGGTGATGTCGGCCGTCTTAGTTGTCGGCGAGGACCGCATGGACATCATTTTATTGGCTACTACGGCCTTTATCATAAGTGGATCGTCATGGGGATGTTGGTAGCCTTCCATGTCGGAGTCCAAAAAGGTTATGGTAGTATCCAGTCGAGGAAGTTTGGATACGGTCGTAACTCTGTGTTTCCCTGTCGATGCAGCGGTGGGCCTTCTGATTTGAGTTGGACTCTCAGCCTCTACGAAACCCCCTTCGGAGAGATCACGTGAATTTCTCCCGAAAGGCGGCTAGTCTTGGCCAGGTTGGCCGGCGAGGTGGTGGTGGCGAGACTTGTTCTTGCCCTTTTGAATACGTATGCGGCGAAGATGTCGCGTCGGATTGGTATTCAATCTCTTTCACTTAGTTGGATCTGCGGTCCTCGGTTCGATTATCCATGATCACATCGACTCCACGGTATTTGGTATTGTGTCTTTTTGTTGGGTGCGACTTTATGAATGGCCACCTCGAAATTTTTCATGTTGCACCGGCGTGGGACTTATGACAAATCGGTGTATTGCGGCGGAGTTGAATACCCTTTTCTGGCTTCGAGTACAAGAGTGATCGGCGGTCTCGACATTCCTTTCTGTCTTTAGGGGCCGCTCTACGTTTCTCATTACTCGCGGAATCGTGTCGCTTCTAGCACTGCTTTCGCGGGGCTTAGTTCGGTTCTTGTCACCCTTGCTCTTTTCCTTTTGAGTAGAAGAGCTCCTTTACTTGGATAAGAGGGCTTCTTCATCGTTGATATACTTCTCTGTTTTGGCGAGCACCTCGGCCATGCTCGCCTGAGGGTTCTTTGAGATAGAGAACATTAGGTCTTTAATTTTCCCAACCACTGCGATGAGCGGTAATGGCGAACTTTTCGTCGAGAATACCCACGCTGCCGCGACTTCTGCGCGTTGAATCTCTGGACATACGACCTCAGGCTCTCCTGCGAGCTCTACTTTATGGTTAGAAGGTGATAACTTTGCTTTTTGTGCGTCGCAACAAGATAAAGTGGAGGAGCGAATCTGATAAAGCTACGTGGGCGTGAGATGGAAGGCGGCGGAGATACGTTAACCCGGGCAATCTTTGGGCCTTTAGCGATAGCGAGAAGGCTGCACGCGGGTATGGGAATGCGATATCAGGTGCGGCTTCATCGGTTGCTAGAAATGTATTGAGAGGTGATCGATGGGGTCTTTCATTCCATCGAGCCGTTTGGGTTGCGGCATTACGAGATTTTTCGGAAGAGGGAAGTCTGGCGTAGCCCAGGCGTGAGAAACGAGTTAAGTTTGTTGTCTGGGGGCATCCATAAAGGTTGGGCTCGGCCCCTTTTCTGCATTTCGCTCGTGTGTTTGTTTCTTGTTAGATGTCCACGAACCTGCTAGCTCCTCCCCGTTTCATTGATAAGGATGGGTCCATCGCTTACCTTATCCACACCATGCCTCTCCACCGATGCGTGATTCTCTCGAGGTTTGTAGGATCATCTTCACGAGCTTGGCCCGGTTTTTAAGCCTCCATGCGCTGTGAGGAGGGTCGGTGTTCTTTGTTCTTCTTGGGTAATGGGGTTTTGGCCTTCTCGAACTTTTGTCGGCGCCTCACAGGGCGTTGTTCCTGCTGATGCGTTCTTTCACGACTCTCTCGGCGAGCGTTGGGGAAGTCATTTATCTATGGCTCGCGCACTGGCGGTATTATCCTTAGGGGATTGACGTGCCTCGCTTGTGTTAAGTCATACCGGTCAGTCGACTTTATTTGTAAAGGCGTCGTTCCCATAGATAGCGCCCGGCCCGATGATGTTTTCAAAGCTGGGTACGGAGGCTTGAGCGGAGTCTTTGGGCCGTCGGTACGTCTCCTAGTGTCAAACTCTTTCTGAATGAGAAGCAGGATCGGCGGGGTTAAGTTTGCACTCTCCGATACTAAGTCGGGTTAACTCGGTGGGAGGAAGATCCAGCCCATGGGAATGAATTTTCTGTCATCTTTTCGCAGATGGGTGGCACAGTATTGCCAATGGGTGATCGTGATAAGCTTTACAGTGGATGATGATCTGAAGTAAATTACATTTCGCTGTTGGATGATGTCACGATATTCTCTTTATTGGATGAGGATTTCTTTTTGCTTTATCGTTAGGTGTAAGGGGATAGTGATGAGCAGTGTGCATGACATATCCTCTTTAATTGGTGTTGTGATTAGATATTTATTTTAATAAATTCTTTAATTTGCAGATCACTCTTACCGACCTTTTGAAGAAGTGAATGGGCGCCATTTTGAATTACGTGTTTGGGGATATCATCGAAAGGGTCAGGAAACATGAGTCTTGGACTTTCCCTTTCATGTCTCTCTTGAGCTGCAGAATTTAGGCTCGTGTTCACAAAGGCATCAGCCTTTATTATTTTAAACCGTCAGGATTTTATGTAAATAACAAACTAAAATCCAATGGTCAGTTTACTTTTAGTGACACGATTAGGTTAACCGAACCATGTCCACCCCTAATGTTATGTCAATTAAAAAAGATTATTCAATTTTATTAAAAATGAGAAAATGAGTAAATTTATATAATATATGATGTAAATCGATATTACTTTTATTAACAAAAAAAAAAAAAAAAGTCGTTATTAGTTAAGGAATAAAAAAAAAATCGTCACTATGAGATCTAGAGAGAATTTTTAAATGATTTGTACCCCATATTATGTAATAAAATATTAAAATATATTTGTTATAAGAAAATTCTATGATAATTTTTATTTAATATTATCCAAGCTATATGGTATTTACATAAAATAATTATCAATTATGTATTTATTTTAATATAATTTTAAATAAATGAAGGAAAAATAATAATGAATAGAAGTCGAGTTTCCTTCTCCTATATTTTTTCAATTCAATGAGTCCAAGCCTCCAATAAAAATCACTTGAAAACTATAAAACTAACAGTTATAACCACAAGTTATGGAAACAGTAATATTAATATTTTTTTTATACAAATTAAAATTAGATATAACTTACATGATCATAAGTCACTACTAGAAGTTATAAAGGACAGTAGTATTTATATTTTCAAAATTTACCAAAAAATTTGTTTGATAGAGAAGTATTATATTTGCTAAATGATGATTCTAATTTGAATTTTACAATGTCAAAAGAAAATTAATACAATTGTATCATTTACTCTCTTTAATTCAATTCCCCTTTATTTATGCTTTAATTTTAAATTAACTTATGATATGATTGTAAAACAATTTTAAAAAATCCAATTCATCTCCCTCTTATATGATTTTCTTATTTAGATTAGCCTTATTTTATCAAATATCTTATTCTTCTTTTATCCCATGAAATATACATTGCTCTTTAAGTAGAAATATATTTAAAACGTGGTTTTAAATATAATATTTAATTTATAGAGATTACTTCTATTCATACCTCTAGTTTTTTTTTTATAGTTAAATACTTTATTTATAGTAAAATAAACTGTTTTGAGGGAGGAGATCCCTCTCCTCCTTATTCCATGACCTTTTGAACGTCCAACGTTTTATTATATAAGTTACATATAATGAGCACTTATCCCGTACACATAATCTAATAATGTTATCACATGAAGCTTGATTAAAAATGATAAATTATAGTAACTACTTTTATATTTAATGAAAAAATATTTTAAAGATCATGCTTATTAAACTTTTATCTCAAATAATAGTGATGCTTTAAATTATAATCAGCAAACATAAAGTCCAATCACTCGGTACCATTATAAATGGAATTCTTTTTAATATAATATATATATATATATATATATACTCTATATATAACTATATATATATATATATATTAGTTATATTCACTTTTATATATTAAATTATAGTATTATATTATATTGCAAGGATTTGATTTTGATTCTCCCTTTATAAAAAGGGAATCAATGTAAAAAAAAAAATTTGAGAAAGAAGTAACCTCGGAATTTTGGTACCCCACATCAATTTTATTTTATTTTATTTTTTTAATTGGTAACAAATCACCCAACGGCTCTATTCCCCATCATACATTCCCTACACGCACAAAAATCATTGACAAACGTTTCACTTTTCAGTTTGAAATTCTTGAAACTTTATAACATGACACGTATATTTATATTAATAAAGATAAACACAATAAAAAGCCAAAAACGTCGTTGGAGGTTGGACTTTCCACTTCTTTTTCATTTTTTTTTAATTTTTAAATTTAGAACACGATTGAGTGTACAAAAAAAATATGGACGGCCCTAAATTATTTAAATTAAGAAATCAAAGTTTTTTTTCTAAAAAAATAATATAGGTTATCTCGAGAAGAGAAGCGACCTATTAAATTAAAGGGGCTATCATCTTCAGAAAAAAAAAAAAAAAAAAAAAAGAAAGGAAAGAAATTATCCTAAGGCCCAGTCGGGCTCACTTTGGGCTAGGGCAAGAAGAGGCGCGTGCTAATCACTCGCTTGAAACGGGAGTGGGACTAATGTAACAGCCCAATGGAATCTTCCAATTGGGCAAAACCTAAATAAAGAAGCTAGCGGGATTTGAGAAATCTAGAGTGGTTGGGCCGGTAAATTAGGGCCAGATCCGGGCCTTTTATATTTCTCTCAATTCTCGCGTTTGGGATACTGTAATCATAATTATCTCTTTTTTTTCTTTTCTTACTCTTACATTACATCTTCTTATTTCTGTACGGATACTGTAATCCACGGCGAGGGCTGAAGCGAAGGTTCCTCGCTGCTCAAATCCAGGCAATAATTCCAACAGTTCTCTCTCTCTCTCGCGCGCGCGCGTTTGTGGAGTTCTCTGGAGTCTGATCGTCGATGGGATTGTGGGAAGCTTTCCTCAATTGGCTTCGCAGGTGAGTTCTTTTGTTTTTCTGATCGATTTCTGATCGGCTGCGTTGGTTTTTGTTTGTTTTGGAGGAATTTGAATCGAGGTCGATTTTTTATTCCATTTTATGTTTTGTTTTTGCATTTAATTATGTGTCTTGGATTGGGCGTAATCTGCATTTATGTTCTTGGACTTGGATTAGTTCACAGAAGGCTTTTCCAGTATTGCCTGG
Source organism: Tetrastigma voinierianum (assembly GCA_016808115.1). Lineage (NCBI taxonomy): Eukaryota > Viridiplantae > Streptophyta > Magnoliopsida > Vitales > Vitaceae > Tetrastigma > Tetrastigma voinierianum. Next base: position 281,728 of record JAEQBH010002845.1, on the reverse strand, counting down.
ATTGTTGCCGTTAAGGAAGTACTTCCCTTCCATTTTTCCTTAGTTTCTAGCGGAGAATCATGCAGAGGGTTAAAGAAAGATTGTTAGGGTTCTAGAACGACTCTTTTAGTTCGAATTTGTTGTGTTTTTTGCCAAGCGGGAGCGGGTCTCTTCTTTTTGTGGCTGTTACTGGTTTTCGTTGGATGAATTATCGAATTGATTGAATTTAGAGCATGAGTTTGTGAACATTTTTATTATAGAGGGGATTGCCATTATGGTTCAGTTTATTGTGATGATGTTGGTTCCAGCAACAAAGACATGGGGTTTAGAAGAGCTTGAGAGTAAAAAATTAATCAAATAAGAAGGAAGGAGGAGAAAGGTTAGTGGCTGCAGTACAGAAATGTATAAGATCATTTTCTTTGGGACTAGGGTACTGAATCAACAATGTAGACCCTCTTTACTGAATGTGAAGAACCGAATGGTGGTTCAGTGCAAAATTCAGTATCTTACTCTTGCATGATGAACATTACTACCTATATTTTAACTGATGCAAGCATGTTTCTAAACTATGGGTATTCTCCCATGCTTAGGAAACACCAAAGAAGGGATTGTATCAGGAAAGAGGATCAATCGATCAATCCCTTTGATGAATTCATGTTTCTATGCTGTATATAGTTTCAAATACAGGGTCCATTGTTGAATTACCGTTTTAGTAAATTTGTATAGGTTCTAAGTCAATCATTACAATTATCAAAGATTAATCAACTTGGATAATTTTCACCTTGTTATCCATGCATAGAATCTTAGTATAGCCCTTTCATGCATCAATAGTAGTTGCTACTTAAGGGATGCGTGAATATAGTTCAATTGTCATCATGTGATTGCTTGTTTTCATATAATTCCAAGTGTAGAAATGGCGTGTTTTGCTCTGATAATGAGTATTCTCCTTTTCTACGATAAAATGTAACTTTAAGGACTATCTCCCCCTGGCTTTCTCTTGAAGAACTTCAACATAGACTCAAAACATAACAATATACTTTCCAAATTAGTTTTTGCAATTTGAACTTAGTTCCTTTAAAGCCATACCACCATTACTCATAAAAACTTCCATGGGATGATTCAGGTCTTAATTACAGCCTATTGACAAACAACTTCTTGCCCTTCAAGTACACCTCTGCCCTTATCCAAAAAAAAAAAAACAGAAAGAAAGAAAAAAGGTACACCTCTAGCCTTAAGGACCATATAAGAAAAATCCTGGTTTCCTATAGTTGAACTCCAAATATAGAAAGGAAAAGGTAAAGAACAATTTCAGCCTTCCAAGTACATCTGCTCGCGTTCTACACCATACAAAAAAAGGTTAAAATTTTGTCTAGTAGAGTTGTTCTTCCAAATGTAGATAAGGAGTAAGCAACTTTGCAGAAAAAACATTCAGTGCCTTAACATCGATAAATCAGTTAATATAAGTATTTATAAAGGACCAACATCTCAAACTTATGTATTTGAAAGTGAAGTATGGAAGCATAATGACTCTCTTTACTGGAATCAGAGATGTTTTCTTCTTTTTTGTTTTTTATCAATGGCTGTTATTGTCTATTCACTGCCAGTTTGCTCAAGCGTCAATTCATTTACTTACTGCGATTTGACTCTCTTTTTCGGCTGGGGAAACCGGGCTTTCTTTTGACCAGACTCGGAGTGTTCCGACGTCACTAAACAAACTCGTGCAGTAAACTAATTAATCAAAAAGCTCATGTTCTAATGGATCTTTTCATTTATTTTGGGGATAATCATGACTGCATTAAAAGCTAATAATGTTTTAAACCCAGTGGATCTTGACATGATTAACAGTGAGGTTTTCATGAAAGGAACTAACATACTTTCTTTGCCAGATTCAATCTTTCTGCCCATTGCACCTGTTTATGGGACTGTTGATTCCTATCTTTCTATGCCGATCATGGGCGGATTAACATGAGGAAGTATTCCAGGAGGCATCACAAAACAAGTGGCGTGGAGGATCTTGGAGGTCAGCCTAGGTTTCGCACTATATTGGGAGAAGACTACTTTGCCGATACGGTTTCTGCTATTATTGGCCATGAAACTATTTCCATCTTTGGATGTAGAAACCAGTATTAATTGAGATTCTTAGCTGTTCCTCTGTGCTTGTCATTGCTAACTAACTTTTTGGTCATGGTCACTTCTTGTTTGACACTCCTGGTGTTGCTATTTTTTTAGAATATCTTTAAGCCTAGCCTGGATTTTAATGTAATTCACTAGCTGCATCAAATTTATAATTGATATTTATATTTTGTCTTTTGGACAACTCTCGCTCCCGTTTGCTTGTAGAAATGTATAGGTAAAATCTATTCTCAAAATTTGAAGTTTCAATGACAGTTGATTCATATATTTGATTGTCAAATTTTTAGGACTTGTTTCAATTTCAAGATCTCTTTCCATCATTGTGTGGAGGATAGTTATAATAAATTCATAACTGATATAATATAGTGACTTTAATTTTCACAGTACGGTTATTTGGAGACTTTCTATTGCTTCAGAAGTTTTGATAACTGAAAAGGCATTTTCTTTCTTTTTCTGGAGTGTTACATCTTCTCATATTGGTTCACATCTAACATTTCATGGTTGATCATTATTGTTAAACTTTTGACTTCCTATAGGATATTTCATCACTGTTTGCTACAAAAACTCTTATCATATAAGCTATTTGTAAGTAATTCCCTACCTGTAGAAATTTCAAATTCTCATTCTTGAATTTGGAGAATATTCATATGTTGGGTGAGATTTCTTGTCTTTTTGGGTCTATTGAAGATCGTTAGAAGGTAACACTGGTTTTAAGATTTATTGAGTGGTTGGCCTATGATTAAAGGTTAGAATGTGGCAAGGCAGTAATTCCAGGTTTGTGGTCATCTTAGGGCCCCTATAGGATTTACCCGACTGTTAATTTTAGGGTCTGATGAGATTAGTTGGGGTGCACAAAAGCTAGCTTGGACACTCATGATCATAAAATAAAAAAAATCCTGGTTTGATTCCAAGTAATAATAAAAAGAAAAAAAATTATTCAAAAAATGTTGTATTATTGGGAAACCTGGGGAAAAAATACGTGTAATTTTCTCAATAATTTTTGAAAATTTTAGATGTTCTAAAAATTTGTAAATATTTGAAAAAAAAAAAATCTTGTTTTAAATCTAGGAAAATTCTGGAACTTTCAGGAAATAAGACTAGGCTGATAAGTTTCAAGTTAGGGAGGCTTCAAAAGAAAGAAAGAAATATTAAGAACTAGCAATCATTATCACATTTTCTTAATGATCAAATTTAGGCATTTGAATTGTCTTCCCGAAACTTTTATGAATTGAAGATTGCACAATCAGTATAATGAAAACTATTTGTGTTCTAGGAATCAAAGCTCAAACATTTAATCAGTCCCTTGGGTTGAAATATATACTATGAAACTTAGGAATGCTATTAATCAAATATACATGCAGGCTCTTATCGTTTTCCTTCAGTTTGTAACTTTATTACAGAAGGGCTGAAATTATCAAATAAAAAGGTTTGTTTCCTGAAATACTTTCCAATAGGCTTAGTGGCATGGCATGTGGTTTTTGTAAAGTTAGAAGCATTTGTGCACTGTCTGTGGGAAAAGTCAATACACAAATTTGTTTAGGGAATGCAATGTTATTCAATTACCTACCTGTCCTAGAATATTGGTGGTGCCTTTGATTTCACGTGCATCCAGAGGATGTATTTCATCTTTTCAAACAAAAATTGGACTATAATTTTAAGTCCACTTTTAAATAATTAATATACAGCTCAACCATTTTTAGTAGCACATTAGTCTGAGAATAATAATTTATTTATTTTTATTTTTATAGAATGTGATGATTTATAATAATGATATTCAACTTTTGTATTTAAAATAAGTGTCTGCATGGATTAACTCTATCAAACCAGTAAATAAATAAAGTGTTTATGGATTAGGGGGGCCCTTGTTTCCTAATGACTGGATATTTCGCAACACTGATTTGAAACATTTTATTTTTTGCTTACCGAATCAAATTTCCTGGTGGTTCAGACATATATTTATTTAGTTGATCTTGCGATTATTTAACAAATTCTGTGAAACTGATCTTCCGTGCAGTTATGTGGATTGATCTTTGCACAGATCGGAATAACATTGGCATCTCAAAGTGACTCATGATCTATGAGACAGCCTCTCTAAATGGTATTCCTTTGTTGGTACTGGGAAGCAGTCGACAAGCCGAATATCTAGTGAAGACTGTTGGAAAGTAACAAGTGGTTCTTTTCACTCAGATCTGGACATTGAATATGTTCTGGACTGAACATAGTATCAGTATCAGTAATCTGGTTTTTAATATGTCCATTGTTTTAATAAGGAGAACACCATTACGCTTTGCAGGGGACTCAAATCAGTGTAGAGAAAGTATGTAGCCAACGATCTATTTTAGAATTCTACCAACATTGACTCAGTTATTGATTGGCTTGTAAAGCATTAAAGTCTAAACTGAAGGCTTTTCTCTCTTCCCCTCATAATCTGGTTCTCTTTGTTATTACGAATGATGTTTCTGGGTTATTCAGTGGTGATTCTTGTCTAACTCTTTTGATTATTTACATTTGTCTCCTTGTCTTTAAGTTGCTCTTATACTATTATGTAGACTACGTCTTTTATGGTGATGATTTGGGTTCTTTTTCACTATGGCTAGTAGATAGGATTAGATTTGTATATATCAGTTTGCGCCAGTTAATCAGATGAAAGGGATAAAGTGGTGCTTGACCTTGAGTGACTGGATCATGTTTGTAATAACAATGAACAGAATTTAAAGAGGCATCTGCGTGAGGTGCTGTCAAACGTCTTATATTTCATAGCAAGAGTGGTGTTATTTTGTTTTTTGTTTTTTGGTTTACTATGGAATAATCAGAGCGGTCAAGTATATCAAATGAAATACATTTTTAGAATAAATATCCTTCAAACTGATTAATCTTATCAGAGTTGGAATGAGTGTGAAAGTGAGTAAAACTAACACATGCTTATCGCTGTATTGTAGAATTCGAATTGAGGCCTTAGACCAGTTATGAAATACAGTAAGTACCAAACACACATGTTCGATGATGTCATTTTGTTGAGTTTATTTATAGTTTGGCTTAAAACCATACAACCTTTTCTGGCCATAGCTGCCATTTTACATGGATGCGTGAGAGGTTAGCTGTTGGTTCTAATAAATTATTTTTAGGTTTTTTTTTAAAGTTTAGGTTCATGCATAGACAATAAGCTATGATGAGGGGCAGATGACTTTCATTTTAAATTTTATTTTTTAAAAATCAAGGAATAAAATTTGTGTGATGTTTTTTATTTTTCTAGTTTTTGTTATCAAATTTAGAAAGCAAAGTAAATTATCAAACATAATATTTGGATTTTTTTTAAGTTTTTATTTACAAAAAAAGATTAAAAAAGTAACATTAGCATAAAGCATCTATGCAACACTTGCAAAAATAAGGTTAAAATACAACTTTTTAAGTATGACTCAAGTGGTAAATGGGAGTGAAATTAACTTTTAAAGCCGATTTAAATGGGAAAAGAGTGTAATAGGGTACAAATTTAACTATGCAAAGTGAATGGATATAGAAATTAAAAAAAAAAAAAAACCAGATATAGAAAAAATAATAATAATAATGTTAAGATACAAATGTAACTCGTGAGTATGCTAACATAACAAGATAAAGAATCAAACATTTAGAGTCAAACAGATGGGCTTACATTGAGATAAACGATTGATTATGATATTACAAATAATGACTCGCTATTTTCATATAAATATCTACAGTAAATAATGTTTATAGAAAGTGGGTAAGTATTATATCTATGCAAAGAACAAAAATTTGTTCTTATATGAAGCTATACTACATTTTTTTTTAATGAACATCATTGGTAAACATATATACACAATATTCTCTCAATCCACTATTAACAATAGTACTGATGGTGCTTTTCTCTGGAAATCTTTGGGTGGACGTGGGCACATTAGAGCAGTGCAGTTGGTCAGTCATCATTACAACTGGCTGCATTGAAAGGATGATCAGAAATGGGGATGTTATTAGGTCGTAGCTCAGTGGTAAATCAGTTCTTTCTTAGTGGAAAATAATTCAACATTTGTAGTTATTCTTGATCACTTTACGTGGTAGAATGAATTTGAATATTTGGAAATAGTGGTTGCTTTCCTTATTAGATGGTGATGCGTTGTCTCATTGGGTGGGAGTTTCCTTTTCATATCATGGACTTCGTCTCTTAAGGGATAATGGAGGAGTGATCATAAGAATCATGCTTTCTAAATAATGGTATGGATCAATGGGGCGAAACACTCCTTTATAGGTTTTGAGCCAGCCTGTCTCCAGCAGTTCCACCGTGAGATTGGGTTTCAGTCATGTTTGGAGCATGTGCTGGCATGGTAGGATCTCTTGTCAGTGGCTTCTTTAATTGAGTTTATTGACTCCTTCTGTAAGTAGGAGGTTTGGGCTTGTGCTCTGGGCACATTATATTGTTTCCTACACCATCAGTTCCCGCTGGCCCTTGTTGAAACAGCTTGAGTAAAGAGTTTGGTGTTTTTCAGATCAGGTTCAGGCTTCACGTGAATTGTCGGGGATGGTTTAATCAGACATATGGCGTCCAGCATCTTCTTGATAAACAATTAGCTCTTCCGGGATTTTGCGCCCGTTTACAGTGGTGTTTCTGTCTTTGAAACATTCGCGCCTCCCTTTTCCCACTGCCCATGGGTTTGGGTATCTTTGATCAACGGCAAGGCTGCTTATGGTGAAATACAATCTTTGCTGACCTACAGGGGCCGTTTTCCTTGCTTTCCTCCTTAGTTAGGTGTGTCTTTCTTTGCTTGTGTTTTAACCGCGTTTTGAATTTTCAGGTTGTTGGGGCGTGTTGGGTTTGGGGTCCACTTCCTGCCATCGTTTCGTTAGTTATCTCTCTCGCTTAGCTTAGTCATCGTGCTTCACTTTAGGTCATTAAAACACCCAGTAGCTCTTGAATAGAGGAGAAGGCGTTTGGGAAGCACCAGTAAAGGCCGTGGCGTGAACTCAGTGATCACTGCCGTTGTGGTTGTCAGGTCTTTCAATGATTATCTTCCTCCACCAATAGCAGCAGAGTCTGCGAGATATCTATCTTATGTGGCTCCAATGTTGAGGGCTCAGTGAGTCGCGGATACCGTGGGCCCTAGCCCAAGATTTGGAGCACTTCGTACCCTAAAACCTGCTACCTGGTTGTGGACCTCCTTCAGGCATCGAATGCGTGTCTAGTCTTCCTAAAATCTTATGTTGTTAAGTTCACAAAGATGGTGGCCTTTAGGGTTGGTCTTTGAGAATGGTCTCCGCTTTCCTTTACACCCCTTCATCAAAAGCGTCCTACAACATTTCAATGTACTCCCAATTTTTGGGGTGTCTTGGTCAACCTTTTGGTTTTTTTCAGGGATAAGGGCCTCGGGGCCCCTCGTATAGCTCTCTTTGTTGGATATAGCCCGGCGTGAAAGAGGGCCTGGAGAGAAGCTGTATATATTTGGCGGGACATGTGGACTATCATTTCAACACCTCCATGCACACAAGGAGTGGAAAAGCGCTATTTGCTGTCGAGGTGGCGGCTGGAATGCAACCACTGCGTTGGAAGCGATACTGTGGGATTCGACAGTATGGAGCGCCCCACGAGAACCTACTTGAGTTTTACGCCTGTATTAGTAGAAGTCGACTTTTAAAGGTCATGTTATGTTTTTTACTCTGTTTTGGTTGCGTTGCCTTTAAGTATAGTCGACCTCTGAGGATAGGGGAAGCCGCGTGATTGAGTGAAACCGCGCCCTACGGCGTATTCCGATCTAATCAGGTCGGACATTCCCGACTCTTCAGGTGTGAGCCCTTCTTATTCCCCTCATTCGAGATCTCTCCGCCCATATTTGTGGAGCTTCTCACAGGGCCTCTTATTCTAATGAAGCCAACTTCAGGGGAGAACTTTAGGCTCGTGTCGAGGTTGTTGAGAAGAGAAAGGATAAGCATAAAGCGCAAGGCTCAGGATCCTCCCGGGAAGCGACCCTCTCTCGGCCGGGTAGGCCAGGAAGGCCCCAGGAGTATCGTTTACGATCGCACAATGGGAGCGTGGATCTGCCTTCGGTTAGGTGAGGGGCGAGGTGTTGTATCTTCACGGCGGGGTGTCGCGGATGGTGATCTTGTGACGTCGATCATCCTCTAACATGGAGCCAAGGGTTCTTCGAGGGAAGGGGCTGCCAGGAGCCTCCTTTGAAAGTTCTTTATATCTATCTGGAGCCCTTAGTAAACTACCTTCCCCTCAGATCTTGGGAGATGTAATGAGAATGATAAACTTCTAGACTAAGGGGTGAGGACTCATTTGTTTACCAATCTCACGGAGCTCGTAGCTGGTATTTCATCTATCCTTCGAGACTCTAATCTCAAGAAGGTGGAAGCTTTGTGCGTTGAGGAGGCTCGCCGCTATCACTCCGAGGGCGTCTACGTATGTCAGGCACCTTCTTTATCCTTCTCGTCCTTCTGGATTAATGTTATACGCTAACTCCATCTTGTTCCTTGTGACGACTATATAAGGACTTTGCGAGTGAGGAGGGCCCGAAGTCGTGAGAGCTGCTAAGTGGGAAAGCATACAAGCTAAAGTCGCCTCTTTGTCTATACAGAGAGAATTTGTGATGCTGGCTGAATCTGAACTTGACCCGGGGATGTTATGACATAAATCAGGCACGAAGCACACCTCGGCCATGAGGCGAGCTAAAGGCCAGGAAAGAAGAAGGCCATAAGGGCTTAAGGGTTGTCAGGAGGCAGGCTGGGTGGTTAGGGAAGGTTGAGCTGCGGGGAGGCTATGCCAAGCGACGGCGTTGGATCGGGCTTTGCCCGGCTTACGAAGTTGAGAGTTTCGTGGAGCGGCAGCTGGGGTAGCGAGCTCACGCGAGACCTCCCGAGCGAAGGCTATGGTTGGCCCTGGGATGGGTAATAGCGGAGGCGAGGGCTGGCTTTGCACCTTATGGAGCCTCGAGATGGCTTAGCTTGCAGTTTGAGGCTTTCGGGGTTGGATTTGATTTCAGTTCACGATCTCGATGAAGAGGAGGTGGAAGAATGCGTTTCGGGGCTGAGGCGGACTTGGTCTTCTCACGATACCCCCATCTCGTTCCTCTTCTGGTGAAGCTAAGGTTCTGTAAGTGGCTCTCTCCTCTCTTGATGGGGCTTCACAGCCTTCCCCGCCTTGCATGGCAGGGGCTCATATAAAGTTTTTCGTAACTTCTATGAACATTTAGGCCCCTTTGTATAAATCTTTGCTCATTTTGGGTGAAACTAAAGCTCTAAGCCTCGGACATGCGCAGCTAACATGGTTTTTTATTATTCTAACGGATATTAGTTCTTCTACCTTCTTGGTTTCCGTCTTTTTATGACTGTGTTGAGAGGTTTCCTTATCATCAATCTTTAGATAGCTGAGTTCTTCTGCTGACTATCTGACGCGATTGATTATTATCTTGTGCTCTTATCAAAATGACTGTGGCTCCTTTGAAACCGAGCTATGGCTCCTTTAAATGACTATAGCTCCCTTGACCTTCTGGCTCTGAGCTCTTTTGAAATTGAGCCTGCTTTTTGCTGCTTCTGCCTTCCGGGATGTTAGGTTCTTGGGCGGGCTCGCGGCCCTTTGGGCCGAGCTACTGGCGCGAGGGCTCTTTGGGCGGGCTGGGCTCTTTTGAAGCCAGGCTACATGGCTCCTTTGTGTGGCTTATAAGGCTCTTTGAAGCTAGCTAAGGCTCTTTGGAAACTAGCTGCATGGCTCCTTGGCTCTTGGCCTTTTGAGTTTGTCGGAGTTCTTTGAGCCGAATATAACCTGAAAGCCCAGGCTACATGGCTCTTTAGGCCAGTATGAGCTCTTTGAAACTTGAGCTGTCGCTCCTTGGCTCATGTGCCCAGTGTTAGGTTCTTAAGAAGGCACAGGCTAAGCGGCCCAACCCCAAATCTTGAGTTCCATGGCTCTTCCAGGCCCGATCTGCAAGGCTCTTTTGAAATTGAGCTACATGAACAGTGGTGCCAGCTTCCTTGGGAAGGCGCGCGTGAGTTTTAATCTGTAAAATCTATTAGATCGGAGCAGTTACGTGGCTTCCAGGCGATCAGGGTTTCTTTATAAATAACCTTTCTTAAGTGAGTGCAATGTTATACTCCGCTCTGACCTTCTTCCTCTCTTGACGGTATTTAGGATTCGTACATGATGAAGCTTGGGGTTCCGATTGCCTTTAGTAGTGCGTTTGATGAGTCGCGAGCCGACGTTTGACTTCGAGTTACGTCATTTGTAGGGAGTTGTGTTTTTCCTAATCCCTCCCTTGTGGGAGTTGTGTGTTCCTAGTCACCCATTGTTTGGACCGAGACTGATCGGAGGGCGGCGTGCTCGGAGGAATATTTTAAGTCTCACTTCCTCACTCATCGTTTCTTTCTCTTTACTCTTTCTCATTCTCCTTCCTTTTCTCTTTCTCTTTCTTATGGTTTTTGCCTTGATTGGGTGTTGGCCGATCGTGATCTTCTGAGATGTAGAGAATGGGCGATGTGAAACGACCTTCTTAGTGTAATTTTCGAGATGTAGATACTGACTTTGGCGATTGTGATTTTAGAGATAAATACGAAATAAAGTATAGTCTTTGAGCGTGTGTGTCGATTTTTTATTTTTGTGATCTGCGGGGAGAATGTCGGTGAGAAAGGAACACAAAGAATGTTATTATATGGCTGAATTTCTTATTAAAGCTGATCAGTCTATTGGTGAATATTTGGGGTACTCGGCGTTCCCGAGAATGTGGCAAGGTTTTCTCTTATGTTTGAAGTTCGTAGTTCTTGAGGTGGTATTCGCGATCTGCGCGTAAGTCGTTCCAGGTTGGTTCCAGCTTCCCGTGTGTGGGGTGCTCCTTCTTGCGGCGGGGTTTTAGAACTGGTCGTGGAGCCAGCTCTGAGCTTGACCGCCGATCGTAATATTTTGCTGTTTTTCTGTGATAATCTTTGGCACGCTTTAGAACCTGCTCACGTTTTTCTTCTAGGAGGTCAAGGTTCAGGCGGAGAATCCCTCATTATTGGTGATTAAATTGTTTTGCGAACTCAACTCTTAATTGATTACAGCCCTGACTGACGGGAGGCTACGCCGGTGCAAGCCTTCGGCGAATGGGGTTTCAAGAGTTATTGATTTGCGTGTAGTTCTGTATGCCCTTAATACCTCAGGGGTATTCTGCCCATTTCCCTTTAGATTTTCGGCTTAGTCTTTAGTCTTTGCCTTGAGTCCTTGTGGCTGCCTTGTCAGGTTGGGCGTGGATGAGGCTGGGGATGAGTAGTAATTCTTGATTAGAGCTCGGCCACAGCTCCCGAACTTAGGATTGTCAGGAAGCTGTTCTAATCAAATACGGGCTCTAGGGATTCCGGACACGCAGATTATGGAGCATGAAACAAAGTTCGTGCCTTTTTACGCTGTTGATTATTGCTGTAACCGGCCTCGGCCACTTTGTGAAATGGCTCCACTCGCGATAATAAGCGCGGCTGACCCTTCCCGATGGGTAGGGGCCTAATATCCCGCCCGAAAGCTGTGCGAAAGGCTAAGGGCGGCGGTTGAGGTTAGCGGCTCGGAAGGAGGTGAGAGATCGGGCGTGTTTTTAGCGGATCTTGCATTTTTAACGGCTACGTAGTGTCTTTGAGCATTTGTAGGCGATAATACCCTTAATCTCGGGGTCTTTCTGCGAGACTTGGCTCAGATATAGTTTACCACAGATACCTTCATGCATCTCTCTGAGCACATTGTTGGAGTCTTCCTTTCCTATGCATTAAAGGATAGGTGTAGCAAAGCCTCGTTTATAAAGGAGTCCCCGATGGGCTGGTGAATCCGCCAGGCCTCGTCGAGCTTGGAGCCTCCGCTTTGGATTGCTTGTGATATTCCGTGCAGTAATCCAGGATGGGATCCATCGGCTTCGGCTCAAACGTGCTCGAGACACTTCTTCATCGTCGACATTCACCGAGGGTTCTAGGAGGTGCTCGACCGATACTAGTCTACCTACATCTCAGTAATATTATTCTTTAGCTTTCGGGCATCTGCTCGTGAATTCTCTGCAGGATCATGGGCTGAACATTATGAACTTTTAAACGATTCCTTTGCTTTTGAGGTAAAGATCATTTTCACCCTAGCTTGGTAGGAGTCCTCATCACACTTCATCGCTGGCGAAATTCTTGTACCTCCGGGTTGATCGACAATGGAATAGGCGAATTAAACCAGTATGATAACCGTTGCTCGAGCCTGGGTGTGGAGGCTTGAAGTGCAGAATACGGCGGCGTATTCGATCAAATCTAAATCGGGGAGGTGAATCAGGCCCGCCCTTCGCGCCAGGAATTGGCGCCATGCGGACAACCTCCGGATGAAGCGAGTCAGTCTGATTAAATGATCTCGGTCAAGGCCGATAGGTAGGACTTTGAAGGGTGAATTCCATGATAATTTGTTAGAGACACGCCTTTACCGCTGTCCTTGGCTTGTATCACGATGTTCCGAACTACATTTCGACTCATAGCCACATTCACTCCAGTCTTCACAGGGTCTACGACATCTGTCTCTGTTTCATTAGATTACGATTGGGATTTCAATAGTGTGAGCTTTGGAAATATGATGTTCGTCATTCGTGGTCACCAATGCTAGGATTAATTTCTCCATCTTTGGGTACCTTTCCTCTGCTCCTCTCAAAGCTTGGCTGCAGTAATAGACCGGCCATTGTATTCTATCTCACTCTCTAACCAGGGCGGCGCTAGTTGAGAAATCTGAAACGGTCAAATAAAGGGTAAGGAGTTCTCCCTCTGAAGGGCTTACAGCCAGACGGGAGGAAGCAGAGTAAGTTTTTAGCTCAGGAATGCCTCTTCGCATTGGAGTATGATTGGAAACCTTTTTCGAACTTTGAAAGAATGGTCGGCACTTGTGGGCTGGATCCTAGTCTAAAGTGAAACGGAAGCGGCTATTCTCCCGGTGGCACGTTGAATTTCTTTGGTGTTTGAAGGTGGTTACATGTCACGACGACTTTATCTTATCTGGGTTGCCTATATTCCTCGGTTGGTGACTATGAAACGAGAATTTTTGTTGCTGAGACTCAAAGGCACATTTGGTTGGATTTAACTTCATGTTATAGTTCTTCGGGACTGGAACGACTGGCTAAGGTGAGCACATGGGAAACGACCTTAGCGACTACCGGCATGTCATCTATATATACCTCCATGGATGCTCCAATATGCTTAAGAAGCATTTGTTCACTAACCTCCCAATAGGTGGCCTAGCGTTCTTGACCAGGCATCACTGTGTAACGATAAGTACCACCGCCCGAGTCCGCGAATAGGAATATTCTCTTGGTCTTTAGGGTCAATTCGATCGGTTATATCTAGAAAGCATCTATAAACTGAAGCTCGTGGCCTTAGTAGATCCACTATAGGTCAATCAGTAAGGAAAGCTATCTTTTGGATTAGCTCTGTTGGCCTTCGGTGAAGTCGTCACAGAGTCCCCGTTTTCCGTTTGCCTTTTTAGCGAGAGATTTCGTGCTTGACTAGTTAGAATTATTTCTATACAGGTAGCTTTGGCTTGAAGGAGTTTGTTAACTTCTTCATTGATCGTCTTCTGCCTTTCTAGGGCGAAACTTCTTCTTTTTTGTTTGACGGGTTTGAAGGAGGGGTTAATGTTCAGCCTGTGTGTGATCATTATGGGGTTAATTCCCCCCATATCCTCTTGCTTCCAGGTGAATACTTCTATGTTATGTTTTGAGAAGTGGATTGAAGGGATTCTGACGTCTTTGTGATTGGATCCGTCTTAGCGAGATGTTATTCTGGTACGGTCGATCATTGTATTAGTTCTAGTTCTTCTGAGGCGTGGTTCATCTCTCATGTCAGGCTGATCCATTGTAGTGTTATGACCGCTTTTTGTTTCGTGATCTTTGAGTAGCACTTGCTCCACGAAGCTCACATACTTGATCTCCTCGAACTATTCCTACCCCATTCGCCATAGGGACTTTGATAACCATATGATAGGCGGAAGGGACGACCCTTATGGCATTGAGGGAGGGTCTGCCCAATAGTATGTTATAAGTTGATGGGGCATCTTCTATGAGGAACCTTACCGCCGTTGTGGCCTGGCACGGGGGATCTCCCAAAGTGAGCATTAGCTGTATTGACCCTAGGGGTAGCACTCTTTCTCCGGAGAATCCCCGCAGGTGGGCATTGACCGATTCTAGTTTGTTCATTCCGATGCTGTTGCTCGAAGGCGGCGTGAAAATGATGTTGTTTGAAGACTTGGATTGTCGGCCCGATTGCCTTGTATCTTTATTTTTGTTAACCTCTGACGACCCTTATTACCAGTGGATCGTCATGGGGATGCTGGAAACCTTCCATGTCGGAGTCCGAAGAGGTTATGGTAGGGTCCAGCCGAAGGAGTTTGGATATGGCTTGTATTTCTAGTATCTCCCCTGATATGATGTTGCGTAGATAGGCCTTCGGTTGAGCTGGACTCCACTCCACAAGTAAATCCCAGGAGATCACACAGTTTCTCCGAGGGTTGTTGGTGTTGAGTTGGAGGCCAGGCGACGGTGGCCGGGGTGGTGCTGGCCCCGACCCTCAGGCAAGCGTGAAGATAATCCCCGCGTCGGATCGAATTATTGATTTCCTTCCTGCTGGATACAATCATCTTTTCGGTTTCTGATTCACATGATTCTGATACCTAGTTTAATTCTCTCTCTCTTGTTGGGTCTGTCTTCATGAGGCGGCCACCTTAAAACACGTGTTGCGTCTCCACGTGGGACTGTGACAAGGGCTGTTAAGGGGTGGTGCCGGGGTGGATGTCATTCTTCAACGGCTCGAGGTTGAGTGTGGCCGGTCCATGGTGCCTCGTCTTTGAGGCCAGTTCTGCGTGTTCTCTGTCCCTCGTGGGGATCATCCTGCCTCCTCGCTTCTTTGGGCCGGCTCTCTTTTTCTCACCCTGGCACTCTTTTTCACTGTGGAAGAGTTTTCAGCTTAGATAGGAGCCCTCCTTTGTTGATGTGTTTCTCGCCCCGTGACACCTTGACCATCTTGCTGAGGTTCTTTGAGATGGAAAAAACCGAACCTTCGATTGCCTTCTTGAAGATGAAAGCGGTGATAGTGAACTTCTCATCTGGGATGTCTACCTTTAATGACTAACGTTAAACCTCTGGACGTAGGACCTCGGAAGTTCTTAAGGGCTACGCGCACCTCCATTTAAACAAGTGATGGCTCGACTTCACGTACATCCGAGCTCTGATGAAGTGGGAGACGAAAGCGATGGATAGCTCTCTGAAGGATGAGATTGACGATGGCGGGAGTCTGTTGAACCAGGCTAAAGCCGGGCCTTTTAGCGTGATGGCGAAGGCTTTGCATCTAACGGGGTCCTAGTATCCGTGTAGCTCCATCCCCGATTCATATAGTGTGTGAGGTGGTCACGGATCATTGGTTCGTCAGCGTTTTGATCGAGGCATTACGAACTTTCTTTGGGAGAGAGAGTGTAGTACCCTGACCGTGAGCGAGGATTCTTATTACATTGAAAGCATCCATGGGGCCCCAGGCTCGTCCTTTTCAGTTTCAGCCATTATTATTTGGCGCTTCTTTGTGGATATCTCGGAAACTCTGCTCCAGCTGATGCGTTCCACATCTCCTGGCGATGAGGATGGGTCAAACTTCACCTACACATTGTTTCTACAGGTATTCCCTCAGTGATCCTCTCCGAGAGGTTATAGGGATCGTGCTCAGCAGCAGCTGGTTTCTCTTCTCTAGTTAGTGTCTCGAGGAGCGTCGTGGTGTTGTTCCTCTATGATCGTTCGTTTGTCGGGTGAGTTCTGAGTCTCTCGATGTAGGTTGGTGACAGTGCCTCCATCTCGTGAGTTGTACATGGGGGATTTCGGGCGTCTCTTAGTGAGGTATTTATCTAAGGTAGCCACTGGTCTTACGCCACTGGGGGGGTTGGCATGACTCACTCATGTTTGGTTGATCTAGTAATCATTGAGAATTCGAGTTTTATTAGTAAGGCGGTCGTTCCCACAGAACTGACATGGCCAGTGGTGCTTTTCTCTGGAAATGCGGGTTGGAGCTTCTTGGGCAGATTAAGGCTGTCTGTTGTATCGGTTGTGATCGTCTGACTGTGACTTTGCTGAAAGGGTGATCAAACTTGGGTGTGTAAGCCATTGCTCGATATTAAGTCGATTTCTTTCTTATGAGAAGGGAAAGAATTCAAGCTGTTATGGCGTTGATACTGGCGTCCTTTTGTGGTAGAATGTGAGTCGGTATTTATCAGGGAAATAGATCCACTTTCCTTGTTGGGTGGTGATATGGTATCTCTCCCATTGGTGAGGAGTTCCTTTTCTTCATCATGGACCCGTCTCTTAGGGATGAGATCGTGATCATGGAAGATCATATTTCTAATCAAACAGGGTGCGGATCATGGAGGCCAAGCGCTTTCATTTTACGAGTTTTGAGCCTCCTATATTACTTGATTACCTGGCATAATGGTTTTAATTATAGGCCTGGGCCCGTGTACTTTGGCATGGGTAAGATCTCACTTTAATGGACCAAGCTGCTGTTAGTGCAGTACTTGACTCCGCTAAATAAGTGGAGGATGGGCTTGCGCCACACAGTACGTACACATATTGTTTTCTACCCGTCAAATGCGATACCAAAAGCAAAATATAGTGATGAAAATCAATGCTTAAAGATATTTTCTTGAATATTAATTCAAACAATTAACTTTTTTTTTTAGAGAACAAGTAACTTATTATTAAAACCAAAATTAATTAACTTATTCCACATTTTTATATCTCCATTCATGCGTACATGGTATCATATTCGATTCTTCGCAGAACTGTTTTCCTCACCCAGGGCTCACCGAACCTAAATCCCTTCCCTCCTTATGATAGTTTAAGCTCTTTTTTTTTTTTAGATGATGACGGTCTAAGTTCTTAATCATGATGTGATCGGCTTACGGAGTTAGGTTGATATAGTCGACTGCGGAAAACCTGTGTGTCTTATTTCATGAGACTCATACATGATTAAAAATGGCTACGTCGAGCCCATACACCCATACTCACAAATATAACGAACTATAATACAATAGTTTCTAGAGTTAATTTCACTCATATACAACATGTTTTACAAAACATATAAAATCAAAGTACAGTAATGACTTTCTTCAACTTGACCTCGAAATGAGCGTCGTCTTCTGAATACTCCTATACTGAGGGAATCTGAAGCGGGTGTGAAGCCCGATAGTGATTTCTTGCTTGGTTACTCCCCACCTAAGTGCTCATGCAATGACGCAAACATTGAGTAAAGCATATGAGTCCACCTTTCGGAAATGTCGACGTATTTATGGTGGAATGTGGCTCACCATCCCCCATCTGAGCCCTCACTAACTCCACCAGCATGCACAAGCGAGTGTGAAAGCAGATTTTTCAAAACAAAAGGTTTTTTGTTCACGAAAACATAATGAACTTTCAGATAAAAATTCTGTTAGACTGACCTCAAGGGTAAAATTCTTTGGATAACTCTTTGAAACTTGATCATGGGTGTATTCCTTCGAGATGAAATTTGTTAGACCTTGACTCTCAAGCGATTCTTCGGAAAATATTCCCATGAAATTCATTTAGTAATAAATGTTTTTCCTTGTCATGCCTCATACCCTCTTCATTCTAGTTCTTGATTACATATGAAATGCAATATGTCATTTCACTATAATATATGTTAATATATCAAGCATGCATATATACTATAATATATGTTAATATATCAAGCATGCATATATATATATATATATATATTAATGAAATTCACACTGCATGTTACTCATACAAGCAATAATACACAACCAGGTCACAATCTTGGACCCATCCAACCGAGTACCTCACGATCCATTCCTGAAACATGGAACAGTTTGGTTCCCGATCATCCACTCCACAAGCTTATCAAGCAAACCGAGAAAACCTAAAAACTTGGTTTCAGTTCAAACAAACCCACCCACAGTCTTGAATTGTGTGAAGCCCGATCATAAATCCTCTATCCTTCAATCCCAGAAGTTTTTGGAACTAAACCATATGGCACTCTCATGGCCTCCCACGAACCAGCCTTACCATACCTATCTGATGCTTCCTGACATGCCATCCCAGTGATTCTATGTATATCATTATACACTCGATGTAACCATGCAACCTGCACACTTGGTGAAAAAACATAGATTTCAGAAAGGTTATGGTCATCCACTGTCATCCACAGTAACATGGATGGAATCTTGACTCAATGGGCTTTGCATAGAGTCCAAGAACACCTGAAACGGAGTTCAAACGAAGAAGTTATGACCTTTCGAAGTTGGAGGTCACACATGAATAGGCAGCCCTACCCGGCTAGCCTACCCGACCTGACCAATCTCCCCTTTCCGGATAGATCCAGTAGCTACTGCCCTCCAAAAAAATATGGCTGGAATATTGATTCAATGGGCTTTCCATAGAGTCCAAGAACACCCGAAACGGAGTTCGGACGAAAAAGTTATGACCTTCCGAAATTTGAGGTCATACATGAATAGGCATCCCTTCCCGGCTAGCCTACCCGACCTGACCGATCTCCCCTTTCCGGCCAGATCAAGTACCCAATACCCTCCACAGGCATATGGATGGAATCTTGACTCAATGGGATTTCCATAGAGTCTAAGAACACCCGAAACGGAGTTGGAACAAAAAAGTTATGACCTTCTGAAATTGGAGGTCACACATGCATAGCGGCCCTGCGAGCCGACTGCCCGACCTACCCGGTGCCCTTTCCGGCTGGCTCAGTACTTAATGACCTCCACAGAAATATATGGATGGAATCTGAAACAATGGGTTTCCATGAGGTCCAAGAACTACAAAACCGGAGTTCGACGAAAAAAGTTATGACCTTACAGGAAGTTGGAGGTCACACATGAATAAGCTGGCCCTACGGCCCGGCCTACCCGACACATGGTGCCCCTTCCCGTTGACTCCGGTACCCAATGCTCTCTACAGGCATATGGATGAAATTCTGACTCAATGGGCTTTCCATAGAATCTAAGAACACCTGAATCGAAGTTTGGTTGAAGAAGTTATGACCTTCCGAAGTTAAAGGTCATGCATGACCCTAGCCGGGCGGAACCATCCGGGGTGAACCATCCGAGGTGAACCCATCCAAGGTAAACCCATCCGACAGCCCTTCCACTAGACTGTTTAGGGTAAATGGACCATAACTTGGTCTGAAGTCGATTTAGGGGAATTAAGCTTCAGCATCAAGTTCGCGATGTGGCATATTCTGAAAATTCATTACTAAATTCCCACTTATTTCCTACCAAAAAACTAGTTTTAAAAGTCCGTTATTAGTAATACTTTACCTGTATGGTAACTTCGTAGTTAATATAACGGCATTACATGACGAATAACCAACACCATTATTCATTTTAACCTAACACATAAATATAGCGCATGAGGCAATTCTTAATCAATCGTCCACGGGCCCATTTGGCTTTTGATCACGAATCTCCGCCTTGTCCGAAGTCTTGGGAATGGATTCATGCCAGCCTTCATGGCCTCGCACCAACAATATCATTCAGATCAGCCTTATGATTAAATCAAGTAGGAAAATCTCTGCTCTAGGAGTTTGTCAAAACTCCCAGCCCGACAAACTCGGTCTACATCTGAAGCCATGTCATGGATAGTCTTCCCCCTTATTCTGCCTGGGAAGCAGGTAATTCAGATCGTCGGAGAAATCTAGAGAGAAGGTAGAGCCTCATCTCTCTCTATCTAACTCTTATCTCAATTTGGTTTGTCTTTTCTCTTTCTCTTCCCCTCTCTCCCAACCGGTTGGAAGATAGAAGTCAGTGAGATGTCTCACTTGCACATATCAAACTCTCATTTGGCTCTTAAGTTTCTCTTATCCTCTTATCATCCTATATGGATTTCCGCCACAATGAGATGATATAGCATGTCACATAGCACATACTTGAGCTCATTGTTTGGTAGCTCTCGCTTGACACGTGTTTAAAGTAACGAAACACTCAGTTACTGTGTCATGTATTTACTCGATGCTAGCATTGAAGTGATTGTCTCGAATTAATGAGTGTGACATATTGCTTCGTTTGCGAGACGATTCCGCGATGAAGTTGTTTTACGTCATCAGAGATCTAAAAAAATTCGGTTTGATGCGAACACACCGTTCTACCCTTCCTCGAGTCTGGATTTTACGGGTTTCACCACATAGCAGATAATCATTGACTTATTGTGTGTGCGTCCGTAGAGCTTAATAAAAATCAAGCATGTTGACGGGTTTGAATGAAATGGTGTGAGAGTCGCTCCCGAGAATCAAGTGAGTAGAATCCATGGATTATCTTTTTCAAAGTTGTGAAGTCGACTGATTAAGTTTGTGTGGAGCTTGTCGCCCGATCTGAACTTTTGATTATGAAGAAGGGTGTTGGCTTTATATACCTGGCCAGTGGGAAGTAGGCCAGTTATCTGTGAGCTGAGCATGGCGAAACAAGTCAACATAAAAACATAAAGTTGTGGCATTTTGAAACCGATCATAAAAGTGTTTATGTAGGCTATCGTGCAGACATGACACGCTCAAAAATGACGGTGAAGCCGTGACACGAATATGGTATTCTGAAGACAAATTTGAAATTGGCAACTAGAGAATACTACATAGTTGGGTTTTTAAAACATTGCAAAACTCTTACCATGTATACCACATAATTCATATCGTAGCCAAGGTTTAAAATATCCGATATATAGGCGATATATGGATGTCAGTCAGAAAGTCAGAAAAAAATATGATATGTGTGTTCAGCAATGAGAAAAAATTGATAATAAATGATACTCTCCGTGACATATCGGTTTTGGACTAATATATCGTGAAAATATCGGGTCTGTGGCACACACCCGCGTTAATTTAATTTTTCGGTAAATATCGGAGATATATCTTCGATATATCAGAATATATCGGGATTTATCGGGGATATATTGGAGATATATCCAAACGGTCATATTTGAAATTCTGATTTGATCAAACGGCTATGGATTGATTCCAATAATTTAAAGAAGATCTAACGATCAGATTTGTATAAAAATTAAATCCAACAGTTATAATTAAACTACGAAGATTTTTTTACCATCAAATGACTATTTTGACTTAAAAAAATCTATAAATACTTTTAAAATCATTACATTTGATCACAAATTCTTTCTATCCATATATGATCTTCATTTCACTTCAATTTTTTTTTTCTTTATGATAGTTTATATGATGCTGTATTTTAAATTAGTTAATTTAGCTAATAATATATTAATAATTAACATTTCATTAATAAATATATTAATAAATGTTAGTTAATATTTGAAACCAGCATGTGGATGAACCCTGAATTTTCTATCAATCGAAGTTATGGATATAAGTCAAGACATTTATGTATAGAATATTCGATCATATAATCAATATTATCGGAACACCATGTCTTGGTATGAGTATTGTCTTTATCAAGATGAGATCTTTTTATCAAATTTTATAATGGAGTCAAAACGATCTTCATTTTAATTTTAAAAACTTATTGTAATATAATTTCAATGTATATATTTGATTATTAATATTATTTTATATTTTTTTTAAAAATTTATATTTTTAAAAAATATTTTCATGAATTTCAAAATATTTTTATTAAATTTTGATATAATGTGTCAATATAAAATACCCATGGTCATATCTAATGGCTTGATATTCCATTGTTCAGTAATGGCTTAGAACTTATCTCTTCGCGGGCTTATTGTAGTGTAGAAATCAGACAGACTAATTGATAAATGAGACAATTGTGATAAGCGTTGCAGACTGAGTAAGCAGCTTTGGCAGGCCCTTCCTCCTCCCCCTACTAGCCCAAACGGTCATATATTGGCTACTTCCCTCCCTCCCTCCCCCTTAACACCACCTTTCTTTTTTTATTTATTTTCATACATCATCTTCTGTAGTCTCTTTAATTTTTTCCTTACTCTCTGAAATTCACTTCATTTTACAATTTGCTCATGTTAACATCTTTTCATTCTTGATTGTTCTTCATATTACATGATATATGGTAGTGCAAATCAAGTATTGTAACTCGATAGTTGATTTTAAGGGCACAGCCCCGATGCCCAAATTGAGTAATGTTCTCCGCCTCTACTTTTTCTTACTTTGTTACATTTATTTTGATTCATTGTTTATTTTTAGTATAATATTTTATTAATAATTTTAATATGAATAGTGCATGTCGTGTTCTTACAGTCACGTGTGCATCATTAAGCAAAACTTAATTCAAATATATGGAATTTTTGATAGAATATAAATAAATTTTAGAAAATAATAAAAAAGAAATAAAAGCAAAATGAAATTTGTATGAAAACAGTAGTGGTGGATGATTGACTGAAGTCGTTTAAAAGACGATGAGCTTGATGTAAAGCTAACATAATATAGATATTAGAAATTATATGTAATTAGGTAAAGATAAATGTGGAAATTTAAACACATGTTCTTATGATGAGTTTGCTTGTCGTGAAAGAATGATTGATTCATGTAAGAATTTGAAACAGCCTTTTAATATGATGGGCGATGATTATTCAGCAAATTCAAATATTTCTGCAAATTTGAGGAAAATTTGTTTAACATCTTATATTTGGACATCTTTTACAATGCAGGAGTTTTATGTATTCTTGCTTCATTATATAAATAGTGATGGACGTTAAATAAAAAGGCTAATTTGTTCTTAAAACAATAAATACCCATAATGGTAAAAATACCTAGCAACTAATAAATGATGAAATTATAGATTTGAAGTATTAAATGATAAAAATATTTACAAATAAAATTTCAGATAAATCTTTAGATATTGATGTGTAATCTAATTAAAAGATTTTGTGAATAAAGATGATGTCTGCCAAAAATATTATGTGCGTTGTTGTGCCACGTATTTTAAATTGATTGTAAAGATGGATTAAAACAAGTTGATAACACATTAGAAAAATTAGAGGCATTCAAATATAATATTATGGTATTTAAAAATAACGCTAGATTATTTTTATTGTTTATAAAATTGTAAATATGAAAAGAAAAAATATAAGTTTAGACATACCAATTTAGATGGAGTTAACATAAAGCTTTTACAATATTACAAAATACCAAAAGTAGTACAGACATACGAATGCAATTGTCTAACTCAAACAATATTGATGTAGATGTTGATGTATTAAATGATTATGAATTGTGGCATTCACGGACGCCTACGAGATCTTTTGAAGAATTTTTGATCTTGACAAATATTTTTTTGTAGTGTGTATTATCAAAGCTTAGGCAGTCGTTATCTGATAATAAGTATTTATATGGTGCTTCAAAATTATTTTAGGGTTATGAAATTTTTAATGATACAATTTTGCAATGGTAGAAAAAATTAAAAGTATCTAATTGTGGAGAAATACCTTTGTTTATTATATTAGTTTAATTACTTACCCTATATTAAAATTTGATGCTTTAGATGAATAGTTTGCAAGTTATTTACAATGAAGATCAAATAAAAATTGAAAATTAAAAATTAAATAAATTAGATTATTTATATATTTTATATAATATTTATAAAGAAAAATATCAGTAATAATATTAATTTGATAAAATCGTAAGTAAAAATGGCTCGCCGTCTTTTATAAAAATACTTTGAAACTGTTCAAAAGTAGAAAAATGCAATGGATTCTTGAATAATACAGCGGATATAGATATGAATATACCGGTGTGAAACAATTCCGTTTGAAGATAATGAAGATTTTTGATATTTTAGAATGGTGGAAAGAAAGCAATGGAAATTAAATCTGGTGTTATCACATTGTGCGTGATGTGGGTGTGTGATGCGTGGCGTAATTCGCTTTCAGTCTTGAGTAGAAAGTGGTTAGCAAAGATATGTAATTTGTCACTTGGCAATCGAAGCGATGGTATGTTTAAAAGATTGGAGTTTAGCGGACAGAATTGCATGATCATGTGAGAAGTTGAACTGATGCTGATCTGAGAGAACTTAAAATATCAGACAGATGGATCCAGATGATTCTAGTCACGAAAATAATGATTAAAATATTTTGGAAATGTATAATGTATTTTTATTTTCTGCTTATGGTTGAAAAATCTGAATGATTAATGAATAAGTAGGTGCTCTAACCTGGTTGGGATATTAACTTATTTTGTAGTGATGTAAGCTTTTCATACATTTCTAAATGTAATTATATTTGATTAATAAAATTTTAAATGATGTATTTTTTATTTTGAATTGTTTAAAGAACTACTTTTTATTTAGCTTTTGAATCTGATTTAAAATAAAACTGCAATGGAGGAGTTGGGCTTTTAGGCGGGCTTTTAAGAGTGGGCCTCTAGAGACCGGACCTCTACAGGCGGGCCTATAGAATGGCCTTTTAGATGGAGGCTCTGACGGGGGACACAAGCGAGGCAGGCGAACTGCAAAAGCATGGTCGAGATCGGCATTTGGGTGGGCTGGAATGAAATGAAGCTGGTGCGACTCACCTTTAACGAGCTTAGTATAGAGGCACAGGTTGGGGTACCCAGCCGAAAATTAGCGGGCAGGTCGACTGCAGGCATGGGCAGATCAGGCCCTGGGCTTTTGGATGAAAGGGCAACACATCTTGGGGCCTCTTTTTACCAAATAATCCATTATCCCCATCAATGTATTGGCGCGCTTGAGAGGGAGGATGCCCTGCTCCTCCACTTGCTCACCATGGAAGTGCCTTCTCCAACCGGAGTCCCCACTACCAATATCGAGAAAATCAAACAGAACCTCATCAGAAAGGGCGTGTACCCAACTCCCAAAATCATCCACACTCTCCGCAAGAAGCAACTCCAAAAATCAATTCGCAAATCAAAGCGCTTGGCCAATCAAAGCCAGTCCCAGACTGAAGATGATGAAGTAAAAGAAGAAGCTCATTTCCGAACCCTGAAACGCGAATACAGACAGTTGTCCAAGGCTTTGATGGTTGGGAAGCCGTGGGAGAGACCCGGTTTCAAAGAGATTCTCAATGGGAGTGTGGAGTACAGTGGAGAGAGGCTGAAGAGAGAGCATTTGAAGGAGTTGAGCGAAATTCTTGAGAAGCGTGGTGAGGTCAGTTGGCTTTTGGATGACGACGTTGAAGTTGAACAATGTTTTCTGGGGAATGAAAGGAGAGGGTGGACTCCTGCAAGGCGTCGCGGTGGAGATTCTGATGCTATTGGGTTTCTCGTTGATAGGTATCTTCCGTTTGGTTGCTGAGAAAGTTTAGGAATTTGCTATTATTGTTCTTTCTTCTTCTTATTATTATTATTGTTTCCTCCTGAACTTGTCTTTGAGGCTAATAAAAGATAGTACGTGACATAGGCTTACTGCCGCAGACGTTCCAATTAGAGATTGGAAGTTTTCCAGGATGATGAAACAGTCTGAATTACAGTTCACTGAACGCCAGTTACTGAGAATTGTTGAAGAACTTGGTGCTCAAGGACAGTGGAAGCAGGCACTATCTGTTGTGGAATGGGTGTACAGCGACAAGGACAAGAGACGCTATAAGAGCAGGTGATTTATTTGATATTGGAATTTCCTAGACTAGCTATGCCATGTATGTTTTTGAAATCAAATCATTCCTAATCAATACTGGATTGGGAACACTCACACTACCACCATCGGTATTTATTTTTAATTTCCATATCATGATCCTTTTTAATTGGGCTAGATGGTAACCACTGAATTGATGGTCTGGACTTTAACTAGTGATAAATGTGTATGTTTCCATGGAAGCCTGTCATGTAATCTGAAAAAAAAGGTTGATATCTGCTTCTGCTATAACCTCATAATGAAAGCCAATCTGGTCATTTGGTATCATTTTCAACTGTACTCATTTTAGTTTTGGGTTTTAACTTGCATTTTTTAGTCAACAAATTATTATCCTTGCAGTTATTTTTGTTTTCTAGGATGCTGAGCATGAGTTGTTTGATATGGATGGTGTTTCTTCTCTGGTGATTTTTCTTATTTAATTTAACATGATTCATTTTTGAAATTCTATATTATATTTACATATTTTGTTCTTTTATTTTTGTGTTGAGTTAGAGAATGTTTAGTTCTAATGGTATTTGAGTGTGTCAAATTTATTTTTGTTGTCCTGTTAGTAACTTTGTGCTTCTTTTAGGTTTGTATACACAAAACTCTTAGCAGTTCTTGGAAAGGCACAGAGGCCCCATGAAGCTCTTTACATTTTCAATTTGATGCGTGTAATGTCCCAATCTTTTCCCCCTCCTTTTACTTTCTAACAAGGCTCCTCATTTATAATTTGTGGTATTTTTTATGGATTTTTAACTCCAAGTCGTTCAGGGTGACTGCCATATATACCCAGATATGGCTGCATACCACAGTATTGGTGTTACACTTGGTCAAGCTGGTTTTCTGAAGGAATTGCTGAACATTATTGAATGCATGAGGCAGAAACCTCCAAAAAGAATAAAAATATGTACAAGAAGAACTGGAACACACTCCTTGAACCTGATGTGGTTATATTTAATGCTGTAAGAGAGCACTACTATCTTTTGCAGTCCACTTAAAACTCGCTGCATATATTGATAAGCATATTGATGAAATTAACCACTCTCTCACATTGGAACTAGGTACTGAATGCTTGTGTTCCAACCCAACAATGGAAGGGTGTGTCTTGGGTCTTTGAGCAGTTGAGAAAGTATGGTCTGAAGCCTAATGGAGCAACTTATGGACTTGCAATGGAGGTAACAACTAGATCATGACATCTATTGCCACACTATATATTGAGCATGAGTCTGTTTATCTAGAGGTGAGTATGTATTGTGTTTGTCAACTTAGGTTTGAAGTAATTTAATATCATTTGGGGCCTCAAAGCAGGATTAATAGAATAGATATTTTTGGTATTATCACATGTTCCTGACTTGCCTCCTGTTCTACCAGTTCTGCTATATGTATTGCCAGTAGTATAATGCTGTTCCTGAAACTCTAGAATTCATATTTTTTAAGAGGTTTCTTAAGATATTTTTGTCTGAAAAATGGGTGTTATGGTTGGTTGTCTTGGGGTCATTTTAGAGATGTTGCTGATATGACACTCATTATCTTCAAAGGTTTGTGATGAGTCCTCAGTACAGTACTTATCAAGGAGCCATGCATCCAAATGTTTACAGTTTGGGTTGGAGAGATCTTAGATCTGTAAAGATGAGTGCCACCTGAGTCTTGATGGCTAATCAGTTGGCAAACAAAAGGGCATTGTTGCAGGAGGCATTTGTTGGACACTTTCTCTGCCGTTAAGAATTTACAATCTTTAGTTTTCTTGCTGGTATTCATGGTGTTTTAGGTTCATATTTCTTTGGGCAACTTCAGCTTCTTCCTTGTAAATGTCTCCTTTTGTTTGCCTTGAAGGATACTCCATCCTTCCTATATCCTTCCATTCTTTGCGCGATACGAACAAATATTTTATGAACATTATGTAAGCTAAAAGTATCATGCTCAGAGCTGCCTCATGATTATGTCAAGCATGCTATGTGGTCTAAAGCGAAAAGAAAAAAAAAAATTGTTATTGTAACTTTGCAGTTCAGTGTCACATACACAAAATTTGATATCCATCACTTGATCATTCTTTGGTTTCTCCTTTAATCAATCCATCATAATCAATTGAAATCCGTTTGATGCTGTTTTGTGCTTGGGTAAATATGGGACTCATCTCGAGGGGGAAAAGAATTCAACCTGCAGTTTGTCATTTACCTTCAAATTGTATATATATTCATCTAGCCTTACAGGTGATTGATTGTTGAAAGGTGATGCTGCAATCTGGGAAGTATGACCACGTCCACAGGTTCTTTGGAAAAATGAGAAGAAGTGGGGAAGTTCCAAAAGCCATTACTTACAAAGGTAGCATTGCTGTTGCTGCCAGGAAAGGGTGTTGATATTTGATAACTCATGCATCTTTATTCCTTCCAGTTCTTGTCAGAGCTTTTTGGGAGGAAGGTAAAGTCAATGAAGCTGTTGAAGTAGTCAGGGATATGGAACGAAGGGGAGTGGTTGGAACTGCTAGTGTTTATTATGAGCTAGCTTGCTGCCTTTGCAACAACGGGAGGTGGCAAGATGCTATTTTGGAGGTAAGCCTCTTTTTATGTGAGTATGGATTTGGCATGGCATGATTGCTTGGAGATGTAACCATATATGTTATGATTATCGCTTACTTAATTACCTTCTTGTTTGGAACCTTTGCTAGCATTTATTAAATGTTATCATTTAAAATTCAAAGAGTTGCCATATTATGTTTACTTAGGCTATGTTTGGTTCCCAAAAAATGCTAGGGAAAGGGAAAAAGGTACTGTAGAAAATCATTTTCCCAAGTTTAGATGACATGGAAAGTGTAAGGGAAAAAAATATAGAGGAAAATCCTAAGGAAAATATTGTAATATTTTCCCTGCTACTTTCCTCGAAAAGTAATGAGGAAAATAAGAGAGAAAGGGAAGGGAAAAGGTGTTTTGCACTATATCTATATAATATCGGGTTCCCAATCATATATATATATAAAATATGAAATAATAGATCAAATTATTAAATTTGTGAAAAAGGAAAATATAGTTTTAGAAGGCGTGCCTTAGGCTTTGGGCACAACCGCTCCATGACTATGATGCCTCGCTATCCAAAACATGCGCCAGACTGCAAAGTTGCGCCTTGTAGATTTCAATTTCCTTTCTAAACATTTTTTTTCTTGAAATTTCTAATTTTATAATTTTTTTTATAGGCAAGAAATTTCTATACTGAAATTTATATAATTTCTTTACTTTTTTTTTATTGAATGTTTCTTTTAAATGTTAGGAATGTTAAATTTTTTTATTAATTCAATTAGATTTTGAATCATACATTATAAAATTAATGTGCATTTGAGGTCACATTTTACTT
Organism: Tetrastigma voinierianum; assembly: GCA_016808115.1. NCBI lineage: Eukaryota > Viridiplantae > Streptophyta > Magnoliopsida > Vitales > Vitaceae > Tetrastigma > Tetrastigma voinierianum. The sequence continues at coordinate 252,714 of JAEQBH010002845.1, read as the reverse complement.
CACTAAGGCGCGCATCTTGGGTGTGCCTTGTGCCTTATAAAACTATGAGAGAAAAATATAAAATAGATTTTTTTTTTCCTTTAAAAATTTCATACAAAACCAAACAAGAGAAATTTTGTATCACTTTCCTTCCATTTTTCCTTTTAATTTTCTTTCCTTAGCATTTTCCAGGAACCAAACGAAGCCTTAAGGTATATAAAAAGCCAAGACTTGTTTCACTGAATCACTGTAGTTGAGCTGTTTGCAATTTTGATGGAATTGATTTATTGCAAGGCCAGATCTTTCTCTCTTCTTGGTCTTCGGAAAATATGGTTAATCTGACTTTAAGTACGAAGGATTGTGAAGAATGAAACACTGAAAACATGATTAATTTTGGATGTCTTGCTGAACACATCAATTCAAGTGCCTACTGCTGCCAGCAGTCTTCTTTTGTTCCTTTGTTTTTTTGTGTCTCACTCTCTTGGTTTGCTATTGACACCTCTTATACGTCAAATTTCCTGTGCAATTTTTTATTATTATTTCACTGCATTGTACTTCTCAAAGAATTTAATACTTTTTGAGTCGCTTTCTGCGGTGAAGGGAAAAGAGGCAAACAGTCATCCTATCAGTCATTTTGTGTGACAAATATTAGTGCATTGAATACATATCCTCTATTTTGCCTATTAGAAAAAAATAAATATTGATGTATTGAACAAGATGGAGTTAATTGGTCAGTCCCCAGTGTCCCAATCATTCTAAATGGTTCTGCTGCCAATAGTGGAAGTGCAAACCCCTGACCCAGAGAGTGCATGCTCAAGGACTTTTCCTTTTCCAAAACTACATTTCAAGAAATTTAGATGCAGTCTTAAATATGAAAAGTGATGTGTACATATCTCTCACAAGTTGGCTTCAAAATGGTGGACTCGTTATCCACTAGTTGGTGTTTCACCAATTATGTTTGTGAATAATTTAATCTGCCATACGATCTTGGCACTCAGGTTTGATCCATGAATCCTATGTCTTTGAGACAATTTATCATTTTCTGCAACTGTGGTGATCTAGCATAAATCTTTGTTATTTCTGAGAAAATTTTTGTTGTTACAAAGGTGGGCAATATTGATTCGATTTTCAAATCCTTGTTCCCATATTAAAAAAAAAATCGTGCTTTAGATACCATTTGAGAATGTTGCCATCTCCGTTTTATTGAATTAAATGATTTTCCCTTTTCCTGTTGTAGTCTCTATAGCTACGCCCGTTTTAATTATTTGTGGGTAACCAAGAATGTTTATTTTCTTAAAAACATGCTGGCAGGTTGAGAAGCTGAAAAAACTTCGTCATAGTAAACCTTTGGAGGTTACGTTCACTGGCATGATCACCTCTTCCATGGATGGTGGACATATTGATGATTGTCTATCCATCTTTGAGCACATGAAATATCATTGCTCCCCCAACATCGGGACCATAAATGTCATGCTGAAAATTTATGGACGAAATGATATGTTTTCTAAAGCTAAAGAGTTGTTTGAAGAAACCAAAAGATTTGCTTCTAATATTTGCATGGATGATGGTGGTATTTCTCTTGTACCAGATTTATACACATATAGCTCAATGCTTGAAGCATCTGCCAGTGCACAGCAATGGGAGTTTTTTGAGTACGTGTACAAGGAGATGGCTCTCTTTGGGTATCAACTTGATCAAAGCAAACATGCCTTGCTACTTGTAAAAGCATCCAGAGCTGGGAAGGTATATGTCAAATTTGTCTTCTTTTTTTTTTTTGATTTAAATGAAAAATAGTATAACTGTTGGTTCATGTTGCCTCGATTACTAAATCTAGCAAAAATGATTTTTCTGCTGGTATCTCCTGATGGAAAAAGGGACATAATTTTGTTCTTCTCTAGTCATCTCTCAAAATTGAGTGTTCGTTTAAAGCTTTGTGTAGTGCCTTATGCTTCTGTAGTAGATGTTCTTCTCAAATCTGACTGCCTGAACAAGGAGACTAATTCTTTATGACAATTCAATATTTCCTTATTAAGCTTATGCAGTGAGGCCTATCAAGAAAACAATGGGATCTATCTGGTTGACGGCTTAACTCTTAAGTTGGCCTTGAATAGGAGAAAGAAGGGAGTCTGTAAGACAGTTCTTGTTCCTTATAACCACCTGAAGTCTTGTTTGTTATCTGCCCTCTGGAATACTAATTGTTTTCCAATTTTATTTGATGTAACTGCACCTTCTTTTAACAAAATTATGGGACGGCAGCCACTTCAATGTTCACCTCTTCTTTAGTGTTACTCTCAAGTGATTGTAATAATATTTCTGAAGAGCTGGATTTTTCTTAATATCGGTCATGTAAAAAATTCCCATGTCCTTAGTTGGGTGCCTGTGGCTCTTTTAAGTTGTTGAATGAGCCCTAACATGGGTGGATGTTTTTAAACTTAAATTTGCTTTTTCTGCTTTCTTTGTAGTGACTTTGCTGCTTCTGCTTTCTTTGTAGTGGTATCTACTGGAGCATGCATTTGACACAATTTTGGAAGCTGGAGACATTCCTTATCCTTTAATCTTCACTGAGATGGTATGTCAAGCTACTGCTCAGCATAATTACGAAAGAGCAGTCACCCTCATCAATGCTATGGCTCACGCCCCATTTGAGGTCAGTGAAAAGCAGTGGACAGATATTTTTGTGACAGATGCAGACAGGATCAACAGGGAGAATTTAGAGAAACTATTGGATGCTCTCCATAATTGTGAGGTAGCAAGGGAAGCCACTGTCTCAAACTTATCACGGTCATTGCACTCTCTCTGTGGATCCTTGCACTCTCTCTGTGGATCCGGAACAACAACAGAGCAGACTTCTGTTACTTTTGGAGATGAAGCAATGATTAGAACACCCTTGAATGGTAATGGTGGAGAGCTTGATGACAAGAGAAAGGTAATTTTGCGGAAGTTTTCTGCAGAGAGTAAGGTTCCAAACCTTAATCCTCATGAGAACCCTCCTGCTAAGAACAACAATGGCGCATTTGATCCGTTTTCTGTCAATCTCACCCATACTGAGGAAGGAGATGATGACACTGATGGAAAAACTATCTCTAGAGCATTGAATTATGCTTGTAATGGAGATGAAGCAGTATCAAATGAAACTAGTCAGTCTTTAGATCGCCTATTCTCAACCTGTTCTTTAGATAGGGACTCAGAAGACATGAACAAGATCGAACTCAACATGCGGGCTAAAGAAGATGATTCCCATGGATCTGATTTGCCCTCTGCAAATGAAATATTGGAAACTTGGAAGGAGAGCAGGAAAAGGGATGGTATTTTCTTCCCCTTTCAACTGGGCCAGAAGTAAGGCGCCAGATAAATTGACTAGTACCATCTCTAGCAATATGCATTTGTAATCTTGTATCTACTTATATATGATAATCTGTATAAAAATTAGTATGTTAATATACTACAAAGAAGAAGCATTTATTAGATTAGATTAGATTGAGGCACATGTCTCTGTTCTAATGCTGCTAACTAATTTATACTTGGAATGAAGATATGCATCTTTCTATTAAACTTACAAAAAAAATCATGAATTAAGACTGGGTATTTTTTTTTTTTTGAAAAGAAAAATAATTTCTTTGATTCCAACTAGCTATACATTGATAGAAATATAAAACCAAAATCGTTAAAAACCACAAAGGATGAAACAACATCTGAGTTAATAGCATAATAAAATGATTCAAAGTTTTGCGTATTCACTATGGAAATTTTATCTCATTCGATATTATTATCGCGACTAAAAATACCTTCGACTTTGGGCTCAGGAAGATAAATATTGATTTAATTTATTGTATTTAATTGTATATACTTTGCTTGTACAAATCGTTTGAACACAAATAAACGTCACACCATGACGATGAAAACCAAACTGTTATACTAAGATGACATAACCACCCGTCGCATCAAGACGATTACAACCACACGTGCACAAAGACGACGACAATCATATGTGCATCAAGGCAATAACTAAATCACGAAAAAAACATATAAAAACTTAAATTCACAATAGAAGTTGAACCACTTATCGGCAGTTAATTAAAATAAGCATGAGGATGACTTTAAGCTAAGAACGAAAAAAAAAAATCATCTCCTATTGCTTAAAGAAAATAGTCTAATAGAAAAAAAGTTAAGATAAAAGGAACTAGGGTTTTATTTTCTCACTATAATATTATTAAGACTGGGTATTTGATGGGGTAAAAAAGTTCTTACAATTATATATGTACGGATTCCTTTTAATTTTAGGTTGATTTGATTAAAATATCATTTGAAACATTAATTTAAAAAAAAATTTAACCTTTCATTAAAATTTTATCACTTTTTGATAAAAATATCTTTATTTTTTTCTTATAAAAATGGATATTTCTTTTATTCTATATAAATGAATAGATCAAATGACACTATGTATTCTTATATAAAATGAGTTATTTTTTACAAAAAAATATGAGAAGGGTTAAATTCCCTTAAGATTTTTTAATCAAATATTAATAGTTTTATGGACACATGTTAAAGTCAACGAGTACTTATAAGTATTCAAAATTTCTTTTTAAGAATAAAATTTTATAATATATTTTGTGTGTACCATCCACTCAGAAGGTTCAAACGGATCAAGCCTAAAGAGCCCAAGATTCCCACACGAACACAGACTAGCCCTAAGTCTACCAGGCTATCTCGATCACATAAATGCCCTCTTCTAACCAATACCATTCTAAGAAGCCGGCGCCTGCTGATTTCCAAATTAATCCCTTTTACAGTAACTCGGCAGAATTATCCTCCCACAACCAGCATAACCGCCTGGGTGACGATCACCATCCGAGGCGAAGACTCGCATAACTCGTTATCCAAAAGGAAAAACGGTTGACGTGCAAGTGAAACGCCTGCCTCCCTTCCATTTCGAAAACCAATCACCAACTTTCCATAAAAAATGGATCATCATTCTTCTTCATAAATAAGGGAGGTAATGCGAACAAAAAGGTATGTGAAAATATACCCCTGCAAGACTGACATTTTAACGCTCTCTATATCTCTAACTAACTTAAGCATCGGAGAGCCGACCGACACATCAATACAAAAATTTTGTTTGTTTTCAGGTGCTTCGTTTAGGTTCATGCCCAAATGATCCGAGACTTTGAGAACTGAGAGACCACACCAAGGCCGCTTGTGGAACGACTGGTACAAAGTCGCATCGGCAATGTGCGAGGCTTCGTTGGCTATCAAGCGATCCCTCACACCCCAAAGATTCGGTAGTTCCTGCTCATTCATCAAGTTTGTCGGATCCTGTCGCTATGGCTAGCAATCTAGCAAACTACCCATCAAGACCACCGCCGTGGATATGGAGACGAACAGTGAAGAACAAAGGCATGTGATGGCTGAATTGGCAGAGCCGCCACAATTTCTACAAAGAAGAAAACGATGTACCGGGTAGCTTGTCCCAAGAAGATCGGGTTGAAAATGCACGAGGGAGCAGCTAACCTGCACCCCTAGTTAAACAAAATAAAGCCAAGGAGCCTATCCGGCCAGATGACAGTGACGCAGCAGCGGACGACGAGTTATCTTCTGGTAGCCTCTCCGTTTCTCGACCGCTACTCCCCAAAGAACAACGTGAGGCCGAATCGCGAAGAGGCCCCACGCCGCTTCTAGCCAATCCATCGCTGGCATACCGAGTACGGAGAATTTAGAATGCATAGGCGATAACGAGCAATGATTCGTGATTAGTGTGGGTATCGTGGAATCAACAAAATTTATACCTAATACTCTCTATCGTCAGAGCATTGCTACTACAGTATAGTGGCTCTAGGATCGCCCACATGGATGGGTTTTCTTCGCATAAATCACTTACAGTGAAGCTCAAATTGGTGAATTCATTTTGGATGTTGGGATTCGATAAAAGCAGTGGGTTGTAATGGTTGAAACTGAAATTAAAATAAGTTAAAATGTAAAAGAAATCTCCTTAAAGTATCAAGACAGTGAGCTTGGATCCTAAGGTAAATGAAGGGTTCTCGGGCTCTTTTCCTCGTGTTAAGGAAGATGACCTATAGTCATTTCCAAAACTGGATCTTCATTTAGCTACAAAACCTAACCCTTAATAACTATCCTTTGAAAAACCAGATTCACCGGGAGCACTCTGGTCTGCATAAAGGAAAACAAGTTCCCCGACTCACCTTCCAATGACTAGTAGATGATAACTAATGAATCTTAGTGGATTTAGTAATAAGTATCCACTAAACCCTAAAGCTTATCAACACTGATCATTCAAGCGCAAGACGAAGGATCTAAAACCTAGGAGTTCAAAGAAATAAAATGTCAATGAATACCCACGTTGAAAACATGAGAGCCCCTACCGCCCTTGCATCCTTTGCTCCGATCCTTCCTCTTCAAGGAGAAAGAGGTTCTATCCACTCATCTCTCCGAGTTGTCATCCTCGCAGGTTGTTCGCTACGAAAGCCAGAGAAAATGAAAAGAAATAGAACTCGCCAAGCGTTTCCTCGCCAAATCATTAAAATGAAAAACAAGCAAAAACTAAAAAAACTAAAAAAACTCCCCTACAATGTCTCGTCTAAGGGCTTTTATAGCCAAACCCCATTACAAATTACCAAAATAACCAAGACAAACACTTATACAGGGGGATAAATTGGGAAGAAATCCAAAAAGTGATAAAAAAGTTAAAAAGGTCAAAAGTTGTAGGACAAGTGAACAGTGGCAGGAAACTTTCGGGCAGGAAGGTAATTTCACAGGTCATGTACTTCGAAATCCTTGCGCAATTGCCACTGCCACTACATCTCTCTCTGTCGCTTTCCTGGCTCGCCTTTTACTCTGATTCCAATTGATTTCTTCATGCTTGAGCTATCTATGGTATAAATAGCTTGTAAAAACAACAAAACTTGCCATAACATTTGATTAGTAGCATTGCAATGTCCTTAACATGCCAACTGGGTTAATTAGGTTGATTATTACACAAAAGCGCCAAACCCGTGATAATAAGGGTGTAAATAACACTATTCGGGTAGTAATCACTTCAACCGACATTTGCTAGTCCCTTAGCAATGGAAGAAGAAGAAAGCAAATAAAGGCAAGATGAGCTATAAAAATATAACTACACAAAAAATGGTTTCCAAAATCAATGAAGCAATAAAACCCAACCTATAGCGCAAGTTATCAAAGCCCTGTCTAATAACCATCTCAAGAAGAGTGTGTACGATGCAAAATCAAGTATCAAAACAGTGTCAACTCCTAGAGAACCAACCTGACACCTTCCACAAAAACCTAAGTGTTTGATTTGATTAGGTTTAAAAATAAACTGGCCAAACCGGCCTTCCCCAACCTGCCTCTGCTTCATAACCTAAGCAGACTAACCAACCTCAATAGATCAGGACCCACTTTTATTCCATAACTCCTTTTTTTTTATTGTAGGGGTGCAATGCTGAGGGTATCAAACTCACAAGTGTCCATGTAATGGGGGCCCACCGATGACTCCCAACCAATTAAGGTTTAGGGTATCAAGTCATAAGGATCTTTCGATCACTAACTCTTCAGGTTTCACCCCAAACTCTTAATGAATTCAAAACTCCAGCACTTACAATTTGCTAAACTCTGCCTATTCACCTATGTAATGAGCAATAAAAGTCAGACACTCCAACCGTTAGTTTAAGGCACCGAGTTTTTTAAAGACTTTCACATATACCCCTTGACCGTGCTCTAAGCCAAGGCAAAGTGTCACAATTTCATTCTTTTCTCTTATTTTGCTTTTTCTTTTCTCTTTTTCTTTTCTTTATTTGCTTGAAAGACTCATTGGTCTTTTATTCAGGGGTCCCGACCTATTAAAGGTGGTCAGAAGTACAAGACTAGACTTTGGTGTGGCTTAAGGCAAGCACATGCCACTCCTATAAACGAATCTTAATGCGCACGCTAAAAGGTTCTAACGTAAGAAAAAAGGTTGAATACAATAAGAATTTCAACGGTTATGAACTCAACTAAGCATAACACCATTCTAACATCAACAATTATTGGAACAAAATTTCAATTTCTCATATTGAAAGCTGAATATTACAAAAAAAGTTTTCTGAAAATGAGAATTGAAAGCATGAACTAGAAACTAAAAACATGAATTATATTGTAGAAAAAAACAAACTAACTAACAAGCCATTCAACTAAACAAAATAGACTTACTCAAAACATAATTCAATACTTCCTTCCTTAACTCTCCCCCCAACCGAATTCTACATTGTCCTCAATGTGGTTATGGAATTGAAATTTAAGGGAGGAAGTGATACCTCCTTGGAAAAATGCAACCGGTTGCGGAGAGGAGGGACCACATGAAACAAGAAACAAAAGAGAGGAAAAGTGTTAAACCAAAATATTAATAGTGCAAAATATGATCATGTTACAAGAATGGAAATCAAAAATATAATAATATGCTTCCCAAAGAGGCCTGTCCACCCATTCGGGGCTTCCAAATGATCAAGCTAAAGAAGAAAGAGAGGTTGTGCACCAAGGGAGCATTTGAAAATTACGCCCTTATCATAATATAAAAAGTGTTCTTTGAGGCTATATTTAGATTTTATATTCTCTAAGCTTTCCAACGATACCAAGATCACCCAAAACGGAGGTCGGATGAAAATTTTATGGCCAAAAGAAAATATGAATGCAGCACTTCTGTAATTCGCTCATACTACTTAAAATAATTTTTAAATATATATATATATATATATATATAAGAATTTTTTTTTTTTACTACACTCTACAGTGCGACAAGATCCCAAAATGTCTTTTGTCTTTTCCTACGAAATTTCTCGCAAGACAAGACAATTGTTACAATGATTTTAAGCAATTTCACAGTTATGCAATTTGGTAGGCCGTGAATTTTCGCAGGAGTCTTACAAAATTTCGTAGGGGTTACGAAATTTCGCAACCCTTGCGAAATTTTCTGGATTTTGCTTGGACCTCCCCTGCTGTAGAAATTAAGCACAAACCTGTAAAAATAAGCTAGGAAAAATTAAAGAAATGTGCAGGAAAATAAAAAATGAGCTAAAAAAACAAAGATTAAATTAAAATTAAAGAAAACCTAAAGTTTTAAATTAAATAAATCAAAATAAAATAAAACAGAAAAAAATCAAACAAAAAGTGGGGGAGATTGAGCCCCCCCAAACCAATTTCTCAAGCCTTCGAGGTCACTGAACCGGTGGAGCCGGTGGAATCACGAGGGTCCAGTGCTCCAAATCGAACCAAGATGGTTTCAGATGAGTTATTCACAGCTATGCAAGATGAGCACATAATGTATGTGATGTAGTGGCTGAAAAGCTTGAAATGTAGAGGTCACTAACTTCTTAAGGTTTTCAGGTGTGCAAGCAAGTGCATGGGATGGCCTCAGCCATGCAGGTATCAGTGCCGAATGTGCCGTAGGTGTGTGTGATGTGCACTAGGTCATGAGATGGTGCTGTTGGTAGTGGGCTATTGGTGGCTTGGGTAGTGGCACTAGGATTCAATTTTTTGGGAAATGGTTTAAGAATAGGCTTTTGGGGCTCTTCCACTGCTTCCTTTCCACTGCCTTTGTAAGACCCGAGAAAATTCTAATTTTCTGAAAAAGGGTAAAATGGTAATTTCAGTCAAAATTCAGAAATTTTCTAAATCTCAAATGATGAAACAGACTTCACCATTGGAATGTCTTCACTAATCTAGCCACCACGTCGACTTCGTCGAATTCATAGCTAATTTCGCTTCTGAAGATCAAGATAAGTGTGGGACACGCGGGTGCACACGTATGCCCAAGAAGGCCATCAGATCGTGAGCTAGTCAAACATGAGTTCAATTGTGGGCTATAGTGACACATGAAGACACGCCATCGGACGAAAATCTCAAACAGTAGGGATAGTTTGATATGAAATCCAAACCAACAAATGCAGGTGGCTCGGACATGTGGCATGAGAGGACAAGTCCTTCACTATTCCTCCCAACCGGTTTTGGGAGAAATAAGAACAGAGAAAATAAGGAGAATGGTAGAGAGAGTGTCCACATTCTTCAGAATTTCCCTAAGTGATCTAATCGTCAAATCCCGATTGCCAAGAGGCAAAGTCGCTTCTCATCGCAAGAGCTACGCGTGGTACTAATTTTGTGCAGTTCGACAACTCCTATGGTGTCTTCCTACTTGATTTAGTCCTTATTTAAGAACCTTACTAATGGTCGAGTGTTCGGGCCGAAACGGCCGTGTGAGTTTTCATTATCCCGAGTGGACCAAGGTCGGAATTTGGACAATTTCGCAGCCTAAGCCGGTCGAGACCGCCTTCGTGGTCATATTTGTGTGTTGTGATGCTTCGGGATGCTAATTACAATGAACTCGTCGATTTTTATCGCCCATGAGCCAATGTCAGGTTATTGTTACAATAAATAACATGTTGTTTGCAAAGTTAAATTTGTTAATATACGATGCGTTTCGATATATTAACATGTATTGTACGAAAATAGCATAATGCATTTCATATGCACTAGGGCACCCTAGAACAGTAGGCGTGGGTGCATGACATGAATTAAATCGGAGGGTTGTCCAAAACAAAAGAATTTTATCGGAAAGTTATCCAAAGAATTGTGTTGGGAAATCGTCCAATAATTCACGTCGGAGGGGCCCATGAATTGTTTCGGAGAGTTACCCAACAAATTCACCTCGGAGGATTGTCTAACGTATTTATATCGACTTGGCTGCCACAAATAAAACAAATATTTTTGTTTGGAACGGCCATACATAGCATAAGCATGTGTGAGATGGAGCTCTGAGACTCAAGACATGGATTGCGTATGCAGACATTCGAAAGTATGAATCATGAATTCACTAATGTGTGTGTTTTTCCATTGCATGAGCACTTAGGTGGGGAGTAACCATAGGGATCATCACTACTGGGCATTGCTCACCTTGTCGAGGGAAAATTATTTTAAGTACAGGGAGTGTTCGGGAAGATGGCTATCTCGTGAGGCCTAGACAGAAGCCGGCCTGACCGTGGCATTGATTCATGTTTTATGTATATATATTAAAACGAACTAGTTTTAATATATGTTTTGTATTAAGAGTGATGTAACAGCCCTTGAAACTATTTTAATATAGTTGATTATATTTTGGCGAGTTGTATGAGCCAATGTGGCCATTTTCACTCATGTATGGGTCTCATGATATAAAGACACACTGTGTTTCGCAGGCCGACTGCCACACCCGACTCCTCGAAATGGGCGCCATACCTTCCTCAATCATGAATGTGAGATTGCCATTCTTTCTCGACATGGACAAAGAGCGTAACAAATGTTTGAGGATTCGATAACCTCTTTAGAAAAATCTCAAAAGTCTCTATCGCCTCTTCAGCCATTGCTAATGCTCCTCCATCAGGGTGTCAATCGTGCACTCTTCCTCCGATTCTTCCTCCGATGAACATACGCTTTACTGCGAGCCTTGAAATGCGGAGTACTACAAGATGTCAATTTTCTCGATCAAGGTCACTTTTGAAAGCCCATCTTAATTTTTGGTTTAGAGAGCTCTCTCGTAGTATCACCCTTTGATTTATTTCAGATATTCACCGCTTTCTGCTCAAGCCTCTATAAAAGTACCCACCAATTTGCTCAAGTTCAATATTGCTTGCTCAACTGAAGAAGTTAATTGCGGTGGTTGTGGTGGCTGAGGAGTTGAAGCATAATGTGGAGGAGTAGGAGGTGCATACTGTGGAGGTCTTGGTTTCCATGAGAAATTTGGGTGGTTCCCCCAACTAGGGTCAGGGGCATTTCGCCATATGGTGATTAGTCTGAGGCACACAGAGGGCACTCACCCACAGAGTGTATGTGATCCCTCATGGACCTATATGCATTAGGTTTCTCTCCACCTGGTACCTATCAGGTTGCTCTCCCCAGGTGTTTCAGCAGCTGATTCAAAAAACTAATATTCAATTTAATTAGTTCTTCGTAGAGTACTGACTTTGATCAACCTGCCTTCTGGATTTCTAACCCACTGTACATGCACTAATGTTGGAAAAATGTGGCAAACACTGTGACAACAAAGAACAATCTCTGTTTAAAGGTTTTTTTTTAACAAAGGAAATGAAACTTAAAAAAAAACTTACTGTAAAATACTAAAAAGAATGATAAAAGAAAATTCACCAAAACTTGTGATGAGGATAACAAGTGTTCATTATGTCGTCATTTCCACTTAGGAACCATCCCCGGCAACGACGCCATTTGATTCGCGTCAATAGGGGTATTGTGAATCAACAAAATTTATACCTAATACCTCCTACTTCCGTAGCATTACTATCAAGAGATGGTTTCAGGATCGCCAATGTGGATGGGGTTTTCACATAAATGACTTACGTGAAATTCAAATTTGCACTATTTTGATGTCAGATTCGATAAAAGCAGTAGGTTGTAATGGTTGAAACTAAAATTAAAATAAGTTAAAATGTAAAAGAAATCTCCTTGAAGTATCAAGACACTGAGCTTGGATCCTAAGGTAAATTAAGGGTTCTCGAGCCCTTTTCCTCTTGTTAGGGAAGATGACCTATAGTCATTTCCCAAACCGGATCTTCATTTAGCTACAAAACCTAACCCTTAATAACTATCCTTTGAAAAATGGTATTCATTGAGCATTAGTGATCTCAGACAATGGAAAACAAGTCTCCTTGACTCACCTTCTAATGACTAATAGATGATAACTAATGAATCTCAGTAGATCTAGCAATACATCCACTGAACCCTAAAAGATTATCAAATACGGATCATCCAAGGTGCATCGATGATCTAAACCCATATGTCCCACAAAACACAAAATGTCAATGAATACCTATGTTGAAAACATGAGAGCCCTCAGCTTGCCTTATATCCTTTGCCCAAGGACCTTCCTTTTTCAAGGAGAAGAGGGTTCTGTTTTCACTCATCCTTCCGAGCTGTCATCCTCGTAGGCCGCTTTTGGCTAGTGAGAAAGCGAGAGAAAATGAAAAAGAGAGGGAACTGTTGAAAGCTTCTTTCCAAACTTTATTAAAATGAAAAACAAGCAAAAACTAAAAAAACTCCCCTACAATGTCTCATCTGGGGGCTTTTATAGCTAAACACCATTACAAATTACCCAAATAACCAAGACAAACACTAATACAAGGGGACAAATTGGGAAGAAATCCAAAAAGTGACAAAAAAGTCAAAAAGATCAAAAGCTGTAGGACAAGTGAACAATGGCAGGAAACTTTGTAAAGGAAGGGTATCAGGTCGCGAACTCGAACCCCGCGAAATTGCCACTAAGCACGCGATCTCCTCTCGCTGCTTCCGGGTTCCCGCTTTTCTCACTCCGATTCTAATTGATTTCTTCATGCTTAAGCTGAATCCCTATCTATGGTATAAATAGCCTGTAAAAACAACAATACTTGCCATAACATTTTATTAGTAGCATTGCATTCTTAACATGCCAACTGGGTTAATTAAGTTGATTATTATACAAAAAAGTGCCTAAAACTCAGATAATAAGGGTAAAATAGCACCATTTGGTAGTAATCAAGCAAGCCCCAGTCATACCCACGTGGGCAAGAGAAGTAGCAATCACACTGCTAGTGTAGAGTCCTACCTTCTGTGGCTGCACTGTGCCCCGCTACGCCTCGCACCCACCACTATCCGAGGACTCAAAACATGTTGTCTCTGGGCTGGGCCAACACATCTTAAGCGAGCTCCTCACGTGGAGCCATACCGTCATTTGCCATGTATGATGGCTCCTCTAACCTGTATGACCACATGCTGCACTTCAATCAGGCGATGATACTCAATACAGGACACGACCGCCTATTATGCAAAGTGTTCCCGCCAACTTGAAGGGGCCCGCCCTGGCTTGGTTCCATAAACTCTCGCGGAGATCTTATCAAACTGCCGCAGTCGCTTGATTTGTTTTCCGCAACATGTGTGCTAAGTTCAACATAAGGGAAACATCAGTTCTCTACAAACCATCTTCAAGAGAGAAGATGAGTCTATCCGTGATTTCACCAGGAGATTTGGGGGGGTCGTCCAATAAATTGATTCATATAGTATGGATGCGGTCCTTCAGAATTTCCGAAGAAGCTTTGGGCTGACCACACCATTCTTCCACTCGCTATCCCTAGATTTCCTCCTAAGATAATGGAAGAATTGTACGCACTGGGCCGAACAACATTCAACACCGGTATGATAATATCCGGCCGCCCCTGTGACCATGATGATCACAACTCAAAGAGGCAAGCCGGCCACTAAAGGTCAGCCTGAACCAAAGGGGAGCAAGAACCAGAAACGCTCCCGAGACCAATCAGAGAGAAAGAGTGAACCCCCATAGTTTACCCCTCTGAACATCTCATATGACAAACTTCTTCCACTCATCCGGGATCACCCCGACTTTAAATGGCCCACACCTATTAAGTCAAATCTAAAGATAGCGCAAATCCGGGCCTTTGAGGTGTGACTACTATGGGGGACCACCACACGACCAATCGATGTCGGCTTCAGTTTATGGTGGAAAAGCAACAGGGCCAACCACCTCGTGAGATATATCCAAGACAATCCGCAGCCGAGGCGCCCACTACTTGCCGAAAGAATAGCAACCGCTGTAATCGCCTCCGAACCTCGCCCACCATCAACTATATACTAGGCGGCCTGGCTAATGATCAGTATCAGTCTAAGAGCCAGAAGAAGAGGCTGTTGCGCGTAGCCACCGTCCAGGCCCGGATAAACACCATCCACACCCTAGACAGCAGCAGAGCAATCCAGCCGATCGATGACCCTATATTCTTTCCCCCTATTAACCCGTCCAGGGTCATTACTCCACACCATGATGCACTTGTACTTACTTGATGTATCAATGATTTTGATGTGCACAGTACCGTTGATCTTGGCAAGACGCTGATCTGGTTGTAATCGCCCACCTTGTGCGCATGAACATCTCTCGATGTGTCGAACACATCGATTCTATCCGGCTTCAACTGGCAACCACAATGACAATGGGTGACATTACTCTCCTCGCCAAAGCAGGCTCTGGTGTTCAAGAGTTCTCGCCACAGTCGAGACCTAGGCTCGTACAACGCCATTGTTGGTCGAGCATGGCTGGATGCAATGAAAGTCATGCCATCCACCTATCATCAAATGATCAACTATCTAACCAGTGCTGGGCAAGTTGATATTCTGAGCAACCAACTAGCAGTCCGACAATGCTACCAATTTTCAGTGCAAGAGCGTGAGAAAAATGAAAGCTCTACAATCCCGCCTCGCGACCCGCTGTGCCACAAAATAAGGCAACTACAACATTGCCGCCCGTACGTGGAAGACAGGAGCAATTAGCCGTTAACCCCCTAGAATCAATGTCCCTGGCTGAGCCTGATAAATCCACCTACGTTAGTTCCCTCCTATACGGCAGGTTCTACTCCATAATATGGATGTGTTCGTGTAACGCCTCAAAAATATCGTAAAATTTTTATAATAATTTTATTATATATTCTGGGTATGAATTGAGCCAAACTTGGGTTTTTCCGGGAAAACTGATAAATTGTTAAATAGTGAAATGTGAAATAAATATGTGAGCATATGATTAAATATTATATGCTAAAATGATAAATTGATTGAACCCGGAAATAAACACAAGCGAAAAAGGGCAAATTTGGAATTTTGTAAAATGTTGACCTAAGGGTCAAGAATAGAATAAGCTTAAATGTTAAAGTGAATTAACTAATAAATGAAAGTGAAATTAAGACCAAAAATGAGAAATGGAATTTGTGTGTAAGTTAAACATGGCCTTACACTTAAAATGAAGAATAAGACCAAATGTGGTCTTAGAAGAGCACATTTCGTGCATTTGGGCAAAATGTGTTTGAGAGCAAAGTGAGAGAGAAAAGGAAAAAAAAGCTAGGGCAAGGTGAGAAGATCAAGATTGTTGGTGTGATTTCTTCCCATTTCTTGCTTTTAAGTGATCAAGCATCTTGGGCGAAAAAGATTCAAAGGGATTTAAGGTAAGAACCAAACCCTAGATTTCTTTAAATGATGTTTGGGTTAGAAAAACCCTAATTCATCCATGGGTTTTGCTCATGATTGGTTTAGGATGATATTAGAATGCCTTTGGGAGTGATTTTTGAGTTTCATTTAGATTTCAGTGATTTTTGGAGAAAATCTGCAAAAGTGGAAAACAAAAAAAAATCTAGCAAATAAAGCCTCCTACGGGCCGCAGTCAGAGGTAACCCACGCCGCGGCAGTGTAATCTACGCCTCACAACGTGGGATGCCTTGCCACGAGGTCGAGCAAAGGTCATCCTCAGGTACTCCACTTATCGTGAAGCTACTGCTCATAGTGAACATATTTCTCGATTTTTTGTTTCCAAACACCTCGATTCGTACACCGACAGTTTAAGGACTCTAATAAATGATTAATGGGGTTCAAATATGATAAAACTAAATGAAAAACGCATTCATACCTTTTCTTTGCCTCTCGCGAGTCTGCCTTTGGCGCACTTGGTGTCTTAACCCAAAACCGCAACGAAGATTAATCATTCACTAAAAATGTGTAATAATTGTTTATCCACTAAGAGTGGCGTAATTGTTATTGACTAGGGACGGGTGAGGATCACCTAACCTAGGACCGAGATCGAAGGGAAGGAAACGAGAGCCGACATCTTCAGTTTGTTCACTAACCCTCTATCCTTATTTCAAGTGTTTTTGTAGTATACCAAATAAATCTGAAATGATTATATGGAATGAGTATATCTTTGAAATGATATTACGAAAGTGCATATGAATTTGAAAATGTGATATTTGAAATGTTTGACAATTAATTGCATGTGAGTGATTAATTTAGTTGCAAACGAATTGGTCAATTCTTGACATCTTGAATTGAATCGATATACCGAACAACCAACATGGTGGGATTCACCAACTAAATCCTTCATGAAGGCAACCCGAAATTGTCCAATGTCCCATTTGGCGGGATGCACCAATCTAAGATTCTGGCGATGGTGTATGGCATTGAAGAAATGTCCTGACTTTGGCGGATGCACCAATCGACATCCGTCATGATGGCGATGACATTTTTAAATGACCACATGTCAGAGGCACCAATCGGCATCCGCTATGATGGGATATCAATTGTTAAATGTAAGCACATTATCGAATGCATGAAAGGACGGGATTCATCGAATAATTTGTCATGAATGTGAATTGTATAGACAAAGTGAAATAACAAACTTCGATGAGTGTAAACGATTTGTAACCAAATACATCTTTGGGAGTATATGTTCAATCTCATGATTTGAGTTAAGTAAATTGAATGCATGTGAAAATGCATATTTTTACAGTGATCACGATTGTAGTGAAAGCATGTGAAAAATGAATATGCATGAGTATAATTTGATATAAAAGGTTTGTTTTTATAATAAATGCATGTCATGTTAAACTAAAATTGAATAGAATCAGATAGAACCACTAAGCATGAATGCTTAGCGTATAGTTTTTATCTATACGCAGTTTCGAAAACAGGAAAGAAGGCAAGATCATAGCTGTGAGTCATAGAGAAAGTTGACAGATATAAGTATATACCCCATCATATGCAGATATCACTTCTTTTTAACATGATATTTTGTGAACAAAAGAGTTAAACTTTGAACTATTGTTTTCAGAGTATCATTTGCAGCGCATGATAAGAACATTTTGTAAACGACTGTATAAGAGAGTAAATGTTTATGAGCCTACCATTTGAAAATGTTTCCGCAATTGAAACCTCAAAAACTAAATGACATAAAGAAAATGTTTTGCAAGAAAAGAAAACGGTAGACTAAATCGGGCTCTGTTTCGGGATCACTTCCTGCCCGCCTGATTCGGCCACAAACACTTTACAAAAACAAAAACAAATGAAAAGTAAACAAAAAGAATTAAACAAGCATCCCGGAACCGGTTTGGATCCACTAATAAGGTCGGACCACAGCGGGTGTTATTAGTCACCGACTCACTTAGACATGGCCAAGATTAACCCCGCGCACACGCCTCACAAACTGAATGTCATTCCTTCTACCGCCTAAGTTAGATGAAATGAAGCGCTTTCCACCGAACCGACATCAAAGTTATTCTATTTAAAGTGGATAATCTTTTGGAAGTGAGATTCATCAAAGAAATAAAGTACCCAGAATGGTTGGCCAATGTAGTGGTAGTCCCGAAAAAAGGCGGAAAATGGAGAGTGTGTGTGGATTACACGGATCTCAATGAGGCATGCTCAAAAGACAACTTCCCTCTCCCCCGGATAGACTAGATCGTTGATGTGTTAGTCAGGCATGGATGTTGTCGTTCCTGGATGCCTTCTCAGGATATCATCAAATACCCATGCATCCACCGGACGCGGAGAAAACAGCCTTCATCACCCCGCACGACCTATTCTACTACAATGTTATGTCGTTTAGCTTAAAGAATGTTGGAACAACTTATCAGATGTTAGTGACCAAGATGTTCAGGCCACTACTTAAAAAAACCATGGAGGTGTATATTGATGACATGCTGGTAAAGTCCAAAGAACATCCGGACCATGCTAAACACTTGCAAGAGGCTTTTAAACTTTTAAGGGTATACGGTATGAAGCTCAATCTTTCAAAATGCACCTTCGGAGTCAGCGCGAGCCAATTCTTGGGTTTCATGGTGACTCAGAGGGCTATCGGAGCCAACCCCGCTCAACTTAAAGTTATTCTGGAGTCCCCTGCTTCCGCCTTTAGAAAGGGAGTACAACAGTTGACTGGTCAGTTGGCCGCCTTGGGGCGATTCATCTCTCGGTTTACAGATCGTCTAAAGCCATTCTTTGATACCCTCAAGGGGGATAATCGGGCCGGGTGGAATGAGGAATTATGAAATTCATGTACCTCTTAAACAAGATCTCGCAACCTCCAATCCTTGTTAGCCCGAAGTCACAAACCTTCGATATCTTATCGAGGCACTCGTCAAGGAAGATGAGAAAAAGCAGAGGCCGCATTTTTGTCACAGCCCTTAGCCGATTAAAAAGTAACCCGCATAACCACCTCGAAAGCACATTAGCTCTTCAGGTAGCAACGAAGAAGTTTCGCCCATACTTCCAAGCACACCCCATTGTTATGCTAGCTGACCTTCCTCTTCAGAGCACCATTCACAAACCTGACTTGTCCAGGAGGATGGCTCGGTGGGCGATTGAATTGAGCGAATTCGGTATTCAGTACAAACCAAGACTGGCTAAAAAAGGACAGGTTCTGGCATATTTTCTAGCAGAAATCCCCCAATCCTGAGTGAGCCAAGGCAATTAACCCGTGGATCCCCACGTAGATCTGGTGATCTCAAGAAACCGTCGCATCTAAGCAGTAACTTAAATCTCCGATCGAAAGAGAATTGCAAGCTATTCGCTTAGTTTCCGCTCCAACAACGACTAGAATATGAGCCATACTTTAGTCATAATCAACTAAGAAGTATCAGAGTTCACGACAAGCCTGACAAGGATTCGGCAGCTAGTCGTGGGGCAAGTAGACGAAAAGAATATGAGTCGCGAGACCCCTGAATGGCAAAGTATGTATCCTTGGTTAAACAACGCTTGGACAGCTTTTCAGCTTGGAAGCTTGAACACATCACCAGAGACTGCAATGAGAAAGCGGACGCCTTGGCTGTCGCTTTCACTTCCAATAACAGAAACAATGTTCCTGCCCATCTATTATCAGTCGGATTCGTCAATTGTCACTACCTAGGTAAGCTAGGTGGACCAGGTCTCCCCTTCCTGGATGGACCCCATAGTGCAATATATCAACACAGGAGAACTCCTAGACGACAGAAACAAAGCTCACAAGGTCCAAATCCAGTTGGTCGGGTTTTCTTTGGTTAGCGAGCAGTTGTTTAAATGGTCCCTGGACAGGCCGTACTTAAAGTGCCTAACTACAAAACAGGGACATTATGTACAATAACTCCGCATGAAGCGGATATGTGGTACTTATTCAGGCGCAATTACTGGCAATACGTGAGCCCATACTCGTGGGTATTATCACAAACGAGTGAGATCCGACGACTATGTATGAAAGTGTGATCGATGCCGTTTAATTAGCCCTCGTCTCGAGATCACCCGCTTAGGATTTAATTTCCATTACAAGCCTCGCTCGCTCCACGGGGAATTGACATATCGGCCGCCTTACCGCCTCGCTAAAAAAATTATTGTTGGTAGCGACTGATTATTTTAGCAAGTAGATGGAAGCCAAGGCTTTTGCATCAATCAAGGATAAGGATGTCACTCAATTCATCTGGAAGAATGTCATCTGCCTGTTTGGTATACCCTGATCAATTGTATCAGATAACGAGCCTCAATTCGACAGCTGAGCATACAAGAACTTATGCCAGGAATTAAAGATAAAGAATCTATACTCCACTCCGTAGTATCCGGCAGAAAGCAATGGCTGCGTAGTTTCAAATAAGACCGTAATTAACCGCCTTTAAAGAAACGACAGATCTGGCCTAAAGGCAAGTGGGTGGATAAACTCCTCGATGTGCTATGGGCCTATAGAATGACAGCTTGTCGACCAACCGGTATATCCCCCATTCGCGCTCACTTATGGGATGGACTCTATAGTCCCAACAGAAATCGGCATGCCCATGCTCCGAACTGATTTACCCGACCAGTCAAATGTTGAAACTGTGATCAAAGATCTAGACACAGCAGATGAACTACGCGAAGCAGCAGCTGTGCAAATAGCATCATACCACAACAAGCTAGCAAACCTTTACAACAGGCGCGTGAAACCCTTTATGTTTCAACCGGACCTCGGTCCGCAAAGCTTTGAAAATACAATGATCCAAAATTTAAAAGTTCCAGCCAAACTAGGAGGGACCATATATTGTAACACGGGCTGGCGAATCCGGATCGTTTGCATTAGATAAATTAGACGGGATGCTTGTACCTAGAATGTGGAATGTTATGCACCTCAAAAGGTACTATCAATAAAGAATGATTCAATTTCTTACTTTGTTCTTGTCTCAAATGTTCATAGCAAAGTCTGGATAAGGTTGATGTCCTACCGGCTCAGTATGGTTGATGCCCAACTAGTTCATTACAAAGTCCGGGTAAGGTTTATGTCCTACCAGCCCAGTATGGTTGATGCCCAACTAGTTCATTACCAAGTCCCGAGGTTGATGTCCCACGGCCAGTGATAATGATGCTCACGATTCATTACCAAGTCCGTAAGGTTGATGTCCCACCACTTCAAAGATATCGATGCCCGCTTGGTTCAATACAAAGTCCTGATATTGACGTCCCACCACCCGTAATGGTTTATGCCCAGCTGCTTCATTACCAAGCCCGGGTAAGGTTGATGTCCTACCGGCCGAACATGGTTGATGCCCAGCTGGTTCATACCAAAATCCCAATAAGGTTAATGCCCTAACCGGCCCAGTATGGTTAATGCCCAATTGGTACATCGCGATGCCCGAATAAGGAAGCGGTAGAAGAAGGATTAATGAACCTTGTTAACCGGAATGTTCATCCCAAGCTCATCTATGTCCTACTCAAGGTACATCTTTTCTTGCCCGGCTAAATTAACTTAGTTATGAAGTAAAGCACCCACATCAAATTAGTAAACACCACATGCTTTATTATTGATAACATATGCTTCATTATTGAACTCGGTTTCAAAACAACAAAAACTGGGGCGGCAAAACATAGGTGAAGAAACAAAGCTCAATGAGCAACCACGAAATGCAACCTAGAAACACCATATCCCCACTTCTCCCCGGGTTACTCGAAAGGTGCTCTTAATTCCGACCCAACCTCGATGGCAGAGAGATGCTCACCCACCTTGCTATTATCCGTCTTAAGAATCGCATCAGAGCTCCTCGTGCGCATTCGCTACTTCATCAAGATGAACATCACGGACAACTTCATGTGGACACTTCGGGGCATCAAGGATTAATAAAAACTCTGGAGATATCGGTTGACGTGGTTCACATCCCGTCTGAACTCGCTATTTCACAAATGTTATGTGAGAAAGCACAGTAGCCATATCCATAGTTAAAGATCACGTCAAAGCCCTCCTCGTAAGCCTCCCTCAAGGCCTCGTTCTCTTTAAGGGCCTCTGCCCGGATAGCATACATTTCATCCTTACAAGTCCCGAGTTCTAAAAGCAGAGAGACTCGTTCGTCAGTCAGATGGCTAACCTCGTCATCCACCTAGCCTCCTTTGCAACAACCAAGGCATTTTGTATTCTAGCCAACTCGGACTCTACCTTCGCCTTGGCACTCCCTGCCGCATCGGCATCCATGCAAGCCATCGAGGCATCATGGCAAGTAGCATCTCTCCGCTCGCCCGACATCCCGTTAACACTCCTCCCACCATTCTCCCAACACCTGAGCTTGACTCCTTCGCCCATGAAGCTCAAAAATCCCGCGGGTCGAAACGATCACTAGGGCGTGAGAGCCCTAAACCTCTCCGCATCCTCACTCGAGTCCAAACCCAGCCGGTAGGTCATGCTCGATGGCCGTGGATCGGGCCGCAAAATAATTGATTATAATAAAGCCATAACTCTGAATGATACTAGAACAAGTAAGAACAATTATGAACGCACTGGGCCTTGCCGATCAGACAAAGTCATACAGGACAAAGATGTCGTCCTCACCACCCGCTGATTCTCCCATACATAGGACGAGATCTATTTTTCACTCCTTCCTCTACCGCACATTCACGGCATTCAAAGCATTGTCTAGCATAGTCACCCAAATGGGCAAATTGAGATTCGCCTTTAATGAATGGTTTCCACACTGGATAATCCTAGGCACCTTCGAGCCTAGGAGCGATACTTCCCTCCTATTAGGGAGTCGTCCTGTGTGGAGGAATATAACATAGAAGCAAGAATTTGGCCGAGAAGCAACGACCTATTATGCTCGGACCGGGAAGACGTAGCCTTGTCTGGTCGGCTAAACATCTCCCCCAAAGGAATACCTTCCCAGAGCTCCTCATGAGTCTCGAGGAGCTCTCCCAACCGCTGCCGCGCAGCCTCGTCGATCGTCCATGAAAGCCCATCTCGGGAGTCCACAACAACGCCGGCTCGCCCCTCCGAACCCTCGTCAGTTGGGTGATGATCAACCTCACTAACCACCCAGTGGCAAGACGGCCGCCGCTTTAAGTCAAGCCCGCTTATGCTTCCATACCGGGTTATGAACGAGATAAACCATCTCGTCCTCCTCTTCTTTCTCTTCCCTAGTAAGGGGAAGGCTAGATATGAGGGCATCCAAAGGACAAAATCTTCCACCCCCACTCCAGGCGCTTTTCGCCGTTCAAGCGCCCACCTTCCTTTCTTCGACGCCGGGGCGTGATGTGGATCCTTTTCGCAGTGCAACACCTCGAGACGCCACCCTATCAACCTTCCTAGATGCTTGGGGTCAAGGCCGAAATCCTCTCTAGCCAACGAAGGTCGCTTCGTCGAAGATCGATCACCGCTTCCGACCAATCACCTTGCCTCTAAGTCTGGCTGAGACGAAATGCCTCGCCTAAAGTCAAAAGGCCTTAATACTGCACGCTCGCCTCCACTGGCTTCGCGGGAAGAGGGCGAGGAATAACCTAAGAATATAAGGAGAGGGATTGCAACTCACTCCATAAGATTCTTCACTTAAAAGAATTTGAGATGCCGCTCCGCTCAAAATCTCTAGTAACTTCTTAATGTTCTTGAAGCCACCTTTCTCCACCCAATTTATCAATTCATTTCCAATTTTTCCTTGCAAGAAAAGTGTTTATTAAGAAAATACGTAGGGCAAACGTACAACGACGTATAAATCCCACAACTTGAACACACTGAATGTTGTTCGATTCAAAGTAAATCTGAGGTCGTGAGCCTGTGGTCTCATACCACGATCCTCGACTAAGATAACGCCTTCGCCTCGGCCTTGGGGCGAAGCCGTGGAGCCTCAGAATAACTTGTAGCTATGGCTCTAGGCCGATGTGGATAGTCGCTCCATGCGCCAAATACCTTCATCAGGAAGAAGAAAACCTCCACCAACAAAATATCCAGTTGGTAAAGGAGGTTCAATATGCTACACCCAGTCAGGATCCGAATGATATTCGGATGGACAAGAGCAAGAAGCGCTCCGAAGAAGTGTAGGAATTACTTTATTAGAGACGAAACAGGAAAGCGAAGCCCGGCTGCGAGCTATTCCCTTGTAAAATATACTGCACCGTCTTCCTTACCGATAGTGGATTAAGCCAAACCATCCGGCAAATCAAAATTGATACTATCAGGAATGTGGTAGTAAGACCTCAACTCCTCCATAGATAGAGAATAAAATAATGTCGGGCCAGAAGGCGAGATCCCGACCAGCCCTCTCCGCACCTCTACCGACTAGTGGAAGTCTCTCTTCGACCCTCTAGCCATACTACAAGCGCACAACAAAATGACGAAGAAAGGGTGCCGCCTCCATGACGAATACCAAACTCGGTAAAAGGGTGAGAACGCATTATAAACCCACCAGCCAGTGAAAAACCCCAAATTTCCCAAGATACCCAAAAACACCGTCCTATGTTCACGTCACGGACACATGCCTGCACTGAATCTAACGTATCTAGAAAAAAACAGTGGCTTAATTCGAAGGTAGGGAAAAACGAACGCCTGAAAAGACTATCTGCAAAACACGCAACCCTACAATGAAGTATCCATAGAAGCTCTTAAACGGAAGAGAAACAAGAAAATGGTGTAGACACAATAAGAGCAGGTAAAATCCAATTATTATTCCCTAAGAATAAGGCGTTTAGCCCCTATGGATGCATTAAATGCGTCGTTGACTCATCACCCTTCCAAATGATTCAAATCCTGATGACGCTTCACTTACTAGAGCCCAGTGAACAAGTGGTGGGCCGTGTCTGTGGCCCCCAAGCTATGTTCTTATGTTCCTCCCGATGGACTCGCTTAGGTCGAACCTAATCACCAAACAACCATAAGGGCCGATCCATCCTCGAATACATCAGCGTCAGACGCCATAATCCTTGTTCCAAGGCATGCTAGAATTCATTAGACGCCATAACCCTTGAATTTTGTTCACGTTAATGACCGGTTAACCAAGCAAAATAAAAATAAGGCAAAACACAACACACAAATTTCCCGTAACACGATTTCATTAATTACACCAAATGGTGTTCACAATTACATAACCCATCCGAGCTGAAAACTGAGCCTAAGAAAGAAGAAAAAGTCAAAGAAAAAGAAGAGGAAGTAGAAGAAAAAGAAAAGCAAGAAGAAGGCTAAGCAAGAAGAAAAAGTCAAGAAAAGCCGCAGAAGTCTAAAAAAGAAAAGCCGTTGTAAAGTCTAAAAGGAAAAAAGTCGCACGCAAAGGCTAAGAAGAGGAAAAAGCTTCCTACGCTGCAATATGATCAACAGTGCCAAAGCAGAGGGGCATACAAGGGGGCTTATCGTTGAACATGGAGACAGAGTTTCATCGATTTCAAGGAGGCCTTCTCCATCTGAGTTCACAAACCACCTAAGGGGACATATAAGGCTCGAAAATATCCCTCCAAAGGGAAATTAGCAAGCTCTAGGACGTTCCTTTTAATCACCGCCTAATTCCGCCAACATCACATCTGCCTCGTGGTTAAATCAAAAGCCCGACACTAGCAACATTCGCCAATGTCCAGCCATGCATATCCACTGAAAACTCAAAACTAGCCAGTGAGATAAAAACTTGTCACCCTGCATCCTTTTATAGGGGTTACAAACCAACGGGAAACTCAAAAATGCGTACTAAATGCGATACCAAAAATAGAAAACTCCCCAGAAACGTGCAAGTTGGAACATGCAAGCATTAATGGTCCCCGGTTCCCGACGACAAACAAGTCAAAAACACGGTATTTTCCAACCGCAAGACGAACTCTAACCTAAAAAGCGGCATCAGGGTACCATGGATTTTAGCCCAGCATCTCCACTCAGAAGGCCCAAACAAATCAAAGCCCAAAAGAGGCCTAAGTATCCCTACACGAACACGGATCTAGGTTTGAAGTCCACTTATGGCTATCCAACATAAAAGGCCCGTGCATGCTCCTTCTAGCCTGGGCTACTCATCTCTGTTAGAAGATAGGCAAGCTTGATTTTCCCAAACATCCCTTGCAACTTAAGAACATATCCTCCCACAAACCTTGTATGTAACCGCACTTAAGATGATCAACCGATCCTTGAGGCTTAAGATCAGACAACTTCGTTATCCAAAAGGAAAACGACACACAAGAAGTGAAGCGCCCGCTCCCTTCCATTTTGGAAAACCAATCACCCACTTCTTCCATAAAAATGCGATCATCATCCTTCTTCTCATAAATAAGGAGGTAATGTTAACAAAAAGATGCGAAAAATATACGCCGCAGCATCAATTTTGACGCTCTCTATCTCTTTAACTAACTTAAGCATTGAAGAGCCACCGGCACACTACCGTCGATTCCTTGTTTGTTTTGTAGGTTCTTGCTGCCAGGTTCATGCCCCGACGATCCGGAGACTCTGAGAAAGAGACCACATATTTGTGTAATAATATTATTATTTACAATATATGTAGATATCATATTACAAAGGGGTAACAGGGTAAAAGGGAAAAAATATTACAAATCTAACCCCTTTTGTTAAAACTCAATTGTTAAACCCCAAAAAAGAAAGATAAAAATACATTATTTGGACAAATTTACTACTCTCACCATCATATGACAATTTACTCTCATTTCCCCCCAACTTTCATTTTTCCTTTATTTTCCTTTCCTTATTTATTTCTTCCATGTTTTTAGCTTTTCCATTTCATCGGTTCTCTATTAGATTTGATTCTAAATAACTACTTTGTTACAATGATTAAGTCTAAGATTTGATACCAAGTTTATTCAAATATATGATTAAGTATAATTTAAATAGCTACTGTATTACAAACCTGGACTTAACCCTGTTCAAGTTTATTCAAATATAACTTAATGATGGTTAAGTCCAAACTAAATAACTATTGTATGACAAATCTGAAATTAACCCCTTTCAAATTTGTTTAAAAACTAATTTAACACTGGGCAAGCCTGAAACAATGTATGTTAGTTCGTATTAAACCTAAACTTAACACCCTTCAAGTTTGTCTAAATGCTAACTTAATCTACTAAGTAAGCCCAACACGATAAACTCGTTGCTAAACTCGAACTCGACACCCTTCAGTTCGTTAACGATAACTTAACGATTCATGTCTATCAATTAAAACGTTGCTAAAATTTCCAGCTTCGATACCTTCAAGTTTGTTTAAGGTCACATACACGGTAACAAGTTTCCAAGGTTCGAAATAATTTGAGATTAATCACTTCTTCTTCACAACACATCCGACATGCTCTTATTCTCAACTTGAGATGCTCTAAAAGAAAAGAACAAAGAAACAATAATTAAGTGCAGGAAGAATTTGCTAGATTCTTTGTTGATAACGGGTTAAAATAAAAAACCTGTTTGTATTTTTGAAGGTTTGAAAAAGCAAAAGCTTGAAGGAATGAAAAATCAGAAGAAAACAAAAAAAAAAAAAGGCTGAATTTGGGGGTGATGTAGAAAGAATCGAGATGTGTGTGTATTTAAAACAAAAAAGAAAGACTGAATTTGAGGGTGATATGAAGAGAATAGAGACACGTGTGTAATTTTGTGTAAAGTGATTATATTTGAAGTTCATAAAAGTAAGGGGGTTAGATTTATAAATATATTTGTTTTTGTCTTTTTAAGTTTTAAACCAATTCCTCCGTTACAAAAATAACTTTTATTGCCGGTTTGGTATTATGGGAGGAGGGGAAGGCGTCTTCGGCAGCCTGACTCCCCCCACCTTTGAAGGTGAAACAAAAACCCTAAACCCTTAAAACTTTAATCTCCCAAAATGTATTCCATTACCAGAAGGATTCCTTACAAAACCCTAGTTAGACCCTTGTTCTTTGCCCACTCTCGCAATCTATGCTCGGCTTCTGCAACCACGCAGAAGCTCGAGAGAATCGCCGATGAGCTTCTCGATCTCACCAAACTCGAAAGGCACGACTACTCCATCCTTTTCAGACTCAAACTTGGCCTCAACAACGCAGTGTCTGGTTTGGCTTCTGCAGATTCTGCGTCCACCGGATCCGGGTCTGCCTCTACAGAGGCCAAAGCTGCTGAAAAGACGGCTTTCGACATCAAGCTGGAGAAGTTCGATGCCGCCGCCAAAATCAAGATCATCAAGGAGGTTAGGACTTTTACTGATCTGGGATTGAAAGAAGCCAAAGATTTGGTGGAGAAAGCCCCGGTTGTTTTGAAGAAAGGGGTTACTAAAGAGGAGGGCAATCCCATTGTTGAGAAGCTCAAAGAGTTGGGAGCCACTGTGGTATTGGAATAACTTTTGTTTTTCACGCCTTGGAAATGCTTTTTGGAATTCCATCTCGCAGATGCTCTGCAGCATGACATATAATTTTGCTTTTGAGAAATTAGGATTATTTCTACGCTATCATCTTTTATGCAGAAGCAATTTGTCTAATCTGTTGGGAAAGGTAGCATCACTCTTTTGCTAATGTAGAATAATCTTTTATCACAATGATAAAGGAATTTGTTGATGAGCGGATTTGGCAATGTTTATGTCCACTTTTTTTTTTGTATTTTTATTGGAGAAACTGATTCCTGTTGCAATGAATTTTGAAAGGTGAATTGGGATAGTATAGTTTTCAATGTTGATGGGAGTGCTGTGCAATAACTTTTGATGCCTTCATTGTTTCAACAAATCTGTCCTAGTTTAGATCATCTAAGTAATAGTGATAGTTTGTGATGCTAGAACTTTCTTCTTCTAGGTAACATACAGTAAGCTGACTGGACCCTGATTTACCTTCTGTTGTTACACCCCAAAGGTTTTTGGATTGCTAGAAGTATGGAATGATACTCGATGTCATCACTTTGGATGTTAGGATTTTGGTAGAAAAAAAGAAAAGAAAACATGGTGAAGTGTTAAGGAGATTTTTTTTATAAAT
This sequence comes from Tetrastigma voinierianum, assembly GCA_016808115.1. NCBI lineage: Eukaryota > Viridiplantae > Streptophyta > Magnoliopsida > Vitales > Vitaceae > Tetrastigma > Tetrastigma voinierianum. Next base: position 223,758 of record JAEQBH010002845.1, on the reverse strand, counting down.
CATTAAGGAGATTTAATTTTTGTTACATTTTGAACCTTTTCTTTAACAACTTATCTTAGAAGACCAATACTTTAAAACCTGAGGTCAGCCCCGTAAAGCTTTTATTAGGTACTTGATCTATGCCTCCAATGCTGAAGCATCTGTTATACATCTGCTTTGGCTGTTGAACTCTAGGTGGAAATTTTTACATGTTGATTTTTAATTGTCTCAACTGAAAGGTACCTTTTTCTATTGGCATGGATCGTTTGTAGGAAAGAACAAAACAAAAGGCTTGGAGAAGCTTCTCCTCTATGGTTACTCAGGACCGAGTGGAGGGAGATAAATAGGAGAGCTATGAGACTATTGATTGGGGCAACCAAGCTTTTAAGTGGTCATTCTTGTTCTTTTTGTTTGAGTGGGTCAGGTAATTGCAAGATTAACCCTTTAAAATACATGTTGGTTTTGTAGAGTGGTTAGGCTCTTAAGTAAGGTGTGTGTGCTGTTTTTGTGTAAAGCCTTGTTTTTTTTTGCTGTTTTGACGTCTTTGTATATATTGTATACATTTTCACACTCCTGTTGAGTTGCTGTTAATACATTTGATACTTTACCTATAAAAAAAAAAGGGAGTTTTGTGCCTCCCCTGATGTTTATTCTAGTCTCAACTTATCTGCCTGTTTGAAGCCTTTTCAAACTTTTCTGTTCTGCATGTGTTTATCTGGCTTTGAGATGGATGTTTAGTATTAATTAGAAACTACTGTGGCATTGTTGGAAATCACATAAAGCAGGGTTCTAGTTAATTAAATATTGCGTTGATGATTTTATAGGTATAAAACTTGTATTTGTACTTGCTAACAACTGGGAAGTTAAAAAAAGATGAAAAATAAGGAAAAGATTAGAGGCCTTTTTTCCCCCTCTCTCTTAGCACTTGAAAAAAAAAGCAGAAATAAGGAAAAGAACAAAAACAAGGAACAACTTCAAAAGGGCCTTCAACCTTGTTCAGGATGTTTCTGTTGAGATGTATTCAGGTCTTTGGTCTGAATGAGTCCTAGGCTACTTAGGTTCCCAACGTTTTTTTGCTCAGTTGCTGGACTCAAGCGATGCTAGGGGAGGATGAATACTCATGCTTGAGACATCTAAATCTAGAACTGTAAATTAAATTTAGAAAGTTTGTAGCCTGGAAAATCATTGAGGGGTAAATCTCCTTTCCATGGAAGTGGCATGGTTGTACAGAGCTCTCGTAACGGCACCAGTCTGATTTACCACCTTTTTCAGACCACATGAATGCTTCTTTCAGGCCTGATAGCTGTTCTAATTGCAACGCTTCCTGTTGATTATATTCTTTTCATGTCTAGATGTCACTGAAAATCTTGTGAGAGAACATTTGGAACGGTGGCAGTCCATGTCATGAGTTCGTTGTAGCCAGCATATTATGTATGGATTAAATGACTTTACAAACTATTACTTTAAGAGGGGGCATTGCAAAAATGAGGACCTTTTGCACCCCGTGGGAGGATCTCTGGGTGAGATCAGTCATGCTGATCAGCTATCACTTAAAACGAATGATCACTAGTAGGCCTTTTATGTCTACATGATCAGATTTGGCCACCTAGATTTGGCCTCTGGTCCATATTTATGAGTTTGGGTTCAAAAGGACCCTTTTATTCTGCAATTGTAATTGTGCATTTAGTTTAAAAATGAGACCATACGATTTTAGTTAAAAAATAAAGCCACAATTGCTAACCTCGATTTCTAATTTGTATTAAAAAATTTTAAAAATTAAACATCTCTTCTATGTGATATAAAGGGTGCTATATAGAACAATAGTTTTAAAATGGCCTAGAATCATTTTTTTTTGAATAAAAAGGTCATTTTGACCCCAAACTGCATATTTATGGTTCGTTATGTTTATGCGGTGCCCAAGATCAATCATTATTCCTTGGTTGTTATGACTTAAAATTGGGCCTTTTGAGCGAGCTGTTGATGAAGTTCATACGTTTCAGTCTCAACTGAAATTGAAATGAGAAGTTCATTGTTGCGTTTGTAAAGAGCTGCACACCACAAGGAAATATTGCTACTGGAATCCATGGTTCCATTCCCAAAAATTGCAGTTTGTGTGTTATTCATTCTTTCTCAGATCAAATAACAAAAAGTCTGGGAGATGTGGAGCATATATTCGACTTAGTATCTGAAGGTTTCAATTTCTTTTCCTTTGGCTAGTCCCTCTATTTTTACTTGACTACAAAATCCTCAAAATCGATGAACCTACAACAAGCTTTTTCAGCCAGCAAAAGTCCTCAAGAAAAAGCACCATTTTGACAGGATAATTTTGCATTCTGTCAGATTCACAAGCCTACGATATATACAGCTATAAACATTTGCAAAAGGCGATGCCACACTTTGATGCTCATCAGAGTCCTAATGCACACCGTTCCATTCCAATGATCCAAACAGCCATATTTGATGTTTCTACCATCTGCACATGTTTGCCAATATTAGAAACCAAAATATCAAAAACAATAACCACACACTTGTTCCATCACATGCACCTGGAACATACCAGACAGACTGTTTTTCAAATCGGGATCAAGGTGTCATGAATAGTTTGCATGACATAATCTAGCAGGGTAAGATGGTGGTGAAAGAAGAGCCATAGATTGCAACAAATTCAGTCAGAAAAATCAGATATTAAATGATCAACAGACAAGACCGATGAAATGGTTGGTGAAAACAGTGTATATGAGAAATCAAGTTGTATTCTGAATTTTATCAGCACAAGAGCGTTGAAGAAAAGGAAGAGAGAGAGAGAGAGAGAGAGAGAGTTCAGTGATAAAATTGATATTGGAATAAATACTCACTAAATTGTAAATGATAAAAATCAGATAATGCACACTTGATGGAGCACCATGTAAAACAGAACTTTCTCTGTAAATACACAGCAAGTTTTATTAGATTGCCTCATCTCCGGTGGGAAAAAAAAATGTAAAATCCTAAATAGCAATGATTGAAACTGTAGACAAGAAATACAATGAATAAAATTGCATGGCACTGCCATTACAGTAAACAGAAATTTGTTCAAGATACTGAAAAAGTCAGAAAGTTCAACTAGAAAGAAGAAATCTTAAATTTTCAGAAGAATGAAGGGAAAGAAAACTATATAGGAACTTGGCTTTCGTACAGGTGGCCCACAAGTGTGGGGCAGCAGCAACTGTGTCCAGCCAACTGACAGAATAGATCATTTAGTCTTATGCTTAATGAGGATACTATTGTCAAATCCAAATGGTTAAATGTTTTTTTCTTATAAAAAAATTACTATGGTCAAAAAAGGTAATATGTAATATATTAACAAAAAAGAACACAGGAATTACACAAGAGGCAACCAAATGGTTAGATTAAAGATCGGTTGAGCTTAAAAAAAAAAGAACCCTATGCACTCAATATCTTGGGAAGCTTCTCAAACAACCTACTGAAGATAAGAGTACCATGTGTCTTATGATGCAGGAGTAATACACAAATCTATGAAATATAGTTTGGTGCCCTGTGTATACAAACCTATGATACTTCTTGCTTATATCAAAAAAAAAAAAAAGACTAGTGCTAGAAGAGAATTTTCACCAGGTCCGAAGTGTTCTGCATTTCAAAGCCTTGATTGCTGCTGCTTCAAGAACACGCCAGGCTTCTGCGTCAGCTTCTGCTTCCTCCGCCTCTCTTGCTGCTTCTTCAGCCTCAGCAATGGCAGCTTCTGCCTCAGCAACTGCTCGTGCAGCAGCGGCAGCAGCTTCTTCAGCAGTCATACTCGTCATCTTCACCAGATCTGCATCAATCTGAGATTTAGAAAGGATTATGATGTCACCCTTATCTGCTTTTGGAGAATCCTTTTGCTTTCCCTCTACAAATGGAATGGAAGAGTTTCTTCTCGCTACAGGAGATGTCAAACTTGGTGCAATCCTGTAGTTACCCTTTACCTATCAATTCAGACAGCAGAATTATATTCCAGGTCAAAATAATGATTCAACAAAATTAAACTTACTTTGATGCTATCTCTCCCATCTCTATGCCACTCGTTATTAGTCTAGTAAATTTCACTCATTATAAGCGAATATGCAGAACATGCTAAGGATCTTAAAAACACAAATCATTAACTTGATAGCTACATTTGAATTTGCAATGACTAAATAAATAAATGGATAAAAAATATATTGACTCCATAGCGAAGGGCCCTAAGATAACTCTCTCTGAATCCTCTTCACTTTTTAAATATGATTCTTACTTTTATCTTCACTTCTTAAGGGAGCAACCAGAGATAAACTCTCTCTGAATCCGCTTCACATTTTAAATATGAGTCTTACTCTTTATCACTTCCTAGTTGAATTTTGACATTTTCAGGATTGAACACATAAATCTTCACACTCAATTTAGCTTCACAGATTCCTCACATGTTAAAGTTGACATTTTCTGCTGGTATGCTCCACTGATACTCAACAGATTAATTACCTTAATTAACTTGCCATTTCCTGCCAAAAGCTTTAATTTTGACGACAGAAGCTTTTTGAAATTTGGAGGTGCCCAATATTGCTCCTGAAAAAATGAAAACTAATGATGTCAGAAAATTCCAAACAAAATGAGATAAAACTAAAACAAACCATCCATGGCAAGTGTTGAAGGAATCTTAAGACCTAACTTAGTTTTAAACAGGGTGTGGTTTTCTCAAAACGATTGACAAAACCTTAAAATGAAAATGATGAGAGAGTAATCAAGTCATTTATAACAACTTGAAACTATAGTGAAAAAAAACATCCAGAGTTCCAAGTCCTAACTTGTTGAAATGGAAGTTTTATATATATATATATACCTTAAAATGAAAATGATGAGAGAGTAATCAACTTGAAACTATACTGAAAAAAAACATCCAGAGTGCCAAGTCCTAACTTGTTGAAATGGAAGTTTTATATATATATATAGACACACACGCATATAGGGTCATAGGCACACACACTACACTCTAGGGAAAAAATTACTGCAGTCTACAGGCAAACATCATTGCTTTTTAACCTTATAACTACAGAAAATGAGGAAAAACATTGGTATATAATAGCAGTGGCAATCATGAAACAATGGAAGGCATTTGGCATATACACATATACATGTTGTAGTAGAAGCCAATTTTATTATAAAGGAACAGAAAAGGAAGAGATAATCTCTTTAGTCTTTAAAAAAAGGGAAAAAAAAGAAGGAAGAGATCATCTCCATAATGCATTAGTATTGGAATCATTCAAGAAACACTGCAGTTTGATTCTGTAATTATATATTTCCACTGACATCAAAAAACTTTAAAATGACTGATATTATATACCTCAATGTACGTAGCTATAGCAGTCTTGTTAGAACCACTAGGGTCCTTTATATTAGTTATAGCCTCCAATATGAGATTGTCCAACCTGTATATGAGAAAGAAAGGAATTTCCAACAAGATTTGTTAATAATCACACTAAAGAAAAAAGATGGCTTGGTTCACACACAATTTCTCTTAGAGATAAAACAATTCATTGAATTATAAGAAAGGACAGATGTAGAAAATGTAAATCAAAGGAGAAAAAGAAACACATACAAGAAAAGATTTGGGGAAAAAAGGATAAAAAAAAGTGAGTAGCAAAATCTTGTGAACTACAAAACAATATACAATTTAAGCATTTTTCTTGACAAAAGGTAGCACTTGATTTTCCCAACTGAAAAATAATGCAAACGGCTCAAACAAGGTAACAATGAACTTTAAAGTACAGACCACTGTCATCAAATGAAGTGATTTAGAGGAAAATATCACTTTCTAGGAAAACCTACAAAAGAAATATCCCAGATGAACAACGGCGATGTTTAAGGACAGCATGAATAATTGCATAACATCAGGTTCATGTTCACAGTGACAACAATTTCTTTTCAATGCTTACAAATGTGCTTCCTGGTTATGCTTGCGTATGGGATGAAAACAAATACTGATATGGGAAAGTCACAATGATACTGGGAAAGTCCAGGTTGTACCAAGATATCTTCCACCACTACTTGACCAATTTTTCAAAAAAAGGTACATACAAGTTAAGTGAACATCTGCATGGCATATCATGTCACAACAAGCAATGCTTTAAGAACCAAAATTTCAAAAAATGGTACATTCCAGTCAAGTGAACATCTGCATGTCACAACAAACAATGCCTTAAGAAAGTCAAAATGATCCGGAGTTCTTTAAATCTTGTCTTTTTATTATACCAGAAACCCACAAAAAATTTCCTGAGTTAAACCAAAAACCAAGAAATCTTGCCACCACTCTGTGTCGAAGCCAGTATAGGATAGGGAATGGATTCTATAACTGTGAGATCTTAGCAAGATTAGTTAGCCAAACTTATAAAAATTCCAATCCAGTACCAAACATCAGAATTATAGGTATTACCAAGTACAAAATAATCAGTTGAGAGGACCTGACTATTATTGATTTGTAATCTTTAATCTACAACTTGCATTAACAGAAAGAAGGAACTTGGCGATGTCTCAAGTTCTTAAGAGTCAGTGTAATCTCCAAAACCAATTCATTGTAGCTGGAGGAAAAAGATCATGCTCCTTTTCACTCTCCAGTTCCAATTTATTTAAGGAAAACAACTATGCAAGAGCATATGTAGCCACTCTAAATTATAAAAAGGCCAGATGTTTAGAAGTGGCTATAACCTTGAAATGGCCTTCTTTGAACCATCAATGCGCAATGGTCCACGTGAAATTGCAAGAGGCTTAGCATCAATGATCTCTTCACTGCTTCGAACTACAGTGCTCAAAGCCATAGCCTCATGATGTTTAGGGATGGTCTGATTCTTAAGGGCAAGCTTAGCTCTATGTCGAGACCCCAACCCACTTGCCATGACATTCATATTTCTCCATTTATCCTGTCCAGAATAAGAAGCATAGGCATCAACACACCAGAGCACATCATAAGATTCATAACAGGCAAGTAAATGTAACATAAACTGCTATCTTAATATTTAGGTATGCAACAAGGCCGCTGTCTAGTAAAACAAATTCTACATCTTTGAGTTGAAAATTTACAGATACAACCTAAAGCGGTCCAGAAGAGAATACCTTGAGATCCACGTTTGACCGCAAATGCAAAATGGAGCTGAACTCTGGGTCCATAAGTATTGTGCGCCATTTTCCTGCCCCATGCTTAACTACACCAGCTTTCAGGGCTGCTTCTTCTTCTGGTGTCCACTTCTGCTTTGGAGCACCCATCAACAAGAGTTCCAAAACCTTTCCAGAAAAAAGGAAGATGATAGGGAAAAACAAAGCAAAATATCAAAAGAGTCAAACTCCTTCTCTCTTCGACCAGCCAAATAATACTTTATCCCAAATCCAGCTCCAAAAATGGAAAAAGCAAAAAGTGATAACAGTTGGACAAGATGGCATACCAATCCCAGCACTTGAGCCTTTGGAAAGAAAATTTTATCATACATATTATTGATGCAAAGACACAAATTAAATGAAAGTAGTTTTTTTAGGCTCAGAAATTAACAAATGGTATCTCCCAGAATATTATACTAGAATAGATGTACGATGGATTTTTTTAAATTGGGGATTTCTTGCAACATCTCTCACGCTTTTTCTATAGGCATCCTTATCCTGTCACTCAGTCTGTTCATTTCCAGCATTAATTCTCTTCCCTTCAGAACAAATGTTAGCAAATATACACAGAGCATGAAGCCATAACCCACACATCAAAAGAGAAACCACAATTCCAAATAAATCCACGGATTAAACCCCAAAAACATTCCTGGTCCCAAGATAACCAAAAGAAACAAGGAATGAAACAAACCGCTTCACGAACCCCAAAACAAAGCAAAATGAAAATCCCTCACATTGCATAGCTCTCAAACTCCAAATCCCGTAACCACTATTGGCGGAGCAACATCAAGTAGAAAGCCAGACGCTAATCCTTTTCCAAACAAAAACGAAAAACCACACCAATTCGATTCCTTTCCAAATTAACTCGAATAAATTGTTAGGTGATTGTCATAAGATGAAATTCATGTTCTATCAGAGGAATTCACACCTTTGCTTCACCAATAAGATTCCCCAACACCGTCACATAATTTCAGCACAAGCGCGTAAACAACACGGAAACTAAAACATGGGAGATGATCACCATCAACATCATCGTCTTTCTATACGATCAGAAGAAAAACGGTGCTGAGATTATCTGAGGGTTCACCAGTGAGAAACAAATTGAGGGAAAACGGAGAAGATACCTGAGCATAGGCACGCAATGGAGGTTTTGTTTATATGTGTGTGAATTTCACGTGCACATCACGGGGGCAAGTCTGCCTTTCATGTTATAAACTTATACATGTTATAAAGGAGGGAAAATAGAGAACTCTAAGGGTTATTTTTCTTCGTATCTTTTATTATTATGGATCTCATATATCGTATCTTTTATTATTATGAATCTCATATATATATATATATATATATATATATATATATATATGGATCTTTATTAATATAGTAATAAGTGTGTTCATAATTATTCACGGATAAATATGTAGTCATTCATATTTTTAATTAATACATTGAATTATTTTTCAATATCTTATTAAAAACCTTATCAAGAAAACTAATTCGACAAAACTCGACGGCTTTAAAAATAATACGTGATGCTTAACATCTTTAATACTCCTCCACCGGGACACGACATAATATTTCATTTTCAAGATCTTTATCTAACGTGATACCAATCTCGTTGCATGTTTTCAATATTATAGCCGTAGTGAGCTTTAAATAAATACGTTGGGATTATCACCTGATCTTATCTCACTGTGATATCATCACCACTGTTATGAAATTCCATGAAGAGGGTTAATTCTTGGTGAAATGCATTTCTGGGCTCGATCACCTTTAATATATCTTCATTCGACTTCAAGAATACTAAGCAAAGATATCTTCATATAATACCGTCAGTTTGTTCTTGATAGAAGATAACCAGGCGATTTTCTAACGCTATTGTATCATAGATCTCAACCAAACACATTATCGACTAAATTTTCACGCATTTACAAAGATTTCTAAACGGTTAGAGGAGTGTGGCACCATTGTTTATTGATCGACCCTCCAAGATATGTGTCAAAGATTTTCATAAGCAGTCATATATCATGTATGTGATCGCCTTGCGAGACTGAAAGATACCAGATCCGCATAACCGAAAATTCAGGGTTCGATGTTTTGGAATAAAATAATCTCATGTCACACAATTTCCGATGTTTTGGAATAAAATAATCTCATGTCACATGTCCCACGGAGATATCTTAATAGATGTTTAATTCACTTCCAGCCGCTTTAAGCCAGAGCTGAATCAGACTAAGGTAAATTAACTGGTAAAGCGAATGCCCGATGTAAAGATAATTTGCAAGATGCATTAGTGTACCAATTGCACTGAGTTATGGTACTTCAGGACCAAACAATTCTTCATTTTCTTCTTTAGGCCAAAACGGATCTTTGGTCACTTCAAGCGACTTAGAACAACCATAGGGAATCCATGTGCAGCATTTATCTATATGAAAGCGCTTTTAGGACTTTTTCAGATATACTCAGGAATCACCAAAATACCCTAAATAGCTTTTATAATACGTTTCATGTGAAAATAAATCGACTATATTTTTCCGGCGTTTAAATTGCTGAAAACGAAAATGATACAAACCCGAAAAATTTACAGGAGTCAAATAAATTTGGTAAAAATGTCAAAGGGGGGCCTAAGGGTCATAAATGAATAATATATGAATAATATAAGTGTCAAAGCATAAATGAAATGAAATTAAGTGAAAATGAAGGTGAAATGAAGCTTTAAAGTGAGAAAAATGGGAATTAGTGTATAGCCAAATAAGGTTTAGTGAAGGATTTGGATTAAAAGATCAAATATTGGTCTTTGAGAGGCATTTCTCTCATTCCTCTAATTCTCTCATCTCAACTCTCTCTCACGCATGAACTCCTCTCTCAAACCCTCATCTCCCACACATTCCATTTTGAGAATCGAAAATAAGTGGAAATCGTCTCATTCTTCTAGTCGTTCATCTCTTGTCTAAGCCGTAACCAATTCACACCTAAACCGACAAAACGTAAGCCGATCTATGGTGAAGCGTTTATGCTAGGTTATGTAACACCCCGAAATATACCCTAGTCGTTTTCGACATGTTTAGGGTATTTTGTAAGATAATTAATTCGCTGCGGAGTTAAATTATGGAACACTAAACGAGAGACCCTGAAAAGCTACAAAACTTAAGGACAAATATCTAAATCATTCCAAAAATTTACTTAAAAGTTATAAATTAGGCAAGATTTCATGCCAAAAATACAATTTTGGGAACTTGAAATACAAATGGAAAACATAGAGGGACCTTTTTGCAATTAGAGAAAGCTAACCCAAAAATGGGTTTTATTTAAGGGCCAAACATGGCCTTATCAAATCCATGGGATTTAAAGATCAATTTGGTCTCCAAAGGGCAAAAAGAACAAACCGTGAAGAAAGGAAAGGAGAGCAAAAGAAGAGAAGAAGAGAAAAGGAAGAAGATGAGGAAGGATTCGCCAAGATCACGCCCAAAAGGTATAAACCGACCATGTGGGACGCAAGATTCTATGAGATTATGTATGAATTTCCATGCTTTTGATGGTTATAATCTTGCCTAAATTCAGGTTTTCTTTTGCAGTGGTTTCATTTAACGCAAAATTTATGTCAAGTAAGGTGGGTAAACCCCACATGGCACAAGATGGGTATGGAATCCTTCCTTTGTGAATGGATTCATGGTTTAATTATGAGTAGATGAGTTAGGGTTTGGAACAAACCTCAAACCCTAACTAATCATCATAATCGGTTTGTGTATGGGTCTTAACCCATATTAGAATTGTTTTGGAAGGAATCTTGATATGTTTTTGGAAGAAAGATATGTAATTGAGAGATGAAGTGAATAGAAAAGAGATTCCAAGGTGAATTGGAAATGGTTTTGATGTGTGTTTGAAGTGTAGAATGATCAGTATCAGCATGGAAAAATGTGAGAAAACACACATTTTAGCATTTCAGGATTAGTACCTAAGACAACTCTGGAGCTTGTACCCATTAATTTCTGCTCGGTCATTTTTTGCTGCCAGCCCAAGATAACTGAGTTTCAGACTCTGCATAACCTATCTCTCGGCTCCTTCTCCCTGCTCGACCGGGCTTTTAGTATTTCGCCATAACTCTCTTATTTCATCCGATTGAGTGATTCAAGTACTTAAAATAGACTTCAAGGAGAACAAACCATATTTAATAAGAATCTCCAAATTCTGACTCTAGATAGCCCACAAATTCACCTAAGTGTGGGGCTATGTGCAAGCCCATTTCCTGCATCGCTTAATCATATAGAGTACCCGAGTTGTTTCGACGTATCCGAGCCCGGCCATCCGACCGTGGGCGATTCCAGTTGGAATAGAACCCTTAGCACCTTAAATTTAAAGGAGTACAAAGATCCAGTGTCAAATATGGAAACAAGGCACTGGAAAAATTAATGTTTCAAACTATCCCTCGGTAAAATCGGTAAACCGACTAGTTGGCATGAAAATGCCATAACTTGAGATTGAACGATCCGATTGGATTGATTCCAATTCCTGGGTAAAGTAGATTCATAGAAGAAGAAGAATACATGATTAAGGTGTGATTACATGCTCATCATACCTTACCAGTATATAGAATACGATCTGTCATGAACGTATAATGTGGCTAACAATGCTCTACTATAAGAGAGTATGTTACTGAACTCATATAATTGTAAAACTACCTAAGACCAGTTATTAAATGACACAAAGACTCCTCGGTTCGATTAGTAATTTGAGATTCTCGTTAGTGCTTCCGCACTGCTCGATTAGTACTTCTGGCATTCTCGGGACAGTCGTCCCAAGACTCCCCTGACAAGGCACTTTAAGATCCCGACTAGTGCTCCGCACCCCGATTAGTACGGAAAGTGAGTTCTCGTTAGTGCCCGCACCTTGATTAGCACTCTGCATCCCGATTATACTTCCTACATTCTAACCGCTCCCAAGACTTCGATTAGTACTTCGGCATTCCGTTAGTGCTCGCACCTCGATTAGTAATTCCCAGACTCGATTAGTACTTCTAAGATTCCCGATTAGTGTCCTGCAAGACTCTTGATTAGTACTTATAATTCCGGATTAGTGCTACTAAGACTCCGTCCCGTTATGCTACGCACTTCCGTATCAGATAGTATCTTCTGGGTACTTATTAGGTTGCGGTCTTACTTATTCCAGATACTCGGTCTAGAAAGTCAAACAAGGAGTATGGATAAGTCTCTCGAATAAGATCCGTAGTACCCACGCACTCGCGTCTCTCGATTAAGTTCCTCAGAAGACCTACTCGGTACCCTCTGCCTTTGTATGGGTCTCCCGTGAGGCACCTACGTACCCCGCATCCGAATAAGCTTTGTCCTCAGATTCGACCGTCTCCGTAGCACCTACTCGGCAATTCCCGTATTTGATTGGGCCCTCATTCAGAGTCCGATCTATTCAGAGTACCCACAGTACTCCCAGATCCGATAGTTCTTGGTCAGATAAGTCCCGTAGTGTTCACGTACTCCCAGATTCGATAAGTCCCGTAGCGACTCCACTTCGGTGCCCTGTATTTGATAAGTCCCTGTAGTACCTACTCGTACTCAGATCCGATGTTCCTGTGACTGGACAAGTCCCGTAGTACCTATGGGGTACCCTGTGATCCGGGATGAACCCCGATTTGATAAGTCCCTGTGATTTGATAAAGTCCAGAGTACCTAATGTACCCCGTATCCGATAAGTCCCGGTAGCACCTACTCGCACCCAGATCCGATGTTCCGTGATCCGAATAAGTCCCTGCAGAGTACCTATGGGCACTCATGTATCCGATAAGTCCGCATTTTGATAAAGTCCCGGTGAGTACCTACGCCGGCACTCAGATTTGATAAGTCCCCGTAGCACTCCACGGTACCCCGTATCCAATAAGTCCTCAGACTGGTCAGTCCCCGTAGTACCTACGGTACCCCCGCATCCTCGATAAGTCCTCGCATTTGATAAGTCCCTGTGAGTACCTACTTCGTACTCAGACCGATAAGTCCCGGTAGTACTACAGGGTACTCCCGTATCCGGGCAAGTCCCGCATTCAATAAGTCCCAGCATCGGCTGGTACTCTTGTGGCCCGATAAGTCCCGTGATTTGATAAGTCCCGTAGTACCTACGTACTCTGCAGATCCGATAAGTCCCTGTGATCCTTCACAAGTCCGATGCACCCATGGGTACTCAGATCCGATAAGTCCCCAGATTTGATAAGTCCCGTAGTACCTTACTAGTGCCCCCATCCGATGTTCCAGATCCGACAAGTCCTCGTAGCACCCGCGGTACCCCAGATCCGGAGGTCCCAGATCTCGACCAAGTTATGTCCTCGTGACTAATAAGTTCTATAGTACCTACTGTACCCCCAGATCCGCATAAGTTCCGCCCCAGACTGGTCAGTTCTCGTAGCACTCTACGTACCCCAGATCAATATGTTCTCGTCCCGCCTCCGACAGTTCTCGCAGTGATTCACTTCGTACTCTTATATCTAATTAAGTCTTAGTACCTATGGTACCCCCAGAATGATAAGACAACAAGTATCGCCTGTAATACATGTATAAACCGAAATACCAAAGATAAGTTCCGTAAGACCGTGATATACTTCGTAGTAAAAGTAAGATAATGGCACCAAGATAAAGTTTTGTAGTACTTACAAGTACTTCCGTATAAGAATAAGTTCTCGCAATACCGCATATTAATGCCCGTAATCTTCGTGGATACCTACGGGTACCTCCGAACAAGTGTAAACTCCGTAGTATAAGTATAAGTTTTGTAACTCCTACGGGAGTCCCGACTGAAAATAAGTCTGTCATAAGTATAAGTGCCGAATAAGGGTAAGATCTGTATCTCCTACGGGAGTCCCGAATACATATAAGTTTGTTATAAGCATAAGTTCTACATAAGAATAAGATCTGTAACTCCTACTTGAGACCGAATGTCGCAGAAGCGTCTCATTATAAGAAGTTAAGATCAGATAAGTCATAATATAAAATGCATGAAAATTTATATTATCCGTTATTTGCTTTATGCGTTAAATGTGTATATGCATAAGATATATGTTTCCCAATTAAGCGTAAAGCCTCAAGACTGGCGAACCAAGCAGAGACAGAGAAGACATCCGAAGACTTCCGCATACTGGCTTCGGGCCAACACACCAAGCAGCGGTTCACTACATGTAGGTTCCAGGCTCGATTTGTAAATGTAAAAGTTCGGGCCTTGTATAAGTAAATGGGACATAGTTATATGTGTATAGATTTGATGGGACACCACTCTAAGTGGTAGTTCTTTTGATTTGTATATGTCATTTTGAATATTATAAGTGTGGGCCATACCCACAAAAAGCGCTGGTTTTAAAAAAATAAAAATTCATTAAAGAGTCCCAAAGATATGGTCTCGCCCCGAACCGGTTCGATCCGCCAACGGTCGGACCTGGATTCAGCGTGACAAAGTTAAGCCAAAAAACTAGGGTTTTCGTCCCTTCTTGCAAGGTAAGTGTAACTCTAGTCTAGATACATGGAAAAGCTAGGAGAGTCGGGGGTGTGAAATCAACCCTAACCTGGAAACCCTGTAATGGCCGATTGGATATTTCCTCTGCTTTTGCCATGTTTCAGGCCGGAATAGGAGCTCTGAGAAGATAAAGCCCGAGTTAAGAACAAGATCGGAAGGAAAAGAGACCGTAACCGACTCTTTTTGGTTCGTTTTACTTCTCTCCTCATTTCAAGTTTTATGTTGTTCCAAAAACAAATCTTCGTTGTTCTGTATGAACATGAATGTGTGCTCTGTTTGGAACCAAAAATGAGATGTTTTGAGTGGTGTAAAGTGATTTTGAATGCATCATCAAGAAAATTACATGTGTGTTCTATTAAGAACCACAAATGGATTGATTTAGTGTTGTTGTCCGTTTCAGAGACGTAAACATGAAAGAGAGGTGAAATGAAACAAAGGTCGGGGAGGGAAATTTTCGCAAACCCGAAAAATTTGAAAAAAAAAAACTGTAAAGCTCCCGCATCCGATTTTATACCAAACTTCACTCCACTATAACTTTTCGTCCTAACTCCGCATCCACGCTGCCTTAGACTTTGCAAAGGGAAAGCTCTTTTCCTTAAGTCTATACAATTCAATCCATATAATTGAATGACATTTGTCTCACATCTTTGCTAAAAAATTTGATCAGAACCATGCACTCAATTACCCCTGGCTGTGTTGATGTTTAAGTCAGTTTTTCCCCAAATCCCATAAGTGGGTAGGACTCAGGCATTCCATAGCCCACAAATAGGATTAAAAATGAGGCATAAGAATGCCTAAAACAAATGTTAAGGATTTTCTAAGGAGGAGGAATTAGGGAAAAAGCAAGAAAGAATGTATGGAAAATGGGAGTCAGGTAAAAAGTAAATCTAAATAGAACTCCTAGAATACCCGACTAATAATATGATTGTTAATAGTATAGGAATAGGGGCTGACGAGGAGGAAAGTCCGAATTGATCGAGATTCCGAGGATTTGAATCAAGTGCAACAAGCTTTTTGGTTTGTTCTTCGACTCTCTCTTTTGTTTCCATTTTTGAGTTTGTTCTCCATTCAATCTCTTCTTATTTCAAGTTTTACGATCATTGTTCTGTTATTAAAATGATTCTCAATAAATTGCATATCAAGCCCGCTCTAATTAATTGAGGCAATTAATCGTGGAAATGATTTGCATAAAAAAAATTGCATGAGTATTGAAAAATGAATTATTTGTATATAGATGTATATACTATATTGTATTTTGCTATGAATGATTTGATCGCCCTTAATAGAAGGTTAACCGTTAAATTCGAGTTGATGATAGATTGGTATACCAATAAAGGTCAAATTAGCAGTACTACGAACTAACATAATGATGTGTCACTCCATCCAGAGCCCAACAAAGATGTGATCGATAAGTTCACGATTGATTTTTAATAACCTGCCAACAAATTTCAATGCGGGACCAGATCAGGTTAAAAACAAATGTTTTTATACTCCCGCCAGCCACGTGGGACCATGCTCTGCATTTCGTTATCCTGTGCACCGAAAGCATAAGTTAAATTTGTTTAAAGGCAAATTGAAATGATAAGAAAATTGTAAAATGCATGATTTGTGTTAATGATTTATCGTATACGAAAAGCGCATATTTAGAATGATCAATAAACTGTAAATGAATGTATATGAAATGAATATATGTATTGTATTGCATTGATCATTCAAAAAAATTAAAAAGCATTGTTTAGAAAAATTACATGATTTGTATTAAACTGAAATGGAAGAAAGAACTATATAGAACCACTAAGCATGAAAATGTTTAGCCAGTGCCGCTATTTTATCATCGCAGTACCAGAGAACGCGTGATAAAGCGCAAGGTCGCTAAGATTCAGAATCATCGTAAAAGCCACATGGAGGATAAGTAAAGCTCCATTATATGCATACATGAATTTAATTTGACTATTTTTGTATTAAAACTATAATTCGAAAAGTGAACTCTGATTTTGTTTTTATAAATGTTTTTTATTTTGAAAACGACTAATAATAAGCCTGGCATGTATCAAGGTACACCAACCCGCATATAATGCCATATCGAATGAAAACAAAAAAACAAAAAACAAAAAGGCATTTGTGAACAAATGATGGGCTCCCTTTAAGTTAAAATGATGTTTATGTATATATGTTCATAAAGTTAATTATCCTTTACAAAATGAGCATTTGAAATGTGTCTTAAATGAGAAAATGCAATTGGATTTGAATGGTGTCAAAGCACAAGTAGCATATATAGAGGTACGGTATTGAAAATGTATTTGTATTTGTATTGTTGTTTGAATATATCATAAAAGTAAAAGTACTGGTAGCGCAACAGACGTTACAATGTTGATTAATGGATTAATACACCATCTAAACAATGCTCAATCTGCAGGTCGAGACAATATTTTGTTTTCCCAAGATCTTTCATTTCAAATTCATCTTTTAAGTAGTCAATTGTTTTGATGAGCTATTCAAGAGTTCCAATCAAATTCAAATCATCCACATATACCACAATAATTGTAAATCTAGTTGCTACTTTCTTGATAAAAATGCATGGGCAAAATGAATTATTCGTATATCCTTATTTGAGCTTATTCTGGCTTAAACAATTATACCTCATTCGACCAAACTGTTTTAATCCATATAAAGATCGTTGTAACTTGATTGAATACATGTTCCGTTGTTTTGAATTCATTACTTCAGATAATTTGAATCCTTCAGGGATTTTCATATATACATTCGTATCAATAGATCCATATAAATAGGATGTGACTACATCCATCAGCTGCATATCAAGTCCTTTGGAGACCGCTAAATATATTAAATAACGAAATGTAGTTGCATCCATTACGAGACTACGTCCTCCATAATCAATTCTTAATGCCTTTGTGAGAAGCTCATCATAAGGCTGCGGCTTTATATCGCACGATTTCATTTTGCTCATTTCGCTTTCGTACAAAGATCCATTGATATCCAACATGTTTTATATCTTTAGGTGTTTGAACTACTGGTGTGATGCCCTGAAAATACCCTAACAATTTTATAACATGTTTATGGTATAAAATAAATTAAATTGTATTTTTTCGGCGTTTAAATTACTAAAAACGAAAAATGATAAAACTCGGAAATTATATAGGAGTCAGATAAATTTCGTAAAAATGTCAAATGAAAACCCAAGGGTTATAAATGAGAAGTGTAAATGTCAAAACGAAAATGTGATAAAGTGTATTGAAAATGACAATGAAAAGAAGCCTTAAAAACGCAAAAATGAGAAAAGATGAATTTGTGGGCTAGCCAAACAAGGCTTAGTGAAGGATTTTGATTAAAGACCAAATATTGGTCTTTGAGAGGCATTTTTCACATTTGGCAAAAGAAGGGGAGAGAAAGTGTTGAGGCTTTTTTTTCGGTTGTGAGAGAGGGATGAAGATTAGTGGTCTTTGCTCCATAAAATCAAGGATTAAGGTGATCACAAGGAAGAAAGAAAATTGGTGTTGAAGAATCAAAGATTTAAAGGTAAAAAATAAAACCATAACCCCTTTCCTTATTGTATTTGGGTTTAATAAAAACCCCAAATTAGAATAAAAGTGTTTTTATTGGTTGTAATAAGTTTTGGGGGTTGCTCTAATTTGTTTTTGGTTGTTTTGATTTGTTGTGGTTCTCAAATGAGGAATGTTGTATAAAGGAAATATTGGGTTTTTAGGGGAGATGCTGTTAAAATTTTTCAAAACCCATGTTTTTGTTTTGGACATCACTCATTCAATTTGAGTGATTCAAATTTCTGAGTAAACTAGACTTTTAGGAGAACAAATATCTCTGAAATAAGTATATTCAATTTCAGACTCTATCGGACCTTAAATTCGTTAAAGTGAGACTCCTCGTTCGGTCAATTCCTTGCCTACCGATACGCTGTGTTTCAAAATAGTTTCGTATTTAGCTATGGAGCCAGTTTCACTCATCCAAATTTAGTGATTAAAATTTTTGGGCAAACTAAACTTTTATGAGAACAAATATTCTTGAAATAAGTATATCCAAATTTGGACTCCATTAGACCCATAAAATTTGTCAATGCAGGCTTTGCTGAGTCAATTCCTCGGGTTCGCTAATACGCTTTGTTTCGGAATAGTTTTGGTATTTAGGCTACAAGTTGAGTTTCACTCATCCAAATTGAGTGATTCAAATTTTTGGATAAACTAGACTTATAGGAAAACAAATTTCCATGAAATAAGTATATTCGAATTTGGACCTTATTAGACTCAGAAATTCGTCTAAAGGGAGCTCCGTTTTGGGAAAATTATGGTTCTGTGTTGAAAATGGAATAGTCCTTTAGCTGTTTAGATGATCTAGAGTTTCTGTTCGAATTGACGATTCCACTTTTGAATAAAATAGATTTATAGAGGAACAATGGATTTGAAAAAGTTGGGTAAAATATGACCTATCTGCTCCCAAAAAATTTATAAGTCAAGGTGTTTGGTAGAAAACAACCCTAACTAGAAACCTAAATGTTTAACCGATATTGTTCTCTAATTGTGATGGATTGGTGGGTTGGCGACGAGAAAACCTCTCAATTGAAGTCAAGATTCCAAGGATATGAATCAAAGTGCGACGACCTTTTTTGTTCGTTCTCTATTCATCTCTTCTTATTTCAAGTATAAAAATTGTTTGCGCAATTATTGAAATGATTTTCAATAAAACTACATATTGATTTATTTTAAGTAATTTGATAAAATTGATTGTGAAATGATTGTCATGAAAAAATTTGCATGAGTATTGAAATATGTTATTTGAGTATGATATACTCCTATTGTAAATTTCATTAATCGAGCTTTTAATACCCTTAATAATGTTATCCGTCATATTCGAGCCAAGGATAGACAGATACCACGCTTGGCCAAACTAAAGAAGCACGCGAACGAACGTAATGTAGTGTCACTTCGACCGTATAGCCTAGCTGACAAGATCTGCACTTTTTACAAAACGATTTTAATAACCAATAGCTGAGGGAATCAGACAGGTTATAAACCTTATACCAGCCGCAATGACCGCGCCGCGGATTCCGTTTATTCTACGCGACCGAAAACTTACAAATCTTGAATAAGGGCAAATGCATAAGAATATTTGTGAAATGCATGATTTTGAGTTTTGAATGAGTTATTGCATATGAAAATGCATATTTTGAATGATCAATAAATTGTAAATGAATGTATATAAATGAATATATATATATATATATATATATATATATATATTGTATATATTGTATATATACAATATATAAAATGAATGTATATATTGTATTACATTGATAATTCAATAAGGTTCAAAAGTATTGCTTAAAAGTCGACAATAAAAATCGAAAGGAATATGTGTACGCATATCGAGACCGCAGCGGAATCAAAGTCATCGCCAAAGTCATACTGAGGATAAGTAGTTTCACACATGCATACAATGAAATTATTTGACTCATTTTATACAAACACTATTATGAAAATTGAACTTGATTATGTTTTAAAATATTTCGATATTGAAATCCACTAATAATGTCACATTGTATAAATGTGGGAAATGGACCAAATGGGCATGAAATGTCACATCGAATGAAAAAAGAGTTTTGTGATCAAATGATGAGCCCCCTTTATGTTAAAGTGGTATTTACGTATATATACTTTAATTGAGTATTTGATTGTGTTTGGAAAAGTAATTGTATTTGGATAATTCGAAATGATTCAAAAAAAAGTGAGGACGAGTCCCTGGTTCGTTCTAGCCCCGGCCCGCCGCACGAGTTGTCGACCGGGCCGCCAACTAGTCCAAATATACATCTTGTTTAGCCAGTGATTTTAACTTTGTTTGAATTTGCTTCTTTTCATTTTAACCAATCATTTTGATGTCGACATTCATTCATATTTTGAGGTTCCTAATATTCATCATTGCTTATGATGTCCAAAGCCACTTGGAAAGAAAAAGTATCATCTATAAGGGTAGTATTTCTATCCCATATTTTTCCCTTATGTATATAATTAATAGATATCTCTTTATTGTTATGTACTGGTACAATCTCATGAGATAATTGTTCAATTGATGCCTCTGTAGGGGTTATTAGTTCATCATTTAATCATTTTACATTTGTATACTCTTTAGGAGCATTGAATTTAACACTTTTCTTTTTTTTTATGAATTGTATGTTTTAAGCCAATAGGTCGTCCGCGTTTTAATTGTGGCTTAGGCTCATTGGCCACGCTATATTTCAATTTTTTCATTGGAATTTCAATCCATGCTGGGATATTTGCAGTTGATATATGTAATTTTGTAACCTTTGTTGAATCAATAAATGCATCAAATAATCGATTTGCAAGATTTTGTAAATGAATTATCTTTTGGACCTCTAATTCAAATTGCTTTGTTAGGGAAGGGGGTCAAGATGAGAAAAAGATGATTCAGTCCATATAATTTTTCGTCATTCTTCTGGAATTGGATTTTCTCCCTAACGGGCGAAACATCTTCATAAAATTACACCTGTTAAATCGAGCAAAGAAAAACCCACCCGCAAGAGGCTTAATATAGTTAATAATAGATGAAGATTGAAAACCAACATAAACACCACAACAAAGAACACGTAAATGTGAAATATTAGGCCTGGCAACCTATAACACATCAGAACGGGATAAATCTTGATCGGGTCAGAGACTTAAGCAAATTTAAATTTGGCAAGATGAATAATAGTCCAATGCTGAAAAAGGCAATTTGGTGTTCAAAAGTAATGGTCTAACAATTAATTGCAAACGTTTGATAAATGATTCAGCCAACCCATTCTAAGTATGAACATGAGCAATTGAGTTTTGAACATCTATTCCAATATACATACAATAATCAAGGAAGGCTTGAGATGAGAATTCACCAACATTATCAAGACAAATTGTCTTGATAGGATGATCAAGGAATTGTACCCTGAGCCGAATTATCTGGGCTAGTAATCTGGAAAATGCAACATTCTGAGTAAAAAGAAGGCATACATAAAACCATCTAGTGGACGCATAAATTAAAACCATAAAATAACGAAAAGGTCCACTAGGTGGGTGAATAGGCCCACAAATATCCCCTTGAATACGTTTTAGAAATGTAGGGATTCGCACGCACCTTTGTAAAGATGGTTTAATAATTAATGTGTTTTCAGAACAAGCAGCATGTAAAAATCATGAGATTTTAAAATTTGTCTGGTTGTTAATGGATGCCCGTTAGAATTTTGAACTATACCTACGCATCATTGAAAGTCCCTGGTAAGCTAAGTCGCTCATGCTATAGTAAAATACTTTTAAATTGAACTTCCTCGTTCATGACAAAGCATGAAATTCAAGAGGTCTAATGGGGCTTGTTTGATATAACTATATGATGAAGAAATTGATTGTTCCAAAATTTGTCTTTACCCAGTAATGAGTAAATACTAATTTTCATTATGATTCATAGTTTCAATTTGATATCTATTTCGGCGAATATCCTTGAAACTAAGTATGTCACGCCCCTACCCCCGCCTGGGTCGAGAGAGGGGGCGCGGCACGAGACTGAGACTCCTTATCCTGCTTTTCTAACATTGGTGGGCTCATTTCATATATATAATTTCATAATGAAATAAAACTTCTAGTACTACCACCAAGTGGTGTCTAAATGTCCTGTATATACATGCATGAGTCTCATTTACTTGTACTTACACAAACCCCACTATTACAAAGCATTTTACATTTACATTCCGAAACCAAAAGTAAACCTACATCAAAGTGAGTCCTATCGGGCTGCGGTAGCCCCGGCAAATGAAATACCCGACTCTCTTCGCATCTACACGATGAAGACCTTGCCGTTTATAAATTACTCGGGAAATCGTGGTGATAACAGATACGATCACTATGGTCTATAATTACAGGATACATATAACATAATGCATATATCAGAGTTCACATAGAACCTAATTCTTATAATAGAGTTTTCATATAGCATAATTCTTATAACAAGTTTTCATATCTCCCATAAGAGTTCGGAATAGAAATCTTATACATAAGGTACCTGTAGGTACAATACAAAACAAAACATAACTAATTACTTATGGTTTCTTATTGTTCATTATTCATATTCTTATCATATAAATGTTTGTCTATATAGACCAGTAACAATGAATGAGAGGGACGTAGCACAATAGGTACCCGAAGGTACTGTATAGTACTCGATCGAGGTGCCAGCACAATACGCGCCTCGCCCACATAACAGTGTTGTCACAAGACTAGCAAAGTGCCGCAGCATCGATTGTAGACGCACCGCCCCAAAAATGTATGTCAGAAGGCTTACAGGAGGCGTCAAGACCGAACGAGACGTGCCTCGCCCACATAATGTAGGTGTCGTGAGTTATCAAATGTAGGAGTGTCGTCGTGACCGACAGACGTGCCTATTTATTCACTATCGAGTCTTCGACATGCATACAATTATATGTGTTTCTGAGCTTGTTATTTTGTTCTTAATCACATTAGCAACAAAGCGGCAAGAAACAATGCTCGCTTAACGACAGATCGGTGCGCTGCTAGCAAAGCAAATCATTTTTCATACAATCAGATACATGCAATCGACTTCATTTGGAATAACTTAAAAACATAACAAAACAGTGGTCAGCAGGATCGCTCGACCTTAAACAACTTCAGTAATCGGTATTCAACTTTCGCATTCCAGACTCAACATCCTTCGACCAAAAACAATCCTTCTGGCATTCCAGACACTCAAGTTTCAAGATCGGGTACTTAATATCCTCTTAACCAAAACAATTCTTGAAAGTACCATACCAACTTTCAAGACCGATAATTCAATATCCTCTGGGACCAAAACAACTTTCGAAAGATCTGGTGATCAACTTCAAGATTCCGCACTTACTCTGCGCATTTCCGCAAGTTTCCATTCTTTCCCCGAAATTTCCAACCAAAATAAAAAACCAACCACAAAATTGAACTAAAAAAAAAAAAAATCACTTTTATATGGAGATAGGGTTCTTCAAACCCAAACATAGGCAAAGAGAGAGTTAGGAGGGTTCCTAACCAACAAATCCATAATTTCCTTACAATAATTCCATACAAAAGTTCTATACAAGTATTTCATACCTTGATTTCTTCTATTTTCTTCTTACTTTAACAAGGAGAACCCAAAAGATGGAGAGAAAAGAAAACCAAACTCGTCTCTCCTCCAAACCGTAAGCCCTAGCACTCCAAAGCCACAAAAAAATCAAGATGAAACTTGTTTCATCCTCAAGACAAGTTTGGTCTTATCCCATTTCTTATAAGGTCATGTTTGGCCTTACCTCTTTTCGGATTAAGTCCTTAGCCTTTGCATTTGGTCCTTTATCTTTCTATTATTTGCAATTCAACTTATCATTATTCTAACTTAGCATATAATATTTTCATCTTATGTCACTAGGGTCCTTAATTAGCAAATTACCAATTTACCCTTAATACTCAAATGTAACGCTTTGAAAATACCCTAACAGTTTTATAACATGTTCAAGGTGTAAAATAAAATAAATTATATTTTTTTCGGAGTTTAAATGGCTAAAAACGAAAAAATAATAAAAACTCAAAAATTTTACAAAAACCAAATAAATTTGGTAAAAATGTCAAATGAGGACTTAAGGGTCATAAATGAGTAATGTAAGTGTCAAAGTATAAATAAAATGAAATGAAGAGGAAATGAAAGTGGAATGAAGCTTTAAAATGAAAAAAGAAAAAGAAAAAGAGAAATGATGAATTAGTGTGTAGCCAAACATGGTCTTAGTCATGTAATAGACAAAATACCAATTTTTGGTCTTTGAATGCCATAACCCACATTTTAGGCAAAGGGGAGAGTAGAGGTAGGGCACACTATGGTTGAGGAAGAAGAGAAGAACTTGGTGATTTTCCTCCATAGGATCAAGGATTTAAGTGATCAAAGAGAAGAGAAGAAAAAAGTTGAAGAGATTTGAGGTAAGTAAACTAACCACGCCCCCTTTTCTCGTGTTTGAGTTGGGGAAAACCCCAAATTTGAATAAAAGTGTTTTTATTGGTTTTTCTAAGTTGTTTTTGGTTGTTTGATTGGTTGTGATCCTCAAATGAAGATTTTTTGTATAAAGGAAATGTTGGGTTTTTAGGGAGGTCTTGTCGAAATTTTACTTAGCTTCGCGTATTTTGTTTGGTCATACCTTGGTCATCCTCATCAAGATTGAGTGATTCAAATTTCTGAGTAAGAAACTAGACTTCTAAGAAAATAATCTCGGCGAAATAAGTGTGGTATTCAAATTTGGACCTAGTAGGCCTTGAGAATTCGTAAAAATGAGGCTCACATTTTAGGGTCAATTTTAGTTCGGTCCCGATCTGAGTTTGGTGTTTAGGCCGATTTCGATATTTAGGCCATAAATTGGCCATCACTCATCTGAATTTAGTGATTTAAATTTTTAGGTAAATTAGACTTTTAGGAGAACAAATCTACCTAAAATAAGTGTATCCAAATTTTGACCCTATTGAACCCATAAAATTTGTCAAAGTAAGACTTTGTTTTTGGGTCAATGTTGTTAAGTTCTGATATAGTTTTGGCGTTTTGAGCAGTTTTGGTATTTAGGCCATAAGTTGAGTTTTACTCATCCGAATTGAGTGATTCAAATTTTTGGATAAATTAGACTTCCAAGAGAACAAATCTCTTTGAAATAAGTGTATTCAAATTTGGACCCCATTGAACCCAGAAAATTCGTCAAAATGAGGCATATTGATGCCTAAAAAAAATGATAAGAATGTCTAAGGATGAGGATATGAGGAAAAATGAAAGACAGTAATACTTAGAAAGGGTGTGAGATTATAAATAAGACTTCAAATAGAAACCTTAGAATACCCGACTACTATATGATTGTCATTTGTGATGGATTAGGAGTAGCAAGGGAGAAAGAGTACGAGGATTAAAGTCGAGATTAGAGACCAGGAATTGAATGACGACAATCTTTTTGGTTTGTTCCCCACTTCTCTCTCTCTAATTCAAAGTGTTAGAATGATTACAAAATGATTTGAATTCTTTGAAGCGATTTATAAAAAAAGCATATCGATTTGTTTTAATTGATTTGAGGCAATTGATTGTGAAAATGATTTGCATATTAAAAATTACATGGTATTGAAAATGAGTTAACATTTAAATGTACGTATTATCGCATGTTTCTTTATGAATGATTTCAATGCCCTTAATAGAATAGTAGCAAGATTAAATTCGAGTTGATGATAGATTGGTATACGATAAGGAGATTCGAGTCGCGATCTCTCACTGCGAACAGCGTAATGATGTGTCGGTCAAGTCGTGGCCGCGGGGCGGTATCGGTAGTGTCAGCGGTGATTTTAATAATGTCGGTCGAGCGGCCAGGCCGGTACTATGTTAACAAAACAAAATGTTTTATGCGGAAACGCGACCAGCGGGGGCCGTCGCCGTGGCCAGTTATCATGCCGAGTATATGTTAAGTCGTTTAGGCCCGAAGGTGAAATATAAAGTGTGAAATGCATAATTTGTGTTTTGAATGATTTATTGCATATGAAAGTGCATATTTGTAATTATCAATAAACTGTAAATAAATGTATATGAATTGAATATATATATATATTGTATTGCATTGATAATTCAAAAATGTTAAAAAACATTGTTTAGAAAAATTGCATGATTTATATTAAACTGAAATGGAAGAGATAACTATATAGAACCATTAAGCATGAAAATGCTTAGCGCGTTGTTTTTATCATCGCTTTAAGTACGAAGAGCAGTGCGAAGGCGTGGAGCGCGAGTGAATCGAGTCGTGATCAAAGTCACCGCGAGAAGGGGATAAGTAAGGCTAAAGTCGCATCTGTACGTGTAAGACGAGAAAATTCGATTTGAAAAATGGCAAAATCGTAATTTCGATTAAGCGAGAATTTTTCTAGATCTTGAATGTGAAGCGGTTCACCGTTGGAATCGATCTCGCGAAATCTAGGTAACCGTCCGAGATTTAAAGTCGAGATTAGAGACCAATTGAATTTACCACGTTTCGAGGAGCATCCAGTATCGAATGCAGGTGAAGCGACATCGCGATGTGACAAAGTCACATAACATGTCGCTGCGTGCTGGCCGCGTGTTGCATGGTAGAGTGATGGAAGCAATTTGTCGAGATAATGTCAAATGTCGAAAATCCAAAAGAAGGGACATAGAAGGCATTATGTGAATAGTTAAATGATAATAGGACAAAAGCATGAATAGTGTCGTCTCCTTCTTCAAAAAGAAAGGAGAAAATGTGCAGGAGAAAAGGAGATGTAGAAGGTTAGTTTTTTTTATTTTTAGTGAGAGAAAGTGTGACTTCTCTCTAAGATCCCGGACGATCGGACCATCAGTTCCTTGGGGCAAAGAAGGAAAGTGGATTCTGACTGCGAGCCAACGCGGCGGGATCACCGGGCTGGAGTTTCGACAAACTCCGTGAGGTAGGGGTTTTATCCTACTTGTTTTACCTCTTGTTTAAGTGCTTTGTTGATGATTCAGTTGGTTTGAGGCCTTGAACGGCCGTTTGATCGGTTCCAAGACTTGGAATCGAAATGTGAAAATTGTTGGAGCCTTTTTGGACGGAGTCGTGATAATTTTACGGACTGTTTGGGCATCTTGGGTGTTGATTTATGCAATAAATCATGTTTTGATGTGTATGAGGTTGAAAATGACCATGGTTTTCGGGTTCACAAAGTGGAACTAGTGTTGGGTGTTTGGCGTGAGCGATGGCAGGGTTTCAGCGTTGGCGTGAATAAGTATTCATGAAATATTTTTGTGAAATAATGTGTTTGGTTGAGTAATTCAAATCGAGTTGCTCGTATTTGTTAATTAGCCCATGTGAGCTAATTTTTGGTGTAATTGATGGTGAATGTGCATAACATGCTTTATGTGCTTTATTATGTTAATATGTATACATGATATATATTTTCATGTGTTATATAAATTGTGTTGAAATGACATACTGCATTTCATATGCATCGGGGTAACCTAGAAATTAGGTGTATGTGCATAACATGAATTTTCTGGAAAAATGAAAATGGTTGCGAAAGGAATTTCAGCTGGATGATTTTAAAGTAGAATGGTGTTGGGAGATGATCCCTGATTACACGTCGGAGGGCCCATGTATTGTTTGGAAGGTTCTCGAGCACATTCGACTCGGAGGGTAGTCCCGTATTTTGCAGACACTTCGGTGGTGTATTTTCGAGAAAACAACAAGTTTTGTTTTGAAAATGATGTTTTCTTAGCATACGCATGGCAGGCGAGTGTGAGAGTCGGTGAGGACTCGGGAGCGTGGGAGACGGGCGTTTAAGGCGTTCCCGAGTAGAATCACGAATTTGCTTGAATATTGTGTTCACGTAGGATCATCGCATGCGCCCAGGTGGGAGTAGCCCGTTTAGGAGTGATTCATTTGCTAGGCATTCTGCTCACACTACATCGGGAATATTATTTTCGTGCGGGGGCGTTCGAAGGCCGGCTCATCGTGAGTAGATTTTGAAGAAAGCGGGTTATTGGCTTTAATTGATTTTTGGGATAACATGTATTATAATTATAATTTTAATATGTGTTTGTATTAAAATATTGTAATAACTCTTGAACCATGTAATATAATTGGTTGAATGTATTTGGATGAGTATTGGTTTATGGGCCCAAAAGGCCATTTTTACTCAGGTATGGGTCTCGAGATAAGAGACGTATAGATTTCCGCGGGTTGACGGGTTGTCAACGGACACCCCGGTTTCGAGGCGTCACAATTCATGAAATTATTCGACTCATTTTGTACAAACACTGTTATGAAAATTGAACTCTGATTATGTTTTGTAAATATTTGGATATTGAAAACGACTAATAATGTCTCATTGTATAAAGGTGAAAAATGGACCAAATGGGCATAAAATGCCACATCGAATAACAAAAATAGTTTTGTGATCAAATGAAATGCTTTTATGTTAAAGTGGTATTTACGTATATATATTTTCATTGAGTATTTGAAATATGTTTGGAAAAGTAATTGTATTTGGATTATTCAAAATGATTTAAAATAATAAAAAATAAAAATAAAGAAGAGTGAGGACCGCGTCCCCGGGTCTGGGTTCTGCCTTCGGGTTGGGTCGGGTACGGCTGTGCAGGCTGTCACATCAAATTTATGAAAAATGCAAATTTTATTTATATTATACCCTAAACATGTAATAAACTACTAATGTATAATTCAAGGTGTTACAAAGTAAATATCGATTAGATTTATTAGAAAAAATGACATCATTAATTTGAAACTTGGTGCCATTAGGCAGAACAATAGTAGCTCTTTCAGAGCCTTTAATTAGGTCAATGGGACTTGAGATAGTTTGAAAAGTATTTTTTATCACGTAAAATTGTGTGATTTATGACACAATTAACAAGACATGCATTTCCAGAAGAATGATCCATATATCTTCAAAGAAAGACAAAATTTAAATAGAAGAACTCAATTTGTATTAAATATGTAACAAAAAGTAACATAATAAGCATATATGTTAATCATAGCACACATTGCCATCATCAATCAAATGGTCAATTTTTCCACTTGGATCTTCAAAGAAGTTAGAGATATCAAAATGAGTTAAAGGTATTGCACCATCATTATCAATGGTCTCAATTTGGTTACATTTTCCTTTGATGGAGCGATAAATGGCGATCATGTTTTCTTTGTCTGACAGTCACGTATTTAGTGACCTTTAATTCAATATCTGTGCTTATTCAGTCTCATAAACCCATTTTGTTATGTGGCTAGTTCTGCTTATTTTCAGATAATATTTATGAATGAGTTCGACAGTTATTAGTTGTTTTCTTATTATAAGGTTGATTATAATCACTTTGATTCCAAGAAATATGGTTACCACGACTATGGCCTCGACCTCGTCCATAAAAATATCAACGCCCACGCCCACGCCCACGCCCACGTCTATTAGTTTGAATTGTGGCATTGAAGCGGGCAATGATATAGATCCGTGGGGCGAGATTAGTGATTTTAATAATAATTTAATTCCAGCCCTTATCAGCTTCTGATGAGACATGCAATTAACTTATATATACGGTAAAGCGACATACCGATATTCTTCTTGCATGAGCATATTAGGCGTGAAAAGTGGTATATATATTTTCTCAAGCATGTCCTCATCAGACTCTTTACCACATAATTTTAGGCGAGGCTAATTTTGAAGACGAGGGTGAGTTATGAGTTCGGCTGAAGGACTTAAAGTCTTGTAGTCGTAAATGAATCAAATCATAATGGGCCCTTGGAAGTATTACGGTATTTTGATGGTCATACCGTTCTTTCAAACTTTTCCAGATGATCAATAGATCATTAACTATAAGATATTCACTTTTGAGGCCTTCATCAATATGATGGCGAAGGAATATTAAAGTTTTAGCGTGATTTTACTGAGATGCGGTATTTCCTTCTTTGATAGTATTTACAAGATTCATAGCATCTAAGTGGATTTCGGCGTCAAATATCAAAGAAAAATAGTGTACATCCCCAAAGTATGAGGGCAGGGTCGAGCTTGGTGATGTAGTCATTTCTTCTTGCTTTGTGACTTTGTCTATTTAAGCTCTCATGCTAATAATATATTATAAAGAATGAAGAAAGAAAGAGATAAACTGAAAGAATAAAGAGAGAACTCTAAATGTCATTTTTCTCTTTATCTTTTATTATTAGGGATCTCATATATATATAGGGATAAGAGTCTTCATTAATACAGTAATAAGTACATCTATAATAATGATTCATTGGTAAATATGTGGTAATTCACATTTCTGAATGAATTATTTATAACAATACAACATATTTTTAGAAATAATAATTTAATTAATATAAAAAAGTATTAAATTAATTTATCTCATTTTAAAATGAATTAATTTTTTTTAAATTGTTTTAAAATATAATGTTTTAAACCCATCATACGACAATTTTATAAAACCCACCAATTTGAAAATAAAGAAAATAAGTTTTACAATCCTAAACTATTTTTTTTTTTGTTAGTAACTTAAGTGTTAAAGAGGCATATAAGAGAACCTTTCTTCCCTAACTCAAGTGGTAAAGAGTTAGGATGAGCATATGAGAGAACCCAATATGAAATTCTTGTAATAACAAAGTATTACAATAATATAAAAAAGTAAATGAAGTAAAAAAAAAACCATTTTTTTGTTTTTTATTATTATTTTGAAATAAAGAATAATTTTATTGATTCAAATTAAGAAATACATTCAGGTTAATAGCACAATGAATTGATTTAAATATTTGATAATTATATAATGACTATAATTCATATGACTCGAGTTTTGGGGCATACTGACAACCAGATTTGATTTTGTCTCTGTCTGATCCAATTTGCTTTGTCATTCGAATTATCTACACAAAAAAAAAGTGTTGTAATAAGACAATGAAAACCAAACCGTCGTATTAAGACGATACAAACCACATGCTGTATAAGACGAAGACAAAAAACAAATTAAAAATCTAGATTTTTGTGGAATATCCATTTTATTGAGAGAAAAAAATGATAGAAGAAGATGTAAATGAATAATTTTAGTTAAAGAATGAACCCTTCTTTGCTTAAGAAAAAAGTAGAAAGAACAATATTTTTTGTTTTTTATTCTTAAAAACAAAAGGACAGTGTTTTAATATAATATTTCTAAATGTTTTGACTTATTTTTTTATAACGGGTTTAAAAAATAATCCTAGGCAAAGCAACCGTTTTGGGCGAATAATTAAAGGGAAATTTCCATTTGTAGGAATAAAATTTATTGGGAGGCGAAGTGTAATTTTGTAAAACAAAAATAAATAAATGGGGGGTGAAGTTGTAATTTTGCGAAATAGAATAAAAATGAATAAACTTTATAGTATTTTGTTGAAGTGAAAGATCCAATTTTAGGGCAGAGGATTGAGGTTTGAATCGGTGATTGGAAATGGCGAAGTCACTGCAACGGCTATGGAGCCATGGTGGGAGTCTTCGCTCTGCATTTGCTCCAATGGCGAAACCTTTCTCTGCTGATGCTTTGGTGGAATTCAAACCGGGCGAGATCGGCATGGTCTCTGGTATACCCGAAGAGCACCTTCGAAGGCGGGTATGCTTCTCATTTCTTGTTCTTCTTCAATTCCTTTACATGACTTGCTTGTTTCATGTTCAAATATACGTTGAAAGTAATGATCGATTCACCAGAATCACAATCTATGATGGATCCAAGTAATTAGGTCTCATGTGGTATAAGGAATGAAGATTGACTTAAATGACCAGGAGAGTGAATTAAAAAAAAATGATTTCAGTGGAATACTGAGTGGGATTTCAATTCATCTTCTAGGGATTGGCACAGAAAATGATTTCAATGTATGACTTTTATGATTAAGTTTTATTTATCAAGTAAATATTATTTTTCTTAATCTGAAGCATCTTACATAGTTTCCTCGATTAAGGGAAGTTAATTTGAGAATCTACCGAAACTATTCCAAAGTTGATGATTTCGTTCTATCAAGGGCAATAGCTGGGAAGGAGAGAAGTTTATGTTCAGCAATTAAGAAGCGCTCACCTCCAAATAGAAGAGATAACATAGGAAAGACTAGCAGATGATTGAGAGTATCTTAGTCTGCCTAACTATGGGAAAGAGAAGATGAAAAGATATAAATTGATTCCCTGAGTTCTTCAACCACCCTCCTGTTGGAAGTCAAAGAGGATAAGAAGGGACTTTAGCTTACAGTTCTTATCAACTATGAGTCCACAGGGAGCAACTGCCATCCATTACCTTCCAAAGGTCGCCTGATAGGGATCAGGATTGGATATATTAACATAGTTTTCCTAAATGTAGCATGTCACGTATAGATGTATGTTTTTAACAACACTAATTCATCCAATTTTCAAGATCCTGTCTTTTCCTGTGTAAAATTGGATTACATTCTCATAATTTATGAAACAATGTTGCCACCTTGTCAGAAAATTTCAATAAACATAAAAATTATTTGGATTTCTGTTATTATCATGCAATTTTCCGAGAGCCCAAACCATCTAACAAGAAGCGTAGTATGATCTACCAATCAGTGAATAAGAACTGTGACTTGTTGATACATAAGCTACA
Source organism: Tetrastigma voinierianum (assembly GCA_016808115.1). Classification (NCBI taxonomy): domain Eukaryota; kingdom Viridiplantae; phylum Streptophyta; class Magnoliopsida; order Vitales; family Vitaceae; genus Tetrastigma; species Tetrastigma voinierianum. Next base: position 190,962 of record JAEQBH010002845.1, on the reverse strand, counting down.
AGTTTTGAAGTTTGACCTAGAATAGTTTTTGAAAATGAGGATTTTCCCCTTGCTAGACTGAAGTCTTCCTTTCTACGGTCTATAAGTTCTTGGGCTAGCTTAATTTCCAATGTGGATTACTCTCTTGTAAGAACACTTTTTTGTATTCTATAGCTTTGATGTTGGGCTGGTGAGTTTTCTTGTCTTAGCCCTCTTTTTGTATAGGTCTGGTTTTTGCCCTTTGTATACTTTCTGTATACGCGTGGGTAGGTTACTAGGCTCTCTTTTGTATTGCATTTTTTTGTTTAATGATATTCTCTCTTTTACTGATAAAAAAAAATTCTCCCTCTTTTAAGAAAGTTCGAGTAGGCACTGATAATATGGTGCAGGGTCTTTAAATTTCTGTTCAAAGACAAATGCTGCTATTACGTGTTACTGTTCTCTCCTTTCACTTATTGTGATAAGTTTATTGTGCATCAGATTCATTGTTAAGAATAATCCTTACTGGACTTACATGTATGGCAGGTTGTAATTTTCTCACCTGCTAGAACTGCAAGTCAACAAGGATCAGGAAAAGTTGGGAGGTGGAAAATCAATTTTATGTCAACTCAAAAGTATGCTATGTAGCTTTACTTTTCCTATTTTAAGAATTACTAGAGGATTATCATTTTTGTCATACAATCCATTGATTCTATTCATTTTTTCTGCAATATGGTTTGACTTGTTTTGTTGTTGGTAGGAATATACGGCATATACTTTAATCAATGCTGTAAGACTGTGCACTATGCTCATTTTATTCCTCAATTGATACATATGGGACAAATGAATACTCATAAAAAAAATATATGGGAAAATGAATGGCAACCTCAATCTATGTAGCACATTCTTTTTGTTTTATCTATGGCATGATAGCCTTTTTTTTTTTTTTTGATAGGTAAATAAACACATCAAAAGTGCTTGCAAAGAGGGGCACCTAAGTATGCACGTAATATACAGATGTGGCCAAGAGCCTGGCAAGTAAAGAAAAGAGAAAGACTAAAACCCACCTTGCCAACAACACCCAGTAGCAGAAACCTAACAAGAGAACAAAAATCCCTTACCAAGAAGAAAGACCCCCTGGCTAAAAAAAACAGCATTTATTGGCTGGAAGTCCTCCTGTTAAGTTCCTACTCCCCTCCCTTTTCCTTTTACCATGGATGAAACACTATGGTAATTGGTGGAGCATTTAAGCCTGTAGATCTCCTTCTCAAGTTGTGAAGAAGACAAAGATTTTCTCATTCCCCTTGACATCTGACATCTTAACTGCACGATTTTCTTTGATTCCAACTTTCTAAGAAGAGAACAAAATTTTATTTTTGAAGCCAAGATTAGCATCCCCAAACAATTGGAGAACTTGAGAAAGCCATTGGGATGACATGTGAGTCCACACCCACTAACACTCCTCCCAAACCCACATCCTTGAGAGGGCTCACCTCCTCTGTCCTGGCCTTCAAATCTGACAGCAGAGTTGCAGAGACTTCCCTATGCTTGAGATTCTTTGCCCAGTCACTCCATGCCCCTCATCTCTCTATCCTTTAGCGCACCAAGCTCATCGTTCAGATTCATACCACACTCTGAAACAGTTGCTGGCACTTCCCAGTACAGCTGAAGGAGGCGGCACTGCCTGCCATATCTCTGACAGCCTTCCAGTTCTATCCTATTGCCACTTTTTTTATTGTGACCGCCGCACACACACACTGCCTGCCTACCACACCCCATTTACCCCATTCCCCCATGCATTTTACACACACATGTAAGCATACACACACTTGCCACTTTTTGCACACCATCATCTGCCATAGCCAGTCGCTGCCAGAAAATTTGACTAAATATCTTCTTATAGAGTTGGCCATGTGGTGCCTTCATCCATTGTGACCCTCAAAATGGTACCTGGGTTCTAAGCTCTGCACCAAACCACTAGTGCAAGGCCCAGGCGCACTTGCACCTCTTGACCAATCCACTAAAAAGCAAGCCTACCTATCAGTATCTCCATTAGACTGAGGGCAAGAATTAAACAATCACATGTATCTCATGACACTTTTTACCTCTAAGAGATCCTTAAACTCAAATAGCAATAGGGCCCCTAAGGCCAAGCTAATAGCTATTGCTACATACCAAGATTGAACTCAAAGTTTCATTAGGCAACAAAGAGATTTATGAACTCTTATTGGACACTAACCAACTGTGGCTAATGCTTTCTCCTAATGAGGCCTCATATTTCTCCAGGTTCAGAGAGGAAGTGGCATCTCTCTTGGCATATCTTACCTTCAGAGAGATGAGCAGAGAAATATAACTATACAGCTATGAGCTCATCAATCCTCTGCTGAAGCAAGAGATAATGTCAAGAACTGATTTCTCACCAAGGCAGGATGCTCTTATCATGTTAAAGAGCCTCATTTTTAGAAAGTCAGAAACTCAGGGCCAGCACTATTCTTTGTACACAGTGGAACAAAATTATAATCACCCTTCATACTTGTAGCAGACTTCCACTCTTCCAACAAACAACAAAGAGTAAGATCCCCAAACCTTATCCAAGGTGAAAGACCTATTCTTTTTTCCACAATTACACCTTTCAATTTCTCCCCAACCTCCATTATAGAGAGCTCAAAGGATTTTGATGCTACTGCAAACTACCCATGCCCTTCTTTCATCGACATTATCTAGAGCAACCATAACTTGAGGAAGGAACTATTCTCCTCCCCCTTTTGTTAGGCCCCTTTCTTTGTTGGAGATCTCCTCCCCCCTTGAATGTCCATTATCTATGGCATGATAGCTGTATAGCATTTGTGATTATCTTAGACTTATCTGTTTTAGAAACTATTATTTTAATATCATGTCCTCCCTTGTTGATATTTAATGTAGTTGCCTATCAAAAAAAAAAATCATGTCCTCCCTTGGAGTTTAGTAGTCATTTCAAGAATGACAGAGAAATAGTAAATGATGATGGATGAATATTAGACAAGTACACTTGTTTTTCAAAAAAAAAATAGACAAGTGCACTTGATGGAATGTTGTTAGTAAATGACGGAGAAATAGTAAATGATGATGGATGAATATTAGACAAGTACACTTATTTATCAAAAAAAAAAATAGAAGATTGATTGCTGTTAATTCACCTGTGTTCACTTGATGGAATGCTGTTAATTCACCTGTGTTCTTATAATTTCTGGGTCCAAACTCATGACCAAAGAATTACAAGATTGATTTTTTCTTGCTTCTGTAGGTGGGAAAATCCATTGATGGGCTGGACATCCACAGGGGACCCATATGCTAATGTAGGTGATGCTGCATTGAGTTTTGATAGTGAAGAAGCTGCCAAGGCATTTGCTGAGAAACATGGCTGGGAATATACGGTATGTGGGGGTTAGTTTTCTTATTTTCATCCTGAATTCAGTTTGCTCAAGAAATTGTCTCTTTAATTCTGAGGATTCTCAGTCTTGACTGTTTCTCAGTTTTTTACTTTTTATGATGCGACAGCATTTATAGCTAAATTTAATGTCTTGTATTTTATGGATTGTTAAGGTGTGAATTAATCTAAAAGCTTAGGATTTTAGCCTTTAGGCATCTTATATAGGATACCATACTTCCATTTCTCTACTTATAATTTTTTAAACTTTTCTGGATCTAAGTAAGAGTTTAATGCCTTCATATTTTTAAATAATTTTTTCCACCATGCAAAGGAATAAATAAATAAGTTGTCACATGTTTATGTTGTAGTCAGTTATCATCGTTTGAGTTCTCAAACCATTAGATGAATGGTTGTTTGATTATTTACTGGTGAACACACCATTAATGCTCCCCTCCTTGTTACTTTATTTTTCTCTCTACTGACCTCAATTTCTGTGCAGGTTATGAAGCGGCACACACCCTTATTGAAGGTTTGTTTATTTCTTCATCTGTTATTTGCATGGCAGTGTCATTCAGGGTTTTATTTATTTATTTATTATTATTATTATTATAATTATTTGGCTTCTGTAGTGCAATATTGATCATGAATCATGGTAGACTTTCACTAAATTGAAATCGAGACAGTTGGCCCTAGCTGTTGTTTCTGGATAACTTTAACCTGCCTTCAGTTTTTTAGAAGGACCTGCAAACTCCAACAATTGTAGCCGCTTTTTCAAATACTGGCTATCCTTATGTTTCTGGAATGCAACTTTCTTAGAAATAGGAGAGTGCATAATGTTTCCTAGACTTCCATAAGGCAGTTGCACTGGCTTATGTTTTGGGATAACCATAACCAGCCTTGAACTAATTCTATGTTTCTGGACTGTAACTTTCTTAAAATGCTCTATGGAAGGACTTTATAAAAATCAAATATGGGACTGCTGAGGAGGGGTGGATCACTTGAGCTCCAAGTGGCAGTTATGGGGTGGGCCTTTGGAAGGAAATTAGCAAAGAGACCCTTTTGGTAAAGAGTAACTGTGGTTTTCTAGTGGGGGAAGGCAGCAGGGTCAGATTTTGGGAGGATACTTTGGTCTGGATCCAACCCCTTGTGTACCATTTTCCCACACCTTTATTCTTTGGCTGGTTCAAAGGGGGCCATGGTGGCTGAGGTTTGGGATGCTTTGGGGGAGGAAGGAGGGTGGAATCCAAGATTTGTAAGGCATTTCAATGATTGGGAAATGGACATGGTCCAGGGCTTCATTGATACTATCTCAAGTAAGAAAATCCTCCCCTCTACCAAGGACAGATTGGTGTGAAAGAATTCTACAGATGGCCTTTTCTCAGTCAATTCCTGCTTTGATATTCTGGAAGGTGATAGCCAATTTACTGCCCCCGTGAGGATGTTGTGGAACTTTAATGTCCCAACCAAAATGGGCTTCTTTGCTTGGGAAGCATGGTGGGACAAAGTTTTGACTATGAGCAATGTAAAAAGGTGAGGTATCCCCCCTTGCAAGCAGGAGCCCCCCTTATGTGGGGAAGCTGAGGAAGATATCCATCACTTACTAATTCATTGCTCAAAGATTTGGGAGCTTTGGGGGGGCTTGCTATCCAGCGTTGATGCTGCTTGGGTGTGCCCTCCTTTGGTGAGAGACCTTTTTTTGGGCTGGAATTTCATTCCAATGAGGAAAGCTGAGAAGAAAGTCTGGATGGTTGCCCCTCTGTACCTCATCTGGGCAATCTGGAAGGAGAGGAACATTATAGTATTTGAAAACGCCACCTTCTCTTTGCATAGGCTGAAATCTACCTTTGTGTTGTCTATATGGTCCTGGGCTTTACGATTCTGAGACAGGATATTTTGTTTATTAGAAATCTTTTGTTGATATTTAGAGCTTAGTTTGTTGGGCTGGTAAGGTTTTTTTGTCCACCTTACCTTTTTGTACTGGCCTTTGGGTTCCCTTTGTATACTCCCTATATACTATTGGGGTTCCTTTTGGCTCCTTTGTTGTGTTTTAATGAATTTATTTGCCTATAAAAAAAAATGAAGTCTTGTTGTGTTGACAGATAGAGAGGGAGATCCCTAACAACCTGAATGGAACATCTAAGGGGTATACTCTATTGGTATGCCATTCTTTATAATATATATATATATATATATATATATATATATATATATATATAAACCTAGGAACAACCGCCCACTGTAAGACTAAGTTAGCCCTAGGATGTGAATTAAACCCACAAAATGTGGGGATGTGGTATCTGTTATCTGCTTGATTGTTGTGATATCCAGCATAGCTCTTCAAATGTGTGATCTGGTTTGTTCCTGTTTCAGGCTAAGGCATATGCAGACAACTTCAAGTGGAAGGGACCTCCCAAAACCGAGGACTGATTTCATTTCTTCTCCAGTCCCATTCATAAAGCACACATTATGGCAGAGGTTATGCAATATGCCTTAAGTTTCATTGTTCGTTTTGGGAGGAGGTTTTCTATTCCTTTCAAGAATATTATGAGTCACCAAGGAATTCCCTTTATTGTAATGAATAAAAAAAAAAATGGGACCAATAGGGTGAACCGTGTTTTCTTCTCTCAAATATGATAAAATGACAGTTCATTTCAGTGGCTCTATTGTGATGTTTAGTTACTCTATTCCTCTCTGGGTTCTTCACTGAGCAACTTACATTTTCATTCTTCTGTTCTGTCAAACTTCACTTTGCCTTTTTGCTTGGCTGTTTGCCATGATTATACCTTAAATTGTTCATAATAACAAATGGGATGTGTTGCATATTACTTGCAATTTACAATGTCAATGCTAGGATACCTGCAATTTTATTTACAAATGTGCTCTGCTCTGCTGAATATAGAAAATTGAAAATCTGTTTGCCTTCAAATCAGGGCTTGAACATTTGCTTCTTTGCTCAAGAAGGCTGAAGAGAGCACAGAAGCAAATATCACTCTCTTGATAATATCCCATAACCTCATTCTCTCTTGATAAGCTAACAGAATTGACTTTTCTTCTAAGAGGATCAATCTATTATTGTTGGGAAACATAGCCAAAACTGACACCAATTGAAATTAGTTTCGTCTGATCTAAAACCTCTATATATATAGTTTGCATATAAAAAAGAAACTTTAAAATAACAGGGGGGAGAGATTTATCAAGGAAGAAGCTCTTGAGGCCCGGTTCAATTGGTGAAGGGATGGAATGCAATGAGGTTATGGGATGTTACCAGGGTTGAGTCCTAATGTGGACAAAACAAAAAACATTTACCTATAAAAAAAAGATTTAGCAGGAGAGAAGCAATAACAAATGGAAAAAGAATATTAGGAAAAATGCAAAATACTAATGCTGTGTGGAAAAGCAATGAGAGAAACTTGAAGCACCAGTCCAAATAAATCCTTTGGCAGGCAAAATGGAGAATACAAAGATTGCAAAATACTAGTGCTGTGGAAAAGCAAAGAGAGAAACATAAAGCATCGGTCCAGTTGAACTCTTTGGCAGACAAAATGGAAAATCGAAGTCCAGAAAAGCTTGAACTCTTTTTTAAGGCATAGCTTCTAGAGAGTTTTCCATAAGAGAGATATTGCTAACTAGTTGCATTCTATCTCTTTCATTTTCAACCATAATTTTTTTTCCCAGACAGACAATTGGACTATACTATAATGAACCACCATAATGTCTAACTCGGTTATTACATTACATATACCAAATTGCTGCACAAACACAGTACTGCAAAAGATTCAAATATCATACCAAGCAATTTGTCCCCCCTGTTCTTGTCCACGGCATTCTGGAGAAGCAGCAATGGCAGAAACCTCTCCACACTTTTCTTTAAAGAAAGGAAAGAGAGCAAGCAGCACAAGCAATGATATGACCTCTCTCAACAACAAAAAATGATTCCAATGTCTCAAGCATCTAAGAGCAGAAGATAAGTTACATATACAAGAGTTTATTAACTCAGCTGTGAGAAAGGACAATGCCAAAGCACTGGAAGTAAAAGACTGTAACAGAGAAAAAACTAACAAGGGTTTTAACAGATAACAAAGCTCAATGCATGTCCAAAAGAAAAACAGAAGAAGCAGTGCAGACCTCTTCATCAGTCCTTTGAATCAATGTGCCTGCTTCTTCTAAAGGTTCCAATGTTTGTCTTATTCCAGAGAACTGTGACCCTTGCCGTCCGGGTTCCTTCATAAACATCACTGAAGAAGAGTAGTGTGAACTTTTATTGACCAAGTTCATACTAAAGGGGATAAAATATGAAACATGAATCAATTTCAGCATCATCACCACATTAATCTAATAGTTTTCTTTTTGGGGGGTTTTTGGGGTAGCCAGCTACATATACATGGTTTCACCACTCCCCTCCATTCAGGATTATCATTACTTCAATTTTACAGCTAGTTCATCTAACCCTATCACTGATATTAACAAGAACTGCAACCTAAAGTAAAAGACATGTTTATGCAAAAACTGCATGATACATGATCTGTATTTGTTGTTTATTATTTTGCATACAACAATCCTGTGGGTAGGGTGTGAATTTCATTCCTTCCATCAGGATCCAATGCAGGACAACTAACTAACAAACTTGTCACAATTAACACAACTAAGTTATTTCAATATAATGGTCAATTTTGCTTTTACTGATACAAACAAATCATTTTTCTTCCAAAATTGAAAATTATTTGCTTCACTTACTTGGCCCACATGTTTTTTACTAACAACCTGTACACTAAGACGTTCCTTCCCTCTTTTAAAGCATTTGTGCACCTTGGTTCATCCTACACAAATATTCAAATTCTTTATAAATAACGAATACAACAGAAATTCCATTTTTTTAGTTAAAATTTTTTAATTTTGGTGTTCATAAAATTGAAATAAAGTATATCTACTGTGGTTAGAATGGCATAAAACCCCTAAAACATTCCCAACCCAAGTAGAGAACTAGGAGGTTGAAATATATATCTCCCACTCCCTTGATGAACCATTCTCATCTCAGTAAGGGAAGATCAGGGAAACTTACGTATTAGTCTGATTCATAGCCATCAGAAGTCAGCATGTAGTGTGTCAACATGTAGATATTAGAAATCACACTGTTGCATACCTAGCTATCATTATCCCCATACCATCTCTTTGAAACAATTCCAATAATAGAACTCCACCAACAGTTCCATCTAAGAGCAACTCCAATGGGAGTTGCCAAAAATGGGGTGCCAAATGCCATTTTATTAACCTCGGTGTTTCACCCCGAACAAAGTGTTTCCTCGGGCCTCCTACAAGAGCGCCAAATCTTACGTCATTTTAATAATTAAACGTTTTTTATTGTTACAATTAAATTTAACGGTTATATTTTAACTAGTATATTGTTCATAACGATCGTAATTTAACGGATATATTTGTATAGTAACAATTTCAAATTTCAAATTTCAAATTTCAATTCCAATTTCAATTTCAAGTTATAAAATTTATAATTAATTTAAAGAATGAGCAATTTATCAATTAAAAATTATAATTTATCAATTTAAATTTAAAAAAATCAATTTGTCAATTTAAAGAATGAGCAATTACAAAGGCAGAAATAAATCTATCAATTATAAAATTTATAATTAATTTAAAGAAACACAATTTATCAATTCAAAAATTATAAATTTATCAATTTAAATTTGAAAATCAATTTGTCAATTTAAAGAATGAGCAATTTATTAATTAAAAAATTAAAATCAATTTTAAAAAATGAGTAATTATGAAGTATATAAATGAATCTATGAAAAGTATTGATTTATAATAAATTAATAAATTAGCAATTTATCCGTTTTGAATCAAACATTTAAATCAAACATTTAAAAATGCAATTTTATAAGAATGAGCAATTACTAATTTAAAATAGGATCTTGAATTAATAAAGAAGGTAACACCTTTCCTAAAAACGGATCTCTCTTCCTCCTTCGTTTCGTCTTCCTCCTCCTGCCCTCACAGAACGGATCTGACTGTGTCTCTTCCTCCTCCTTCGTTCCGTCTTCCTCCTCCTCTCACGTAACGGATCCACCTCCGACGCGCCTTCTTCCTCCTTCGTCTGCCCCGCACCGCGATTTTCACCCCCGCAACCGTCTCTTCCTCCTTCGTCTCGTCTCGCATCAAGCGATTTTCTCTACCTCTGGCACCGTCTCTCTCTTCCTCCTCATCTCTCTTCCTCCCTTCCTCCCTTTCGCACAACGACAAGGGTTAGTATTTGGATTTCATCTCGTGGAAGCCAGTCTGTAGCTAGGCTCAAGGCAAGGATCCAAGGTATGTTCTTCGCTTCCTCAATCTCTCTCAGATTTTTATAGATTTTGAAATGGGGACATAAATGCTTGAGATAGCCGTTGAGATGCACAAATACACGAATCCGGGCTATTTTGCATCCTTCCTCGCATCTCTCTTCAAAGCAGGCCAAATATGGCACCTCAAAATCACAGATGGCATTTACACTCGACGCCATCTCCGTCGAGCTTGGTTGGTGACTGGGGTGCCATTGGGTAAAGAAGGATATGGCACTGACAAAACTCCCGCTGAGTTGAAAACAAGAGCAACTCCCATGGGAGTTGCCAAAAATGGGGTGCCAAATGCCATTTTGCAACTCTGAACAATGTTTTGGTACCCCTGAATAGTATTTTTGCTCCAATTGTAGGTGCCAGAATGGGGTGCCATTTTAATAATTCAATGTTTTTTATTAAAAAATATAATTAAACTTAATCTGCTATATTTTAACTAGTATATTTTTCATAATGATCGTAATTTAACTGAGAGGTTTAAAAATTTTAAATTTTAAATTTTAAATTTCAATGAAATTACGAATTAAATTTCAAATTTCAACCATTGAAATTCAAATTTGAAAATTTAACCCCAAAATAAAAATTAAAAAAGAATAATTGGCCTATAAATATGATAATTTTTCTCTATGTTTTTCTTATCCATCTATCTTACATTCTCTCTATAAATTCAATATCTCATTTCTTTGATTATTTATCATTTCATATTTTCATTCATCAAGTTATACTTAATCGCTTCTTCTAATATTTTATAAAAACATCTCAATATCGGGGGCAATAAGATAATGATGATTTTGACATGTTGTATGCTACAACTAGAAGGTCTCAAGGGCTTAGTCGTGGACTGGAGGCATAAGATCGCTGCTCCGCTCTGCGCCATGAATCTGCTAATCGTGATAGAGGCCAGCGTCACGAAAGACTCTATCGTGACTATTTTGCTACCCCTCGTGTATATGAAAGTTTTTTTTCAAGGAGTGCCCGAACAGTCAGTCCCTTTTTCTCCGACCATAAATGAGTCGAATAACACGATCCATACTTCATCCAAACAATGTATGCCATTGAGTTCTCTGGGCTTGTCATCCTTCAAAAGAGATAACAACCGCTTATAGAATTCTCTTTCTTATAACACCACAAATTATGCACGAATACATCATAATCGGTAAAGCACCGCGCATAGCGAGCTGGTAGGCTGCCATAAAGCTCGCACAGAATGCTTTCAGAACCACACTGAGAGGTCACCAAACAATATCGATATTGCTCGATTGCTACAAATGGGGGAACAACGTGGCTTTCCTGGCATGTTAGGGAGTATTGATTGCATGCATTGGAAGTGGAAAAATTGTCCTACCGTAGCAAGGTATGTATACTGGTCATTGTCATGAACCAACAACGTTTAAGTCAGGCTTCTCAAAATCTTATATATGCATTCTTCGGGTCTACCCGGGGTTCTGAATACCATAAATGTTCTAGATATGTCCCCTATTTTACATTATTATAAATGGTTGAGGCTCCCTCCAAATAACTATATAATTAATGGTCATGAGTATAGAATTAGATATTATCTAGTCGATGTATTTATCCAAACTGGCCGACATTGTAAAACAACCCATGTCCACAAGGTTTGAAGAAAACATTTTGCTAAAGCACAAGAGTCAGGCAAAGATGTAGAGCGACTAGTACCTGCCTGCTTTGAAATCGTATGCACCAACATGTTTGGATGAAGAACACTGCGTGATATTATGAAAGCCCTATTAATACATAATATGGTCAATGAGGACAAAGAGATATTGGTAACAATGACTTTGATTTTCGGCGGATGCAAATCCGCCCAGAAGTGTCGCACGCCGCCAGATATATCAGAATTGTAGATTTATGCAAACCCATTTGTCGACGTGATTAAGAGTTACTTCATTCTCAACTGGGCAATGTGATCTTAACAGCATTCAGGAAACTACATGGCACCAATAACCTCGTCACTTCTGGTCAGTTGTATTTTCACTCCAATTTCAATTTCATGTTGTATTTTAATTCCCACTCTAATTTCAGACATTTTCAATTCCACTTCAATTTCAAGTTATCTTTTTCAATCTTAAATTGCAACATAATAACAATGACTACAAATTAAAAATAATAGCAACATAATAAATAACGACAAAATTAAAACCCCGCTTTTTCATAACCTCTATCTTCAGGTTATTCCAATATGTTGCAGAAATTGGGTCCATGCCAATAGTATTAGTTTCCATGATTTTCATTTCATTTTGCATTTGAATTTCTTGCACCTATCTTTTTTCAATTTCTAATTGTCTATGATGTTGCTCCAATGCTATCTTCTGTTGAGCATAAATTTTTTCGTGTCGCTCAACTTTTTGTTGTTCCACTTCCATTCTTTCATTCCAGTGGTGATGATCTAGTGATCTTTCAACACCGGTTTGCTTCTCTTTGTTTTTAAGTTGTTTCTTCGAAGCCTTTTTAGCCCAATGACCTATCGAGGTTGGGAGTGGACGAGGGCTTAGTGTCATCCCCTAAGGCAGTTGAATAGCAAGATTCACGAAGCCGATTCAGTGAGGACTACTGTATTTGAATGAGTGTTTCCTCTTATTGCTGATCAGATGATTAGTCCATCTCCGCTCCATTTTCAATATATTCCAACAATGCTCGTATTGAAATGGTTTTCTAATAATCTTAGCAAACATTTCGCGCTATCAACTTGGTGTTTACAAGGAAATTATTCAGTTAATAGTTCAAATATCAAATCATAATAGTGTCTAAATTAAAATTTTAATTATTACATTATTTTGCTCGGTGTATCCACTTTGTCACAGTCTTTCAATTTGACTATAAAAACCGACAAATTTACTGCATTTTGCATTTATATTAGTCCAATGACTTTTAATAGAAGATTGAGAACGCTCTTCATGATTGCCTCCATGAAGTTCTAAGTATTGCAATATTATTTGCCAGAATGTACCAATTGGTTGCTTACTCCTAGCATCAGATTCGTCAGATAAGTCAATGCTAGACATAATTAATTTATCTTCTTCTACGTAGTTCTTTGTCCTTTGCGATTTTCACTCTTGGAAACTAGCTTCATTTTGTACCAATGCCACACGCTGGATCGTTTCAAATACATCATCATATAAATCAAACACATTCATAAGCAACCGCTTGTTAACCACATATATCAAATCCATCTACAAAAAAAAAAAAAAAAAAAATTATAACAATTTAAAGAATTAAAGAATTTATAAAGATACAAATAAATCTATCAATTATAAAATTTATAATCAATTTAAAGAATGCGCACTATCAATTAAAAAATTATCAATTTATCAATTTAAATTTAAAAAATCAATATGTCAATTTAAAGAATGAGCAATTTATCAATTAAAAAAATTATAATCAATTTAAAGAATGAGCAATTTATAAAGTATACAAATAAATCTATCAATTATAAAATTTATAATCAATTTAAAGAATGCGCAATTTATCAATTAAAAAAATTATCAATTTATCAATTTAAATTTAAAAAATCAATATGTCAATTAAAGAATGAGCAATTTATCAATTAAAAAAAATTATAATCAATTTAAAGTAATGAGCAATTTATAAAGTATAAATAAATCTACTAATTATAAAATTTATAATCAATTTAAAGAATTAGCAATTTATCAATTAAAAAATTATCAATTTATCAATTTTAATTTAAAAATCAAATTTTCAATTTAAAGAATGAGCAATTTATCAATTACAAAATAAATGAAATTACCCTTAATTAAAACAAATAAATTTGCCATAAAGTATAAATAATTTATAAATTATATTACAAATTCTAAATTATAAAAAGAACAAGGGGTAGATGTAATTAAAAATTACAATGCCTAGCCCTTCCCTTAAATAAAAGCATCGTCTTCTTCCCTTCTTTCTTACCAGACTGACTGTTCTTCCTCTTCCACCCTTTCTTCATAGTCAGAATTATTAAATCTGCAGAATCTGAGCTATGCTAAAGATACCCAAGATTAATTGCATAAGGGCTAGGTTCACAGTTAGGGTTCAGGGAAGCTAGGGTTTCCAATATCAAAGGTAGCGATTCGCAAGAATATATAAATCAATTTTTGTAAGCTCCTTTCCCCTTCGCTGCTTATAAATTTGGATGGAATATAGCCGCTGAGAACAATGCACACCAACCATTATTTTGCAACCACTCCATTCTTCCAGTCGCCAAATATGCCACTCCAAAACCCTGGATGACATTTTACCACCTCTAATGCCACCTCCGTCGAACCCGATTTTTATCATTGGAGTGATCATTTGGGCTAAGCATGACGACACCGATAAATTTACCCAATGAAGGTTTAATAAATTAACTCATTGAACACCACCCTTACAGAAGCAAAAAAAATGAGGTTGGAAGTGTGCTTGAAGCTCCAAAAAGCATTGAAAATTCGAAGTTCATATTATTATTCAGGACATTATTGGAAAAACTTCATGATTAAACCAGATCAAGCCACGTCAAGGCACCTTAGGATACTGACAGTGTTTGTGCAACATCTAATATAACCAACTTGATTCTTACAACCATTTAGTTGTGCAGAAATATGCAATACAAATGGAGAAAGAACAGACCTTTATAATATCCGTGGTGTCTAAAATATTGCCAACTAGTTTAAAGTTGCAGTCATCAAAGAAAGGCATAAATCAAATAAAATTTGATAAAAGATGACAAGTGAATTTCTGATCTTCATCCTTTCACTGAACCAAACTATAATTCTATAACTTCTAACTCATTTGAATCAACAATGATAATTGTTAAATGACAAACTCTCCTAAAAGCTCACAATAGAGGCCAGCTTAATATACGAATATCATGCCTTTAACACCTTCTTTCACGCCAGAAATTCCATTAAATTATCACGCTGGGAAGTCAAACAAACCAAATAGAACCCATGACTTCTCAAATCAACAAACGGGGCTAATAAATCGCGTATATAGATCAACCCGTGACCTCCCCGCCCAACCAAGTTCTGATATCATGTTAAACGACCTACTCTCCTAAAAGCTCAAGCTTGTAGGCTTTGGGTTTAAAATGAATATTATGCCTTTAACAATAATGAAACTACAGCTTATCAGCAACCTGATCCTCTTGCCTATGCAGGATAAAGGCTGAAAAGAAAGAGCACAGTTTTTCAGGAAGAAGGCTCCATGGAACTGGTGGCTATAGCATTTCAAATACATGTCTTCTGATCTTTATTATCTGGAGATATCTACCAGACGAACATGAAAACAGACCGTAAGAAAAGGTAGCAAGAGACAATTAACAAAAGACATCACTTTAATCAAATATTAAAATTTAGCACGTTCCGCCTAATCCAAAAGCTGCAACAGAATGCAAATAGAATGTAAACTCAGAGCACTATACACCAGTAAACCAAAAAAAAGGGATTCCTCATTGGTTGTTATTACTCATGTTCAAATCATGTGTTAGAGTAAACTTTAATGGTTTACCAAACAAATAACTAACTAAAGTAGAACTCATGCAACTAAACAACAACAAAATAGAGGGGACGAGAAAAGATATCCTTCTATATATATATAAATGCATGTCCGGTAAAGTTGATACAGATGAAAGAGTATATCTGTTAATGATAGACTCACCCTGAAAACAAATGCTGCTGCAGCCAATTCTGAAAGGTAACCATTTAATCGACTGAGCCGCTCCTGACCTCCAATAGCAAAACCCTGCTCACCGGACCATAGTCCATTCCCATTGTCAAAACCAACCCCATTCTGAAATGTGGCATTATACATTTTATTAAAACCCTTCTCATTCTGTGGAGAAGTCAAAGCTCCATTAGAATCACCATGCCCAAAACAAGCAAGATCTTCTTCACAACAGCTTTCACATAATTAGCAGCTACTTCACTGTGCTTAGCTCGTTTACGAATCAAGGTGTTGGCATCTTGAAGAGTTAAAAAACGAATAAGGCGCCCATTCTCGTCCTGAATTGGACCATCTATAATACAAATAAGTTTGTCTGCTCCAATAGCCAAAGCACTGGCAGTAGCAACTTCGTATGTGCTGCAATTTATAAAAGTAGAAAAGCTTAGTTTTGAAGCTTGAAGCACTCACAAAAATTCCCAGTTGAGATTCAAACCAAAAACCTTGAACTTTCAGGTGGAGTTGGGACAAGGAAAAAGAACTCAACATAGGATAAAGTCAAAATACAACATGACACAAGCATTGAATAATCAAGTAGTTGCAAAACTATCACATTCAGAAAGAAGTGCTACATAAGCTCAAAACTCTCTCCATCCTTCCCAAAATTGTGAATATAGCTTATGCACATGGGTTCCAGGAACTAGAACAAATCTATTCCCTAGACCATGAAGGAGAGAGATCCTACAGACAAATGTTCTGAAGTTGGTAAACAAAATTTAAGTATTAAATGTTAACTTAAGGGTATTCTAACTATTTTTATCCTTTCTCTTCTCCCTGAAAACGCTAGCCATCCATCCCTCTCTCTCTTTAAAAAAAAAGTTAAAATGGTTACTCCATCTTCTCTTTGGACACCCTAACCGCCTCTACCTCTATTATCTCTTCCACCCCTTATTCGTTAGAATTGAGTGGTGATTTTTTTCATCGATCTATATGGTCATTTTGGTTATTTTAATGGTGAATATACCACTAATGTTCCATTTTTGTCACTAACGACCTCAACTTTGCGCAGGTTAAGAAGCGCCACACGCCATTATTGAAGGTTTGTAATGTTTTAAGGATAACTTTAACCGGTCTTGAGCTCGAACAGTTGTTAGCCACTTGTTAAAAAGTGGCTATCGTTTCTTCTTTTTTTCTTAAAAAGAGATAAATTTATTTAGGTTATAGCAAACGATCGTCTCATGCCCGTATATTCAGATTCCAGATTATAAATATATCGGCCAGACAAGATTTCATCCGATGACTCTATTGGGACTAAACTTGCCACTAGATAACCATCATAAAACCCCGAAAAACTAATCATCGACGCATATAATTAATTTAACGCAATGTATTAATGACAAAATGACGCCAATAGTCAACAACAAACAATTCAAAAATTGGCTACAAGAATATGATGATATTTATTAACCAAAATCCTATAAGTTTTAACTCTTAGGAAAGTTAATTTGTTTAATATATTCGAGTTACTTCTCTATAATTTGAATCTCCATTTATTTATTTGAAAGTCCATGATGGACTCTATTTGATCTTGTAAGTATGAGGTCACACGTAAAAACGTTAAAAACATGATATTCATATCAAACCCTATAAATGTTTTTGGATTGAATTGATCGTTTAACAGTTATATTTATCTTTATGGAGAGCATAATATTTTGAAATCAAGACAGTATGCACTGACTAATATTTTGGGATAGGAATAACCAGCTTTGAACTTCTAAGAAGACCTGCTAACCCTACGTTTTTGGACTGCAAACTTGGCTAGTGCATGGATGCTGTGCATCATGAAGTCTTGTTTTGTTGACTG
The DNA here is from genome assembly GCA_016808115.1 of Tetrastigma voinierianum. NCBI lineage: Eukaryota > Viridiplantae > Streptophyta > Magnoliopsida > Vitales > Vitaceae > Tetrastigma > Tetrastigma voinierianum. The sequence continues at coordinate 173,729 of JAEQBH010002845.1, read as the reverse complement.
ATAGATAGGGAGGCGGATTCCGAACAACCCAAATGGAAACATCTCGGGGGCGTTTATGATTCCTTTTTTTTCTTCATTCAAGAATAAGTTTTCCAGGTGATATTTACAACTTCCTGTTCTTACTTTTAAAGTCGAGAATGCATGATTTACAATAGTTGAATTTTCATGAACCATCCATGTCTGTGGGGTGCCAAAACCGCCCATTGTAAGACTATTTTCCTGTTGCGGGGTCCGTCATTGCTGCCCCTCTAGCTTATCCTTATCCCCTCCATGGCTCAAGAATATATCCTGCATAAATCAAAAGGATAGTGAATTAAACCCACAAAATGTCGGAGATGCATTGGAGATAGCCTATAGGATTGTCCTGCAAGAGTAAAACAACTTATATAATTTATATCATTCCAAAAAATAAACTCTTTAGACAAGAACAATAAAAACTAGAACAAAGAAAATAGGAGAACACGTTTAGTACCATATTTTATTTGTTCTAAAAACACAAGAAATATTAAATTTAGATAACAACAACATTCTTATGGAAAACACCAAAACTGTTTTTAAAAACAGAAACCAAATAGGCTCTAAAGTTAATTATTTTTCTTTCTCACATTTTTCGGGAACCAAACCTATACCAACGGTTTTGCATTTCGACCGGGGAAAAAAAAAGAGAAAACACGAGTTGATCCAAATAACAATCAAAACTCGCTGCAGAACCACCGTGAAGAAAATACATGCAATCATTGCTGCAACTTATTACATTTTCTAAGAAGAAATATGGCTGTATCCCGTGTTCTAAGTAAATACCCTAGCAACAGTAATCCCACTCATGTCACGAGACAGCTTCTTGGTGTAATACATAGAATTGCGGGCCAGATCAATCTTTTTCCTCTTTTCTTCAGGTATTGATTCGATGGAACACTCTGAGAAACCTCGCCTCACAAACCTGTAAATAACATTTATAAACAGTAAGAAATCATTAAATTAGCAAGGCTGAGCATGAACTATGAACTAGACGCAGTCAAAATAGTAAACACATCCCATCTCCATAAGGGGATGTCGGGTTGCACGTGTAATTGAAAATTTTCCATTCTTTTTTCTTTTACACCTGAATGCAGAAGAATTATCCAATTTATACTTGGAGTAGGCCTGTAAAAATTCAACACGACACGATTAACCGACACGATTAACCGTTGATTAAACGGGTTTGGGTGAGACCTAAACGGGTTCGGTGTCGCGGGTCAACCCGTTTAACCACGTTTAATAAGCGGTGGGTGTTGGTGAGACATACTAACCGTTTATAATGTCGTTTACCACGTTTAAATAAAATTAATAAATTAATATTTTTTAAAAAAATTAATCATTTTTAAATAAACAAGTAAATGGTGCTTGAATTGATTTCGTATTAAATGGGTCAAGCGGGTGGTAAGCAGTAAATGGGTCAAATGAGTGGTTTATTGTGTTAAGCTCAGCCGGCGGGTTTAAATTAGGCGTGTTAAGCAGTGGGTGTCGTGTTACCCGTTTATTAAACGGTTCGTGTTCGTGTTTCGATTTTTAACCCGTTTATTAAACGTGTCGTGTACGGGTTTACATGATTTTCACCCGTCACCCGTTTAACCCGTAACCGTTTAACCCAACCCAACCCGTTTGACACCCCTAACTTGGAGCCACTTAAAACTAAAAAGTAATTTAAAAGATAACCGAATCAGTTAATAGCTAAAAAGTAATTTAAAAGATAACCGAATCAGTTAATAACCCCATTCCTTGAAAAATGAGATGATGATAAAAGATGAAAACTACAGGTATGACAAAACAGGAAAAGAAGGGAATAGCTTCTCATAGAACTGATAGAAGTAATAAGCCCATTTGTGGAAGTAAGACATGAGGAAAAAAACACACTCTACATTAGGTCGAATGATCCATCCAATAGCTCTTAATCACATTCATGTCGACTACTGAAGGTCAGGGATGGTGGTTTTATTCAAGGTTCAAGGTTGGGGGAAGAAGAGGCAGGGGTGAGGAGAGCTTTGGAGATGATACCATTGTTTTCTATGAGGCCTTTCGAGAGCAAGTCACTTTTTTTTTATGTTGATTACTAAAGCCAAATCATGATTAGAAATTAACTTAGAAAAAAGCAGATCATTCTTGTAAGGGAGGTCAACAAGTGGAAGATTTGGCTTATGAAATTGGGTTCAATGTGGGGGAGTTGCTCTTTTTTTTAACCTATAACTTCCCTTAGGGCTTCTTATAAGTTAGTGGCAGTTTGGAACAGGGGATAAAGGAGTGGATTCATAAGAGGCTATTCTTGTGGAAGAGACAATACCTTTCAAAAGGGAGAAGACTCAATTTACTTCACAGTACTCTTGCCAGTTCACCAATCAATTTCATATCTCGATTTACCATTACAATAATTATAAGATTGAGATTAGAGAATATTCAAAGGGAATTTTTTATGGGGAGGAGGGGCCTTAGAGAATTAAACTCACTTAGTCAATAGTCTTCCACTTGCAAGGTAAAGAGCGCGCAAAGAAGGACCAGATGTTCACTCTCTCATTGCTTAATAGGCCCTTCTTTGCAAATGGTGTTAATGTTTCTCTAGTGAAAGAGATCTGTCATGAAGAAAATCATAATCTTTTTTTTTGATCAGTAAAAAGCAATATTTATATATATGAAAAAGAGCAGAAAGCTCCCAAAAAGTACACAAGAGAAGTACAAGGGAACACCTCACACTCTCACCCTGCCTGCCCATCAAGCCAGAAACCCCACCAAGAATTTAGAGTTATCACTACGTACCGCAATAGCCCGCGCGAGTAAACGAAGGAAGACTCATCCTATGAGCAGAGGGGCCTCATTTTCAAAAACCACCCTATTCCTTTCCAACCACAGCGTCCAAAATAAACACAGAGGAGCCGCCATCCAAACTCTCTTCCTTTTTTTGCCAACACTAGCGCTTTTGCAAAAGCAGGAGAAGTTGCGAGCTTATACGAGGGGAACACTGATTAGTTTCGTTAATTGCCAAGAAGATCCACAACATCTTGGCTCTCGAGCAGTGGATAAGTAGGTGGTCTATTGTTTCCTCATGCTCTTCACATAAAAAACACCTGTTTACTATGGGAATCCCCCTCCTCTTCAGTTGGTCCAGCGTTAGCGCGCCCTAAAGAAGAACTGAGAATGAAAATACGATTTTGGGAACGATTGAGTTCCAAATAAATGGATCTACTAGGGAAATCTAAAGGAGGAGAAAACATCAGCTTACTATACATATGTCTAACTGAAAAGCCATCAGAAATAGAATCCTTTAGCAAAAGACGATCCTCTTGAACAGACCTAATCTTCTTGTTGTGAATAAAAAGAAGGAACCTTTCCACCTCTTCCATCTCCCAGTCATTGAAAGGTCTGAGAAAGACTGGAGACCAACCCTGACCTCAGCGAATCCCAAACATACTACCCTGAAGTCTTAATTTAATTTTGCCGAGTTAAGCGAGTGGGGAAGGCATGGCTTCGGCCAGTCTCCTTCGCACCAGGATCCCTCAAGAAACCCGACCTTCTACCATTTCCTAGGGAAAATAGCATTACGAGAGAAGGTAAGCGAATTCTTTTCTAATGTCTTTCCATAAGCCCAGTACCATAGCCCACGATGTCTCTAGTATACCAACCTCGAAGCTTCCTCTCAAACTTGATGCTGATCACCATTCTCCAAGAGCATCCTACATTAGCAAACCCATGACACCACTTACGGCGGTGCTTGGTTCATCACGAGAGAAAAGCACCGCCCCCAACCGCCTGCCTGCAAGCTGACGGTTTTCAGTTGACCAGGTGTGGTTTACAATCAAGATTCCCTCCACCCCAAAGAAAGTCTCTTTGAATCTTCTCCAGTTTAGCACAAACAATCTTTGGTATTCTAAACAGGGAGAGAAAGTAAATGGGGAGGCTAGACAAAGTACTTTGAATAAGTGTGAGCCTCCCGCCCTTTGAGATATATTGTCTTTTCCAGGAGGACAACCTTTTTCTAAATCTTTCTTCACAGATCCTGCACCCTGTGCCCCGTGAGCTCCTGCAGGGAGACCCAGTACGAGTGGGAGGAACCAACCCTACAACCAAGCTCAGCCGCAAGCGACTCCACATTGTCCACCCTGCCTAGAGGAAAAATCTCACTTTTAACTGCTAATTTTCAACCCGGTGGCGCTTCGAACCACATTAACATCCAACTTAAGCACATCAACTGCTCTGATTTAGCTTCACAAAAGACAATAGTATCATCAGCATATAAAATGGGGGAGATAACCATCTCCCCACCCTCTCTATTCCCAACTCGCACTTAAATAAAATTGCCTTCCACTCGGGCCGCTTGCCAGACAACTCAGTACTTCCATACCGATAACAAAAAGATATGGCGATAGAGGATCCCCTTGTCTCAGACCTCTTGAACTCCGAAAAAACCCAGCAGGAGAACCGTTAAACATGACAGAGAACGAAGCTGTGGAAATGCACCAATGAATCCACCTATTCCATTTTGGCCCAAACCCCATTCTCTCGAGCGTCTGCAGAAGAAAGGGGTTGGAGGTCAGTGATGGTTAGAGATCCCAATGGGATTGGGGTTTTTGAAGAGATTGGTAAGTGATGGGATCTTTTCAAGGTGAGGATTTCCTTTGAGGTAGGTAATGAGAGTAGAGAAGTTCTGAAAACATAAATGGTGCATTGACCAATCCTAGTTTAAGATTTTCCCTTGTTTTTCATTTCTGATTTAAAAGAGGCGTGGATTTTACTTTTAGGAGCAAAGTGTGGAAGGAGGAACTTGGAATTTTTATTTTGTGAAGAACCTAAATGATTCGAAGGTAAGTATTAAGAAAGGTCTTCTTTAAAGATAACCTGGGAGGAGGATAGGGTAGCATGGAAAGAAGATAGGACAGGATCAAAGGAGTCTTCTATATGAGGGGTTTTTACTCTTTGTTGGAGTCGCATTATTCCATCCCCTTCCTAGTAAAGATAATGTTGAAATCATGGGTTTTATCTAAGTCAATTAGGGAGACATTTCGAAGGCGGCATGCCTCTTAGGTACATAGAAGGCTTGTCAAGCCTTGGAGAGCTGCTGCTCCTTGTATTTTTTGGACGATATGAAAGGAAAGAAATAGCACTTATTAAAAAAAATTATGAAGAATTGTACAGTGGAAGACTGAAGAATATGATCCTTAACAGTCTCTCTATTTGGATTAAGGTGTATATAGGTTGTGGATATGTAGACTTGATTAACTTTATAGCTGGGTTGGGGCATGGACAAGTGGGGGGAAGTATTTTTATATGTTACCTCTTTCCTTCTTTGCCAAGTGCACCTTGTATATGTCTTGTGTGCTCTTCTGCACTTTTGGTGCTTCTTAATCATTATTTTAATTATCAAAAAAAATGTTGGAGGGTCATACATACCAATCTGCAGTACGGGTAGTAAGCAAGAAAAGCATCTCTAATCCCATGGAAGCTGCCTTCTTCTCAATATAATCTGCGGTTATTTGATTCCAAACAGGTGATTACTCACTTTTCAAAATCCAATTGGGTAAACCAAAAATGTATTTACAATAATAAATTATTATTATATTAGAAATGCACTAAAAAGAAAAACATTAAGGCTATAAGCATAGAAGAGCTGTAGTGTTTCCAATGATGCAGGGACAATGTAGCGGCCTATAAACAAGTTCAGGGTGCCAATAATCAGTTGAATACTTTGCCTGAAATGAGGTCGGGGCAGTGTCCCCATAGTGTTGACTTTCTCAACCTTCTCAATTTCTGAAACTTCTTTATTTGGTTGAGTAATAGAACATTTAGAGCATACAGGCTATATCCAGTGAGAAGAAACAGAGTTATTTTAACTTTATCCACATTAGATTATTTGTTAACATCTAAGTTCAAATAAAAAAAGAATATAGATTTCTTTGGGTGAAAATCTTAAGTTACATACAGGCTTGTCTAGTACTTAAGTTCCTTCCTGCAGACATTTGCTCTAAGGAAGGAACTTCAAATCTTATACCACATCCTCATATTACGTGTTGAATAGAATTTAGTAAGGAGGGAAATACTTCTTTCAAATTTTATTCAGCTTATGTAAATGTTGTCAAAAGCAAAAGGTGATGTCAGAGCAATGTACTCCTCTTACCATAAGGCCAAAGGCAAAAAACAAGGCAATAGTCAGATAATAGCAAGGCGATAAAGAAGATAGATAAACTTTACTTATTTGATACTTAAACCAATATGAACATCATCTTAAAAACTCAATACTATTAGCTTTTCATCCCTCATGATGTCTTATAAGAAAAGCTGTATTAATTAGATAAATTCATCTTTCTCCAAATGCAGATTCTAATTTTCCAAACATTCAAAAATTAAAATAAAAATAGCTTCATGCATCCTCATCATAGTCATATTGAAATTAAAATTGTCATCACTTCCATCAAGGGTAGATTGATAGCCCTCCCATCTCATTATCATTATGATTGAGGATGAAATTTTTTCTTTTGATAAGTAATGATTGATAATATAATAACTAATCATATACTTTGTTTAATCTAATATTAGGTTGAATAAAATTACAATCTAAATAAGTTTAACTTTTAACCAATGGTCAAAGGAGACTACCTAGGTGTCGCCTCTTTGAAGCCACCTTACTTGGAACTTTGAGAGGCAGCTTTTATCTACCCTATTCTAGTCACCAAGGCCAGGCAATCGTCTTTGAGAATAATTGGCTTATATTAAACAATTTGGGCAGTTTTGTACCTTAAATGCATATGCCTCTTATGTCACTCAGTCAAACTACCACTCATTCTGAGTCCAACTTAAAAATTAATAACAAATGATGTTTTTTCCACTCATGTAAGGTATATAAGTAAAAATACTCCATTGTTTCTTAACCTTGTAAAAAACAAGCTCCATAACTTATACATTTATGCCCTCCCCAAAATTCCTTGCAGCTCTCCAGCAAAATTTGTCCAACACCCAAAAAAATTTAATTAGACTAAATGGATGCAATCATCCAAGTATTGTTATAATGACTTCGTCCCTGTTTGCTCTGTTCATAGTTGATCTAATAATTTTGTTCATTGGATTGAGGATTCATATGCTTTGCAAAAACCAACCCATACATGCCACATTCCTATGGCAAGAAGCAGTAGCATTATCAAGGGAGCAATGTTGGTTGACCGTTGACATGCTAACATAATTGGCTTCTCTTCTGGGGATCAATCTAATATTATTGGAACCATAGCCAACGTTGACACCAATCAGAATTAGTTTCTTCTGATCTAAACCTCTATATATAGTTTGCATATAAAAAAGAAACATACTTAAATTAACAGGAGGGAGAGATCTAGCAGGAGAGGAGCTTATCAAAAGAAAAAAAAAGATTTAACAGGAGAGAAGCAGAACAAATGGAAAAAAAATATAAGAAAAATTGCAAAATACTAGTGCTGCGTGGAAAAGCAAAGAGAGAAACATGAAGCACCAGTCCATATAAACTCTTTGGATGGAAAAATGGAAAAATCAAATCCCAGTTCTTTATTCAACTACACTCAGCCATTAAAGAATACACATTCAAATATAAGGAGAAAAGCATGAAATCTTTTTTAAGGCATAGCTAACTTGTTCAAGCTCTAAAGAATTTTTCAAAAGAGAGATATCGTTAACTAGTTGCATTGTATCTCTTTCATTTTCAACCATAATCTTTTTCCCAGATAGACAATGGACTATACTATAATGAACCACCATAATGTCTCACTCTGTTATTTCATGTACCAAATTGTTTAGAAATTGCTGCACAAAACACAGCACTATAAAATATTCAAATATCATACCTAGTAATTTGTCCCCCTGTCCTTGTCCACGGCATTCTGAAGAAACAGCAATGGCAGCAACCTCTCCACACTTTTCTTTAAAGTAAGGAAAGAGAGCAGCACAAGCAATGATATGACCCTCTCTCTCAACAACAATGAACGATTCCAATGTCTTAAGCATCTAAGAGATAAGATAAGTCACATATACAAGAGTTTAATAACTCAGCTGTGAAAAAGGACAATGCCAAAGCACTGGACGAATAAGACTGTAATAGAGAAAAACTTAACAAGTGTTTAACAAATAAAAAAGCTCAATGCATGTACGAAATACAAACAGAAACAGCAGTGCAGACCTCTTCATCAGTCCTTCGAATCAACGTGCCTGCTTCTTCTAAAGGTTCGATTATTTGTCTTATCCCAGAGAGATCTGTCACTCTAGCCATCCGGGTTCCTTCATAAACATCACTGAAAAGAGTAGAGCGAACTTTTATTGACCAAGTTCATAATAAAGCGGATAAAATATGAAACATGAATCAATTTCAGCATCATCACCACAATGATCTAATAATTTTCCTTTTTTAGGTTTTGGGATAGCCAGCAACATATACACGGTTTCACCACTCCCCTTCATTTAGGATTATCTACTTTTAAAGAAGTTGATTAGCCATATCTAGGTAAGTATTGTTCAACATAGTCAACCCCCAAGAACTACATAGATCTATGTGGATACTCTTACTCTCTCAAATATCATTTCAAGTATATTCAGAAGAACAACTTGCTCATCCACGTTCAAATTGACAAATTAATTCAGTTCTACAACTAGTTCATCTAACTCTTATCACTCTGATATTAACAAGAATTGCAACCAAAAGCTAAAAGACATGTTTATTCAAGAACTGCAGGATGCATTATCTCTATTGTTGTTTATTATTTTGCATACAACAACCCTGTGGGCAGGGTGTGAATTTCACTCCTTTCATCAGGATCCAATGCAGTACAACTAACAAGCTTGTACCAATTAACACAACTAAGTTATTCCAATAATGTAATGGTCAATGTTGCTTTTACTGTTACAAACAAATCATTTTTTCTTTCAAAATTGTTGCTTCGCTTATTTGGCCCACATATATTTCTTACTAACAACTAATACACTAAGGCATTTCTTCCCTCCCTAAAAGCATTTTTTGCCCTTTGTTCATCCTACACAAATTTCTTTATAAATAATGAATAATACAGAAATTCCCTTTTTTAAGTTTAAAAATTTTAATTTTGGTGATCAGAAAATTGAAATAAAGTATTTCTATCGCTGTTAGAATGGCATAAATAAACTCTAAAACGTTCCCAACCCAAGTAGGGAACTAGGAGGTTGAAATCTCTATCTCCCACTACTTTGATGAATATTGTTATTGTACCATTCTCATCTCAGTAAGGGCAGATCAGGGAGACTTACGTAGTAGTCTGATTCATAGCCATCAGAAGTCAACATGTAGATATTAGAAATCACATTGTTTCATACCTAGCCACCATTGTCCCCATTCCATCTCTTTGAAACAATTCCAATAATAGAACTCCACCAATAGTGCCATCTAATAAATGAACTCGTTGAACACCACCCTGACAGAAGCAAAAAATGTGGTTGGAAGGGTGCTTGAAGCTCCAAAAAGCATTGAAAATTAAAGTTCAAATTATCCAGGACATTATTGGAAATTTTTCATAATTAAACCAGATCCAGCCATGTCAAGGCAATTAGGATACTGACATTGTTTATTGTGCAACAAATTCATTGTGTTTGGCCAGCTTCTAATATAACCAACTTGATTCTTACAACCATTAAGTAGTCAAGAAATATGCAATACAAAAAGAGAAAGAGCAGACCCTGCTAATATCCTTGGTGTCTAAAATATTGCCAACTAGTTTGAAATTACAGTTGTCAAAGAAAGGCATAAATAAAACAAAAATTGAGAAAAGATGGCAAGTGAATTTCTGATCTTCATCCTTTCACTGAACCAAACTGTAATTCTATAATTCTTAACTCATTTAAATCAAACAAAGATAATGAAATTACAGCCTATCGCCAACTTGAGCAGTATAAAGTTTATGTCTAACTAGATCCTAAGATCCTCATGCCTATGCAGTGATAAAGGCTGAAAAGAAAGATCACATTTTTTTAGTAAAAAGAAGGCTCCATGGAACTGGTGGCTAGAGCATTGCAAAATACCTGTCTTCTGATCTTGCACATCTGGAGATCTAACAGACTGACATAAAAACAGATGATAAGAAAAGGTAGCAAGAGACAATTAACAAGAGAAATCACTTTAAACAAATATTAGAATTTAGCACCTTTCACCTAATCTAAGTGCTGCAACAAATTGCAAATAGAATGTAAACTCAGAGCACTATACACCAGTAAACAAAAAAAGGGATTCCTCATTGGTTGTTACTACTCATGTTCAGATCATGTGTTAGAGTCAACTTTAATGGTTTACCAAACTAAAGTAGAACTCATGCAACTAAACAACAACAAAAGAGAGGGGACAATAAAAGATATCCTTCTATATATATAAATGCATATCCGGTAAATTTGATACAGATGAAACAGTATATCTTTTAATGATAGACTCACCCTGCAAACAAATGCTGCTGCAGCCAATTCTGAAAGGTAACCATTTAATCGACTGAGCCGCTCTTGACCTCCAATAGCAAAACCCTGCTCACCGGACCATAGTCCATTCCCATTGCCAAAACCAACACCATTCTGAAATGTGGCATTATACATTTCACTAAAACCCTTCCCATTCTGTGGAGAAGTCAAAGCTCCATTAGAATCACCATGCCCAAAATAAGCAAGATCTTCTTCACCTACAGCTTTAGAAGCAAGATCTTCTTCATCAACAGCTTTCACATAATTAGCAGCTATTTCACTCTGCTTAGCTCGTTTACGAATCAAGGTGTCAGCATCTTGAAGAGTTAAAAAACGAATAAGGCGCCCATTCTCATCCTGAATTGGACCATCTATAATGCAAATAAGTTTGTCTGCTCCAAGAGCCAAGGCACAGGCAGTGGCAACTTCATATGTGCTGCAATTTATAAAAGCACAAAGCTTAGTTTTGAAGCTTTAAGCACTCGCAAAAATTCCAATTTGATATTCAAACCACAGGTGGAGTTGGGACAAGGAAAACAACTAAACATAGGGTAAAGTCAAAATACAACACAACACAAGCATTGAAGGAACAAGTAGTTATAGAACTATCATACTCAGAAAGAGGTGGCTACATAAGCTCAAAACTCTCTCCATCCTTCCTGATATGTGAATATAGGCTATGATCTATTCATCCTTCACATATGACCATGACCCATACATGAGAATGATTCTAACCAGCGTAGAAAAATAAACAAATAGGCAAAGGCTTGAAAAGCATACCTCGAAGGACCAAAATTTTTAAGGCATGCTAAACATTCAAATGCCCTAAAGAAGTAATGTAGATAGAAGTGGTATGAAGTAAATTGCAATAGTGGGAAAAACGATGAGCCAACCAAGACCAAGGACTGAAAAGCATGAAAACAATTGCTAAATGGTCATGCAAAAGAGGAGTGGTCTATAAGTTACAGACGACCTAAAGAACACTCCATCATTCATAGAAAATATTAAAAATCAAATCAGACAAAGAAAAAATAAAGGATACCTAAGAAAAGCTATGTACATACTTGCAATTTAGAACTTGTCCAGAACTGGAAGAGCCCAGATTGCTTAGTATAACTATACTACCGGCATCAAGCCTTTCACATATGCGAGAAACATCTACTCTCTTCACTTCACCTGTTGCTCCATAATCAATGCCGTCCACAACTCCTCTTCTCTGCCAACAAATTAGCAAAAGTAGTCAATCTTGCTGCATCATGACTGAAAATAGTAAGAATCATCACTGAACAACAATAACAACCGTACCTTAGCTGCAAGAAAGTTACCACTAGCAACACTGACACCAACGCCATGCCAGCGACTATTACCACCATGTCGTCGAATGCTACATATGGAGGGTCCAGGAGAAAGGATAGCTTCTATCGTTATACGAATCCCTCCAGCCGCATTCCTTGCTGCCTCTAGAGAAGCAGCGTCAGTAATTCTGTATGCACCAACATACCTAGGCTCAATTCCTGCAGGAAGAATATATTACGTTGATTGCTTTCAATCCAGTTGACTATAAAAATACCATCTTTTTTTTATAAGTAACAATAAAATACCATCTTAGAAACGAGTATAAGAATTTAGCAATAACAAAAAGTGATAAAAAACGTTCGACTTACTTCCATCAGCCAAAATCTTGTCAATCTGCACATGGGTCCCAGGAACTAGAACAAATCTAATCCCCAGACCATGAAGGAGAGAAATATCCTACAGACAAATGTCCTGAAGTTGGTAAACAAAATTTAAGCATTAAAAGTAGGGGGAATAAAGTTTAACGTAATACAGCATCCTATGCACAATCCTAAAATAAAAAACATTGTGAACTCCAGAAACACAATTCCTTCCCTCTAATAGGGGGGAGATGCAACAATCTCCTTTCACCGATAGTCATGATTCCTTAATTCTCAGATACAAGAAAACATATCTGAATATTGTGTGTTGCCATTCTCTGAACCAACACGCCAAATTGCTTTTGTGAAAGTAAATGACAGTTTACTTATCAAAACTAAATTAACAATGAAACGGTGGGGATAAAGAAAATCACGGGATGCGTGCCTTCAGTAAGGGTTCCAAGTAGGGACCGTCGACGATTTCAGCAGAAATTACGACAACAAACGTCCCACCCCGATGGGCGCGAAAGTACGGCCATGCCTCCCGAAACCACCGCACAAACTGCTCGCTTTTTTCTTCAAAAACACCTTCTTCGCCACTGCTGTCATTCTTAACTTCACCTAAAACATCCGATTTCACAGAAGCCCTCTCCTGTCCCAAACATAACACTTTCATCCGCCCAAACCTTCCAGAACTACGGCCATAACTCCAAACACAGTCTTGAGTTGGCCGCCATTTCTGGTTAAGAGAAACCTTACGATGGCAACCATTTCGCACAGAAATCAAAGAGTTTAAAGAAGAAACTGCTGCGGCCATGAAAAAGGGAGAAAGAAAGGGAACAAGAAAACCCTAATTCAGCCGAGCAAAATAAATATACAGCCATTGTCGAGCGCTTAATGGCGAAACGTCTATTCTATTTGTGGTGTCTACTGACGGGTCAAATTCAAAAAAGAGATGCAATCATTTCATATTTTCATGCTTATTATAAGTTATAATAATTATGTTGTTGCGACATATTCTTAACGCTGACGTGGCGTCTTTTGCATCCCTCGTCTCAACATGGACCGTCCGAAATCATCGGTCAATCTTTTCCGCACAATATATTTCACCTAAATATTCGAGTTTCGGATTATTTTGAAAAAAAAAAATCAAAATAGGTTAAAATTGATAAATAATGCTTAATCTGTGTCTCATTTAAAAAACTTTTTAAGTCAATGCTATCTATTATTAACTTCAAAAAATTTTAAAATATTTTTAATATCATAATTATTAACTACAACATTAAGATAAAATAAATTTCAATATCATAGTCGATAACTATTATATTACTATTTATCCACTAATTTATATATTATTTTAATTTTTAACCTATACTAACAAAAAAAAATTTCAAAATAAATCATAATATATGTCCAAAACTCTAAATATTCAATACGCCTTACAAGTTAAAACTATTCTCCGGTTTAGTTCAGTGTGTCAAGGAACCAGATTTCATGTAAATAAATTTGATTTAGGTGGTGTTTTCTTTTCACTTGAATAAAACCTTTTTTCAATTTAATATTAAATAATATTTAATAGCATTTAAATATTAAATTATATGTTTTTAAACCTTAAATAACTAGTACGGTTAGCTTTTATCCTCATTGAATAAATATGGTGTTTTTTATTTGAATAAAAAATGTCAAATATTTTAACTTTTTTAATACATAATTTTTTTAAAAATTTTCAGAAATACATCATGAAAAAAAAAGGTTAAAAAAACCAAGATTTTCACCTAATATCCCTATATTCTCTCCAGACTCCTCCACTCCCTGGTTTATTATTCCCACTATGGCGATGATATTTATAAATGAAAATTTGTGGTGGTCCAGACTCCAGGCTCCAGATATTACATTCTTCATAATATACTACTTCAAAATTGAAGAGTTTTGTACGGAAATACAAGATATTTAAAAATAAAAATAAAATTAATATTTGCCCAAAATACCCAAAATAGCCTTATCGGTTTCGCGAATACGAACGCCATTAATCAATGCAGGTCAAGAACCACAACGGCGCTTTAGCAGGTAATTGTCAGTCGTCGGTAATCCAGCGGTGATTCGACAATCCAATCGCCGCCGTCCACAACTACGCTTAATTAGCTCAAATGTCGTCGTTCTCAACGCCTAATCGAACTAATCTGCTCGTCGTTCTAACTACGTAAGAATGACGATTAAATTAGGCTTTTCTCCATTCTCCCCTTCAGTTTCTGCTTTTGCTTTCTTCTCCTTTCTCCCCTCTGTCTCTCCGGCTATGCAGTCCTGGCCTGATTGTTCGATCCGCGGCCGAGCCTGTCCTCCCGACATCGTCCCTCCTCCTCGTCTCCCCACTGTGTAAAGATCTTCCCCCGGTCCGTTCTTATTTTCTCAGAAATGGGCATTGTTGGTGTGGTGGCAAGCATATTAATTTGTAGACATAGTACATAAAAGTCTTTTAGAGCATTAGGTCATTTCTTCTAGTCTTTGCATCTTGGGTTTGGTTTTGTATATGGTTTATCGATGATGTTATCGACATTGTTGTTTATTTTGACAAATTCGAGGGATGGAAGAAAAGTAAGTATATTTTATTTGCAGCATGCTGAGAATAGTTTAGAGAGTAAAGAATGTGGTTTGTCATGCCATCCTTTCAAAGATTTTTTTGTATGGCTAGCCGGTAGCCACCCTTTAGCGTGTTCGATCGCTAAAGTTGTTTTCTCCGTTGAGTTCTCGTGGTTATAATATTGGAAATATATCATCCGGTCTGTTGTTTATTTTGTTGTATATATATATATATATATATATATATATATATATATATATATATATATATATATATCTTTTATCACATATTTTGGAAGTAAAAAGAGTTTTCTAATGTAGCTTTAGCATGCTCGCTTCACTATAATTTTTTGTTTGAGAAGACTTCTATGGCCGAGCGATAATGAGGGTTTTGCTTTTGGTGTATAAAAAAATCCTTCTATCTTAACATTCTCTACCTCATGATTTTTTTAAATTGTTATTTATTAGTATTCAAATGAGTAAAGAAACAAACAAATACAACCGGCGTTCACTCCTGAATTGTAAGATGGAATTAGTTAACCCTTTGTTATAAAGGTACTTCCAAATGAGTAAATATACGACTTTTTAAATATATTTTTTAGTAGAGATATGAATAACCCCAGGATCAGCATTCTCACCGGTACATTTTTACAAATTTTCCGAAGGAGATTTATTGTCCATTTCCTACCCATTTCCGTTTTTAGCTTGACAACAATGAAATAAACTTGTTTACTTATCTTTTTAATTTGACAGTCGTGATGACCAATCCATATTTGTGTTTGTTTTATTTATGATAAAGTTGATGTGGATATAAGGATTATACAGATAATTACCGTAACATTTAATTAATTTGAGACAATTTTGTACAAACAATTATGTCCGTTCCAACAATTCCGTGGACATGTTACCATAATGAACAAATATCGAGGGAGCGAAAAACAGATGTCAAATATGAGGGGAGCGAAACTGTTATCGAGCCTTTTGGAAGTACCCCATTGAATGCACTTTTCAAGAATCGATTGATACGATATACTTAAAGACAACCACGGGACAACTAAGGTTCAAATTAGTACTCATTTGTAAGTATCCCCTTGGGAGTGGTAAAGTTCCAACCTTATCCAAAGTGGATGACAAGAGGCGACAATGTTACCTGCTAACACACCAACCATCGGCGAAATCAACCGTATATAAAGCTGCTCGAAGCCATACGACAAAGCAATCCAATCTCGCGGCCATATGCAGATATATTTGTCCGCACTACCAATGTTAGTACGCTGACCACGGTCATGGTTTAGAGCGTCCAAGACGGAGACCGACCAAATGGGAGATGATGAAGATAATGCGATGAAGAACGTAATGATGAATATGGTGAAGATGTCGATGATGACCGCACGTGAGATGACGGGATGTCAAGTTGATCGACAAGTAATCATTCTTTCGTTTTCAACCAAGTTGAGAATGAACAAGGTATATTATCGCTCGCACAAGCACCATCTGCGGATGTATCAAACTCCGGGATGATGAGACATTGGATGAGCCATCCCCGTCGCTTCATCACTTACCACCAACTCCTCATTTTCAACATGTTGAAACCCGTGATAATGTCGTTGCAGCGTCGACTCACGGGCGGAGCTCTACCACCGCTTAATTCGAGTGGAGAATTCGCATCATCAAGTTTTTAATTCGAATCGACGGTAAGAGGTCGCAAAGATTTACCCCATTAAAGCACACCAAGAGTATGTCGCTGTTGCATCCTCAAAAATCGCTTCGCCTTAAGACGTATAGCGCCAAGAACGCCGCTGTCACTAAGCTTCGCAAGAATGGTTATCAAAGATACTTCGTTATTTGTTATCAACAAATATACTGGCCGCATAATTTGTGTCAATCCTGCTTGAACCGACCATCATCAACTAGACTCCCAATTGGTTTCTATCATAAAGGCATTAATTCAGCACACTCATCGTTTCACAATATTATTCAAAGAAAAGTGTGATGCAAAATGGGGATATCAACATCATACAAAAGGGCCTTGATGGGAAGCATAAAGCAATTAGGATAGCTTATATGGCGACTTCTCTCTGGCCATATACGTAGTCGCGCTTGTTCTCGGGGCATAGAGCAAGTAAATCCCGATTAAGTCGTTGAAATTGGAAAACATGTGAAATTAATATGCCAAACACTGAGATATTCCAACGTGTGTTCTGGTCATTCAAGCCATCCATTAAAGGGTTCCAACATTGTCGTCCCGTTATGAGTATAAATGGTACACATTTATATGGGAAGTATAGCTGTTATTGATTGCTATGGGGGTGACTAAAATAATCAACAAGCCCCATCGCATTCGCTATTACGTATACGGTGAATACCGATAAGATGGTTTTGCATGCATTAGAAATGAAGTTACTAAAGGGCGGAATTTGCGTTATATCGCATGTGACATCCAGGAATCATGGCAAAGAATGAATATCCCATTCTGGCTACACCATTTGTATATCACAGATTTGCATGCGCCATTTCGCTTAGCAATTTTATGACCTTGCCTAAAGATAAAATTTTGAAGGAATTGGTTTGTCGAGTAGCTTTAGCGAGTACAAGAACGGAAATCGCAAAAGCATAAGGAATACAATTTGAGAATCAATTCAAGCATTACAATGGCTAGAGGCGCCCTGCCTGAAGAGGGCTCTTTCACACGACTCCGAGGTCGAAGATATGGCTTAATGGACAACAAACATTTAAGAGGTATTTACTGTCCCCTTAAATGAGCTCAAGCTCCCGCAAGAACTCCGGCATTAGCACACTGAATCTTTTTCCGTCTCAATAGTTACTTTGTTGCAAGAAGAGTATAAAGTAATAGGATCGCATCCTCTAAGCAATTCACTCCAGACGCTGATGCGCAGATCCAGTAATGTATTGCTATATCGGTTCGATGGAAATTGTCCTTACGATCACTGGAAGGCCTATTTCATGTGAAGTCGTGGAGTGGTCGAACCTATCGCGCCAACTTACATGAAAAAACTTGCACATGTAAAGACATTGATATATGGCTTTCCATGTAGCCATATATCAAAGACGCCAAGATCGGGCTGGTGTTGATTTCCTCGCTTATTCAGAGAAGACTACTACATTACCAAGAGTCAGATTATGATACATGGGCAACCCTTTTTCCATCCAATATTCAATGAAGATGAGTGGCCTTTACGATGGAATCGTGATTCTACCATCGTGATTCACGCGTCGCTGAAGTGGATCGCCCAAAATCAACCCATGCATACAATGAAATGGATGTTGTGGAGGGAAAACCTGATCACATGCGGGTCAGGTAAACAATCAATACAATCGGCATTCTGTAAGAATAAATCAAGCTCGCAATTGAATGTGTACTAAGATTTAAGGAGAGGTATTTTTTCGTCCTTATGTGACCCGGCTTCCATTATTTATCGATATATTGTTAGTTATTGGTCGATCACGGTTCTATCTAGGTTGCCTTTTCTATGAGACATTTCTTGTTATACAATGCTTCAAAATACCGTAACTATATGTGTGTGCTAAGAAATTATTTTAAAGATTCATGAAGAACTGAAAATCTAGCACTTTCTTCATAGAATTTCCAGGGATCAACGCATGACATTGTGCTTGTTCAAAATAACGTAGCGTAGGCAGAGTGAATAAGCACAAAATATATAAGTGGAATTGATAGAAATGAAATAAACACGCTACCTATTCTCGATTGCCGTTGATTAGATTATTTGAAATGAGTGCCGCCCATGGATTGATATGATTGGTACAAAATGAGAAGTAACATTGGTTTCGAATGCTTCGCCTAGGTTTGTACTGGTTCTTTTTAACATGATTATACTTACCTAAAGTTTCCAAACCTATGAGTTATCTCATCTTTCTTTTCATTTTTTTTTGAAATTGAAATGATATTCTGGAATGTTCTGGTGCACTTATGAAAATGGTATTCCTACGATCAGTTGAGATGGACAAACAAAGTTATTGTGATCTTAGAGTGGTCAACACGTAACATCATAGCTTTTAAGGTACTATTCTTTCTAATATGCAATATTGCATCTCTTTTAACGAATAATGTCTTAATCGACGAGTTGAATATATTATTTTGGGATTCTACAAAATGATGGATTCTTTTCTCCGAATGATTTACCGTCAACGTTCAACAATAATGTCGGTATATTTCAAATGTTTCTCAGAATTCAGGATGGATCATTAGCAAGCTCCAATCAAAGTCTTGATTACAACTCTGTGAGTTCTATTAATATCTTGTGTTGTGAATTAAAGTCTATTATTTTTTGTGCAATTTGGTGGGGTTATCCCTTGTTTTTTATTTCGATTTTGTATTTTCCAGTTCCTAAAGTCTTAGTACCGGGCATCTAGTTTTTTTTTTTTCCTTTGAGCTCACTTATTATGTAACTATAAGGGGATCCAAATGTGTATGCCGATTTAAATCATTCAGAGGTAAAGCCGAGACTAGGAAGCAACCCGATGTTTCTTTTCAGGGAGGTCAATTTAAAGCCGAGACTGGACTAGAAGCAACCCGCCAGCCTCGGGATAAAGTGCCGAGATCTCGAGAAAACAGAAGGAAATGCTTCTCTCGCCTTAAAATAATGACAAGAACTGAAGGTGAGAGACAAGCACCCGCACTTGCCGAGGCTTTAAGGAGGTCAGCAGTAAGAGTCAGAGGAACATACAGTTCTTCTGCCCAACTTAACTCACCTTTCCTAAAGCAACTTAGTGCCTGCTGACACAAACGAAGGCTCTGCACTGGGACACTAAGTAGGAGCTTTTGGTTCTAGTTTCCTAAAGATACTTAAGGCCCAAGTTGAAACTGCTGAAAAAGCTTTGCACTTGAGTGTTTAATTAGGAACCTTTGGTACATTGGCCTTATAGCCTCTTTTCCGCCTCTTTTGCGCCTTTCTTGTGATTGTTTTGGCCTTTCCTACATCTAGTTTCCCTTTTAATATGGAATACTGCTTTCTATGTATCAAATCAATTTTGAGGAATCAGACAAGAATAAACGCTGCTTGGTTTTGTTTGTGGTGCACGATACTAATTTGAAATAATTTCATTCATTTATTTTTCTTAATTTCAACCTAATATAATCACCCTCCATTAATTTAAAATTTTATTAAATATTTGATCAAAATTAACCTTATATCTACCATTTTTCATAAGTACACAACTTACTTTGTGAAGGATTTTCCACACGCCTTCCATAATAAGAGGGAAGCTCATCATTTTGTTAATTAATAATATTCATTACATTATAGCTTCCTACATGGGGAGAAGTATAAGAGGAGAATGCTCTCTCTGCCTTAAGAGTTAAAAATAGAAAGGAAGAGAATGCAGTTAAGAGTGAGGCAAGCATAACCACCAACATGGCTTGCAATTACAAATGTATGCTCCTTCCTGTCTCATCTCAGATGGAAGAACAGACAGTAGCACAAGCTGAAATAAGTCTAACTCATTTTGTTAAAAACAATAACAATCAGCACCATAAACCCTAATCACACTATGATGCCGAAATACCATAAAACCTTAATCGATGAGACTTAAAATCTAATATGCGCATGTAAAAAAATCATATATATAAATATAAAATCAGCCAATGAGTCCCACAAGAAGGCGCCTTTATCAGCTTCTTAGAACTACGCCTAGAATACAGACTGGTAGTGGCAACAAGATTACAGGCCAGGTGAGGCGGCGCCAAGGGAGCTGATGGATTCGAGGCAAGTGGTGGATGCCGAGGTCGATGCACACGTCGAGTCCGAGGTCGCCTACCTGGAACTCTATCCCACCTGTAAAAGGGTCGCGTGAGTGTCATCGTGTGGGGGGATGCATGGGGATGTGTCGCAGGGGGTATGGAAAGGACGGGTCAATGTGTTTGGATACTGGAATGTGGTCCTGAAGGTGACGAGTCAATGTGTGGAGTACCGAGTGTGGTGGAAGGTGACGCCACACGTAGTACCGAGCGTGGTGGAAGGTGACGCACAATGTGTGGGGTACGAGTGTGGTGGAAGGTGACGCGTCAATGTGTGGGGGTACGAAATGTGGTGTGGATGGTGAGGGGTAACTATGAGAGGGTAACAACGTAGAGAAACTCGCAGATCATGTGCACTCGCCACCGTCTACGCCATGATCTACCGCACCATCTCCTGGCACGACCCTACGCCAACTCCCTCCGCCTCTCCTCCGCCCGCCCGCCTACTGGTCGCGATCCATGACGTAGTCGATGACACCGAGGCCCACCGACAGCATGATGCGGAGGCCTCCCGAGCGCACCCGCGACGCCGATGTTCTTCTCCGGACCGTAACGCCGAACGGGCAATATGGTATATGTCGCACATAGCACCAGCTGTAGCAAAACGAGACCGATCGACTATGTCAACCATGGCGGCGATCTGCGTGATCCAAATAAATAATTATAATTACATACTGTATTGATTAAACTTCAGTAAAATATTATATAAAAAAGTCAATCCGACTTACCATAACATTCATACTAACATCAGAGTATGAAACCTCATATCGCCTCTATGCAAACTGCAGGGTCGAAAAACGCCGTAATACATCGATACCACTGCATGTATGGATCCTGGAAGTCCATCATACCCACCATAGGTGGTGAATGTATGACCCTCGCCGATCGTGTTTCCCATAGTGCTATGTACGGAGCATGGTATGTCGCCCAATCGCGCTGGTGTCGCCCGCGTGCATCGACTCTATGTAGGTGTTGGTCGTAGGAGCAATCTGGAGGTATCTCCTGATGCAGCCCAACCGACGCACACGCGGTCCAGACGATGTGCCACTCACCCAAAGATTTCAAACAAACATATGAGTGGTGACATCGCATGCCATACCTCCCGATCACTACATATATCGGGAGTCGTCAACCACGCTCCGACATACCTACCAAGACCTACACATTAAACCATCATGTCACTTTCACAATAACAAGATTGAAATTACTATATGAATCATATACTTTTGTACCATATAATTACAACCATATACTTTACATATAATTACCCGATCCGACGCTTGTGCTGCCTAGTCGATCTCGGGTATAGTAGGAGCACACCGATGGGTTAAGCACCCGTGGTCAAAGGTACTCCAGAATCTACACCCCAACCGAAGAGTCGGCTCGCTCGCGCCGGCTCCTGGGCCGAACGACAGCTCACCGGTAATCCATCGTCCATACCCTCAGCTACGACGCCATCGACATCATCATCATGTAAGGCATGCGCAAATGGTGGTGCTGGATATGGTGCGGATCTCCCAAAACCCGGTCGCCCACGCGTGGAAGCCTCCCAAGACCATAGCCGAGTATAATAAACATAAATTAATCGACCTAATTTCATAGAGGATGAAAGTTTATGAACTTACAATAAAAATAAATACATACCGTATGAAAGTAAAAATACAACCACTAATACCGCATCTATGGTCCAAGTCAGCACGATAACTCTCGATATAAAAGTGGCACGAGACCACCCCCGCCTTATAAGTAGATGTCTGCCAAATCACTGAGTACCGGGAGAAAGCACAGTGAACACGGACCCCTTCGTCCGGAACAAGAAGCATCCTATCACGCGACATTAAGAACCCACGCGCGACTCGCTCCAAGGCGAATCTTCATCAGCATCGTGTCCCTGGGTCGATAATCGCCGACATAACCACCGATGGAGATGGTCAATCCTCCGACAAGATCACGGTGGGGTGACTCCGAGCGCCTCACCGCATAACCGCGTTACATCGAGCATGGTATGTCCCAGCTTCACGCCTACGGTCCGGCTGACACGAGGCCTGTGGATGATAGCAACATCCCGTAGCGTGATCGCCATCTCCAACTCGGGACATGGAATGTGTGGTCTCGCCTCCATCTCTCGACACGAGACAAAATAAGCGGCCAATCTATGCCGATGTGGCCTAACTAGTATATACCGTAATCCTCGCGCGGATCAGCTTACGTGATTTAATACGTGGATCCATCCTCCAGAGGTTGAGGAAGGCTCTCATCTGCTGACGAGGTCGGAGAACTTCCTGTAACTATAATTAACGAAATAACCATGTTTATAATGCACTATATATATATATATATATATATATATATATATATATATATATATATATATATATATATATATATATATATAAAAATTAAAGAGTAAAACTGGAATGTTAATTCATGAAAGTGCTAAAATGCAAACCTGATTAGTCTCAAAAAGTGGGACCTGTGTCTGTCTTGCAATAGCACACTGCATAGATCCAATGGATCAACGCCATGTGGCCCTCTCGAACGCCATATATATCCCGAACGTCTCAAATACAATTTTACATATTAGTAAAACACATCGTGGAAAGAGTATCGAATAATTAAATTAAAACTTATGGTTCTAAAAAAAGGCCCTTAAGGTGATTCCAACAAAGACCCTCCACTTCCTCTCCCCAACTAACTAATGACACAAAAGAGTTCAGAAATAAAGCTAGACGTTACCATTATGAATAAACCCAAAGACACGCATTAATATAAAACACAATGAATAAACCCCAACCACATCATGTAATCCATGATCTACATATTGAATACAGCAGGAGGATCCACATAGATGACATTGAGTGGTCCTAAAAGGTTCCCATTCAACCCACAAAACCAACCCACCCACCCTACGCAAAATCCCAACATGTAAGAAACCTGGGGGGTGAACGTATAAAATGGTTTGCTCATCCAAATAAAGGATGCTCAAAGAAGCTATACATCAGACCAATACACCTACTTTCTACAAGAATGAACATGGATAGAATTATTTTACACTGTGCCCCGCTTCATTGTTGTCTTAACTCGCAAAGCATAAACCAAAACACAATCAATCAAGCTTTCCTTGCACCGCTACAACAAAGATCCACCCTTTTTCCCCACCTCGAATCAAAACCCTACTCCAAAAATCACAAGCCTCACAAGTGAATGCTATAAATTCTCGACACATGACACGGCAGGGATATGGATTACCAAGTCAGGGATGTCCAACACTGCTGATCAAATATGAAATATAATTCATCTAAAAGCTTATACAAGCCTAGCAACAGATGCCCAACAAATAAATTTTGAAATCCTAAATTACCATTTATCCACACCTACCGCATTATTATGGGCAATCAATCCATACCACTACGCTACAAAATATATTAAAGGAGAACAAATGTCCCTAAGCCTATATAACCAAACATCAAATGATAATAACAATCAAACATCAAAAAATGTAAATGGTTCAAAAATCGCTATAACTTCAAAATTTTCAGAACTATTTCATGAATGATGCAAACAAATACAATGTTAATAATATTGAATTTGAAACAAGCACCAAGGTAATCAACACATACAGAAGTCAAAAGGATACAAATGCTTGGTAGGTTAATGGTGCTCTACATACTTTTGATCACTTCTCTAGTGATCAGCTCTGATCAATTAACTAAGGAGGGGTAAAAATTGCATCACAATAGTAAAAGTATAGAAGTAAAATGAGAAGAAAAATAACACAAATATAATTAGTAAATCGCAGATTTCATATATGTATTTATCCCATCGAAAACAAAGAAGAAAAAAAAAATCAGTAATTTAACGCTTGCTTGATGACATGCTTATCAACCCATATAAGGTTATACTCACATTCTATCACCTATCAAAATAAATTGGTTTTTCTGTAGTTCAAGAATGGTGCTTTACTCATTTGGAAGTAACTTTATAACAAAGTATGTGTAGCCATTGTGTGTTCAAGAATGGTGCTTTACTCATTTGGAAGTACCTTTATAACAAAGGGTTAACTAATTCCATCTTACAATTCACCAAGTGAACTAGGTTGTATTTGTTTGTTCTTTACTCATTTGAATGCTAATACACAATAATTTAAAAAAAAAAAAATCATGAGGTAGAGAATGTTAAGATAGAAGGATTTTATACCAAAGCAAAACCTCATTATGGCTCAACCTGGAAGTCTTCTCCAACAAAATATAGTGGTGCTATGTGCATCTTAAAACCCATTGAAAACTCTCTCTACCTCCAAAATATGTGATAAAAAGATATATATATATATATATATATATATATATATATATGTATATATATATATATCAAAAATACAAATTAAAATAAACAATTGTGACAGACATGATATATTTCCAATATTATAACCACCGTAACTCAACGGAAAACAACTTAGCGCCAAGAACACTAGCGTCAAGCACCCAACTAGCCATACAAATACTAAAGGATGGTATGGTGCTTCTCAGTCCCGATTAGTGTGCCTAATTCCTATTCCCAAGCGTAGGGAATTATGGTCATTCAAGATTGTGAATACACTGTGGAAATCTGTGTCACCCTCAGGAGCGGTCTTACTGTTGATCAATGTGGAGCTATTCCCCTACTAAAAGTATGATTTAAAAGAGAATTGTAATGTTGTGTTGCTCACAACGGTTGATCGGGTTAAATGTTTTAAACTAGAAAGACAATTGCTCGGGATTTTTGTGGTTCCACTACCTCCGACGTAAGTCCCACCTCTTATTTTAAGTAAACTCATCTATAGAACCATTGATAAATGGCTCTATGGAGGATTTGTCTTTAAATGCTCTTTGGAAAATAAAGATGGATCGAGTAATACTAAAACACTTGTTCTCAATTAAAACGAACCCTTAGTTGGCATTATGATCACACAACGTGTACCGGAAATATTCTGCTAACACGTTTTTTTTTTGTCAAGAATCATCAACGAAGATTTAAAACCTTTCTACACAAGTGACTAATATTACAATAATCCATTGAAATCAAAAGAGGAATTGAGGGACTTACCTTGATCTAGGTGAGTTTCCCGTATGATCCTGCCAGTAGGGGGTTTAGAACTCCATAAACTTGTATGAACAATTAAAGTCGAAGAACGATTAATCATAAAACAAAGACCTTGTGGTGAAACTAATTGACTTGTAAAACCGAGAATGAAGAATATGGAATGCTAAGATTTGAAGTGTATCAATATTTATGCCGAAAGATTACAAACTCTTGAATCCGAAACTTCTAAAA
The DNA here is from genome assembly GCA_016808115.1 of Tetrastigma voinierianum. Lineage (NCBI taxonomy): Eukaryota > Viridiplantae > Streptophyta > Magnoliopsida > Vitales > Vitaceae > Tetrastigma > Tetrastigma voinierianum. The sequence continues at coordinate 147,962 of JAEQBH010002845.1, read as the reverse complement.
GAATGGAAATCTGAAATCTGGATCTACAAAGTCTAACTCAAAAACTGGAGAAAAACTCTTATTCTATCAAAACCTAAACCCTAGAAGTGAAGAACTAAAAAACTAAAAGAGAGTCAGAGAGCCCTGCATTACTTATAGTCCTCCTCCTCTTTTATGTACCTCCAATGTGATTTCTTTCCCATTTTGGTTTGTTGGACGAGTGCCCTCGCAGACGGATTGAATTCTCGACAATTCCCGCAAGTTCCATGCAACAAACACCGATGTAACTTTAAGTCAGACTCTGTGAGAACCACTACTGCATTTTCCAAGAGTTGTACCCAGAGAACCCAAGTTCTAAATTTCCAGAGAACTTGTTCACTCCGTCAATTTTTCAGCAAGTTGTGTACTGTAGAACTTTAAGTCTCACCCAGAGAACTTGTTCACTCCGCCAATTTTTCAGCAAGTCAGACTTCCAGAGAACTTTAAGTTCTACCTGCAGAACTCAGGCACCGGTGTTTTCCTTTCCTGAGTTCCCGAGACTTGCCAATTGCTCACCCACATCCACACCGTCTATATTAGCTTCCTGCAAACATCCTTGTGCACTTACGTTTTAAACCCGAAAGACTGGCACAAGTTTGAAAACACAGTAAGAGATTAAGTACCTGCTTCAGGCTAAATGCGCTGGGTAAATTCGTGATTTAAATGCAAGCGATTCTATTATAATTATCACTCAAATGAGTATTCATCACATGGCTCCCAATTTACTCTCTCTACCCTTTATTCTCAACATGCTGCAAAATCCCACTCTTCCCCCCCTTTTCTTCCATCCCTCAATTTAATCAAAATAAACAACAATGTCGATAACATCATCGATAAACCATATACAACAAAACAAACCCCCCAGAGTCTAAAAGACTAGAAGAAGCAACTAACTGACCAAGACTTTTATGTACCTATAATCTACAAATTAATATGCTAATACCACACCAACAACGCCCATTTACAGAAAATAAGAACGGAGCAGGGGAAGATCTTTACCTGAGTGGGGGGACGAGGAGGAGGACGACCACCGGGGAGGACGAGCTCGGCGCAGGATCGGAGCAATCGGACCGGACTGCGCAACCGGAGGAGCAGAGGGGGAGAAGGGGAGAAGAAAGCAGCGTAGTGCCAGGTTAGGGAGAATGGAGAAAGGTCTAATTAATCCGTCCACCGCTGCTCGAACGACGACTTTTGAATTAGTTCAATCAAGCCGGCTGTTGAACGACGGCATTCGAACCAATTCAAAAAGCCGCCGTCAGACGACCGACACTGGAATCAGTCCAAATGTCGCCGCCTCGACCGACCAATTACCTCTCTTCCAAAAAAGCCGCCGCTGTGGCGCTCTGCGCTTCAGATTCAAAGCTTCAAGGCTCATATTGCCGCATTGTCTATTTTTGGAATTATTTTGAATCAATATTAATTTTATTTTTATTTTTAATATATTGTATTTCCGCACAAACTCCAAATTGAAGCTACTTTTTAGCCTTTTAGGGGCGAATATGCGAGTTCCGAAACCGTGATTGGAGTTTTGTACGGAAATATTTCATTTGAAAAAAAATAAAATAAAATTAGTTTCCTTACCAAAATATTTCTTAAATTGAGTCGTAAAGCCGATGTCGTCGGTGGCGACAATTGGAGATTTCAAATGCTACTATCATAGTTGTCGGCAATTGGATTAAATGCAAAAGCTGCAGACCATAACTCTAGCAATTGGAATTTTAACATCATACCATGGTTGCCTGCAGAATTAGAAAATGAAAGCCGCAATATAACTCCTGAATTGGTATTTTAAATGCCGCTACCATGGTTGTCGGTAATTGGAAAAATGAAAAAGCTGCAGACCATAACTCCGGCAATTGGAGATTTCAAATGCCGCTACCATGGTTACCAAAGAATTGGTTGTGCGATTATCATATGCCGTCAGTCTCCGGATACGCAGAATCGTCTTTATATTCAACTGCTTGTTATTCTCCTATTTTTCTCGCCTCCCGCCGCCATTTGCTCTCGCTGTTAGTTCACGATGTGTCATGGTCACACACCGCCATTGCTTGAATTCCCATCACAAATTTGGCTCAGGCTTATTTCACCGTGTTTATTCTGGGTCGGCCTACATATTCGTTTTGAAGTCGTTTTTTGATTCAATCAGGTGTATTTGGTTTCTTTTTGATGTGGTTTGTGGTTCGGTGTTTTCTATTTTCGAATTTTGTTTATGGTGGAATTTATAGTTTCATGTTGTGATTTGTGATCTTTCTTGGTGGTTAGGATCAATTTTCTAAGGAAACAATCATATTTGGAAAAAAATGGAATATATGACCTAAGGAATCAACATGTCAAATGGGAAAGTCCTGACTACATTTATATCTTTCGCTTCAAATTGAGAAATCGGTCCCTCGTGAAGAGTGTTTAAAAGCCCCGATGGTTGATCCAAAAGAGAACCAAACCACAACATGGTAAAGGCAGTAAACTTGGGATCGAATAGAACACAAAAATATATTAGACATGTAAATGTTACTATAGGAAACTACCAGATGACATGGTTTTTTTATTTCCTTAAATTCAGGTTTCAAATGTAATTAGTCAGTTCGGGGAGGTAATATAGGGTTTATTTGGTTCTTTGTTTTTTTTAAAATTGTTTTCAAAATTGTTTGAAAATACTAACAAAGAACACAAAAAATGTTGTTCTTTATTGTTCTCTGAGTTCTGTTCTGTATTGTTTTTCGTAAAAAAGAAAAAAAAGAATCGATCATTTGTGTTTTCTTCGTTCCCGTTGTTTTTTCAGAAAAAAAAATTAGCTCTATCAACAATCTCAAACACAACTTTCACGGCTTACCGAACTATGAACATAAGCTCTGTCTTAAAGAAAAAAATATATGAGAAAGAAAAAAAAATTTTGTGAAATACAGAAGCTCCTATATAACTGATTCTTGATGTTATATTTAGAGGTTGAATTGAAACAAAGAGGAAGAATATAACATGTTTTGAAAACTCTATTCACAAGGGAAAGTAGGAAGAGTTACAAAAATGTATCTCCATTACCAGTTACCACACAGTAACACTCAACTATCTCTAATTCCATTTCAATGCTTTATCCCCATTGTACCCATCAGACTAGCACATTGAATTGATTAAATGTGGGAGTTAAGGATGAAGTTGAAAACCAAATTCCATTGTAATCGATCCACCACATGTAGAGAATGTACCCAATAATATGACAGTAATATGAAGATTTGAATAACTGTACCTCAACACAAACCCGAAAGCGAATAAGCCCATATTCACTCATGTAAGGAGGCAAGTCCGAAGCACCCCAATAACGCACCACATCGGAAGGTGACAAAGTCAAGTAAGTTTGTGAGCTCGCATTGCTTTCCTTTAAAATGATAAATTCAAAGGACAGCGGAAAATACTTTACTAAGAACATTTACAAAACACTTTATGAGATGCACATATCTTAGTTATACCATAGATTCCTTTCTTCATACTATTTTGTTTTTTTAAGATAAGTAAAGACAATATTATATATAAAGGGAATCCTTTCCTCATAATACATTAGCACTATGAAATGGGAATTCAGGAATATTTCCTATGATTGAAATAATATTTATCTGCAAGATTTAGAAAATATGTTGAAATAATATTTTTGATTGATTGTTGCATACATATTGTCCACTCTTATATATGTGAATTGAAAGCATGAAGTACTTGGTTTTCCCATTATGCCTAGGTTTGTCTGAAATCACACCATTACCAAATAATGTAGCAACTAGGCTTACCTTGACCGATGTGTGATCTCATGCTTACATGTCGAGAGACCAATCAAGAACTCCAAGAATATGTAGGGAAGGAATGTGTGGGGAATAAATGTAGGAGATAGTTGATATTGAAACCTATAGTTTCACTCAAATTTGTATATTATCTTCCCAGACTTAGACGTAGACTTATAATACAGATGAATTTGTGGGGATATGGGCCATAATGTTTAGCGAACCCTAAACCATCGTCAATCTATTTTTGTATGACCTACTCGTCACATTTTTAAAATTTTTCGATGACTTTGCTGCATATATCACACATATGCACAAAGAAGAAACCCTAAACCCTGGGGCAATCCTTAAAACCCTAAAACCCTAAATCCCTGCAAACCCTAAAACCGTGAAACTCTCTAAAACCCCTCAAAACCTTAAAACCCTAAACTCGAAACCTGAAACGCTAAACCCAAAACCATAAAAACCTTGAAACTCAAACCTTGAAACCTTGAGAAACACTAAACGCTAAAACGCCAAACGCTAAACCCTAAAACCCTAAAACCCAAAAACACTGGAAACCCTAAACCGTAAAAAACCCTAAAACCTTGAAACCCTAAAACCATATGATATTAAATCTTTAAAACCCTAAAACCCTAAAACCTCGAAACCTTGAAACGCTAAAACCCTAAAACCCTAAAACCCTAAAAACCTGAAACCTTGAAATCTTGAAACTCTAAAACCCTAAAACACTGAAACCGTAAGACCCTAAAACCCCAAAACCCTGAAACAACGACATTTCCACCCTAAAACCCTAAAACCCTAAAACCTTGAAACCCTAAAACCTTAAAACTTTGAAACGCTAAAGCCCTAAAACCTTAGTGCCTTTGACAATGTGGAGTTAAGGATGAAGTGAAAAACCAGTCCCATTGTACTGACTAAATTAAGAATGTAGAGAATGTACCCAATATGACAAGAATATTAAGATTTGAATAACCTGCACCTCAACACAACCGAAATAATAAGCCCATATTCACTCATGTAAGGAGGCAAGTCCTTGAGTTTACCCCAATAACGACCATCGGAAGGTGACAAAGCTGTTAAGTTTGTGAGCTCAGGCATTGTTTTCCCCTTAAATGATAAATTCAAAGGATGAAGGGAAAAATACTTTACTAAGAACATTTACAAAAACACTTTATGAGATGCACATATCTTAGTTATACCATAGATTCCTTTCTTCATACTATTTTGTTTTTTTTTTTAAGATAAGTAAAAAAGACAATATTATATATAAAGGGAATCCTTTCCTCATAATACATTAGCACTATGAAATGGGAATTCAGGAATATTTCCTATGATCAAATAATTATTTATCTCAGCATTTAGAAAATATGTTGAAATAATATTTTTGATTGGATTGCTGTGGATACATATTGTCCACTCTTATATATGTGAATTGAAAGCATGAAGTACTTGGTTTTCCCATTATGCCTAGGTTTGTCTGAAATCACACCATTACCAAATAATGTATGAATAGTTTACCTTGAACTGGGATGTGTGATCTCATGCTTACATGTCGAGAGACCACCGCAACCTGTAAGAATATGGGGATGAATGTGTGGGGAATAAAATGCAGGAGATAGCTGATATTGAAACCTATATTTCACTAAATTTTGTGGTATTATCTCTCTCCCCAGACTTAGACGTAGACTTGTACACGATGAATTTGTGGGGGATAAGGGCCATAATGTTTAGCTTAACCCTAAAAACCATCAAGCCAATCTATTTTGTATGACCCATCGTCACATATTTTTAAATTTTTCTGATGACTTTGCTGTATTATATCACACACATATGCACAAAGAAGTTGAAACCCCTAAAACCTAAACTCTAAAACCCTAAAAACCCTAACCTTTAAAACCCTAAAACCGTGAAACTCTAAAACCCTGAAACCTTAAAACCCTAAATCCTTGAAACCTTGAAACGCTAAAACCCCAAAACCATAAAACCTTGAAACCTTGAAACCTTGAAACCTTGAAACACTAAAACGCTAAAACGCTAAAACGCTAAAACCCCAAACCCAAACCCTAAACACCGAAACCCTAAAACCGTAAAACCCTAAAAAAAACCTTGAAACCCTAAAACCATATGACATTAAATCTTTAAAACCCTAAAACCCTAAAACCTTGAAACCTTGAAACGCTAAAACCCTAAAACCCTAAAACCCTAAAACCCTGAAACCTTGAAACCTTGAAACGCTAAAACCCTAAAACACTGAAACCGTAAGACCCTAAAAACCCCAAAACCCCAAAACAACAGCATTTCCACCCTAAAACCCTAAAACCCTAAAACCTTGAAACCCTAAAACCTTAAAACCTTGAAACGCTAAAGTTCTAAACCTTAGTGCCTTTGATTAAATGGGGAGTTAAGGATGGTATGAAAACCGGGCCTATCAGACCGATCCACCACATGTAGAGAATGTACCCAATAATATGACAAGTATTAAGGAAGATTTGAATAACTGCATTCTCAACACAAACTCAAAGCTTAATACCCATATTCACTCATGTAAGGAGGCAAGTCCTTGAGTTTACCCCAATAACGACCATCTGAAGGTGACAAAGCTGTTAAGTTTGTGAGCTCAGGCATTGTTTTCCCCTTAAATGATAAATTCAAAGGGATGAAGGGAAAATACTTCACAAGAACATTTACAAAAACACTTTATGAGATGCACATATCTTAAGTTATAAATTAGATTCCTTTCTTCATACTATTTTGTTTTTTTTTTTTAAGATAAGTAAAAAAGAGACAATATTATATATAAAGGGAATCCTTCTCATAATACATTAGCACTATGAAATGGGAATTGTGAATATTCCTATGATGAAAATAATATTTATCTCGCAAGATTTAGAAAAATATGTTGAAATAATATTTTTGATTGATCAGTTGCATACATATCATTCACTCTTATATATGTAATCAGCATGAAGTACTTGGTTTTCCCATTATGCCTAGGTTTGTCTGAAATCACACCATTACCAAATAATGTAAGCAGCTAGGCTTACCTTGACCGATGTGTGATCTCATGCTTACATGTCGAGAGACCAATCAGTAACCGGTAAGAATATAGATGAATGTGTGGGGGAATAAAATGTAGGAGATAGTTGATATTGAAACCTATATTTCACCAAATTTGTGGTATTATCTTCCCGAGACTTAGACGTAGACTTATAATACAGATGAATTTGTGGGGGATATGGGCCATAATGTTTAGCGAACCCTAAACCATCACAATCTATTTCAGATGACCTACCGCCACATTTTTAAAAATTTTCGATGACTTTGTTGCATATATCACACACATATGCACAAAGAAGTTGAAACCCCAAAATCCTTAAAACCCTAAAACCCTAAAAACCCTAAATCCCTAAAAACCCCAAAAACCGTGAAACTCTAAAAACCTCAAAATTCCTTAAACCCTAAATCCAGTGAAACTCAAACTTAAAACCCCAAACCATAAAACCTTGGAAACCTCAAACTCGAAACCTTGAAACCAAACACTAAACGCTTAAAACGCTTAAAACGCTTAAACCCTAAACCCCAAACCAAACACCGAAACCCTAAAACCGTAAAACCCTAAAACCTTGAACCCCAAACTATGCGTGATATTAAATCTTAAAATCCTAAAACCCTAAACCTCAAAACCTTGAAACGCTTAAAACCCTAGTAAACCCTAAACCCTAAAAACCCGAAACCTTGAAATCTTGAAACCTAAAACCCTAAAACACCTAAAACCAAGACCCTAAACCCCAAACCCCGAAACAACGACATTTCCACCCTAAAACCCTAAAACCCTAAAACCTTGAAACCCTAAAACCTTAAAACTTTGAAACGCTAAACCCTAAAACCTTAGAAGTGCCTTTGATTAAATGGGAGCATGATGAAGTGAAAAACCAAATTCCATTGTAATCGATCCACTACATGTAGAGAATGTACCCAATAATATGACGCATTATGAAGATTTGAATAACTCCAGATTTCAATACAACTCAGTTTAATAAGCCCATATTCACTCATGTATGAGGCAAGTCCTCTTGAGTTTACCCCAATAACGACCATCGGAAGGTGACAAAGCCGTGTTTGTGAGCCTGTGCATTGTTTTCCCTTTTAAAATGATAAATTAAAGGATGAAGGGAAAAATACTCTTACTAAGAACATTTACAAAACACTTTATGAGATGCACACATGGTCTTAGTTATACCATGATTCCTTTCTTCATACTATTTTGTTTTTTTTTTTTAAGATAAGTAAAAGACATATTATATATAAAGGGAATCCTTCATAATACATTAGCACTATGAAATGGGAATCGTGAATATTTCCTAAGTAGATTGAAATAATATTTATTCAAGTAAGATTTAGAAAATATGTTGAAATAATATTTTGATTGATCGTTGCATACATATTGTCCAATTTTATATATGTGAATTGAAAAGTACATGAAGTACTTGGTTTTCCCATTATGCCTAGGGTTTAATCAAATCACACCATTACCAAATAATGTAGCAGTTTAGGCTTACTCGACCGATGTGTGATCTCATGCTTACATGTCGAGAGACCAATCAGTAACCGGTAAGAATATAGATGAATGTGTGGGGGAATAAAATGTAGGAGATAGTTGATATTGAAACCTATATTTCACCAAATTTGTGGTATTATCTTCCCGAGACTTAGACGAGACTTATAATACGTATTGAATTTGTGGGGGATATAAATACAATGTTTAGCGAACCCAAAACCATCATTAATCCATTTTCAGAGGACCTACCGCTCACATTTTTAAAAATTTTCTGATGACTTGTCGCATATATCACACACATATGCACAAAGAAGTTGAAACCCCTAAAACCCTAAATCCTTAAAACCCTAAAACCCTAAATCCCTAAAACCCTAAAACCGTGAAACTCTAAAACCCTGAAACCTTAAAACCCTAAATCCTTGAAACCTTGAAACGCTAAAACCCCAAAACCATAAAACCTTGAAACCTTGAAACCTTGAAACCTTGAAACACTAAAACGCTAAAACGCTAAAACGCTAAAACCCTAAAACCCTAAAACCCTAAAACACTGAAACCCTAAAACCGTAAAACCCTAAAACCTTGAAACCCTAAAACCATATGATATTAAATCTTTAAAATCCTAAAACCCTAAAACCTCGAAACCTTGAAACGCTGGGGTAAAACCCTAAACCCTAAAACCCAAAAACCCAAAACCTTGAAATCTTGAAACTCTAAACCCTAAAACACCGAAACCGTAAGACCCTAAAACCCCAAAACCCTGAAACAACGACATTTCCACCCTAAAACCCTAAAACCCTAAAACCTTGAAACCCTAAAACCTTAAAACTTTGAAACGCTAAAGCCCTAAAACCTTAGTGCCTTTGATTAAATGGGAGTTAAGGATGAAGTGAAAAACCAGTCCCATTGTACTGATCCACCACATGTAGAGAATGTACCCAATAATATGACAGTAATATGAAGATTTGAATAACTGTACCTCAACACAACCGAAAGCACGTTTGATATTCACTCATGTAAGGAGGCAGTCCTTGAGTTTACTCCCACAACGACCTCATCTAAGGTGACAAAGCTGTTAAGTTTGTGAGCTCAGGCATTGTTTTCCCCTTAAATGATAAATTCAAAGGATGAAGGGAAAAATACTTTACTAAGAACATTTACAAAAACACTTTATGAGATGCACATATCTTAGTTATACCATAGATTCCTTTCTTCATACTATTTTTTTTTTTTAAGATAAGTAAAAAAGACAATATTATATATAAAGGGAATCCTTTCCTCATAATACATTAGCACTATGAAATGGGAATTCAGGAATATTTCCTATGATTGAAATAATATTTATCTGCAAGATTTAGAAAATATGTTGAAATAATATTTTTGATCGATTGTCGCACATATCGTCCACTCTTATATATGTGAATTGAAAGCATGAAGTAATTTGGTCTTTCCCATTATGCCTAGGTTTGTCCGAAATCACACCACACTAAATAATGTAGCAGCCTAGGGCTTACCTTTGACCGATGTGTGATCTCTGCCATGTCGAGAGACCAATCGAGAACCTAAGAATATACGAATGTGTGGGGAATAAAATGTAGGAGATGTTGATATTGAAACCTATTTCACTAAATTTGTGGTATTATCTTCCCGAGACTTAGACGACTGCTAATACAGATGAATTTTAGGGGGATATGGGCCATAATGTTGAGTTAACCTCAAACTATCGCTAATCTATTTCTTTGTATGACCTACTGCCACATTTTTAAAATTTTCTGATGACTTTGTTGCATATATCACACACATATGCACAAAGAAGTTGAAACCCCTAAAACCCTAAATCCTTAAAACCCTAAAACCCTAAATCCCTAAAACCCTAAAACCGTGAAACTCTAAAACCCTGAAACCTTAAAACCCTAAATCTCAAACCTTGAAACGCTTAAAACCCCAAAACCATAAACCTTGGAAACCTTTTGAAACCTTGAAACCTTTGAACACTAAACGCTTAAAACGCTAAAACGCTAAAACCCTAAAACCCTAAAACCCTAAAACACTGAAACCCTAAAACCGTAAAACCCTAAAACCTTGAAACCCTAAAACCATATGATATTAAATCTTTAAAATCCTAAAACCCTAAAACCTCGAAACCTTGAAACGCTAAAACCCTAAAACCCTAAAACCCTAAAAACCTGAAACCTTGAAATCTTGAAACTCTAAAACCCTAAAACACTGAAACCGTAAGACCCTAAAACCCCAAAAACCCTAAACAACCACATTTCCACCCTAAACCCTAAAAAACCCTAAACCTTGAAACCTCAAAACCTTAAAACTTTGAACGCTAAACCCCAAAAACCTTAGTGCTTTGATTGGGCTGGGAGTTAAGGATGAAGTGAAAAACCAGTCCCATTGTACTGATCCACCACATGTAGAGAATGTACCCAATAATATGACAGTAATATGAAGATTTGAATAACTGTACCTCAACACAAACTCGAAAGCGAATAAGCCCATATTCACTCATGTAAGGAGGCAAGTCCTTGAGTTTACCCCAATAACGACCATCGGAAGGTGACAAAGCTGTTAAGTTTGTGAGCTCAGGCATTGTTTTCCCCTTAAATGATAAATTCAAAAGGATAAAGGGAAAATACTTTACTAAGAACATTTACAAAAACACTCTTATGAGACGATTATATCTTAGTTATACCATAGATTCCTTTCTTCATACTATTTTGTTTTTTTTTTTTTTAAGATAAGTAAAAGACAATATCATATATATAAAGGGAATCCTTCCTTATAATACATTAGCACTATGAAATGGAATCTGTGAATATTTCCTATGATTGAAATAATATTTATCCGCAAGATTTAGGAAAATACGTCAATAATATTGATTGATCAAGGCATACATATTGTCCACTTTATATATGTGAATTGAAAGCATGAAGTACTCGTTTTCCCATTATGCCTTAGGTTCGTTCTGGAATCACACCATTACCAAATAATGTAGCAAATTTAGGCTTACCTTTGACCGATGTGTGATCTCATGCTTACATGTCGAGAGACCAATCGCAGAACCTAAGAATATAGATGAATGTAGGAATAAATGGTGGAGATAGTTGATATTGAAACCTATATTTCACCAAATTCTCAGGGTATTATCTTCCGAGACTTAGACGCATCTATAATACGTATGAATTTGTGGGGATATGGGCCATAATGTTTAGCGAACCCTAAAAACCATCGCCAATCTATTTTCAGATGACCTACCGCTACATTTTTAAATTTTTCGATGACTTTGTCGCATATATCACACACATATGCACAAAGAAGTTGAAACCCCTAAACCCTAAATCCTTAAACCCCAAAACCCAAACTTAAAACCCTAAAAACCGTGAAACTCTAAAACCCTGAAACCTTAAAACCCTAAATCCTTGAAACCTTGAAACGCTAAAACCCCAAAACCATAAAACCTTGAAACCTTGAAACCTTGAACCTTGAAACACTAAAACGCTAAAACGCTAAAACGCTAAAACCCTAAAACCCTAAAACCCTAAAACACTGAAACCCTAAAACCGTAAAACCCTAAAAAACCTTGAACCCTAAACCATATGATATTAAATCCTTAAAACCCTAAACCCTAAACCTGAAACCTTGAAACGCTAAACCCTAAAAACCCTAAAAACCCTAAAAACTCGAAACCTTGAAATCTTGAAACTCTAAAACCCTAAAAACATCGAAATCAAGACTTAAAACCCCAAAACCCTGAAACAACGACATTTCCACCCTAAAACCCTAAAACCCTAAAACCTTGAAACCCTAAAACCTTAAAACCTTGAAACGCTAAAACCCTAAAACCTTAGTGCCTTTAATTATTGTGATATGTTTCCTCTCCACGTGTTTTATTAATATGTATGCGCCTTTCGCATATCCGTGCTATATATACGGGCGTTCAAAGGGCTTTTACACGTCGATCCATCGGATCCATTTATCTCGTATTGCAAGACAGCATATTAGGTCCCAATTTAGTTGACATCGAAAGTGTGTTTGTATTTTAATATTCATGAATTAACATTCCGCTTACTCTAATCTATATATTCAATTATAAACATGGTTTTTCTGTTAATCTGTAGCTCCAGAAGTCCTCCGCCTCGGGGCAAAGATGAGATCCTTCCGCAGATGCGGGACGATGGATCCATGCATCTGGTCCATACGTGATCCGCGTGATTCTACGCATATACCGCGAAGCCACATCATGATGATCGCTTATCACTTGTCTCGTCGAGAGATGGCGGCCCGAGCCACACACATTTCATGTCCCAGTCAGAGAGATGACGATCATGTTACAGGATGTTGCTATCATCCTTCGTCTTCGATCGACCCGACCACATTACGTGACATGTGTGCCCTATGTAGCGCAGCTGGCGCTGAGTCGGTTGCGTCACCCCACCCGCAGCATGCCTCGCAGGATCCGCTATCTCCATCCCAAGTGGCGTCACAGCTTATCCACCCCAAGACCTCGGATGCGTCGATGAGGTCGATTCGAGCCGGGAGCGCACGTGGTTCATCTGCAGACACGGGATCCTTCTTGTCCAGGGACAAGAAGGGTCCATAATCATCCGTGCTTTCTCCCACTACTACGAGATTCGACAATGCATATCGACTTATAGTCATGAAGACTGCATACATATCGAGTTATGCCGAGCACTGGGACCGTAGATGTGGTATTAGGCGCTATATTAATCGATACAAGTATGTAAATTTATTTTTTTGTAATTATACACACTTTCAGCTATGTAATTAGGTTGCTTAATTTCTATTTATTTTATATTTAACTATGGTGTTGGGAGAGACTTCACGGGCTTCACCCGATTCGGGGCGAACACCGACGCATATCCGGAAGACCACCATCAGCTTCATGCCTTACATGATGACGAGATGGCGATGGCGACGTATCGGTGGTCCTGACGATGGATTACTAGCGTTAAACATGGCAAGTGTACCTGAGCTGTGCCGCAGGTAGAGCCAGAGCGCCTTTTCCGGCTTGGGTGTAGGCGGAGAGTACCTTGACACGTGTTTAACTCCATCCTGTTCTCCTATATCGAGATTAGCTAGATGCAATAAATCAACATCGTAATTATATGTAAAAGTATACGGGTTCTATAGTAATTTCATTCATGTTGACATAAAGTTATCGGGACGCCAATGGTAAATGTGTAGTCTTATGGTTACCATACATCTGAGAGTTGGTCGACCAACTTCGACATTCGCTTTAGCCGACAGATATCCGCGCACGATATCACCGCCATATGTTTCGAGATCGTTTGTGCGGCATCGCCCGTGAGCTAGTCTTCGCGCCATTGGGGCTACACGAGATACGCCTCTGCATTGCTCTTACGAGCAACAACCAGGGCGACACCCGGCCAGCGATTGGGTGACGTATCATGCTCCGTACATAGCATTATGGGATATGCGAGCGGCTAGGATCATCACTTCACCCCCTATGGTGGGTTTGATGGACTTCCATGATCCATACATGCAGTGGTATCATTGTATTACACGACGTTTTATGACACCAACACTGCACAGGGGATGCTATGAGGTTCCATGCTACAACCGGTAGTACTCATGTTTTGGTAAGTTAGAGTCATGTGTTTCTAAAATTTTTTACGTAATTTTAATCAATAGACTATGTATTTATAATTCTTTCTTTTGTTCACTCAAATCGCCGCCATGGCTGACATAGCCAGTCACTCTCGTTTTGCTACCGTTGGTGCGTTGTGCGACATACATCATATTGCCCGATCAATGTTACATCGGATCGGAGAAGAGCATTGCATCTCCGGCTACGCTTAGGAGGCTTCCACATCACATGAACCACCGATTAGACCTCCGGTGTCATCTACTCCAGCACGTATGCAGCCCATTCGAGGTAGAGGGAGAGGGAGAAGAAGAGGGGGAGTTGATCGCCGAGGACGTGCTCGAGATGGTGGGCCAGGTCATGGTCAAGACAGTGACAACGGTATAGGTACACTTGAGTCGACTTTGCCTACTTCGATACCCTCCCATACTTACCCCTCACCCGATATGTTTATACCCCTACACACTTACACATCACCTTCTATACCCCCACACCTTGACACATCACCTTCCATACCCCCATACAGTTACACATCACATTCCATACTCCCACACACTGACACGTCTGTACCTTATCCGGTGTCGCCCGAGCCAGCGTCCATAGCAGTAGATATTACATTGTCGTCACACCCTTTACCATCCCATACATTGCCTCCCATGGATCACACCATCCTTGACCTTTTACACAGTGGGAGTAGACTTCCCGGCTAAGCGACCTCGTGCTCGGCCGTGTCGCAGTCGGCTCACCGTCATCAATTTACCTCGTCTCCATCATCTCCCTCGGCTCCATCAGCTCCGTCTCAGACTCCACGGGACCCTATTTAATGAAGTTTATTTATTCTAAATGCGAGTCTTAAGAGAAATATAAAGGCGTCATCTTGTGGGACTCATTGTTATGTTATTCTTTTATATGAATTTGTATAAAATGTTTTAATATATTTAAATGTTTTGGTATATGCATCATTGGTATATACAATGTTTTTGGAAGTTTATGCATGATTATGCATGAGGCACCATCTAGGGTTTTCATTTTTATACATGCACCGTTTTTTATAAAAATAATTTTAAACTGTAAGAATTATAAAAATTTTCAAATTTTTTATAGAATGCATGCAATAAAAAATAAGGAAATTAGAATTAGGCCTCTTATTTTTCAAACTATTATTAATAACAATTTTAAAAAACACAATTTTAGCGCTCTCTAAATTTACCCTTTGACAACGGTTTTTGAATACATAACAAAAGCAATTTTAGTATTATCTAAATTTAATATTTTGTATATCCTCCAGGTTTTTCAAAACAAAAACATGTTCCTCTTGTTCTTATAACCAAAAACTCTTACTTTCATCTAACATTTATTTTTCAGAACCAAACACAACCTTACAATAATATTAACTTATTATTGTTTTATTTAAGTGCCATAATTTTACAAAATGACTCTCTAATCAGTTCTGCAGTCTATACTATAATCAAGAAAACAACAGTATTTATTCTTCACATACAGGAAAACAACACCATTACAACATTTATAATCAAGAACACCATTACAACATTTATAATCAAGAACACCATTACAACAGTTCTGCACTATTTATTCTTCACATACAGGAGCCTTGGGCGAATATTTCACCTGAAGAAGCGGCAACAACAACAACTCAAAACCCTATAAAAAATAAGATACATTGGAACAACTAAACATAAGGGTCATTTCGATCTCATAATTAGAGACCAACGCAGCAAGGACATCGGGATGGCTAAATGTTTTCTCGTCCTCATGCCTCTTGTTGGTTGGAATGGGCTCTCCAGCAGGAGTTTAAGCATCACATTAAGGAATTTGAGGGGTGCTATTAATTTGCTGGAAATAAGGAACTGGAATAATAGCAGCTCATAAAGATTGGTGCATCAAAGCTTAAAACCGTTGTCTTCCATCCTCCCATAACACAACTATTTCAATTCGTCTCTCATAATATTGTTATTGCAAAAAATAAAAATAAAGGAAAAAAAAAAAAAAAAATGGGCTGCTGGGGCTACATCTTTTCTTTTTAAGTCCAACTTCAACATATGCCGAAGCAACCTGCCCATGAATGGTCCAATGAACATATCCATCACTCTCTGCTACTACAACCTGCCCATTCAAACAAACAATCCAACATTATAAAATTCATATACAAAAGCAAAATAAATAAACAAAAATATTGCTTTTCTCTGTAATTGTAAACCTTCATCACCATGCTGCAATCTTTAAAACAAAAACAAATTCTACCCCACATCACCCAGTACAATTCAATAAAAAGCAATATCAAAGTAATTAGGAGTAGACATTCAGATTTTCATTACTCTAACAATCAGGATAACAAAGAACAGAGAGTATTACAACCTAATATGCAAAAGTGAATAGAAGTTGAAAAAAAAAATCGGGATAACAAGCCTTGTGCCAGATTTTCAGCACCCAAAAATCTGTATAACTAGCTGAGTATCGTTTTCAAAGAGACAAAGCCCAACTATCAAGAATGACAGAAGCTCAAGCTTCTTGTTAGATTGAGCAACTTTGAAGAAAGACACATGGAATTATTAGCACAATGCATTTCAAACCTTTATAACAAATAAGCAAAACTATACTCAAGTAAGTGAAAGCTATTCCCAGTTTCAGTCAAAGAAAAACCAATACTCAAGTGGCAGCAGCATGAAAGGGATGGGTTCAGATCACGCATCCCGTTGAAACATTGATTCTTTGTGCGTGATCCAAACTGTTAATTGTATAAAAGCACAAATATCAAACTGAAACTTCTATAAAGACCCGAAGTATGAATAGAATGCAATTTCAAAATGGGCATCATCTAAAACCCCAATATTGCAGAGATTTTATAAAAATAGATCAAACTAATTTTACAATAAAGAATGCACATCAAAATGGGCCTCTCGCCGACTACATAATATAATATCACTTATAGTGTTATGGTTAAAGAAGCATAATAGAGGCTTTAAAGAGCTCGAGAGCGGCAACTAATAGTTGGACTTCTCCAATTGAGGGATCTTATATTGGTCTATAGTGAATAAAGAGCACCCTCACAACCCTTGGTACCCTTCACAATAACACATCTACTAATCTCCAGCAAAAGGCCTACAACAAGGACCCGAAAAACACACAAAATAACCACATATCACAACCTCTTACAACACATGCACACAAAAAAACGAAAAAAATAAAAAATAAAAAAACAAAATAAAGGACTAGGAAAACCAAACAGACCTTTGCTAGTTGTGGACTAGAGGGGCCTCGTGAGGCAACTCGACGCATGGTGGCAATCTGTGTGGAAGGAATGAAACTTCCCTTTGCAAAAAATTAAATTTTCAGATCATCATTATCATACCATTTCGCGTATAAATCCAAAAGAGCGAAGAGCTGGGGTTGGGGTCCCAAAAGGACTAGAAAAAATATACCTCTCCTTCAGCTTTTAGCTGAATGTGGGTGGTGAACGCAGCAAGGATGACCAAACATGTGAGCAATGGGACCGCCTACATCTATATCTGCATACATTCATTGATCGAACTTGATTTCTCGTTTACAAGACAAATGACAGCACTGTGTTGTTTGCATTAAATCTACATGTGATCTGTTCCTCCCTAATGTCCATTTCATTATGTAACGGCTGATTTTGTGATCGCCCACTTCCAATGCGCTGTATCAATCGCTGTACAATCGTAGTGTCACTGCTAAAGAGGCGCCTGCCTTCATTGAATATCGATGGAAAAGGGTCACCATGTGTCATAGGTGCACGACCGAGTAAAGGTAGTAGCCTTCCACAAACAAAAGGAAATCAACACAGCGATGCTAATATGCTGCTATGATATGGCTACATGGAACCATATATCGTTGTCTTCCACATGTGCAAATTTTTTCATGTAAGTCGAGGCGATGAGTTCTACCACCCGACTTTACAAGAAATAGTCTTTACGTGATCGTGAAACACACCTAATAACCAACCTTAACAACGCAACCTTGGATCTGAGCATCAACATATGGAGTGAATTGCTCAATGGATGCCAATCTATTAGCACCTACTTCCCTTCTTGCAACAAAGTTACTATTGAGATGGAAGAAGGTCAACTGTACTAATGCAGTTACTAGTAGGCTATGAGATCCTTTAAAGAACACTATTAAATACCTCTGAAATGTTAGTTGTCATTAACCCATATCTTCGACCTCCATCATGTGAAAGAGCCTATAACTGGAAAGGGACCGCCTAGCCACAATGCTTTTTAGAATTAATTCCAATCAGATTCATATGCTTTTTGAAACTTGCGCTCTCTCCTCCTCGCTCAGACTCGCTAAAGCCGCCACATACCAAATTCTTCAAAGTTTATCTTTGAACCGGTCATAAAATGGCTTGCGAAATGACGTATGCAAACTCAGATAGGCAATGGCGCAGTTTTTTCAACCAAGACAGGATCACCATTGCCGTCATGGATACCCCGGATGTCCTGGCAGATATAAATGAATTTCCCAGGTCCCTTTTCTGGCAAATCTATTTCTTATACATGCTAAGAACCATCCCCAACTATCAGTATTCTCGCCTTCTGTAATAGCAAATGTCAATGGAAACAACTGATTATTTCCGTCACACCCCATAGCAATCAATAATTTGCCTTTATACTTCCCATATAAATGTGTACCATCAATACTCATAACGAGACGACAATGTTTGAACCCTTCAATAGATGGCTTGAATGACCAGAACACGCGTTGGAATATCTCAGTGTTTGCCATATTAATTTCACATGTTTTCCAAATAACAACACATCCAGGATTTGCTTGCTCTATGGCTAAAAACAAATATGGCAGCTTTGTATATGACTGAGAGAAGTCACCAAATAACTGTCTAATTGCTTTATGCTTTCCATCCAACGCCAGATGATATTTGATATCTTCATTTCTCCATCACAGCTTGCCCGAATAGCGGATAGTCAATGTGAATCAGGCCTCTAATTAATGCCTTTATATACAGCAACCAATTCCCAAGTCTAGCTGGATATTGGTCCTGCCTCAAGCAAGGATTGATACAAGTATAAAATGTGGTGATATTTGTTGATAAATAAATATGAAGTATCTTTCACAACCATCGCATCTAAGTTCATGGATAAAGGACATTCTTCCACCTTCTTACATCTTAAAACGAGCAATTTTTTTGAGGATGCAACAACGACATACTCTTAATGTGCTTTAATTGAGTAAATCTTTGTAGCTTCGCGAAATCATATTTCGACCAAAAATCGAAGCCAATTACAAATTTTCCACTTCGACCACCTAGTATGTCAGCACTCCATGGAGTCCAACAACTTGCAACAACATTATTCAGGTTCTCAACATGTTGAAATTGAGGTGTTGGTGGTAAGTGATAATTAACAGGGGATGACTCATCCAATGTCTCATCATCTGGGTGATTTGATACATCACAAGATGGTGCTTGTGCAGAGACATATATCCCTTGTTCATTCTCCAAAACTTGGTTGAAAGTTCGAAAGGATGATGCATGTCCATCAACTTCAACATCCCCATCATCTCCATCACATTCATCATCAACATCTTCATCATATCTACCATTACCTTCTTCATCTCGTACCGCTCTTCATCATTCCATTCGTCCAAGATCCGGGCATCAGACCGCAACCAGCTCACAACCGGCAGGCTCGATTCAGGCAACATTGTAATTGTCGCTAACAAATAAATCTACATGGCCACCTACGATTGTCTAATTGCGTCTTGACTCGAACAACTTCACATACCGCTCAATTTCCTCAATGGTTGTTGTGTTAACCGGATTCAACATTTCGCGCACACTACTATCATCCCGTACTGGAAAAGGTTGGAACCTATTTCCACTTCTAAGGGGATACTTACAAACAAGTACTAATTTGAACCTTCGTTTGTCAATGGTCTTTGTTGAGTATATCATATCAATCAATTGTTAAAATGTGCATTCAACCGGTATATCCAAAGGTGCAATAACAGTTTTTCTCCCCTCATATTCGACATTTGTTTTAGTCCTCAATATTTGTCCGTTATAAGAATATATCACGTGAATTGTCAAACATACATATCAATTCGCACAAAAATGGTCTCAAATGAATTAAATAATATGAGAGGTCATAATCCTAAAATCACATCAACTTTATCATAAAGAAAACAATCAAAGTGTCCTCGCTTCAATCATGGTGGTCATTTTGTCTTATTTTGTTGTTCCTAGTCGATAGATTTCATTTTCTTTTTTATCGCTGAAGTATCAAAATCCAAATGCAACTGTAGTCGACAAAAATTAGAGCGAGCATGGGTGGAGGGCAATGGCATTGTGAACCATAAAAACAAAATATATGCAAAACGGAAGAATCATAAAAGAGGGAACAAACCATTTCATTGGTTCACCTTAATGACAGATGGATGGTTGACCCAAATTAGATGTGGTAGATAGATATATAGATAAATAGATTGATATGTGAACCATTCACATTACCCAAATCAAAACCTCACCTCTCCATTCACAATTACCCGAATCAAAATTTTAGCGCCTCATTCATAATTATTAAAATCAAAATCAAAATATCGCCTATCCGTAGGACAATCCAAAACAAAACTCCAAAGATTCATTTGCAATCAAACTTAGTCGCCTCTCATTTATAAGAACCCCAATCGAAACTTTAGCTCTCCACCCACAATCATTATTAAATCTAACTCTAACTCTCGATTCAAAACAAGGGTTTCTCCTTGACCCATCAATCCGATATCCTCATGCTAGATGCACAAGAATCAACACAATGTAAAAAAATTTGATACGAGAATTAGTTCGAAAATCACAAAGATATCACTACAAAAAATTCAAACAAAATAAAATGGTAAATGTTTATAAAAAAATTATTATATAAATTTTTTTCGATTAAGAGGTTCGGTGCTTTAAAACTCTAATCCATCGCTGTTTTTGGTTTTCCTTTTCTTTTTTCGCCTAAAGAATCAAGCCTTTATTTTTAAAACTTATATTTGGCGTTCAAAATTTTCAAGCCAGTGAATCAAATCAGTAAATCCAAGAACCAGTGCACAAACACGTCGTCTTACAACTCATCTTTTGAATATCAAACACATAGTGTGAAATAGAAAGATGAGCAAGCATTATTTCGCCTAATGTAGCGAATCATGAATGCATGCCAATAAGATATGTCCATATTTTCTCAAACATATATGATGGACAAAATCAAACATCACAAACATATCTAATCTTCATAAAGGAGAAAAGTTCAAGACACAAAAACAAAAAAAAAAAGAAAAAAAGCTAACATCTCCTCACATCATTGATTTCAGACAACATTGGGGTGTTACCTGAGTCGGAACAGCGAAAAACACAACACCAAGAGGGAAGCAAACGACGAGCAGTAGTAGCGGGTGGGAGGGAGGAAGAGGAAAATGGGAAAAAAGTTCTTAGAGCGAGGTTTCTTATGGTAGCCACTCGCGTAGCTAGCTTGCCGGTGGTAATGACACGAACGCACTGGTTTAAGGATAAAATGAAATCATTCAAATGCCGCGCTGAATGAGTTTATATCGGTCGCCGATTTTAAATCGCGGGTATTTCGTGTCATTTCGTCATGCGCAATTAGTTCCACAACAGCCGCTTTGGTGTTTAGCGATTCGGGTTTCAAAAGCCGTCATTCGTGCTTGCGGCCACCAGATTCATTCGCCGCACTCGACGACAGATTTGCGGCACCATTTTGTTAATAGTTTGCATAGCAAACTAATTTAATCTTTTTTTTTTCCAAATTACAGTATTTCCTGTACAAAACTCACGTGAGTGTTCGACTTGGTTGATAATATGGAGTACCAGCCAAGCACATGCCAAAGTGACCTCAAGAGATTTTTTTTATGGTCTAAGTTTTCCATTAAATTTTAATTGCATTTATTTCATTTTTAATCATTATTCGTTTTTAATAAAAATTAAAAATTAATCTTGAGTGTAGCTTAATTGATCTAAGGCTTTAGGGTTTACCCAATTATCATCTGTTCGAGCCCTTCATGGTCACTGTATGGTTAGTCGAGGTGCACGTATGTTGGCCTAGACATCCACAATCATCAAAAAAATAAAAAATTAAAATGTCATGTAGACTTAATAATAGTGTAGTTTCTTCCAAAAGATATAGCCTTTTTGTTTACAATTTTTGAAAACTGGATTTTTTATTTTTGAAAAATAAGAAGAATAACAAAATTATGAAACCTTTTGTTCAAAACACAATTTTAAGTCATGTGTTGAAGACAGCTTTTACTATAAAATTTTGAAATAGCATATTGAAGACATAATTTTATTATAAAATTATGAAGTCATGTGTTGAGTACATGATTTCATTGTAATTTTATATAATTGTGTGTTAAATACATGATTTCAGTGTAAAATTATAAAGTTCATATGTTTATTTTTTATTTTTTTGAAAAAGATTACAAAGTCGTATAGTATGTTAAAGACACAGTTTTAGTATAAATTTACAACAAAAGAATTATACACCAGAGTGCATAAGATGTGTATAATGAATGCCCGAAAACTCTGCGGAGAAATGTCTCCCGAACTTTCGAGTCACTGCATCAGCCGGGCGCATTAACTTGACATCATGTCCCAAAACAAACAAAAATCCACGGTGCTCCCGCCGCTTCCAGTCGCCTAAGTCGCGATCGTGGAGCCCGAAATGCAAGAGTCGGGCTCTTTCTTCGTATGAATGTCTTCCTTCAGGTCATTCCTCCTCTTTTTTGCAGGGAGGTGGTCCGCTTTTCAAAAGGGAAGTGTATGATTTCCCTTCTAGAACTAAGCGGAAGGTGGCGGTTTTTCTCCTCATGACCTGCTTCTCATTTAGATAGCCAAGTGGCCCGCATCTTCTGCCCTAAGAAGTGCTCGACCACCTCAAAAAGGCCACGTGTAACCTGCGGTGGATACTCGCCATCGAGAGAGGTCAGCCAAGGGCCTTCTTAAAGATGGTAGCCGGCCAGGAGAGGTTATAGCCATGCATTATGTCTCCCCGTCCTAGCTTGCGTGAGCACGTTGCCCTCATTAGAACGGCGCGACGTCCGTAGGACTGGCCATTATACTAAAGGTTTTAATCCCCAGCGCCCTTCGCTGGGCCGGAGGGTCTGGTGCCAAAGCCTAGCGGTAATTTACTAATGCCCCCCTTTCTCAAGCAGGTGGTCATTCTTCCGACTAGAAAAGAGAACATTTGGGACTTAATTCGTACATGGGATCAAAGGACCGCACGCCGGTGTGTTCCAATGTGCTCATTGGACGGGATTTTCGTATTTTCAGACTACATTTAATGTAGCCTTTCAAATCTCATGAAGCTTCAAATCCTCTATAAAGGGCCGGTAGGTGGCTGATTCCTTTATGCCTCGTCAGCCGATTCACCGCGGGTAAATATGGTTAGACGCTTCTTCTGGACACGCTGTCAGATTTTTCTAATGGCTTCATGGAAGAGGTATGCGAAGGGGGCTTGGACGTGATCTTCAACTATGGACCAAGCCGAAGGTCGCTGACTCTAAAGGGACTTGCTAATTTACATTTCGAGAAATATTTTCTAATTTTATATATCTCCTTATGTGCCCCTTTGCGCTTATTGTGTCTTCTCGGTGGTTCAAAATTGGAATGAAATCCTCTCACAAGCATCATTCTCCCCAATCAACTGCATTGTTCCTTTCCGCCTTCCTTAGGACCTTCTTTCTTAGCCTCTACTTCAATTTTTTTTTTCTTTCTTGGCCTCTATGCCTAATTTTTCCTCTTTTTTAGCCTTTGTATTTGGTTCAGATGGATCATGTAATCATTACAGGATGATCATTTTCTTGTAAGTGCTGCTGTGTAATTATGAATGCCCTTTGGTGTAATTAATGGAATTACATTTCCTGATGTTCTCGGCTCTTTCATGCTTATTCTTTCCACTTAATTCCCCAACCGTGAGGTGGATCGAATTTCATATTACTGTGTTGTGACATTTGATAACATTTTGAGTGGGTCGGCCCTTAGTGTTTCTTGCGAACGTAATGTAATCGGCCGACCCAAAATTAACCAGTTAGGATGGCCCAAGGGCCCACGAGCTTAGCCCATGCTCATTTTATGTGCCTTAGGAAGCAAAGCGTCGCCAGAATTCATTTTGGTTGTGGAGGTGATGAGTCAGAGATGCATTTAATGCATCCGTAGACGCTAGACGTGTAACACCCTGGAATACACCCTAGTCGTTTTTAAACATAATTAGGGTATATTATAAGTGGATTTTAAAATTTTCACAATTATTATTTTGCTAAGTGAAAAAAATTCGAAACCTGGAATTTGTACAAGATACAAGGGTAAATTTGTAATTTGTTAAGACGGAACACAAAAGTCATAAGATAAGAAGGTTATAGGTTAAAGTGAAATATGCATAACTTGATGAGCAAATAGAAAGAAGATGGAGGACCAAAGTGCAAATAAAAGGAAATTAACTCAAATTGGGATAAAACCCATTTAGGTCTCTCATTTGGGGAATTTTTGGGAGAGCAAAAACGGATAGGAAGAAGAAGAAGAGGAGAAGAGAAGGAAGAAGAGAAGAAGATCAAAGGTATGGAAAAGTATGGAATTTGATCCCTTTCAATGTTTCTATTGAGTTGTGTGTCTGATTGGTCAGGGAGCAGCGTGGAGCGGTATGGAAATGAGATTATGATTTTGCTGGCGATTTTGGAGAAATTACTTAGTAGCTAAGCCGAAGATTAAGGATATGCTTAATCGAGGTTCTAATCATCATTTAACTTTTTTGATTCTTTCCTAAGAAGTTTCTTTATGCATCAACTTAACATGAAGTTCCCGCTTAATTATTCTTTTAGTTTTGATCTCTGTCCTAAGATAACCATAACTAGCCAAAGCCGAGAATGTCACTTAAAATCAAATACACCTTCGTTATGCATCACTGCGGCGATCACATAGTTCGACTTCTACAGTGGTCGCAATACACCCTTACATGCGACGGAGTTACGCTGACTCCTTTCTACATGTTCTAGAATCTGATGGAATACTTAACTCTCTTGCAACACCTATTCCTGGTTACTAATACATGGATGTAGGAGTCTCGTATAAATTCAACCAATATCCAACTAGATACTATAATTTTAAAACATCTATCCAGACAATGAATTTGGTTGGGGGCTTAAATACAAACCAGGAATCAAAACCCGGATTTACAATTTGTTTGGTTAATTCACTGTTTGGTTGTGTTGACTCGGGGTTGGTTGATCAGAACTCTAAATTGAGGAATATTTGTATTAAGGAAATATCGGGTTTTCTGGGAGAGATGTCAGCCAAAATTTCTCTAACTTTGATGGTTTGCAATTTCTTCATCCAAACTCCGTCGATGTTCTCGGGACTCTGCGGAAAGCCCTTTGAGTCTAGAATCCATCCATATATAGATTAATAATATTGGAACTCATATTAGGCCCAGAAATCATAAAAATAGTAGGCTCTGCTGGTTCTGCTTGTAGTCACTATTCATGGGAAGCCTCCAACTTCGGATGGTCATAAATTCTTCGTTCGAACTCCGTTTCGGATGTTCTTTGGACTCTATGAAAAGACCTTTGAGTCTAGAATACATACATATATAGATTGATAATATTGGAACTCATATTAGGTCCAGAAATCATGAAAAATAGTAGGCCATGCTGGTTATGCTCGTAGTCACTGTTCATGGGAAGCCTTCACCTCTGACCACATAATTTCTTCGTCCGATTCCGTCGGCGATGTTCTTAGACTCTATGAAAGCCCTTGAGTCTAGAATCCATCCATATATAGCGCTTGATAAAATTGGAATGATATTAAATAGCCTATAAGCATACATGGTCACCATAGTTATTCATGCATATAATGAGACATAGAAACTAGAAAGATGTCTAATAATGATTGTGTTATTCTATTAGCATTTACTCTTGATTGTTTAACACTGATTCGTTAATATATATATGCACTAATATATAAAAATACATTAGATACCAAGCTGAAAACCAAGAAGAGTGGATAGATGACACTGTCGTAAAAAAAAACAAGTCTCGCAAAGATACTAATTCGCCGCCCTTGCTTGTGGCTGGCGTCGCGGCCCTTATAGATGGTCAGGACAGACACGATAAAAGCAAGCATCTGCCCTTATAGATGGTCATTGTTTCGTATTAATGATAATAAATAGCTTCAAATTCTTTATAGACCACTGCTCTGCATGCTGAGGCCAACGCCGTCGCTATAGCCTTTATCCACTTCTAAGGTTTATGCAGGCGTGAAACATAAAACAAATGACTTGAATATGACATATGAAATGATATGATATGATAAGAGAAGCATAGCACTGCTATACGATGACAAGTATATTGTGACAAAAACATGAAGCAAAGTGTAAAATGATATGAAATGTATATGAATGTTGATAAGAAATGAAACACGATATGGTAAGTAAATATGAGATATGTGTAAGCATGTTTAAATGATATGATATGTTAGATGTGTGGGCGCATGTATGTAAGGTGATGATCCGTGCGAGGGTCGGCCCATGAGTTTATTCCCACTAAGCTTATAAGCTCGGGTATGGGTGCTTCATCCGTGTAGGTATAGGAGAAGCAAAAACGAGAAGTCCGGACACTCCACATTAGCAACCAAGGCCAACACACTACTAGTGCCCAATTAAAGACCTTTGAAGTCTATTTTCAGATATGTTCGCCTTTGTAAACAATGTAAATATCAGGAATGTCGAACACTTCCATATATGGAGCCTCTTCTTCAGATATATTTTGTAATCCGCTTCTATTGCATTATAGTACTAGTTAAATGTTTAACATTATATGAATGAACAAACTTAAAGGTTATCAGTTTATAAGTTTAAAATGACACTCCTCGGGCTGACACCGGTGTCGGTCAGCGCCACAAGATGCCCGTATATAGTGGAGCCATCATTGGACTTCTACCTGCTCCCGCTCTTGTTTCCTTGCTTACCCGCTTTCTTCATGCTCGAAGGTTTCCTTCGCGACGCCAGGTGCTGAACTGCTCTTCCAAGCGCTTTGTTTAGTCATTTTGCTGTAAACACCGGCTTGCTAATTTCAGTCCATTGATTTTCAATTGCCGGCACGTTTCTGACCACAAGATAGCATGGGGGTTATCCCTAGAGCCTATTAGGACTGGGTGAGTCCCGCCCAGGCTTGGTAGGCTTGCATGTGGTTTTGCCTTTTACCAATTTGGTATCATGGCTTCTGCCACCATCGCTTCTTTTTTTATCGTCCGCTTGCAATGGTGAGAGGTCGTGTGAAGAGACTTCCACCACCCAGTGTGTTAGCAAGCGAGGCCTACCCGGACGCCTGAGAAAGCAAAATTTCATCTCCTCCTCGTTTACGGAGGAGCTCGAGGCCTATTGTGAAATCCCCGATGATATTGATTTCGAATTGTCGGTGGGCCCAATTGAATCTACTATGAGCGAAGAATACAACGCAGTGTTTTTCACCTGGGAGCAACTCTGAATTTGCCCAGCTTCCTATGTCATCCATGTTGCTAGCCAGATTTTACCAAAGGCGCCACTACTTATATCCATCCAAACGTTATTCAAATTCTGATTGGATGTTGTGTTGTAAACCTTCTTTACCACTGACCTTTCACCTGGGAAGCTTGCTCTCGCTTACACCTCGAGGCCGGGCGCACGGTCAGCCGACCGTCCATGTCGCCCAGAGCCCCTTGGGCCAGACTACATGTGACTCCCCGACTCGCCAAGACCGAGGCAGCGTGATCCCGTTAGGGGGTCTCAGGATGAGACCCGGCTCCTTGATCTTTTTGGTCAATGTAACCGGCCACGCCTTTGTGCGAGGCAGCCGTGGTCCTAGCTGGTTTTTTTTGCGTAACTTTATTATCGCGGCTGTTTGCTTGCGCAAGTAAAAGTTGGAGGGGTAAACTGGTTAACTAGGTGGAGAAGGCCGTTTTGAAAAAATACGGAAATTGCTGGAGATTTTCGAGCCGAGCGCTCACCACGAAGTCCCTCCTTATTTCAAGAACTCGGGGGTGATTTGTCGCAACCCGACGCCCCACAAATTTCCCTGGCCATCCCACGCCTTTTACCTAGCGCAGAGGTTGTGGAAGTGGGAGCATTTCGGCCGTCACTGACCTTCTTACATTTACCTCCCCGCTCATCCCTAGCCGTGGAACTAGAGGCCGAGACAAACTTAGTCGAGAATCAGGATTCGTGACTCCACCCAAAGTGTAACCATCCACTAATAGGATTTCACCCCGCCCGCTCGCATCTCGGGGACGAGTGGGTGGCCGCGTGAAGCCGCCTTCTTAGAAAGAAAGGGCTCTCGTCCTGCCCCCCAAGCACTGAAGAGAAGGAAGGGGACGCCCGGGCGCTAAAAAGTTCCTAGGGCCAGAGTGGAAGACTTCGTCCCTTGGGTTCTCCCTGTATCCAATCGTCCCCCGATTTGGAAGAAGAAGAGGAAGAGGACGGGATGTCTGATTTGATTCATAACTTTACTACTCAAAAGCGGAAAAGAGACGCTAGGTTCGAGCAAGGGTCATATCATTCCCTGGCGGCCTGTGTGGATCCGTCAACCCTACTTCTGATGAGGCCCGTAGGTGCAATTGTCATCTCAGTTCGCCCGAGATGGGCTGCAATGACCATCCTGGGATTGAAATGTCAGCCTTAAATGAGTCTAGTGGGAGTCTCCCCAAAATTCTCTCGCAGTTTATCCAGTGGTCTATCCTCTCGAGCAGTCGTCGGTCGCCGGATAGAGCCAAGTATACCCAGGTCTAAAAGGGTGAGGTCTCGCTTCCTGACGCATGTTGGGTCAATCTATATTTTCTCTCCTGCGGGCCCCGGCCCCCACGGAGTGAGGTATCACCCCGGGCGAAGGCGCTCAAGAGATTATCGACGCAGCTATCTCTTAACCGGCGACCTTGACCGACCGTTGCACGAGCCAGACTCCGATGATGCTACGAATGCCTCAGAACCGTCGCCCGGGAGGGGGCAGCTAAGAGTATTCCATCTCGCCCCGTCGGGTAAATACATTCCAAAGCAAATGATCAAGATGGGACAGGCTCGCAACCGTAACTTCGCTTCACAACGGAACTAGTAAGTCGCGCCTATGCCATCTTCTGCATTAATTCTGGGCATTGGCTATATCCTATTATGTTTTTTTCGCAAAGGGCGGCTGCCATTCTGTGAATACGGCCTCTCCAACATCGAGAATTTGTAATTCGCGAGGGGATGGTGAGGTTATGCTTCACGCCTAGTCCGGCGCTTTTCTCCGACTAGAAGGCCTCGAGTGCTTCACCCGAGGCAAAGTCAAATTCAAGGCGCCGAGCCGGGAGGCAAAGAAGCACAAAGCGGTAGTTCGTGGCCGAGGCGAAGAGAGACACCGCCGCCACGGCATGGCGGTCGACTAGAGATCAAGCGGTTTGCAGCCGCCGCACACGTGTGTGGAACTGAGTTAATCCGCTGTGTCCAGCGACCTTAGTCGCTTTGTGAAGATGCCCAGCTTAAGGTGGAGTCCGAAGAGAGGGGCTCCAGCAGTCTTGCTGCTTTGAGAGGCATACAAAAACAGCAGGAGGAAGCTAAATTAAGCTGGCGCATGTTTAGTTTCGCTTACTCAGAGAACTCGGGGGCTAGCAAAGACGAAATGTCCGCTTTCCAATTTTCCTGTGGAAGGCCTCAAAGATACATGTTTCTGAGGAGGCGCTTTGACCAGGCTTGACGCAGATCTTTAATTATGGCTATGGCTACTATGCCTTTGCACATAATATTTGTGGAAGTAAGCCTCGGATCCCAATCGGGATGCCTGACACGTCAAAGCCATTACCTCTTAAGTTTTTTTTATCAATCCTCATGCCTCACTGTCGCTCTGAGTTCCCTGCCACCGATCCCTGAATGTGATATTAGAGAGGAACTTCTAGCCGAGTCTCCTGATCCGCCAGAGGCCAGTGACATGCCTGACTCCCCCGCTTAGAGCAGCTTAAGAGAATTGAGGAACCCAATGCTCTAACTGATTGTGGGATTGTATTCTCGCACTCTGCTTCTCACAGCCTCACTATTTTGCTCTTTGTTTATCCCAACATTTTGCTAGTGGTATCCATTTTATGGGGTGGTGCTTTGTTTTTCTAATTATGCCGTGAAATCCTCTCAATCAAGTAGTTCACTTTGTTTAACCTACTGGGCCGGATAAGACATCGTCCCTCCCCGGTCTTTATCATGGAACCCGCCGGGCATCAACTGGCGTCGGGTCGACAGACATCAACCTTCTAGCGTTAATCCGTGATTTAGGAATGAACCAACCGGGCATCAACCATGCCGGGCTCTGACAGACGTACAAATTTTAATATCCCGACTTAGGAATGAACCAAGCCAAGAATCAACTATGTCAATGATGTGATGTTAAATTTTTCGAATCCTTGTAATCTAACCAGCCGGGCATTAACCATACCGGGCCTGACAAGGCAATGACTAAGCTCCTGACTTTAGAATGAACCAAACTAGGGAACAACCATACTGGGCTGAGGTAGGTACTCAACCACATTCCTGTGACTTTAAAATGAACTAGCTGGGCATCAACCATACCGGGTTGGATAGGATGTCAACCTTTTAGCAGCCATCCATACTTTGAAATGAATGTGGAAGGAAAAATTGAGACGAGAACATGATTGAGAGAATCAATCATTCTTTATCGATGGGCATCTTTTAGGGTGGCACATTCCACATCCTAGTGCCAGTGTTCCATCTAGTTTGCCTAATTTAAGGATCCGACCTGCCGACTGTGGTTACAATATATGGTCCTTCCTAGTTAGGTCGGGAATTCTCCGCCGCGTGATCAGCTGCTCTCAAAAATTTCTCAAGACTAGGTCCCTGTGCTGGAAACACCTTGGGTTCTTTTTTTTTTTTTTACCTAGCCCCTGTGCAGTTTGTCACCGACGGTAGTAAGTGATGCTATCCTTACAAATTCGCTGTCTCACATAGTCTATCCTGTTGTGTCTAGGTCCCTTGATTATGATTCGCACTCAACCCGTCGTGCATACGCCCCTATGTAGGCATACCAATTTCGTAGGATTATAGCTTACTATCCTAGGTAAGTAAGGGATATAATCACTAGTCTCAAGGAAAGTGATCATTCTCAGAAGCCCAATGGACCCTGGGATGTTCGTATACCCATTTGCCTTTAGCTGAGTCTAACCGTTTCTTCAAGGCCATCAACAAGGTTTCATATAGGGCTTCCACTGGGCCGCCGCTTTCTGCGGATACCGGTGAGTATAGATTCTTTACTTTAACTCTCGCGTATTGTTATACTGCCAGTCAAATTAGGGCCCATTGTTTGATATAATTGACCGAGGAATATCAAACCGAAAAATGATATTCTTCCAGATAAACCGAAAGTGGACGCCCTTGCTCGACATGCAAAAGCTCTCGGCCTCTATCCACTACTGGCACCACATACCAAAGAATAATTTTGAGCCTGGTGGTGATAGGTCTCACTATATCAATCCCCCATTGAGCGATGTGCCATGGGCTTGATGGAAATGTCTGATCACAATTCTTAAGGAGTCATCTGCTGAAAACCTGGCCAATATCATGACCAATGTAAGGTTTAACTTCATGGTATTATCATTAATACTCTCTGAGTGGTCTGCAAAGCAGAGATTCTACACCTGGATATTTCCATATGGATCCTCTTTGCAACCCAACCAACACATACGGCCTGTTTCAAGAGGGTTACATTTCAAATACGGTCCGCCTATGATCAAGCCAACAATGTCATCAACCAGAAAATTCTCGCCAATAGACTCTGACCTTATGAGCCTTTGGTCCTTTCGCTAGGTAGCTCCCTGCGTCGGTGGTAATCGTAAGTGGGATCCATCCAGTGCTGAGGTTTCGCCCATTTGGCTTACCCGTATAGTGTGGCTTATAGAGGAATCCGACTAATAATAGATAGGTAGAAATATCGTCTTTGTTATGGTAGCATGTCGCCACTACATATATGCCTCGCTTCTTCATTACAAATTTTCGGGAACGTGTTCGAGCTTCCATGCTGAAAAACTAGCTAGGAGTTGTTTAACCAGAGTTACATACTTTGCCATTCGGGGATCCCGGGACTCATACTCTGCGTTTACTTACCCTACCATAAATTGGGAATCACTCCAAATTATAAGCTCGCTGGGTTGATATCAGCCACAATCTGTCCCTAGAATGGGCTTCATTCCTCGATTCATCGCTTACTACCGGCCCGCCCTGATAGCTATCGATCTTGTCCCCAATCTGGGGATTTACCAGAAGTCAATGTCGGCCCCTGTCTGATTTAGACTTCCGCCCATAAACGAGAGTCCACCAATTTGAACCGTCAGGCATGTGTTGGGACGGAATTTCTACTTAAGTCTGGCTAGAACTCCGTCTTCTTAGCTAACCTAGCTTATACTGCGACACCAGATTGGTTTAGTTCAATCGCCCAATGAGCCATTCTTCCAAATGGTAAGCCAGGCCAGGAATAGCGCTTCGCGATAGCGTTGGTCAAGACCACTGGGTGCCAGCACTAAAGGAGTTTTTACCGCGATCCGAAGAGTTAAAACCGCTTGCTCAAGGTGGTCAGACCGTTTCCACGCTTCGCAAGGACTTGTGACAAGAAACACTAGCCTCGCTTCCATCTCACTTTTTGAACAGCCGACGCTACTACGGCATCCGGAAACCGGCGTAAATACATGAAGAGTAAGTCCCGCCAAATTTTCGTGGCTGGCCGAGAACCGGGTTCCAAGAGTATAATGTTTGATTGCTACCAAGGTCTCACCACAATTTTCATTCCATATATCTGCTGGCCTCGAGGGTGGCGAAGAATGGCTTTAGACGATCTGTGAACCGAGAAATGAACCGCCTCAGCGCTAACCCACGGTCAACCGCTATACCCCTTTCGAACTAGTAGACGGATCCAAAATAGCCTTGCTGCTGTGGTTGGCTTCTATCCCTCCTCGTCACCATGAACCCAGGGAATGCCAGCTCACCGTAATTCTCAAAGGCGCACTCTAAGGTCGAGTTTACGCCGTATGCTCTAAGAGTCTATTTCTCAGAGGTGCATAGTGTGGTTCTCGGCGCTTCTTTCTGACTCTTTACCAACATATCATCAATATATACCTCCATGGTTTTACCCAGCAGTGGTCTAAACATCTTGGTCACCAGTCTCTGATAAGTTTCCCTAGCATTCTTTAACCCAAACGGCATTACATTATAGTAGACAGAGTCTCAGGTAGGTGATAAAGGCTGTTTTCTCCGCTGCCGTACACGGGATTCGATGGTAACCCGAGAAGTGGAATCGGGCGAACAGCAACAGATTCCGGCGTCCTGACACGTTGTCAAGGGTCTTGCTATGCGGAAAGTGGAAGCCGGGCTCTTTAGGTAGGTGCTCGAGACTGCATAGCTCCACGATACCTCCACTTACCACCTTCTTGCGTACCATCACCACATCAATACCATACCCTGCACTTGATTTCCGATGAACCCCGCGCCTAAGAGGTCATTTCACCACCAGATAATCTGATGGCGATTCGGGTGGAAACGCCTTACTCTTTGTCTGACTAACCTGGCAGACGAGACTACATTCAACTTATGAGAAGCGCAGTACGCCCACGCCGTCATATCCGATGGTCCAGCGAATACCAAGTGGTTAAGAAAGCAACACCCGCCGCACGTTTTCTTCCCGGACAGAGGGAGCTAACATAAGTATATATCCGGCCGGCCAGAGTTTTGATTCTGTGGGATCCATAGCGCTTGTTCAACGGCCCGAACTCATACGCGGCAGTCAGGATTGCTATTCTAGGAACAGGCATGGGGCCCAGCTGTCAGTTTTCGCTCAGACTCACAGCTAATAGCACCGGCGAGTCGCTAATTGGTCGCTTAGAAGGTTAACCTCGCCCAAATACCGGATAATTGATTGTTTGGTGGTAGGTCGAGGGCATTGCTTTCATAAAGATGAAATGTGCTCGCCCCACAATGGCATCAGACGTCCCAAGTCTTCGACAATCGAAAACAAGACTTGCCGAAAGGGACCAAAGCCACCTTGGACGGAAGAGCAATATCTCCCATGGTTAGCATAGTTGCCTCGTTAAACTTGGATAAAATTCTACTAGCCGACCTGTTCCCGGCGGGAACTTTATCCGCCTCAAGGCTGAAGTCAGAAAGTAGCCCGCCGCGCCGCCTGTGACGACAAGTACTATGTGCACATCAAAATTGTTAATGCATAAAGTAAGCACAAGTGCATCATGATGGGGAGTGATGACCTTGGAGGGGTTAATGGGAGTGAAAGAAATAAGGGAACATTAACCCGGTTGCATTGCTCGCCTCGCCGAGGGTGTCGACGTGTTCACCCGTGCTTGAACTCGTCGTCAGAGTTTCTTCCCTCTCTAAGGCTCGGACTGATACGTCACTCCGGGTCGGGTCATCAATGGCGTAAATGGATGGTGGGCCTGGCCCGACGAGCTTGAGCCGGCCGCAAGATTCCTTCAACCGGTCGCCTTCGCTGCAGCCTACTCGAATATATCTTTCCGAAAGGCCACCCGATTAGTTTCTCTACCAGAACTTTCGGGTTCGCATCAAGGTTTCATGCCCGTGGTCCCTGTGGTAATCACACCTTAAAGATCGATTGCGTTGCTCGAGATCCGACTGAATTGGTGCTTGCCATTTAAAGTAAGGATGATCCCGGATGAAGGGGAGGGGCCTATCATAGGAGATGTTTAGAGGGTGAACCCTGGGAGGTCCCTTTCTTCTTTGATTGCTCCTGGAGCTCGGTTCTTAGTCCACTTCCTTTCGTCAGCTGCCCCTCATGCGCTAGCTTGCTATTTTGGGTGGTAATCATCGTCCCTGGGAGGTCAGCCTGATATTATTCCTAGTGTAGAGTACTCTGTTCGCCTGTCTGCATAGCTTCCCGTCGCAGTGCATCTAGAGATAGCGACTTGAAGAAAGGGGTAGTCGGCCTAAAGCTTTCCCAAAAGTTCTGAAGGACCACATCCATGTTGTATGCATCAATTTGCTGGACAGCCTGTCCAAATCTCCTGGTGAACTCCCGGATAGATTCATCCTCCTATTTGAAGATGGTTTGTAGTGAACTGATGTTGCCCTTTTGCCTTGACCTAACATAAGTATTAGGCGACAAATTCATCTCACAACTCACTGAACGAGTTTATGGATCCCCTCTGGAGTTTGTGGAACCAGGCCAAGGCGGGTCCCTTCAGGCTGGCTGGGAATACCTTGCACAAGAGACGGTCATTCCCTACATTAAGAATCATCGCTTGGTTAAGGTTCAACATGTGGTCATACAAGTTAGAGGACCCATCATACATAGCAAACGGCGGTATGACAAAGCCCTTGGGTGCACTACACTCAAAATGTCGACCTAGTGGAGGATGATGTCGTCAGCCCTCATACTACTAAGGTTAACTAGAGCGCTGGCACTGCCCTCGCTGCAGGATACATGAACGGGAGTTGCAGAGCCATGCCCCATGCCGGGCGGGCATATTTTCAGGGGCCAGCTCCAAATACCATTTGGCTCACGCCTCTTCAGATCCACTTCCGTGCATATTGCTAATGGATCAACTTAAGATGCCGACCTAAAGTGGGAGGATGCATGTCGTCAGCCCCCGACACCCGCAAGAAGGTTAATCAGAGCGGGCGGGCACCGCCCCTCGCCGCAGATGCATGAACGGAGTTGCAGAGCCATGCCCCATGCCGGCGTGGCATATTTTCGGGGGCTACCCAGTCACCATTTGGCCTCCATCAGCCTCTCTTCTCGTATCTGACGGTGCATGTTGCTAATGGATCAATTGGAAAGGCGCGGGGTCCTCTTTTTGGACTCAGCCTTTATGTTATTCTGAGGTGGCGAATGATCAGGTAGCGGAGAGCTCCCAGAGGATAATTTGTCGTCCATCGATGGATCATTATTGCCTTGCAACATAGGCTTTTTGCCCTTACTCGACTGAACCAGAGGTGGAGGAGGGGTGTGCCCCTGAGGATTTTCATCCCAGTCTCTTTCTAAAAGGGTTCGTAGGCGATTGTTCTCCTGCTGCAGACGGTTAGCATGATCCAGTAATTCGGCCATTTGCCTGGCCTATTCTTCTTGCTTTGCTTCTATCTCCTAACGCCAACGAAGGAATTGATCCTCGAGGGATTGATTCATTGGTTTGCTGGTCATGGTAACAAAATTTTATGGTTCGGTGGGGTGATCGGGAACTACCAAAGCTTCATGGGATGGGAGATCACTTGAAAGCGGATGTAACCAAGCTCTCGCAAATCGCTGATGAGCTTTCTTGCTTGGTGGTTCCCACAGACCGTGCCAATTGTAGTCTCCTGAACTTTTTGAGTCACTGGACTGTGGGAGCATTAACTTGACAGCATGAACCTGCAAAGCAAACAAAAAAAACGGCGATGGTGCGCCTGCCACTTCTCCGATGCCTAAGTCAGACTAGGGAGCCTGGAAAATGGAAGAGTTAGCCTCTTTCTTTCGTAAGGAATGTCTTCCCCTCTTTGGTGTCATTCCCTCCTCCTTTATGGAAAAGGGAGGTGGTCCACTTTTCAGGGGAAGTAGATGATTTCTTTCCGGAACGGAAGGGGAAGGTGGCGGTTTTTCCTCGTGTTATGACCTGTTCTTTCCTTTAGATAGCCAAATCGCCCGCATCTTCTGCCCCAAGAAGTGTTTGACCGCTCTCAGGGTGGTTACGTGTGTGACTCATGGGTGGATACTCGGTCAAGTTGAGAGAGGTCAGCCGGGGGCCTTCTTAAAGATGGTAGTCGGCCAAGAAAGGTTGTAGCCAATCATTATGTCTCATGTCCGGCTAGGGAGGCATGTTTGGGGTTGACTTGTAAATGAAGGTGATTGGGCTCATAAACTGGGTCATTATACTGTGGGTTTCAGTCTGTCGGGGCCTGTTGGCTGGAGGGTCTGGGAAAAGCCCATGGTACCCACAAGAAATATAACATAAAAAACTACCCCTTCCTTTGCGACCTCAACCAATCTACAAATGTAGTTAAAGACGTTGACATTGATTATTCCAACCAAACTAGTTTTTTTAATCCAACTAAGCATCCAATTAGTCTTTTTTAACCAGTTCGTAGTTTCTGCAATTTATAAAAGCACAATACATAAATTCCTAAATTCTTTCACACTCACAAAAACCTCTGTACTCACAGAATAAGGCTTCGCTCATAACTTAAAAAGCCCAAATGGGCATTAGAACTATAGATTTTGAGTCAAGCGCTTCATGAATACCATAGCCATTCACTTTCCTAACGAAGCCGATTGCTCCTAAATCAAAACTTCCAAAATAATGGAACTAATCAAATGAGATTTTCAATACCATTACTCTTTTATCCATCATCATTGAAACTTACCTCAACCACAAAAATGTCACCGATGAGTGACAACTCGGATACAAAAATCATATGAGCCACGAGAAAGCATAGTTTGCTTGTATTGTGACTAAAACCCTCATAATTTATTTCGTTGCTACCTACCTCCATACAAACAGGATCTATGATTCTTCTAAATGGTCTAGCATGTTTGGGCTCAAGTCTTGCAATAACAGAACAATATAGCATGTTAATTATGATCCAATCAATGACAAAAAGTGATAGTCATGCCTCTCTTGACAAAAAGCAAGTCGATGAGCTCATCGGCCACATGAATAAGGAGAAACTTAAGTCTCAAATGATGGAGGACAAAGATGTCCTCCAAATACAAACAAATTTCCCAAGTAAAATCTTAAATAACAGGAGATGATTAGTGAATGGAAATAGAAAAATATATTTAATGATATAACATAATAAAGCACGGTATGCATGGAAGAATTTCATCAGCCTTGAGCTTCTTTTGCACGGAAGAAGCATGTATGCACAATGCCCCCAAAATATTGCTCGAGACTAGTTCAACGTGATAAAACAAATCAGAATCTTCTCAGTCTCGAACTTCGTATCCACAAAAGGTGGTATTAGGAAACTAACAAATAATCGTCCCATTGCCAATTGCACATTCGCCATAAAACTGGCATTCCCACCCTACACACCCATTTTGTACAAAGAATGTAAGATATACACATATACTGTCATTCTAAACATGTTTCTAACATGAAAACATGAAATGAATAAAACCAAGATCCAAACATACCTCGCCATTGATTTTTGAAATGCAGGACTACAAAAACTCCTTTTGACTTTTCCCTTACTTTACTCTCTCAAGGCGTTGGAAATATGAAAAACAAGTTTTTGTTTTTTTGATGAGAGCAACAAGAGAGGACCCATCCCACTATTTACAGATTCTCCCATCAAGAACCTTCAGTCGCTTCGTTTTTGAACGATGTGTGATCATTACCACTTTAAAGTTTCAAATATTTGAAACCACCCGTTGCACCACTTCAAGATGTATGAAACATTACATTCTCCCAATTGGTGCAATCATTAATCAAAACCTTTGAGTAACAAAATACATGAATCATAGAAATAAATCCTCAAAATACGAGTATTATCAACTATGTATCACAATGCATTTTGCTTCTCAAGTATTTAATATGGTAATGAAAACTTAAGCAATAAACCCTATGTTTATTCTAACTCTAAATGAAACATATTTTCTTAAATGAATTAAGTGCGCATGAAAATGAGAAAATAACTGCATGCATAAGAATTTCATAAACTGAATATATATATACAATTACAAAAAGGAAACAATTATCATTTTGTCTACATGATCCTTTAATTTCATTTGTGGCATGCCTTTAGTTAAAGAATTAGCAATCATCAACTTAGTGCTAATATGCTCAATAACCACTTTTTTTCTTTAACATGTTCTCTAATGGCTAAGTATTTGATGTTGATGTGCTTACTTCGACTTTTAATCTTGTTATTCTTAGCTAATAACACTGCAACCAAGTTATCATAGAAAATCCTCAATAGCTTATAAATAGAATTCATAACTTTAAGCCCATAAATGAAACTCTCAAACCATACACCTTGTGAAGTAGCCTCAAAACAAGAGACGAACTCGGATTGCATAGTATAAGTTGCAATCAAAGTCTACTTGACACTTCTCAAAGAAACAGCTCCACCGGCCATAATGAAAATGCACCCAAATGTTGATTTACGATAATCAACACATGCAACAAAGTCTACGTCAGAATATCCAACTAGATTCAAGTTGTTCGTTGTCTATATATAAGCGTGTAATCTTTAATTCCTTGCATATACCTCATGACTTTCTTTGTAGCTTTCTAGTGGTCTATACCTGGTTTACTTTGATATCACCTTAATACTCCAACTGCAAATGCAATATCAGGTATTGTACAAACCTAAGCATACATAAGGCTTCCAACTACTAAAGCATATAGAATATTCTTCATGGATTCTTTTTCTAAATCATTTTTCGAGCATTGATTTAGACTTAATTTATTACCGTTTATAATGGAAGCAACACTTTGTGAACAATCTTTTATCCGAAATATCTCAAAAACTTTGTTAATATAGGTTTCCTGTGATATACCTAAAATACCGCGAGATCTATCTATATGGATCTTAATGCTAATGACATAATAGACTTCACCCATATCCTTCATATCAATTTTTTTTAGAGATGAATCGTTTCACTTCATGCATCATTCTCTTATCTTTTTTTTGTAAGTAAAATGTCATCCAAGTATTAAATAAGAAAACAAGTTGTACTTTTGTTGACCTTTGGTATATGCATCGATCCATGGGTTTTGCCCATACATGACTTTGTCGGTTGGAATCAAGTCAAAAGTTCGTATGTGAAATATGTCCAGTTACTTATCTTCTTTCTTCGTTGTAGGTTCCAATTATCAGGTGTGTGCAAACTAACTTGAACATTCACAATTATAAAAAAAAAAATCGAAAACAAGCAATAATCCCATGAAGTGAGCACAATTAATGATAAAGATAGGAAATTTAAAAGGCAAGAATATCCTTTGAAGAAATCATGTAAAGTGAATGTACTCATAGATATAGGCGTCTAGTCTCTAGTCTCCATTTATTTACTCTCACCCCTACTTCCTTTACTCGCCTATTTTCATCTTTAAGTGATAATTTCATATTACTATTTATTTATTTTTCTCTATGAGCATCTTAATAATGCTTTAATTGATTATTAAAAAAAAAGAAACTCAAATGCGAGCACACACACACACACACACAATATTACACATTGAATACACACACACACACATATATATGTGTGTGTGTGTGTGTAAAAGGTAAAATAAACTTAATTGTAAAAATTATTCATTTCTACTTTTTTTTAATACACTATAATTTTAAAATAGTAAACTATCTTTATTGAGACTTGAACCTGAGATCCTTTTTCCTATGCCTATTGTCCCCACTTAGACTCGAACTTGGGATCCCCTCCATGTGCCTTATGCCTATTTAAAACGATGAACACTCTATCACTTGAGCTAGACATGATGGATAGTATATATACACACACGTGTGTGTTTGCACCTAAATTGAAAATTGGGTATGATCCAATAATAGGTTAGGCCTAAGCCCGAGCCTATGAATAAAAGTTCACAATAAAGAGACCCATATCCATTTGTACAAGCCAATAAAAGAAGTCTAGGGGTATTTATGAAATATTTAAAATTTTTGGAAGTCAAACGAAGCATTATCTGATGTGACAGAGAAGTTGAGCAATTGTATGCTAATGTGAAATTTTCTTGGGGAATAAGTCTCCATAATGGAGATATAAAGAAGTTCTTGAGGAACAAGCTTAATGGAAGACATGGACGGTTAATTTAGAAAGTGGAGACTTGGACAACAAGTCTTCTACGTCTATAAAATGAACATAGAAGGATGAAGTAAAAAAAAAGTTAATCAATCAAATCAACAAATCAACAAATCAATCAATCAACAACTCAGACTCAATGTCAATCTTCAGCAAATCCTAACTTTTCAACAAGTGTTCAGCAATTTCAACACTTTATTTCCTAGCTTTAGCCAAGTTTCTGGAAAATTTTCAACAATGTTATTTCATTCATTCGTAGCAAAATCAAATATTTTCTCTAGCAATTATAGCATTCTAGTTGCAAGTTATATTCAAGTGTTTATCAAGTTTTCAAGCACAATATTGTTTTCACAGTAAAATCTAATGTTTACTTTATCAATTTCAGCATTATGGTTGCAAGTATCGTTCAGATCTATCAATTTTTAGCACCATGTTATTTCATTCATTCTCAAGGAAATCTAACACTTTTCTTCAGTAATTAATTCGTCCAATATTCCCATTTTTACATTTTCCACTTTGATTTTTGGGAACTATCAAGGGAACCAGGGAGCCTACATAGCCTAATTAAAAGTTTGATCTACGAGTCATTCTAGTTTGGAAACACTTTCATTTCCTAACAAACTCGCACGCTTATATTTTGTATGTTTCGTGTGAGATTCAAAAATCACCACAACATATTTTTGGCATGCTCGGTGGGACACATCTTTGTGAAACATCGTCCTGTGGGACATATCTTTGCTGAAGATGGCACCAATGTTTTTTAGTAAGATATTCGTAGAGTCTCGGGACTCAGGATCTGATGTTGCAGAAGCAGCACAAGAGTAAATTATTCCAGCAATGGTGGAGTAAAGAAATCATTTCTCTAATAAATTTGATGATTTTCAAGTATTGATAGAGGAATTGAAGAATTTGAGCTTGATAGCCAATGTCATGGCCGAACAAGCCAAGGTTAGGGCCGACCAATCCAAGATCAGGGTCGATCAGGCCAAGGTCAGGGTTGATCAAACTAAGGTCAGTATAAAAGAGCGAAAACAACAAACTCAACCCCAATTGTAACTCTTGGAGGCAACCTCGGGAGTTATGGGAGAAACAAGGCAACCCAAATAAAATGTTGCTTCTGAATCTACAAGGCAACTATTTGATGAACTCATGGGGCAGTACCTCGGGAATTTTCATGAAGCTGGTGAATTTCACCCCTCACATGTGCAAGTTGACAATCCGGTGAGTATAATTTGTGGAAGTCTTAATACTGTCAAAACAATGACTCCTCAAAATGTCTTTTCTCACACCAACCCAACTACACAACCTGAAGTCAATAATGAATCACTTCCTTCTACTAAAGGCTCAAAGCACCATGCACCCACCCTTGGATTAGTGCATTAGGGAACAACAAATTCTCCAATCCAGCAGTGCCACCTCCACTACCTGACCTAGGTAAGGAGTCACAAGTCTTTAATTCACAAGCCCAATATACATATGATATGGTAAAGACTGAGGAATTCCTTGTGAAGGAGAAGTTCATCGCTTTTCCTCAAGATCACCAACTTCCCAACAAAGAGGAGCTTAGAGGAAAAGTATATTGTAAGTATCACAACTCCTGGAATCATAGTACTAATTCTTGTTGGAGTTTCATGAATATAATCCACGACTAGATCAATAAGGGAATCTTGAAGTTTCTTGAGAAAAAGGAGGTCATGGTGATTGATGAAGATTCTGGTCCATCGATGGCTTTAGTCAACATAGCTACTACTGATTTGAAGACAATGTTGAATGCAAAGAATGATGGGAGACTTTCTCTTAATGCTAGGATAAGAAAGGTATGGATTCCTAAACAATATCTAGTTCATAGAGATAAATTGACAGCAAAAAGAAGAATGTCTGTAGCAAAAGAAAAGGAAAGTAATGGAAGGTATCCATACCATTCAAAACAAGAAATCAAGAAGGAGAAATCCTCTAAAGGAAAAAATGTTTCTCCAAAAGATAGACATTTTTCAAAAGAGAAAGGGCATGAACACTTAAAGGAGGAAAATACCTCCAAGATTTGTTTTCCCTCTGTCTCATCTAGACAAGAATGACATGTGGTGTAGCATAAGAAATTTCCCTAAAAGCTCACCATAACTCAAAAAAGAATAATGCATAGACAAAGAGCTATGGAGAAAAGGCAACTCAATGAAGTATCTAAAGAAGTACCATAGAAGAAGACTAAGGAATCGGAGAAATTGAATGAAGAAGCAATGCCCAATCCAGAGAAAACCAACTTTGGAAGAAGAGATATAGAAGTTGCTAAGTCTATTTGCAATTCAAATGAAGAGACAAGTTAAGGAATTATTCTCATAGGTACAATTCCTATTTCCTTGAATTGTTCTACTAGTTCTCTAACTTTGCCAACTTTATTAAAGTCAAAGGAGATGGAGAAAAGCCTTGTAAATGTGAAAGAGAAACAACCTACAATAGATGAATGTCGCATGTACAGGGGGGTCACCATTGAATTCTCTAAAGGAAGCAGGCCCTAGAATATGATTCTTGAAAAACATACACTTAAATTCTTGCTTATCCCCAAGCAAGAGACTGACTAAAACTAACAACAAAATGAGATAAGTATGATAACATGATGCTAAATGGAAGAATCAATATGAACACAATTTATCAATATTAGCCTTTTCAACCAAAATTTAGGATCCTTAAACTTTTAAACTCTCTAAGGAACATGGCAAAGCAAAGCAAATCAACCCCTGTCACGCCCCGAAACCCACCCTAGGAGCATGACTGTCAATTCACACCCTCAAGCCTTCAACCTGAAGGTTTGAAGT
Organism: Tetrastigma voinierianum; assembly: GCA_016808115.1. Classification (NCBI taxonomy): domain Eukaryota; kingdom Viridiplantae; phylum Streptophyta; class Magnoliopsida; order Vitales; family Vitaceae; genus Tetrastigma; species Tetrastigma voinierianum. The sequence goes on along the minus strand of JAEQBH010002845.1, from coordinate 104,378 downwards.
GTGAAACGACACTAACCTTCCTTATAACTAGATTTTATCCAATTACCAAACACATGTTCAAAGTAAATGCGTAACTTTCTAAATTCATCAATTCTCCAAATTCAAAATTTTATGCCGACAAAAAAAAAAATTCTAAATATCAAAATCTCAATTATGAATCTCATATAAAGTTTTTCAGAATATAACAATATTTGAGATCTCTCAAATCCAACTTTGTACTAATATAAAAATGAATGTTATCATCCAAGTGACTTTATTAATTAACTTTCAAAACACAACATTTCACATAAACATGAACTTATTAGTTAAACATGATCCAACATAAAGTTCTAATCAAATCCTAATGATGACGTATCCCTAACATAGCCATCACTCCTCGCGTAAACTAAAAGTACTTGAAAGTATGTCAATGAATGGGCGTGAGCTTAAAGCTCAATAAGAAATACTAATACATTTTCGCCGATAAAAGTTTTCAATTATATAACAAATAGGAGATGTTTTTTTCAAACTTTGATTCAAAAATAAGTTAGAACATTAACAAAATTTACTTCAAAACATTCTCACATCCATTTCAAATTAGTTTCATATCAAATGTGATCCAAACAATTTCATATTAAATTGTCGATTCAAACACTTTCATATCAAAGACCAAAATCAAATACATTTCAAATATATTTTTCTTTGGTCATCAAATATTAAATGGTGCCCAGCCATGTGAGCCTTCAAACGGTATAAATTCCGCAATCGTCTTTTAAGGTGGACTGAACCAAACACTACTAGTACTAGTAACTCTAACCTAAAACCCCTGTGAGGTCGCTCAAATCAATTACATTCACCACCGAGAAATGTAAAGGTCAACTATTTTTCCCGTTAATAAGGGCTGAATAATGTCAACTATTATTCCCGTTGACATGATCGAACAAACCAGAGTCAAATAATTCATACAAATATTCAAACCACAAAACATCATATCTCCACATTTTCTTTCATAAACATAACAAATCTCAAAATACTTTCATGCAAAATATCTATTTGATCCATGGATAGTCAAAGGAATAAAACAAATCAAACTTTTCCTCATTCAAATTACATAAAAGGCAAATAAATATATTTTTCCAAAAAGACTATATAGATAATCTTTATGCAAAAACATATAAAATATTTTCTTTTGCAAAAGTTGTATTAATATCCCTTACACTTACATATATATAAAAATAATAATTTTTCGAAAAGCTGTATTAGAATCCCTTACCTCAAAGGAGTAGTCAAAAGCTTTGAAATAGCTAATCCAAATAATTTCATCTCAATGAAATATTTCTCCTAAAATAATAAGGAATAAACTATCATCATTACTTATTTATTCCTAAAACTTTCCTAATTTGATATTCTTAACAATGATATTATTTTTTAATTTTAATCCATAATAATGGTGTTACTGGGTTTATTAATATCTTATAAAATTTGTGATTTATAAAATTTATTCTATCAACGTGATTTTTTGTTCACCAAACATATTGGAAAACTTTTCAAATGATAACTATTTAAATTAGGTAGTTTTAAAATTTTTATAAAACTCATATTCCTTTCGGATCTTATTTCAATAATTTATTTATTTTGTACTCTTAATATAAACTAAATCTTTTACTAGAAAGAAACATTTTTAATAATATTTTATAAGTTATATTATTACCCAAATAATCATCTCTACTATTACTCTAACAATTATCATACTTGACAACAACTATTGTTATCATATCTTGTTTCTTATAATTGCTCAATAATTACTCTTAATCATTTTCCTCTATCTAACAATTTTTCAATTTTTTAATAAAATATTTACTTCAAGCAAAATACATATACCTTTAAATACTTATCAAATACATATATTTATAAAACTTAACTTTTCAAACTTGTTATATTTGTTTATTATTATTTTCTTTAAAATATATTCTCAAATATTTGTTTTTTTTTTTTTTCTAAAACAAATCTTGCATATCTAACACTATTCTTTTTTTTTAAGCATCCATCATGAATTGAATTTCCTTGGTATTTTATACATAGGTTTTCAAGACCTACTTTAAAAAAGTTTTTAAGCCTAATAATTTTGTATATATATTTAATGATACAACCGTACTATATTATTTTGGTTTTTTACTACATAACCCTTTTTTTTTCTTTTCAAATACTCCAATCAAAATCATGTCAGGATTCCATTTTGATTTTTCAACCTGCTTGCCATATACTACTATTCATCTCTACAATTCCCACTTTTTTTTTTTTTTTTCTTAATGTGATCCCCTACTCTTTTGGTTTAATGGTTCCCTACTTATTTTTTTATCTTTTGTTTATTCACAAACTCAAATTACATGTTCCCCTACTACCTTTATTTTATTTTATTTTTCATTCACAATCTCATAGCCTACGATTAACACCTTTCTTTCTTCTATTTTTTTTTCTATTCACGATCTCATAGCCTATGGAAGATTTCTACTTTTTTTTCTTTTACTTTTTCATTCTCATACTCAAAGTAATTTAGTACGACACCACCAATCCTTATTTTATTTTATTTTTATTGAACGAGAGTGTAATCTAAACTGAATTTCTTCAAGGTTGATCTAAACTGAAAAAAAATTAAAGAATTTACATAAAAGAAATCTAGAAAAATAAAATAAGGAAGATCTTACCTTTTGAATTACTTTTTCAACCTTAGATCTGTCATTCCAGGTTTTTCAGGATTCTATGAACAAGAAAATAACTCTTTAGGGAAGAACAAAAACATTTTTTTTTTCTATTCACCATAATAAGATCTAGGAAAAAAATCTTATGTAAGACCCGAGAAAATTTCGATTTTCGGAAAAATGGCAAAATCGTAATTTCGGTAAAAATCCGAAATTTTCTGCATCTCGAATGACCTAAATGGAATTCAATGCTTGGAATCGTCTCTGAAATCTAGTTACCACGTCAATTTCGTCGACTTCAGACAATGCGAATTTGCACGCTTTTTTGAGGCACTCGGCATCGAGTGCCGTGAAATCCATATGATGTGACAAAAGTCACCTATAACATATACCTCAGGACACATGTTGCAAGAGCAGAGATGACGGAAATGGACGGCTCCAGATAGCCAAGGCCAAAAATCAAGAAAAAGGACAGTTGTTTTGAATTAATGGAATTGTTAATGAATAATAAAATAATGAACAGCTTATCTTCTCCACAAATTTGAAGACAAAGGTGCAAGGGCTGGACAAAATCTGACAAAGAGCAGCGCTTTTCTATTTTGCAGAGAGAATGAGCCCTTCAGACTGGTCATCTCTGACTGGCTTCGCCACTCGAGCAAGGAGTGGAAAGTTGTTCCCACACCCACAAGGCCACGCCGTAAGCACCGACATTCGGGTGGAGTTTCGACAACTCTAAGGTAGAGATCTTTCCTACTTGGAGTTAATCTTTCTGCAGAATTACGTAATTTAAGCAGAATGTTCCGATACTTGTTTTAGCCGTAAACTTGGTCTCAAAAGCTTTGAACAGAGTGGAGAAAATTCCCATTTTGTGTGGTCGTGAATAGTAACCCGAGGGTTTTACTGTTCACATGAATAGTGACACGAATATTTTTGTGTGAATTTTATGATGTTGAGTGATTCAAAATGAATTGTTTCATGCTTGTTAATTTCAAATTCTACGTGGAGCTAATTTTGGTGAAATTGGTTGTGAATTTGCATAACATGATTATGTGATTTAAATTATGTTAATATATATGCATGTGAATATGTTAGCATGAATGCGTGGAATTGACATCATGCATTCCATATGCACTGGGGCACCTAGAATATAAGGTGTGAGTGCATGACATGAAATTGAAAGTTAAATGAAAATGTTTGTGAAAGTAATTTCGATGGAAGATTTTCCGGAGAATTATGTTGGGAGATTGTCCAACAATTCACGTCGGAAGGGCCCATGAATTGTTTAGGAAGGTTCTCCAACACATCTCTTCGAGGGTAGCTCAATAGTTTTACCGAAATTCTAGAGTGTGCTTTCAAGAACAAATAGCTTTTGTTTTGAAAACTGTGATTTTACTCGCATTCGACTTAGGCATATGTAAGGGAGTCGGTGAGGACTCGAGACATGGGTTAGTCATGTAGACATTCAAGTAGGTTCATGTAATTGTTTGAATGTGTTTGTTTTGCCATGCATGTGCACTTAAAAGCGAGTAACCCACGAGAAATTATCACAACTCGCATTGCTCAATTCCCGTCGAGGGATCACTATTTCGTACTGTGAGTGATCGGGAAGGAGGCACTCACTAGAGGTCAGTTGGAAGAAAGCTTCACTTCAGGGCTTTGATTTTGTATAACACGATAATAGTAAATTTTAATATATGTCGAATTAAGAGTGGTTTATCAACTCTTGAACTATGGTATATAATTGGTGTATATTGATGAGTATTGTTGTATGAGCCTAAGTGGCCGTTTACTCATGTGGTATTTGGTGACAATCCCAAAACCCGGGGTCCCTGGCTGACCACCGTCAACCTCGTGAACCTCGTGTGTCTCATACCATGAGACCCATACTGAGTAAAGTGACCCAATAGGGCCCATCATCCATACTCGGGCCCATACTTGCTACAAGACCATACATTTCTATAGATCCAAGAGTTATTACATCACTCTTAATACAAAAGCCCTCATATATTAAAACTAGTTCGTCTTCTAATATATACATAAAATAAGAATCAAGGCCAATCCGGCCCGCTTTCATAATCCCTGCCTCTAAGGAGCTGCCTGTCTCGTACCGTCTTCGCACCGAAAGTGTCCCACGACTGGAAGAGTTTAACGCCCAAGAGAGATAAACTTACTGCTGGCTATTTCCCACCTAGGTGAACATGCAAATGATCATTTCATAGTCAAACCAACAACCAATTCATACATGTTGTCCTATCATGGAAAATCTACATGCATGTACATGAGACGACACTATACATGCCCTAAGTACCGGTTAACTCCTCCCGACCCACCACTCCACGTGCAAGTGCCAATGGGAAATCACACCGAGTCGGGCCTTAATTCCCATCTCTACAACCCGCTGTGAGTCTATGTGATATTTATTTAATCTGCCAGGTCTGGCAACATAACTTCTGGGTCTCACCGCCCTGCTAACTTCTCCGACATTTTTCGGCTTTCACCGGTGGATACATTGTCTAACCAGGTTTTCAGGTTTTTCACCTGATGGGGGTATCTATCCCCACTTGCTACGCCCGACACATTTCATTTTCCATTTTGTTTAACACCCGTGAACTCCAATTGACTTCGTCCCATTCCTAAGCCTCCACACGATTCAACACCAAATCCAAAGGCAAAATCGCACCATGAACACACTTTCATGTAATGTGGTGTTACCACATACCAATGTAATGCAATTTGTGCGATCACGCCAAACCCATGACTAATGTGGCGAAGACTTACATGGACATTCTACACATACACCCATGTCTAATGCACACAACATTTCATATATTTAACATACATGCAATCATGTTAATATTCCACATATTCAAATCAATACATCACATAAGCATGCACTACATCTTTTCTATCATTCAGTTTATTCATGTCAACACATCATTCAAGCATGTATTAAAATAATTCAAAACATTACTTAGGCAAGTAATGCCATAATTCATATTCTTAGGCCGAGACATAGTATGTCAGTCATACAACAAAATGCATATAATTATTTCTATCTTTATCACATAATTTCACATATTCAAGATAAGTCATCAATTCATGAAGTAATAACACATATTAGTCATTCCCACATAACCGCCATGCTTGGCTTTCCAAGAAACAACTGACTTAGTCCGTAAAGTCCAAGCTTTTGTAAATACTTTCACAAAACATCCAACACACAATTCTTGCTCAGGCCATATGCAATCCCAAGCATTTTGATTACAACCTGCTTCCGAAAACAGAAGTTCCGGAAACAAAACGGACTATTCCTCAAATATCCGTGACCCAGCCCAATGTTCAGCCTATACTATTGGAGAACTTTATTTTATTAAATTCTATACTCAACGAAGCTCCAGAGAGTCCAAGAACGCGAATCGGAGTTCGTACAAGAAAGGCGGCCGCCCAAAGCGATCGTGGCCGATTCACAAGGGTGTGCGGAAATTAAGACACCTCGTTACAGCCGCTCCATTTGACGTCATCCTTAACATAGTGTTCGGTCTCTACATCCCGAAACCCTATAAATCGGGTCTTTAATCAAGAACATAATCACAAACAAAACCACATCACATCCAAATTGGCCCGAAAAACCGTGACGAATTCGAGGCATTAAGGGCCCCTAGGCGTAAAATAACCGTGAGTAGAAGGAAACCTACCTCTTTGTAGCTAGCTGGTTCTTTGCTATCCGGTCCCGTTTTCACCGCAACACTCCTTCCTTTTCCCTCTTTCTTTTTCCTCTCTTCTTCCTCCCCTTTCTTCTTCTCTTTCTTTCTTTCCTTTCTCCTTCCTTCTCCTCCCTTTCTCCTTTCCTTTCCTCCCTTTCTCTCTCTCTCCTTTCCTCCCTTCCCTCCTCCTTCTCCTTTGCCGCCTCCTAATCGAGCTTGCTACTGTATGAAATGAACCCTATGCCCATATTTATAGCCTTCATTATGAGCCATGCATGTTGACACATGATGTGTCACACATGGCTTGCCATGTGTCACATGCATGCTTTGCCAGCATTGTGACATGTGGCTTGCCGTGTCACCACATGGTTCACATGTCATCCACATGGCTCGCCATGTGTCGCCACACGCGGCTTCCTCGAAATACTGAAATTCGACTATCTCATAATTCAACGAATTCAACTGGTATTAATTTTCACGAGACGATCTCCCAAATCTAAGTGAAACTGCTTTGCTTACCCGAGATCTAGAAAAAATCAAACTTTTCTCCGTACTATTTCGATAAATTACCGCTTTTGCCCTTTTTGTCTGGAAAATTCTAAATCTTTAAAATTTTCACGGGTTTTACACTCTCCCCTTAAAAAAATTTCCCTTGCCTCTCGAAATCTACACACATACACACACAATCAAACACATGCATATGCGAGGATTATCAAAACATTAATGACTAGGAAAGCCGCACCTTCCCGTCGAACAAGAAGGGATAGCTGGCGCAGACGGTGTCCCGCACCCCATGTCGCTCCTCGACCCGGTGCTGCCACAACACCTTTACAAGCCTTACGGTCTTGCCACGCAAACCCGTCTCGACTATCCATGATACGTGACCGGTCCTCCTCGAAGGTCCCATCCGTGATCAAATAATAAGTTCTCCCAATCCACTGGTAGCGAGTCATCTGGAGTGTACTTCCCTGAGCATAGAGATGTGGAACACCTCATGAACGCCGACAAACTCAAGAACGCTAACTCGACACAGAACCGCGCCCACCCTCTCGAAAATTCTAAGTGTCCACACCGGGGCCGACAACTTCCCCTTGCTTGCCAACTGATCACCCTCTCTTAGGCATCACCTTCCAAGAAGACATGATCACCCGCCTTGAACTCTAGAGGTCGCCGTACATCACACCTTCCGCCGCCTCGGCGCTGAGACGCCGATCATACCCACTCACCCCAGGTGTTTCGAATCAAATCCGACTAATGATGGAGATCTCCCACCTCTCGTCCAACATAGATGTAGTGATCGATACGGCCCGGGAGAGCCTCATAGGGCGCCATCTGAATACTTGCCTGATAACTGCAGACAGCTAACCCCACCAAGGGCAAGTGCCCTCCAGCAATCTCAGATCCAAGACGCATGCTCGCAGCATGTCCTCTAAAATCTGAATAGTCCGCTTTCCGACGACCATCCGCCCGAGGATGAAAAAGCTATCACTTACAATCGCGGTTCCCATGGCCTTCTCGAAACTCTTCCATAACTGAGCCGTAAACCGAGGATCCCAATCCGATACTATGGAGACTGAGACTCCATGCAACCGTACTATCTCCCGGGTAGACATACAACCCGCACTCCTCTAGTGAAGGGCCATCCGCACGGCCAGAAATGCCACTTGGTGAGCTCTGGCCCACTATGCAACCCACACCGCATCATGCTTCCGCGACGTCCGTGGGTGGGTGATTTGCCAAACCAATCGTGATGTGCTCCCACTTCCACTCCGCTATCTCCAATGGCTGGAGTAGCCCCCGCTGGCCTCCTCGTGTCACCCTGCACTACGCCGTGCTCACCACCCATCGGGGCACGTGAGACAATCACATAAAAATCCCGACATGCCTTCATCCCGCTTCCGCATTACCAAGTAATGGTGGTCATGCATATACATCTTCGTGCCACCTGGATGCACAGCGAATCGGGAGCAATGGAACTCCTTGAGGATCTCCTCCTCAAACTACGATCGGGGACCACAACCCGCCCCTATACCAAAATACTACTTATCCGTAGGGACGGGTTCCTGGCTTCTTCACCCAAATGTGACCGATCAGCTCTACCCCCGATGGATACTAGTTTTGCATCCTGCAACTAGGATTCTATCACTGAAACCAAGATCAGAGACGGCGAGCTATCATACTTCCCAAGGTACCCCGAGCCCGCCATCGTGATCGCAAATCAACCGGCTCCACTGCCTCGAAAAGCATCCGCCACTCCCGAAGCTATACTAGCGCGACTTCGTGACTTTCTCATAAGCGCGCATCGTTTCATCACATTTGCCTTACCGGATGGTAATGCAAAGTGAAGTCGTGAATCTTCCAAAAATTCCATCCACCTACGCCTTCGCCGAGGTCTCACGCGTGAAGATGTATTTTATACTTTTATGGTCCTAAACACCTCGAATCAAGCTTCACCATATACCGCGCCAAATCTTCGTGTGGAAAAGACTACGCCGCCAACTTCATGTCATGCGTGGGGTAATTCTACCAGGATTCTTTCAACTCGCTTAGGAACCATGTCACAACTCTCCTGACCGCATCAGAACAGACACATCCCATCATTCTTCGAAGCATCACAAGACATCAGGTACTGCCCTTTCTCCCGGGACTATTAGAATAGGAGCCGAAGTAAGCCTCCTTCAATTCCTGAACGCCTCTCACATGAGTCATCCCACATAAACTTGACTCCTCCTTTCGGGTCAATCCGCCAGGCGCCGCAGCCTGAGAAATCCCCATAAACCTCCCGTAATACCCCGCCAATCCCAAGAAACTACGTATCTCGAAGACTGACTTCGGTCTCTCCCAACTCATCACAGCCTCAACCTTCCTAGGGTCTACTGACACACCTGAAGCTGATACCACGTGTCCCAAGAAACCCACCTTAGTAAGCCAAAACTCACACTTACTGAACTTGGCATACAATTGATGATCCCTCAAAAGCTGTAGTACGATTCTCAAGTGATCCTCATGCTCCACCTCCGACTAGGAGTAGATCAGGATGTCATCAACAAAGACCACCCTAAATTGATCTAAATAGGTTAGAAATCAATCATTCATGAGGTCCATGAATGCCGCCAGCATTCGGCTAATCCAAAGGGCATCACCGTGAAACTTAAAGTGCCCATACCGCTTCCTCGAACGCTATCTTGCTGATGTCTCGCTCCCTAATCCTCAACCGATGGTAACCAGGCCACAATCTGGCCTGAGTAGACTCGCATCCCTCTCAGCTTGATCAATGTTACTTCAACCCCGTAATGGATACCCCATTCCCACTGTAACCCCGTTTCAACTGCTCGCATCGATGCATAGTCGGCTGGTCCCTTCAAATGTAACCGGAGCCCCCCATGGTGAAGTGCTTGGTCTAATGAAACCCTTGCCCAGTAACTCCTGTATCTAGACCTTGAGCTCCTACAACTCAACCGGTGCCATCCTATGCGGAGTCATAGAAATGGGCGACGTACCAGGATACAACTCAATGAAGAAGTCTACATCCCTCGGTGGAGGTAATCCCTGCAGGGCTCATCTCTAAAAAACATCCTCGTACCGCAAACCTCCCGAGACTCATATCCTGTCTCACCTGTCCTCCAAGGTGCCAGCTAGCCAATTGGCCAACCGGCCCGCCATCGTGAATCTTACGCATGGGGTAAAGCATCGCCTATTCCCCCAAACACAACACAAGTACCGTCCGATGTGTAAAGCAGAACTCCTATACGATCAAGGCCAACGGCGACAACCTATCAAAGCCGTCAACCGGTCCATCCCGAGATAACTCGAACTCGACATGTCCATGACCAAGGTCCACCGTGGAGTAGAACCTCCTGAGATCTCTAACTCACATCCTCTGACATATCCGATCACCCTCGCCTTAGTCCTAGGGGAGACCCACATGTAGTGGCTCGCCTAAGGTCTCAACCTCTAAGCCCCTTTCTTACTCAGCCATCTACATAAGTCAAACAGCAAGTTTAGAATCATTTTCGTGTCCTACTATTAGCGCACATGCCAACCAATAATAGACCTAATATCTCAAACCATCCGTTCGTTTCTCGAACTCCTAAGATTATGTTTCTCAACCCTAGTGTTCGCATTTCCTATATACGTCCTACCACGTATATAATTCACATAATTTGTAACACACAATCACGCACTTACAATCAAAGCATACACAAGAAAAACAATACAATGCATGTCGGATCTAATCCCGTCCCGCGGACTCCTAGGTAACCTCCTACCTAGACCTTGATACCAAACTATGATCTGGATATCAATTTCCCGAGCACTAGGTAATTCTAACCCAAGCTCCGACACTAAGTTATACCAAGCTATGATGCTCTTATACCTTAATGACCATGGCCTAAGCCCAAGTCCCTCAAGCCTTAGGTACTCGTGTACCTATGCTCTGATACTAAGCTGTGACACCTTAAACCCGGGTCCTTTGACCACCGGGCCAACCTCAGTGGAAACCTCGCGCGCCCCATGCCACCACGAGACCCATACTGAGTAAAGTGACCCAATGGGGCCCATCATCCATACTCGTCCATACGGTTACAAGACCATGACATTTCTATAGATCCAAGAGTTGTTTACATCACTCTTAATACAAAACATATATTAAAACTAGTCTGCTCTAATATATACATAAACAAGAATCATAGCCACAATCCCACCCGCTTCATAACCTTATTCCCCATGAGCGCCGCTTGTCCCACTCCGTCTTGCACCCGAAAGGGGGTCCCACGACGGGGTGAGCTTAACGCCCGCAGAGATAAAACTTACAAGGGCTATTTCACCTAGGTGCACATGCAAATGATCATTCACAATGCCCTCAACCAATCTGCAAGTATTACATGTCATTCATCATGAAAATCTACATGCATGTATGAGACGACACTATATATGCCCCAAGTAATTCCGGTTAACCTCCACCCACCACCTTAATGCAAGTGCCAATGGAAATCAATGAGTCGTCCCGACTCCCATCTCACAACCCGTAGTCTATGTGATATTTATTTAATCGTTTCGTGTCTTTTTGGGCAACATAACTTTTCAGGGTCTCACCGCGGGTCTCTTACACTCTCCGACATTTTTCGGGCTTTCACCTGGATGCTCTTAACCGTGTTTTCGTGCTTTCACTGAGGTATCTATCCCCTACTTGCTACACCACACATTTCATTTTCCATTTTATTTAACACCGCTGAACCCAATCGACTTCGTCCCATTCCTAAGCCCACACGATTCAACACCAAACGCAGTGCAAAATCAGTACCATGAACACACTTTCATGTAATGTGGTGTTACCACATACCAATGCAATGCAATTTGTGCCACTGCACTCAACCCCATGACCAATGTATGAAGACCTCTACATGGACATTCTACCCCATACACTATGTGTGTGCTATGAACACTCATGTCTAATGCACACAACGTTTCATATATTTAACATACATGCAGTCATGTTAGTATTCCACATATTCAAATCGACATCACATAAGCATGCACTACATCTTTTCTATCATTCGAGTTTATTCATGTCAACACATCATTCAAGCATGTATTAAAATAATTCAAAACATTATGACAGAAGTAATGCCATAATTCATGATATTCTTAGGCCGAGGACATATTATGTCAGTCCATACAACAAAATGCATATAATTGTATTTATCTTTGTATCACATAATTTCACATATTCGACATGTCATTGAATTCATGGCAATAACACATATTAGTCATTCAGACCATAAATCCGGCATACTTGTACAAGAAATAATCTGGACTTAGTCGAAAGTCCGATTTTGTAAATACTACAAAACATCAACACACAATTCCTTGCTCAGGCCATATGCAATCGAAACATTTTGATTACAAATCGGTTCAAGCGAAGTTCAGGAAGCAAAGCGGACTATTCTCAAATATCCGTGACCTTAATGTTCAGCCTACATTTGGCTGAGAACTTATTTATTAAATTCTACTCAGGCTTTCCGTGGAGGTCAAAAGAACAGAATCGGAGTTCGAGACAAAGAAAGTTATGGCAGTCGAAGGACTGGCGTGGCGATTCACAAGTGTGCAGAAATTTGGGCACACTGTTTATCATTGCTCAGTTTTCCATCCCAGAACATAGTGTTCGTTCTCGGACAGTCCCGAAACCCTATAAAACTGGTCTTTGACCATAACACAATCACAAACAAACCACATCATGAAATTGGCTAGAAAAACCGGGCCCAGAGCGTGAGCCATTACATTGCCCCTAGGCGTAAATAGCAGTGAAGGAAACCTCTTGTATGAGTTTCGGGTTCTTTGCCATCAGTGCGCTCAACTAGCCAACATTCCTTCCTTTTCCTCTTTCTTTTTCCTCTCTTCCTCCCCTTTCTTCTTCTCTTTTCTTCTTTCCTTTTCCTCCCTTCTCCTCCCTTTCTCCTTTCCTTTCCTCCTTTTCTCTTCTCCTTTCCTCCCTTCCTCCTCCTTCTCCTTGCTGCTCCCACGGACGAGCTTGCTGCGGTATGAAATAGGCGCCATACCTGTTATAGCCTTCATTGTGAGCCATGCATGTTGACACATGGCATGCCATGTGTCACACATGCATGCTTTGCCATGCATTGTGACACATGGCTTGCCATGTGTCACCACATGGTTCGCCATGTGTCATCCACATGGCTCGCCATGTGTCGCCCGACCGCAGCTTTTCCTCGAAATACGTGAAATTACGACTATCTCGGAATTCCAACGAAATTATTTGGGTGACTAATTTTCGAAGGCGATTCCAACGGTGCAATCTGTTTTGTCATCAAATATCTAGAAAAATCCCAACTTTTCTCCAGACTATTTCGGTAAATTACCGTTTTACCCCCTTTTGTCTGAAAATTTTAAATTTAAAATTTTTACGGGTTTTACAATATTTCTTATGATGTTGATGTTGGGACAGGTTGTGTTTGGGTAAAGCTCGTCTGAAAGGAGGCTGCGATTTTCGTGTGAGTGGTGTCGGGTTCGCCGACATACTGTGTGAATATTCAGCGAGGTTGGCCAGGTACCGGGTTTTGGACTTTACATCTTACCTCTTAAAGCCAACTCTTCAAACCTAGATCAAACGACTTAGGTTTCCGTGGTTGCTCTGATCAAGAGAGGGAGGTTATGCAGGAACATAAAAAGGGTTTATTAATTTTTTTTTCTATTTATACTTAGGGTTCTTTAGAAGAATTACCCTTATAACCTTACTTCAATTTTAAATAATTATATTTTTTTCTACCTTTAAAAATAATTACGGGGTATCACATCCCCCCTCCTTAACAAAAGTTTAGTCCTCTAAACTTGATATAAATAAGTCATTAACTAATTTTTTTAATATCCTTCTTTCAACAAAATTTTCAAACTTTCAAATATTTCAATTTAACTCAATAAGCAAACTTTAAGATAACATAATCACCAAATTCAAATACCAAATATTGTTTGAGATTATCAACATAACACTTGTGTGTATCTTGATTTTCTTCCAAATTCTTTTAAATCAAGATTATCCTTTTAGTAGTCAATTACATAAGTTCATGTGTTAATTTTTTTTTCTCCAATATGATCATAACATAGAGGATCATAAACTTCTACCATAAACCTTTCTGAAAATATAATCTCATTGCTAGTTTAAAACTATTTTACAAGAAAATTTAACCAAAGGTAAGAACTCATTCAGATTACGTCTCAAGTCTAAAACAATATATCTCAACAAATATTTCCAACTTATGATCACTTTCCTCAATTAGTCATTAGTCTAAGTATGAAAGCTATTATCAAAACTAACTTAGTACTTTGATTTTTTTTTTGACAAAGTCAAAATCTAAAAGTAAAATAAGAATTCTTATTACATACCATAGAATCAAATATTTCATACATTATCAAAATATCCTTAATATCGAGAAGCTAGTATGATAGAAAAATTATTAAACTTCATCTATAAACAAACCATCATAATGAAACATTTTCATCAACTAAGGTTCTTGGTAACCCTATCACAAAATTCATGGTAATAAGTTTTCATACTCATTTAGAAATATAAAGTAGTTGCAAAGTACTATTAGGTCTTTGATGTAAACCTCCATATACAATCACACTAAACCCAAAGTCACAAATAATATAATACCTCACTTCATATATGACCAAAATTTTGTCTTAAATATTTTATACATTTGCATCATTTTAGGGTAGATCGTAAGCTTAAAGTAATAAAACTCCTTCAAAAGTTGTCTCTTTATGTCTCAATTATTTAAGACATTAAGTCTAGTCCCAAATTTCAAGATCTTATTATCTTATTAAACACAATCAATTGTTCCAAAAGTTCAACTAGTTTCAAATAATTCCTTATAAGATCTTAATTCTCCAAACAAGTTTAGTTGCACTATAATACTCAACATAAAAACTCTAAAATCCAAAGGTATGACATGGACTTGTAAATATCTCAAATTATATTGATGGGGTTTGAAAAATAGGCGCGCAGGCTCACTCACTAGGCCCAAAGGAGAGGCAGGCCCTATAAAACACTCAAGCCCCTAGCGTCGGCCAAAGCAGAAAGCCCTGATCCACTCGCCCCAAAGGCCGATGATATGGATAATTGGGAAGGCCCACATCCTGCAAATCAGACTAAATCTCGCCAATAAGGAAAGTAGGATAATTCTCAATAACTACTTATCCTGTAAATCAGACTAAATCTCGCCAATAAGGAAAGTAAGATAATTCTCAATAACTGCTTATCCTGTAAATCAAACCAAATCTTATCAATAAGGAAAGTAGGATAATTCTCAATAGCGCTATCACGTAAATCAACCAAATCTTATCAATAAGGAAAGTAAGATACCACCCTCAATTATCCCTTATTAGTGGTTTACAATAAGGAAATAAATCTCATACCCCTGATGAGAGAAATATTATATCATCCTCCCGTAGGAAACATACTGTCGATGTCATCATCGATTGGAAACATACTGGCCCGATATCATAATCCCGACTAGGAAAGTTGTCTTGATCTCATCCCTTATAAATACCGAGGCCACCCCAGTGGTGAAAGGTACGCACTTTTAGACGCATACTCATATGCAAACATATGCGACACATTCGCCTCTGCTTCAGTCTCTTTTCTCTCGAGAAAGCGACTTAGGCGTCGGAGGCGGCCCGCGAGCGAAGCCCTCGCCGACCCCTTCTTCCTTGTTTTTGCGGAGGGTGCACGTAGAGCACGCATCCCGGCCATCAGCTTGGTAAGTCGGTAGCGACCCTTACGCTCCGGCCCGAGTTCGGTTGAAAAAAGCATCATCGATTGGGCGTAGTGCGTAGGAGCAGCGGTTCGCACACAAATACAACTGATTTCTCGATTCTGATGGTATCATTTCGAACACAAGCGGGAACACGCCTTCATCCTCAAGGATGCGGGATAACCAAGCAAACGCGAACGGCCGGAGCCTCAGGCACGTTAGAAGCTGTTCTGGTAACACGAGCAGGTGGAGCGCTCAGCCTGTCGGCCTTTGATAGAAGGATTCGAGCAACTTACGGGGCGGATGCAATTCACGGGGAGACACGGTGAGTTCGAGAGAAGGTTACAACTTCCCTCCTCATGAGAGGAACTGACACAACTCCCACAAGCGAAGTCCATAGCTGACAGGAGTCTTTGGGTGGATCCCGAAGGCAGTCAAACCGAGCTTCATCTCGCTGTGATTTCAGTGCGCACGAGAAGGCGGAATATCAAAGTATAAACTCCATAGCAATGGCATGGCATCTATAAGAAAGCCAAAACACTGAAAATTCGAACAAACCTTGAATTCTCCGTCAGTCGACATTAAAGGCAGCTCGCGCCTTTCCCGAGAGTCGAGGAGGTCGGATGGCCGCTGCAGACTCACTTTGGCCAGTTCGTCTCTCACTCACGAGCAGTCACGCTACCTAAGGAGTCAGATCAGCTCAGGCAACATCGCCACTCGGCTACATCGCCACTAGGCCACAGCGCCCGGACCCCAGCAGCTCACTTTGACGAGTTCGTGCTGCGACGAGGTCACCTACGCACGAGGGAGTCGGATCGGCTTCGAGCGACTTATCGCCACTCGGCTGTCGCCCGCTCGGCCCGCGGTGCCGGAGCCCGGCTCACTTTGGCGAGTTCGTCTCACTACGCACGAGGAATCACGCTACGAGAGTCGGATCGACTCGGCTACATTGCCGCGGCCCACATCGCCCGCCCAGCCCACGGCGCGAGGAGCCCGACTCCGCTGGCGGGTTAAATACACTTTCTGCACGAATCACGCTACACGAGTCGGATCAACTTCGAGCTACATCGCCGCTTTCGGCCCACAGTCCGAGCCCGGCGGCTCACTTTGGCGAGTTTGTCTACGGGCGGAGTCCACGCTACGCGAGAATTCGGTCGGCTATTTACATCGCCGCACCGGCTACATCGCCGCTCGGCCCGGCGCGAGCGGCTCACTTTGACTAGTTAGTCTACGCACGGGTCACGCTACGAGAGTCCCGGTCGGCCTCGGGCTACATCGCCACTCGGCTTCATCGCCACTTTCGGTCCACGACCCACGAAACTGAAGCTCACTTTGTGAGCTCTTCGAAGTTCACATAGGCGAGCTTTGCTTGGCGCCCAGTGAGCTCTTCCCGAGTTCACATGGGCCGAGCCACGCCTAGCAGTTCGCGGCGAAGCTCTTCAGTTCACATGGACGAGCTCCTTGCCCAGCTGTTACGCCTTGAGCTCTTCCCGGCAATTCCTTGGACGAGCTGCGCCCAGACTGCATTGAGCTCTTCTGGCGGTTCCATGGGCCAGGCCTACCCTGGCTATTCGCCTTGACGAGCTCTTCCAGCTGATTCACATGGGCGAGCTCACGCGACCGCATTGGCGACTCTTCCTAGCGATTCCACATGGCGAGCCATGGCGATTCTTAGCGAGGTCTTCCAGTGGACTCACATGGGCCGAGCTCACGCCCATTTGTTCACATTGGCGAAAGCTCTTCTAGCGGTTCACATAGATGAGCCACGCCCGGCGATTTCGCGATTAAATTCCACATGGACGAGCTCTGCTTGACCGCGTGAGCTCTTCCCGAATTTCACATAGGCGAGCCACACGCCCGATGGTTCGCGATTGGCGAGTTCCACATGGATGAGCCACATCCGGCTATTCGCATAAACGGGCTCAATAGTCTGTGGCGTGCTCAACCGCCACTGCCTGAGCCATGTCTGACCTAGGAGTCGATTCATTTCGGGCAAATCGGTCGGCGAAGCCGGTAGCTCATTCTGAGCTCAACCATTCTACCGCGGGCCATGCGGCCTAGGAATCCCGATTATTTCCGAGCGAATCGGCCAGCCGGATCGGCCCGGCTCCACGGTGTGGCGTGCTTTCGAGCCACTCACCACATGCCATCGCGGCCTAGGAATCGGTTATTTCGGGCCATTCAGCTCGCAAACTCACCAGTTCAATTAGAAGAGCTCAGCCACCCGACTCGGGGCGTGTACTTCGAGATTCAATTCATTTCGGGCGTTGACCACCGGCCTCGGCGCCCGAGCTTCCGTGACTCAGTCCCGAGCGGGCCGTGCGACCACGGGCCAAGTAGCTCGGGAGCCTAGCGGCTCAGTCAACGAGCCGTCGTACGAAGACCAAATGCTTCGGGGCTAACAGCTTTCGGTCTAAATAGGCCATGTAGCCCGCGAGGCTAAGTAGCTCGGGAGCCCGGCGGCTTCGGTCGAAGCGGGCGTGGAGCCGCGGAACCCAGTAGCTCGGGAGCCCGGCAGCTGCGCTGAAGCGGGCCATGCGGCCTAGGAGTCAGACCATCTCGGGCCATACGGCCCCGAGGCGGCTCAGCTGGCTGCACCATTTCGGGTCATGGCCCGGGGAGTCGGTTCGGCTCGGGCGTGGCCTATGGAGCCAATGGCCAGCCCGGTTTGAAGACCGACTGCCATTTCGAGCCACGCGACCCAGCCCGAATCAATTCGGCTGAATGGTCGGCCCATGGAGCCTCGACCGGTTTGAAGAGCTGTTGCTCGGCTCGGACGCTCAATTCGGGCCATTCGGTTCATGCAGAACATCGTGATGGCGAAGAGCACAGTAGGCTAGTGGTGGGATAAAAATGAATATACATTAAGGAAGAATTTATATATGTCCTAGGTCCGAGCCCGAAAAAAAAAAAAAAAAAAAAAAAAAGAGCTATCTCAAGCGGGACGCGAAGGACTGCGCGAGAAGGTTGAATGAAATACTAAGGGAAGAAGTCAGAACTCACTAAAAGCAAAGAAAAAGCTTAGAATCAAGGGCAAGATGAGCGGTCGGATATTTGCGGAAGAAAAGACCAGAGAACCGAAAAGTCATCATTATCCTTAAACATAAGAGCGGCAACAAAGCCTAACTAATCCAGCCGTGACACAGCAAATCACACCACGTCTGGCGATCTTTGCCCTTGCCCACGCTGCAGATGCACGGGGCATTTGAGGGCCTTGATGGGGTTTGAAAAATAGGCCTGCGGCGCTCCACTGAGCTGGGAGAGGTAGGCCACTATATTCACGAAGCCCCTAGCGTCGTCCCAAAAAGCAGCCCATTCCACTCGCCCCAGTAGATGATATGGATAGTGGGAAGGCTCATCCTATGAATCGAGACTAAATCTAAGCGATAAGGAAAGTAGGATAATTCTCGATAAGCGCTTATTCTGATCGAATTTAAATCTCGCCCGATAAGGAAAGTAAGATAATTACCGATAAGCGCAACACGTAAATCAAGCCAAATCTTATCAATAAGGAAGAGGCGGATAATTCTCAATAGCGCTTATCCTGGCAAATCAAACCAAATCTTACATCAATAAGGAAAGTAAAGATATTACCACTCAGTCTCCACTTATTAATTGGTTTATAATAAGGAAATAAAATCTCATACCCAATGAGAGAAATATTATATCATCCTCCTACTAGGAAACATACTATTCAGTGTCATCATCCAATTAGGAAACATACTATTCAGTATCATAATCCAACTAGGAAAGTTGTCTTGATCATCCCTTATAAATGCCGGGCGACCATCGGTGAAAGATCACGCGCTCGCCCAGAGCGCATACTCATATGCAAACATATACGACACATTACGCCTCGCCAGTCTCTTCTCTCGGCCCGACTTAGGCGCCGGAGCGGCCCGCAGTAAGCCCTCGTCGACCCCTTCTTCCTTGTTTTGCAGAGTGCTACGTCCAGGCGCTTGCGGTCAACGATCTGTGATCTACCTCGGCCAGACAATCCAGGCACGCATCGGCCGTAAGCAATCCATCCGTGACGACCCTTACGCTCCAGCCCGGTTAGGTTGAAAAGCATCATCATATATAATAATCATTTGCGACAACCTTTAATAATTTCCAAGGAATCAATTATTTTCTTATTTAAGACATAAGCTCGCCTTAAGATTCTCATTCATTTTATTAGTGCTTGAATAATGTCATCATAATCCTTAAGTAATTGTATCAATATCCTCTATTTCTTGCTTAAAAATCATTTTAAGAAGATAAAGACTTCAAACTCTCATGATCTATGAGTAGATCATAATAAAGAAAATGCCTTCATATCTTAAGTGCAAAAATCATTTCTAACTTAGTCATGGTAGTTTTCCTACATCTTAAAATTTAAATGTCTATAAGTATATATCAATTTTTCCATGTTGCATAAGAACACAACATAAATCCTAATGAAAGACATCATTATGCAAAACAAATCTTTTTGAACCTAATGAAATAATCAAAATAAGAGTTGCTACTAATTTGCCCTTCAACTATGTGAAGCTATCATCATAGTTATAAGACCAATCAAACTTAACTTCTTTCTATGTTAGCCTGAAAATATAAGATAATCTTAGATATCTTAATAATTTATTTGTAGTAATCAATAAATCCCAAGAAACTTCAAACTTTAATAACAATATTAGATCCTTTCAAATTTCAAATTGTTTTCATTGCTCATCACATTGACTTAAAAGACTTAACAATATTTCTAAGCGAATAGCACTTCTTGAAAAACTAGCTTATGCGTAACAATTTATCCACATGTTTCCCTTCAATTAAACTCAAGATAACTAAGAATATGGAAAGACAATATTTTCCCAAAACAATCAACAAATAAAAGGTAGTAATCTCCTTAATTCATCCTCAAAATCAAACAAAAATCTTAATGTTTAAGGAATATTAAGTCAATTCAATATCCTTCTTATCAATCGTCATAAAATAACTTCAAACCACCATATTGTCCATAATGACATGTTCCATAGAAGTGACAAATTCAAATCATAATTCATAATGATAAAAGTATATTCACTAAACCAACAAACAATACAAAGGCAAAAGAGTGTAATGAACTTTAACTAGTCACCAAGAAATCAATTATCTAACATACATTTGTAAATAATACTAAAAATACACAAACGGATATGAACTATCAACTAACACGTCACTCAACTATCCCCATAGACATCCTTAAATAAGTTCTCATTAAGATCATAAACCTATAGCTTTGATACCACTTTGTCACGCCCCGAAACCCACCTTAGGGGCATGACTGTCAATTCACACCCTCAAGCCTTCAGCATGAAGGTTTGAAGTGTGAAACGACACTAACCCTCCTTGTAACTGGATTTTGTCCAATTACCAAACATTTGTTCAAAGTAAATGTACAACTTTCTAAATTCATTAATTCTCCAAATTCAAAATTCCATGCCTACAAAAAAAATTATTTCTAAATATCCAAATCTTAATTATGAATCTCATATAAAGCTGAAATTCCGGAATATAACAATGTTGGGATCTCCAGAATAAACTTTATTACTAATATAAAAACGAATGTTATTATCTAAGTGACTTTATCAATTAACTTTCAAAACTCAACATTTCACATAAACATGAACTTATTAGTTAAACATGATCTAACATAAAGTTTTAATCAAATCCTAATGATGACGTATCCCCAACCTAGCCATCACTCACCATGAGCTAAAAATACCTGAAAATATGTCAATGAATGGGAGTGAGCTTAAAGCTCAATAAGAAATACTAATACATTTTTATGAATCAAAAAGTTTTCAATCATATAACAAATAGGAGATGTTTTTCATCAAAACTTTTGATTTAAAAATAAGTTTGAACATTAACAAAATTTACTCCAAAACATTCTCACATCCATTTCAAATTAATTTCATTTCAAATGTGATCAAAACAATTTCATATCAAATTGTCGATTCAAACACTTTCATATCGAAGTCCAAAATCAAATACATTACAAATATATTTTTCTCTGGTCATCAAATATCGAATGGTGCCTAGCCATGTGGGACTTTCAAATGGGTGGCTAGCCACAAATTGTTCCTTTTAAGGTGGACGGAACCAAATACTACTAGTACTAGTAACCTCTAACCGAAACCCCTAAGTGGGTTGAATTAATTACATTCGCGTAGAAATGTAAGGTCAACTATTTTTCCCTTTGACAAGAGCCGAATAATGTCAACTATTATTCACGTTGACATGATCGAACTAACCAGAGTCAAATAATTCATACAAATATTCAAACCACAAAACATCATATATCCACATTTTCTTTCATAAACATAACAAATCTCAAAATACTTTCATGCAAAATCTCTATTTGATCCATGGACAATCAAAGAAATAAAACAAATCAATCTTTTCCTCATTCAAATTACATAAAAAGCAAATAAATATATTTTTCAAAAAAGACTATATAGATAATCTTTACCCAAAAGCATATAAAATATTTTTGCTTTTGCAAAAGTTGTATTAATATCCCTTACACTTTACATATATATAAAAATAATAATTTTTCGAAAAGCTGTATTAGAATCCCTTATCTCAAAGGAGTAGTCAAAAGCTTTGAAATAGCTAATCCGAAGAATTTCACCCCAATGAAATATTTCTCCTAAAATAATAAGGAAGAAACTATCATCATTACTTAATTATTCCTAAAACTTTCCTAATTTTATATTCTTAACAATGATATTATTTTTAATTTTTTAATCCATAATAATAAAAGTTAATGGGTTTCTTAATATTTTATAAAATTTGTGATTTATAAAGTTTATTCTATCAACATGATTTTTTTGTTCACCTCAAACATATTGGAAACTTTTCAAATGATAACCATTTAAATTATGTAGTTTTTAAATTTTTTATAAAACTCATATTCCTTTCTGATCTTATTTCAATAACTTATTTATTTTGTACTCTTAATATAAACTAAATCTTTTACTAGAAAGAAACATTTTTAATAATATTTTATAAGTTATATTATTACCCAATAATCATCTAAGTCTTATTACCTAACAATTATCATACTTGACAACAACTATTATTAACATATCTTGTTTCCTATAATTGCTCAATAACTACTCTAATCATTTTCCTTATCTAAATAATTTCTCAATTTTTAATAAAATATTTACTTGACAAAATACATATACCTTTAAATACTTATCAAATACATATATTTATAAAACTTTAACTTTTTCAAACTTGTTATATTTGTTTATTATTATTTTCTTTCAAAAATTATCCTCAAATATTTGTTTTTTTTAAAACAAATCTTGCATATCTAACACTATTCCCTTTTTTTTTTCAAGCATCAATCATGAATCGAATTTCCTAGGTATTTTATACCTAGGTTTTCAAGACCTACTTTAAAAAGGTTTTTAAGCCTAATAATTTTATATATATATTTAATGATATCAACCGTACTGTATTATTTTGTCTTTTTACTACATAACCCTTTTTTTCTTTTCAAATACTCTAATCAAAATCATGTCAGGATTCCATTTTGACTTTTTAACCTGCTTGCCATATACTACCATTCATCTTTACAATTCCCACTTATTATTATTTATTTTTTTCTTAATGCGATCCCCTACTTTTTTCTTTTTTTTTGGTTTAATGGTTCCCTACTTATTTTTTATCTTTTTTTATTCACAAACTCAAATTACATGTTCCCCTCCTACCTTTATTTTATTTTATTTTATTTCATTCACAATCTCATAGCCTACGGTTAACACCTTTATTTCTTTTTTTTTTTCTATTCACAATCTCATAGTCTACGGTAGATTTCTAAAGGAAGAACGAAAACATTTTTTTCTATTCACTGTAATAAGATCTAGGGAAAAATCTTACCTCTTGAAATCAATTCTTCAAACCCTAGATCAAACGACTTAGGTTTCCCATGGTTTTACATTCAAAAGAGGGAGGCTATGCAGAAAACATTAAAGGGTTTCTTAATTTATTTTTTTTTCATTTATACTTAGGGTTCTTTAGGAGAATTACCCTTATACCCTTACTTTAATTTTAAATTATTATATTTTTTCTACCCTTAAAAATAATTACGTGTATCACAACCCCCAAGTTCTCAATGATCTTTCCCAAGGAATCTAAGTGTAGGTGATATCATGATCTCGAGTGTATAGTAAGGTCCTAGCACCCCCAAACTTAAGCTTAACTCACCTATTTGGAAGAAGCTAACTAAGAAAAGATAAGAATGCACTATTTTTATTCATACTAAGATACCTAAAAATTACCTAGATACTTACAAATTAAAGAGAATCGGTGTCAAGAAGTTTTAGATGAGTGTTCTGTAGAGGGGATCCATTGGTGACTCCCTACTAGTTGGTTAAGGGCACCAAACATTAAAATCCATTCAAATTTCAAACTGAACACTCAACCAAACTCAAAGATCAACCAAACTCAAAGACCCTAAGTTGTGAGAAGGATCCATCTTATGTCCCATGTAGTGGGTAGTGAAGTCAATGACTCCCAACCAATTGGCTAGGGCATTAGGCTTTGAAAGGCCCCTTAGACTGTGCCCGGGATTCCGATTGGATGATCCCGTTTATTCTTATTCACATATTTATTTTTTTATATATATATATATATTTTTTTCTTTGCTTTTATCTTTCTTTTGCTTTTCTTTTGTTTTTGTATTTTCTCTTTTAGTTGAGGCTTGATGGCAAGCCTCTTTTGGTCGTGTCCCATTGTAGGGCCTTAAACCGGGTGCGGTGTGTCGATCAACATCACGGAAAACTTCGTGGATGTCGGTGACTGTTCGCTCTTGTTATGTCTCATTCTGCAGGGATTCATAATTTTAACAAAATAGGACAAAGTCTCCTTTGTACAAAGAACCTGTCAAAATCCAACTTGTACAAAACACCATTAACATAGCCCATCACGGGTGATATAATACAACCTCAGGATCGCTTATGAGTAAAAAATGACCACATATGGTCCATTTATCCATGTTCATTTAAAACATACAAAATTTATTTAAAACAATTCATAAGAGTTTAATTACAAGACTCTTACAAATATTACACATTAGAACAAGATTGCTCCAAAATATTTTGCAAAATGGTAACAAGGCCACATGTCGGCCTTCTTCACAGTGCGACCTTGGATGAGCGTGGAGTCGCGTTAATCACGTCTACACTAGAAATGTTTCCCATATAGGGTGAGTCATGCCTAATAGAGTAAACATCCTATAAGGGCTACTCCCCACTTAAGTGCACATGCAATGGTCATGTTCCACAGTTCACACATTCTAAACAAAATTATGCAATCCTAGGTTTGAATTCTACATGTCATGAGATGAGATGAGACTCAACCATGTACCATGCCCCGAGTCCTTATTGACTCCCATCACACAGAGTCCTTACTGACTCATCTGGCATAAATCTCTTTAGCCATTGCTTGGTAAATCATTATTTGGTTACATCCGATGATCATTACCAAAAATTCATTTGTTTTCCGACCATTTTGGGATCATTACACCTCAATTATCATTTATATTCAAACCCATGTGTCTTTTTTGTGGGGTAGCAAGGAATTTTCGGGGGATCTCACTTTGCGGAAGCCATGAAGCCTTCCTACACTTTCACGGGCTTTCATCGTTGAAAGGATGCTGTGTACTTAATAAAAACAACGGGGGCTTTCACACGGTATCTATCTACTTGCCATTGCACGACACACCATTTACATTTTCATGTACAAGCGTAATGAGCATGTTGGACGTTATCTCACTTAGTACCAAGCCCACTAGTGAAACATAAACATTAATGTTGATTATAACCATGCACCAGCACCATTTCATCACGATATTCACAGTGCATATACAATGTGATATTGCCTACGTATCTATACTGCATGTCACATATATAGTAGATCTTTTGTATGGACAATTCTTCTCATGCTTCATGGACAATTATATCAATCGATGTCTACCCAAAATTGCCACGAACGATCGCATTTCATGTCAACATATTTGCACACACATATAATAATATCGATGATCATCACTAATCACAAATCTTCATTTGACATACTTTATCCTCTGGGCCAAAAGTGTGACATAACATGCCCTAAATAAGCTACAAACAAGCCATACAATGGCTTTATCCATATGAACTCATCACGTGTCAATACATTAGGACAGCTACGTATTGACCTCGATCAATTCACCACCAAGCATGTCAATGACAGCGATCTGTACGATTTTGGCATGAGATGCCCCTGAAACATTCCACCACGACAAGCCATAATAGACCATAGGATAGTTCGAACTCAGGTTAAACTGACAGTCACTAACGATCGAAAATTTGGACCTGATCCATTAAACAACCTAAGTTGTAATAGTCCCGAGAAATGGACCATAACTTGAGTTGTACAAGTCTAATTTGGGTGATTCAAAAGCCTACATCAATTTTAAAGATGCAACTATAATTTCCATGGAGAACACTAGTCCAAATTCCCTCTTTTTCCCAACTAGAAATCAGTCCCAAAATTTGATTGAGTTAATAATAAGGATCAAAACGAGGACATCTGTGGCGGTCCCGAGAAAAATGGACCATAACTCGAGTTATAGAGGTCTAATTTGGTAATTCAAAAGCTTAACATCAAGTTCTCAGATATAGCTACAATTTCCATGAAGGACACTAGTCTAATTCCCCCCTTTTTTCCTACCGAAAATCAGTCCTAAAATCTGGACAATATGTAGGGTCAAAACAAGGCAGCTTGTGGCAGTCTCGGAAAATAGACCATAACTTGAGTTATAGAGGTCAAATTTGGTTAATTTAAAAGCCTAACCTCAAGTTCACAATTTTAGCTACAATTTCCAAGAAGAACACTAGTCCAAATTCCCTATACTGGCTTGAAAATCATTTAGCCCGGGCATATAGGGTCAAAACATGTAACACTATTCCCACATCCCCAATTTTGCCAACGACCCCTTAGGACAAAAACACGACCAAAACTGGCCCCTTAGGGCATAAAACTGCTCAACAACCATAGTGGAAAATAAACCAAAGTATGAAGAATCTCTACTTCTTGAAGCATAGAAGAAATTCTATGAAGTCTCGTGGACACTTCCTAAACCTAAAACCTTTGATTTCCTTAATTTCTTGCTTGAATCCTTGGCAAAATCTTGTGTTTTGAGTCACACGCGTGTCTTTCGTGAGTAAAACGAACTTCGTTATTGATGGAGTAATTCCAAACGAAACTCCTTAGATCAAAGAGAGAAGTTTTAATTTCTTTCTTTTCTCTTTTCTCTCTCACCTGCGGTTTTTTCCCCTGACAGAAAATTTGCTATTTTCCCCACTCGTCGATTTTCTACCTTTGACTTCAAAATGCCAAGACTTAGCCCATCTCATTGCCGCGTCTGTGGCGAACTAAATACGGGTTTGTTTTTATTACATTTGGTTGTACTAATCCCGGGTTCAAGTTCAATTATTTTCAAATAATTTTAATTATATTTACCCTTTAGAGATTTTTCTCAAAAATCATTTTTGGAATCCACCGGGCACACGACGTCAGAAAATCGTGAAAATATGAGAAATTTGTCTTGAATTTAACGAGTCGTCACGATGTAGATTTCGTGAGGCAGATGCGATAAGTGATGTGTTTAAGTAAATCGAATCTGAAAAATTATTTTAGCTTGTACATTAGCGGCCGATTCTTAGTTTTACCCTTTTAGAAAATTAATTTTCTAGGGTTTACCATTACTATAGAAGTTGGTCTCTCGAGGTAAGTTCAATTTGAAAAGGCGTTGGGCATGAGGTACCTTATAAATGGAACCTAGTGCGTGTGTGGGAGTTTCATTAGAGAGGATTTCTTAATAAACAATGGGGCTATTCAAGTTAAAGTCTCCCACAACCAAAGTACACTCAGAATCTCAAATCAAAGAAATGCAAAGTTATCCCAAATTTGACTAAGAAAACAATTTAAGCACAAAACCAATGCATTCACAAAACATTTACTATGCATCAACTCAACTCATATGAGACATAAAATAAACAAAAGAAAGAAAGAAAAACACATGCAAATAGCAACTAAACAACTAAAAATAAATAATTAAAACAGGAAAGGAAATACCAAAGTTGGATTTTTGAATTATCGAATTCACATCCCACACATACTGGGCTTGGAAATGAACATTGTCCTCGATGTGAAAAAACAATAATGGACCAGTAATTGCTCCTAAGGGTGATCAAGCACTGGGAAGTAACTCTCAATGAGAATACCCTGACTTGTGTAGCGCCCCCCAGGCGGGTGTGTCAAATTTAAATCACAAATCAAACCGCGAGGAAAATCTATATGTCTCGTATCGCGAACTCATACGATAAAAATGCCTCTTGGGCTCACTTAAAAACAAATAACACAACTATATTTCCCAATTATAAAATAATTAAATAGTTGATTAAACTTTCCTCTGAACATATATTAAAATCTAAAATTTATGTACATGTTATATCAAAAGCATCAAAGCCCTGACCGGCTTTCTTATCGCGGCTCTATGATCGGCGGGTCACGCCGGCGCTCACGTCACGCGAAAAATATAATCACTTAGACGAGAGTAGGCTAATGCTCAATAGAGGAATCATAAATGGGTTACTCTTACTTTAAGTGCATAATAATGCTCCCAGTAAATACACACTCAAAGTAAATAAATGATCCTACTTGAATGTCTGTGATCACCATGTCACGGTCTCACGACTCCACTCCACACTTGCCCTAAGCAGCTAATATGAAAATAATCATTTCAAGAAACAAAACCTATTTGTTCTTGAAAATATACTATCGAAAATATTCGGTAAAAATATGGGACTTCTTTCAGGCGAATTAGTTCTTTGACTTTTCGAGCTCAGTCATGGTCCTCATCCGATGATCTGTTGGCCCATCTCCCAGCCAATTCTCGAATATCATCATCAGCGAAATTGCCCCCGCAACCATGTCAGTTGTTTTTTACAAAAAAGCGGTGTCATTTTTTACTCACCTAACTTCTAGGTTACCCGGTGCATGAAAATGCATTGTATGCCATTTTCAAAACTATTTCACTACAATATGTCAAATATGCATATTTTCAATCAACTTCTAATTACACACATGTAATTCCGCTTACATCGACCATGCTGATTTGTTTCGCTTGAGCAATTTACATTATCATCTCCAATGGCTTACAAACACAATTTATTCTGGCACGGTGTGTCGTGTCCCAACACGTTAAATCGTAATCTCTTAACCTATCTATTTCCACACATACCAAGCCATTTCATCAAAAGCGATTCCAATGCCAAAAACATGGACATTTATGGTCCATTTGCCTATAGCTGAATTTGTTTTACAGTCCCCAACAGCTTGAGTAGAACGTCCACACGGGCAGCCCTCCTCTATCGATTCCTCTTGATAGACCGAATTCATACCCATTCACGGTCTCCTACTCACCAAAAACATAATTTATTGAATAAGTATTATCCAAAACTCCCAGCGATCCACACACAGCATCACGGACCCTTCACGATATTAAAAATTTTCACATTTCGGTTCCCGAATTTGGGGCCGTCAAGCAGCCCTCCGGCCTCGAAACCCGAAACCTGAAACAACACAAAACACTTAAAAATCGAGTAAAACAAGTAGGATGAAACCCACTGCGGGTTGTCAAAAACTCAAAAAACGGAATACCAGCGTGTAGTCTCGATGTGTAGAACCACTTTGCTTCTTGGCTTTCGACGTCAAGACGGTCGTTCCGGGGAATCAGAAAGTTACCGCGCCTATACAAATCCACCATTTTTGAATCTGCTCTCTTCTCTCAACTCACCGCACGTCTCAGCCAAAAAAATGGAGAAGAAGCTCCCTTTTTGTCTCTCTCATCGCCACATTTCACCTTATGATTGGTTAAAGTATTTGCTTATCGTAAGCGACAGCTTTTGACTTTTTCTATCAATGGCATCATACCATGTGTCAGCGTGGGTCCCCTGAGCTCCAGGATTGATGAGCTGGAGCTTGACGTATGGCACCTATTGGCTGCCACTCAAGCATGTGTCAAGTATCACGCTGGCCTTTCGTTTCTCGAAAAGCGTGCAAATTAGGTGTCTGTTTACGATGGGGTCGGCGTGGTAAACCCAGATTTCGTGAGGAACGTAATTCCGGCGGTGAAATCCGTTCGTCGTGAGATCTAGAAGTACAGTTTTCACAGAAATTAGTTTTCCATTTGATTGGAATTTTAAAGGTCTGCGACTTGCTTTGTAAGGTAAAGGTGTTAAGAGATTGGAGCTTTAGTTCAAATGAGAGAACTTGAAAATAGGAAGAATATATGGAATAAATGAGAGATCTTGGCCCGATTTCCTTGTTCAATTTTGTTCTTTGAACCTCGAGATACTATAAGCTTCAACTTTTCAAGATTCTCCACACTCCATAACTAACTATGAACTCCAAAAACACAGAAAAAAAACCACTTCGAAACACAGATCAAACGAGAAAAATTGTGAACAAACTCAAGAAAGTAACAAAAAATAAAGGGAAAATGAGACTTATTAAACTTGGGTTCCCACTCAGCACATACAGTTTTCCCAAGTTCGTCACTTGACTCACCGAACTACGGAAGTTCAAATGTCTCTCTTCCATCCATTTCAAAAAGAAATGGTAGTTGATCTTCAGTCTAACGGCTTGGCACATAGTCTTCTCTATCCTCTTTATTTTTATATTTTCTATTCTTTTTATTTTTTTCTTCACAATGGTTTCTTTCACTTTGTTGTTCAATTGAATGATGTACTCATCCACCTCGGGAGTTGGGTCATCTTCTCATTGTTCACTTCCTCATGCATTGCAACTCATAGAGTCATTTCCGAAATAGTTTTCAAAACTTCATCTTTTGTCTTTTCATGTGGTTAAGGAGGAAGTTGAGAGCTCTTCTTTCCTCTATGGCAGCTTGAGTCTTCCACGAGTTGCATCATTCTCCACTCTTTGAAGCTTCTCAAGTTCTTCATTACCTCTTGAGGTGATTTTGCTTCAATATAGCTCAAGTTTCTTCTTTTTTTCGCCCCAGT
The DNA here is from genome assembly GCA_016808115.1 of Tetrastigma voinierianum. NCBI lineage: Eukaryota > Viridiplantae > Streptophyta > Magnoliopsida > Vitales > Vitaceae > Tetrastigma > Tetrastigma voinierianum. The sequence continues at coordinate 73,620 of JAEQBH010002845.1, read as the reverse complement.
GAATGACGAAGAGCTCTCCATGTTGTCCTTCAAAGGACATTGTAGCCATATTCTCTTTGTTGTTTTTCTTTTATATAAATATTTTCCACTAGGTCTTCTATACTCATACTCTCCTCTTGTTTAGGTTGTTCTTTCTCAGAATCAAAGTGACGATATAAGTGGCACTTTTGAGGAATATATCTTTCTTTCAAAGCACTTGAGTGATATGTGCTGAATTTGAATAACACTTGCCACTTCCCTTAGGCATTTCTGTATAGATGCTTGCAGGTTCGGCCATTTAGTTGAAATTCATCCCACTCATTTTGTGCCGACTTCTTCTTATGGAGGTGTGTGCACCTCCTTCATGAATCAAGCTTGATATTTTCTAAGTTCAGCCATGGTTGCCTCAAGGTTTGGCATTTACTCTTGTGGAGGTTGACTTTTGATGCCCCAAAACCCGAGGGTCCCATTGAACAACCTTCAACCCACGGAAATACTGCCTTAGGTAGTCATATACCTAAGCTTTAATACCAAACTGGTATCAAATACCTGAGGATACCAAGTAACTCGATACCACATCATTATGTCACATTTAATGATCCATCATCCATATCAGTTAAAATATGCAAAAATACTTTGCAATAATCAGAGTCTCCACCTAATTTTTACCATTTATTACATAATTCCAACTAGATCAATCACGCTTACAAAAAGATTTATCGTGCCTTCACATGTCAGCCTCTTCACACCACTATGCCCCACGAGTCATCCAATCGATGTACAATAATCGCAACTGAATGTTTTCCATGAGGGTGTGAGTCACGCCTATGTTAGAGAATACTTCTTACAGAGGCTACTCCCCACCCGAGTACATATGTCTGTCATGTTCCACAAATTCACATTCACATTCAAAGTAAAAACATAAATTTTTACTATGAACCCATGATGCTATGCCATGAAATGAGATGAGACTCAATCATGTACCATGCCCTGAGTCCTTACCTACTCCCATAATTCCCAAGTCCTCACCGACTCCCACCACACAATGTGAATGCTAATGTATGATAAAATCCATAATTTGTGGATTACATTCAATGATTATTTTACAAAACAAATTCATTTGTTTTCAAACCAAAAGCTTTTTGGATGTTACACCTCAATTATCATTTATATACAAAGCACATGTGTCTTTTGTGGGTAGCGCATGGTGTCACACCGTGCTTTGCACGCCTAAACGTCTTCTTCTTCAATGGCTTTCACCACTGAACTATGTATAACTCACAAATACCGGGTCTTTTCACCTTATAGTATCCATCCTGTACTTGTATTAATCTAAACATATTTTTCTTTACCTGCTTATGCAATCAGATGACTCATTGACGTCATCTGAATGGCACGAGTCCACCCAATCAATCATCAAACAGGTTGATTTTCAACCATGACCTCACACCCATCCAATGTGATGTCCCAGTATGCAATGCAATGTGTCACAGATGTTATATCATGCCACATGTATACGAATGCTACATGGACAACATAATCCACACCACTCACTTCGGTGTCGCATCATCACACCTCGATGACTATAATTTTACTGGCCCATACACATCATACACGCATATATCAACATCAACATGCAACATGTTATTATATATAAGCAATGACACCCACACAATCAAGCCACGAATGACCATTCATAATAACACAAACCCATCACATACACATTAGAATACACATATTGACATTCAAACATGTCACTACTTAGTCAAATAATGACACTCTCAAACAAGTCATATAATGGCCTTGAAGCAAGCCACAACAATCACAAACCAGTTCATGAAACAAACCCCAAACAAGTCACATGAACATGACCCCAACACACCACAGCTTCACCCAGCCACAGAGGTTCACCTCCAGAACTCCTAATTTCGTCTGAGCTCTGTAACACTCCCTTACCTAGGTAGATCCTTCGCCAACACCTCCGCCAAGAGAAGACCCTCTTCAAAGCCCCATGTCCTCACCTCGTGAAGCACGTCGCTCAAACAAGGTTCCACAGAACTCAACATCCCAACATTTCCAGCCCAAAAAATGAATGCACTAAACTACAGCTGGAAGAATCCCTACCTTTAGAGCGTAGAAGAAACTCTAGAAGCCTTCGTGACACTTCCCAAACCCGAAACCTTTGATTTCCGAACTCCCTCGTTGACCCTTAGCTTAAATCCCATGTGTTCTAAGATCTACATGTAGTCCCTTGTCAATGCGAAGGAACTTTCGTTCTCTCGACGACTCCTCGAATCGATGGAACTCCATAGATCATTGAGAGAAGATTGTACTCTCCTCCTCTCTTCCTTCTCTCTCTCTCAGACAAAACTAGGAAAATGGGATCCTTTCCCCCTTTTTGCCCATTTTGCTCTGAATTGAGTGGTCCACGCTTCGTCATGTCCAACTCACCCAAAGTTCATCTCTCACCTAAACAAATTATTTCATCTCAGTTCAAGTCCACATTATTTTCTATGAACTTAACGTATTTTCCAAAATCTTGTTTTTGGGCTTTATCGAACACTCGTCGCCTTGAAATTCGTTAAAATCCGACTATCTAAAAATTCAACGAAATTCGTCTAGGTAACTAGATTTCACGAGATGAATTCAACGATGAAGTTCATTTTGTCATCCGATATCTAGAAAATTTACAAGTTTTCAACCTGTACTATAACGTCAAATTACTGTTTTGCCATTTAAAAAAAATCATTTTTCTCAGGTTTTACATGACTCATCTTATTTTTGATAAGAAACCTAGGCAACCCAAAATGAGAATAGTCCATTTCAATTACCACCTTGAAGATTCAGCCTGTGCCATGGTAGATTTAGGCTTGAGTTCTTCTTAATTCATCCATAGCTTCTTCTAAAGGATCTTTGACTTCGGAGATTGAAGAGGTTATAGCTTGTATTCCATGAGGCACAGGCAATGTCAAGCCAACCCGAATTATAATGTTCCACTATGGGGTACCTCCATACTGAACTTGAGCAATGTGTATATGTGGGTTCCTCACTTTATTTGTCACTCTTTAATGATACTCATTGGTTATTTAACTCATTCTTAGTTGTTGATTAAGAAGAGCCAATTCATTTGTCAACTCAATGAAAGGATCCATTGTGATTTAGACCTACAAAAAAAAAAAATTCAAAAGTAAAACAAACAAAAAGGAAAATAAATTAAGACTAACTATATCCAAAGTAGAGTAAAGATATTTCAAATCAATATAAATAAAAGCACCAATTCCCCGACAATGACGCCAAAAACTTTATAGGCTGCCAAGGTAGAGCACCAAAGATTTGTTAGTCCTCGGCAACGATGTCAAAAACTTGTTAGGTCGATTTGTGCTATGTAAAATGTGTATGCTTATGTGCTTATGTAACACCCCCCAAATTATACCCTAATAGTTTTATGGTATGTTTGTGCCAAATAATAATTGAAGCTACAATTCTTCGTTACGTGAAAAGTGTATTTTGGGTAATTTTTTACTATCAAGGACCTAGTAGGCATAGCGATAAGTTTATAATACACAGAATTTACATGTTTGTAATACCTAAAATGAATAAGAGAAGAAGGACTAAATGTAAAGGAGAATAAACATAATAAGAAAATGTCACATAAGTGCCTTCTAAAGGCAAGTCTTCATTTAGCTTAAGCACTCAGATGAGTGATCAGTACGAGGGATAAAGAGAAAAAGGAGAAAGGAAGAGGAAGCTATGAGAGAGCAGAACCAACCAAGGTGGTTCTACCATTTTGCTTCCATTCAAGCTTTACTTTCTAAATACATTCAAGTAGTTAAGAAAAAGAAGGAAAAAGAATGAGATAGAGCTTGAGTTGGCCAAGGAAATTTAAGGTACGGGATTTCCAATCTTTATGGGTTTGTTGTATATTTTGAATTGCTTGGTATTTGTTTTTTTGTTAGGTTCTTCAAATGAGGAAGAAATTGTATATAAAGTGTGGCTGGCAAGGGAGATGCCATCAATTTTCCTAAATCCTGCGAGTTATTTTGGCCATATTCGGGTCTAGAGACCTCCATTCATATCCTCAAATGAGGAGAATCCTGTCCCTTACTCCTGCAAATGTCGGGACCCCACATCTGAACGCTGGTTTAAGACACTCAATTTAGTCCAAACCAGTCCCCTGCCTGGTCCGACTCAAATTCCTTGATATTTGTGTCATATCCTAAGTTTTGAGTGATCCAAATGAGTGATTCTAATTTATGTGGGTAAATCATTAGACTTCTTGTAGAATAACCTCATGAAGGAAGGTATTTAGATTCGGACCCCATCAGACCTAGAAATTACCGTGAGTTCAAATAACTGGCATCCCACCCATACCAACCTTGAGTGTTTGAGTCATATCTTCGGGGATAGATTGATCCAAATAAAAGGATTATAATTTTGCAAACTAAACTTAGAGAACAAACTTCCATGAAGGAAGTGTAATCAGATTTAGGATCCCATTGTACCCGTAAAATTGACAAAAGTGAGCCTGGGCTTTCACCCGCTATGTCCCGCGTGGATCGAACCCCCTGCTTGCGAAGACTCCTTGTCTTCTCCTATGGGACCCCGAGACACTTAGATGTCTCTTAAATGATTATAAGACCAATAAAAAGATATATGTGCCTAGTTATATACATACTGAAAATTATAAAAGTTATATGAATTGTTATTATATGATAAATATATCGAGATGATTAAGATACGCAAAGGACATGAACTTTAATCAGAAGAAGAGTACATGTATTTTTTGTTATAAGGGAAGCACATAACATACCAAATAATCATAAGAAATATAGAACTTATCTCATATGTTCTGCAAGAATAATCGACAGAATATCTCATATGTATAGAGGATATCAGTAATTATTCATGTATATGAGATATGTGTTTTGACATTTGAAAGATTGGCTAAGAAAACATAATAAATTGATTGCCTCGTTTATGACCATATAGTTTGATAGATAGGCATTCCTATATGGATAACAATGCTGCAGCATAAAATTTACAAATAGAGTGCCCCGTTTGGGTTAATGACATGGATCCCGTTTGGATCATTACAGTGGTCCCGTTTGGGTCATACAATACAATACAATTTATAAATCACTGTCTCGTACAATGATAGTATCTTCGGGTACATACAGTTCCGTCCTATGATCCACTTCTTTGGAATATACAAGCATGACATAAGATGAGATGAAAATTTTGTAATGTTTATAAAAGCCATAAAACATGGAAATTACATGAAATGAAAAATGTAATGAAATTATAAACGACATGATATAAGATGATATGAAGCATGAACTTATAATGCCAAAGATTATTTAATGTCATGAATGATGCAATAAATCATTTATAATTGTTATGATTTTATTACCTTATATTAAAGTATCAGGTCTTATATGGTTAAAATGTATATGTATATATATAGTTAGATGCATTTGTACATGTATTTGTGATGATCAAGATAGTGATCTCATCCATATTTATGGATCCCCTTACCTAAGCTTATAAAGCTGAAAATGCCGTTAACTGTGTAGGTATTGAGGGGCGGTGATTTTTGCAAAGCGATTCTATATCGGGAAGACTCAATACAGATTAGATGCCCATCAATGATGCCTGGGTTTATTTTCGATGATATGTACATATATTTTTAAAATAATGAAAAGTTTTGTATATAACGTAATTACTTATATGCTGGATCACTCCAATGGTGGGCATGATATTATTTTGTATGATAATTGGTATTTATGTTTATATTTTCAAGACACTGTTTGAACGAGGTAAGTTAATACGAGGCCTCGATTTGTGGATAATCTTCCCGACATCGGTATCGAAAGAAAATTGTTGTAAGTGCACGTATCACCTCAAGCAATATAATGATAAGCTTGTGCATCATTCCCACAGAACTGGGTTATTAAGCATGACTCTAATCTAGCTAGGCTCTATTTGGATGGTGGAAAATCGGATGATTCTAAAACTCATATATTTTTAATCCCATTTTCAAGTATATTTTTAGTTTGAAAAAACATGACAATCATGGAGCTTTAACTAGATTTATGTTTGGCAGAAATTAAGGAAAAGAATAGGATTCAACATAAAAATGGTTAAATCAATAGACACAGTGTGTGGGTACACAATGTCGCGACATCGATTTCCAAAGGTCGTGTGGACATTATGTGGAGAAGGTCTCATCGCAATGTCGTGACATAGCCGCACGTCAAGAGAGGGGAAGGTAAAGATATGCCAATGTCGCGACATCAACAGGACATGATGGCAACATCAACCCAATGTCGCGACATCAAGGAAAGACTGTAAGAGCATAAATTAGCAATGTCGCGACATCGCTATGACATCAGCCAAGGCTTGAACACTGGAGATCTAAACATCCAATGTGACATCGGATTAGTGATGTTGCAACATCAAACCAAAGCAGCCAAGGTGGTGAGACTTAACTCATCAATGTCTCGGACAATCCGAAGAATGTCGCACATTAGTCACGCATTCGACAAGAGGGCTTCAAAATAATCCAATGTCGCGACATCACTGCAATGTCGCAACATCAACCTAAACACTCAAAACATCAAGATTTAATGTCGCGACATCAATTCAAGGTAGCCAAGGTGGTAAGACTTTACTAATCAATGTCGCGACGTCACCACAACATCATGGCGACATCTAACTGCTTCCCAATCAGCGAATAAGTCGAACAATGTCGCAACATTTCACGACAATGTCGCGACATTAACTTACCGCTCTGTAATTCAATGCTGCATAAGATGAAAGCAACCTGAAATGATCAGAACAACAGGTCCATTGTCTCGACATCAGCACGACATCAAAGTTTAATCATAATGAGCAAGGTCGTGACATCGACTCAATGTCCCAACATCAACTGAAGTAAGTAGAGCTAAAAGCAGAGTCGCGACATCAAAAAGTAACCTTAATATTCAAAAGCAATGCCGCGACATCAACTCAATGTCGCAACACCAGAAAGGCAATGTTACAACATCAGAGTTGATTACAACACTGCATCTTAGTGTCACGACATCATCATGACATTGACTGATCACTGAAAATTATGAAATGCACAACAGTCTTTCAATGTCGCGACATCATATTCAACCACGACATTGACAACTCCGATGTCACGACATCATCACGACAATCACCACGACATCAACAACTTGGGCAGAATTTCTAGGCTTTTTGAAGTGTGTGATTCTCGCTTGCTTTTTAGTGGCTCCACACCCGAGTTTATAAATGTAAGCTCTCGAGGAGAAGCGCCAGTTGTTCTCCAATGGCTTTTCATCAAGTTTTTATGCTTTTTGGGAGAGCCGAAGACTCATTATATATTTTTTTTATTTTTTTTTCTTTTAGTTTGTTTATGGATTTAGTTTTCTTTAGATTGTGAGCAATGATCTCGAATCGATTCCTAATGAATTATCAACAAGTCATTTATGTTTGAACTTCAATGGAATCTAGGATTTTTTCTAAAATTCATTTTTCTTCGCCTTAATTGCACCCACTGAATTTGCTCATCAACTAGTCATCACATTTGTGATCCATATTTGAAAGGCTAAGCTCCCTCTAGGAAGAACCGTTGTCAGACTATTAATTGTAATAGTTTATCGTTGTTTTGGGTAAGAAATTTTGAGTGATTTAATCATATTACTCCTAAGCATCAGTTGTTCCGACATCGTTGTTTGGTACCCGTAAAGAGGTGTATCATTGTTCGATTTTCGTGAACTCATGGGCACAAGAGTCGAGACTACATTTATATAATGAGCAAGAATCTTCGGGGGTAAGTTACACCGATATTATTTTAACTAATGCACTTTTTAGATTACTTTGATACATCACTAGTGAAGATCTAACCTCCGCTTTCAAGGTTCCTCCGGGTGACAAGAGAGCAGCCTGAGGCATATGATCCACTTACTGATCTAGCAATTTAATTTTGAGAGGTTTCACCTCAATTGAGAGGAATAACTTCAACTTTGTGTTAGCTAAGATTCTAATCAAGGGGAGAGAGAATTCTTATCCAATTGATGGTTGAGATACCATTTATTTTGGAGAGGGTTTGCATTATCCTGTATATGGGGACAAGTAATTTCCAATCCTAAGAGATGGATGTGAAGTACTGAGAAAGAAAAATAGTTTGATCTTAAAAGAGGATAAATTCCTACAAGTAGCTTTTCAAAACCTACTGGTTTAGAGATAGAAGTGTGGTAAGATGGAGAGTGAAATGTGTAGTGTTAGGATAAATCAATTTCTACACTAATATGCTCTTAGACAATTCCAAGGTTCATATCTCATACTTTATCTTTTATTTGGAACTTGCAAAGTGTATCACAACACCTTTATTTCAAAGTGTTATTTCAAATTCAATGAACTCTTCAATAAATTGTATTTTAAATTTCATTATTGCTTTGATCTTACTTTATAAGATAAATATATCCTAAATTTGGAAGTTCAAATAGTAAGGATCTTGAGTAAAGGAGGGCAATTAATCTTTAAATTTTCTAATCAATCCTCGGAATGATATCCGACTTGCTTGGGCCCCCTTTATTACTTAAAAGATCATACACCTACAAGCAAGGATTTAGACCAAAACCAATTTTTAAATGCAAACTTGTACTTACAAAGCATAAAACATATTATATATATTCTGTCAAACAAGTTTTTGGCATGACTGCTGGGGATTGAATAATTTTGATTATCATAAAATGACTAGCCATTTTTCGGGTCTATAAAAACTGGCCAACAAAAAATCTATAGAAAAACTTAAAGACACTAATCTAAGCATGCAAGAATGACCCAAATAAGACTAAAAGGCCTTAGAGCATAGATTTCACCTAAACAATTATGTATGAACCTCCTAACCCAATTAATCAATTATCTATTTCATCATGAAGATGGTGATTTCATCAACAGGTTCGAATCTCTCTCGAGCATCCGTAAACTACCCTTAGAAAAAGTTATACTGCATCTTTGCCACAAACCATCATAACTAAGGATGCATTGAACCCTAGAAATCTTAATACCACACCTAATCTCACTTATATCTCTATCTCATGATAATTAGATGGTAAATCATCCATGGTCTAATTCTTAACTCCTCACTTCAGATCTTGAATCAAACCACAAATCATGCAAATATCACAAATACCCATAAGTATTAAGATTCAAACGAATACCTGGAGCAAATATGAAATAAAAACATCAATCATTATGAAAATGAGAGATTCACACAAACATGTTTGGCTACATCTCAAACCACAAAACTAACTAACTAAAAACATAAGTGGAAAAGTAATACAACCCATCAAAAGAAAGAAAACTAAAAGGAAAAGGAGAAAACAAATTTGACATCAAGCCTTATTCTCCATTATCTCTTCTTCCTAAGTGTTCCTTTCCAAGAACAAACCTTAGAAGCTCTAAGAACAAAACCCTAGGGTGTTTCCATCCAAAGGGAGCTTGTTCTCTCCCCCCCCAAACACGCCAAAATCCGTCATCTCTTCAATTTCTAGCTTCAGCTTTATACTCTAAAATGGACTCAAATGATCCAAATGGCCATCAAGGTCTCCCATAACGGCCCCGAGAAACCTGGCCTACCTTTCAGGCCAGGCCTAACTCCCAACTTCCCGAGGCCATAATTTTTTCATCTAAACTCCGATTCAAACAAATCCTCGGGTCTCTTGGAAAGTTTCAAGTGTAATCCATCCATATAAAGCTTGATTCCATTTGAGCTCATATTATAGCTGAAAATTTCAAAATACAATAGTTATCAGTATCATGTTGCAACAATGTTTGTTGATTTTCCTTTTTTTTCACTCCACTTCGATAATTCGCTAAATGGTTAACCTAACTGCGTAAATATGAACATTTGTAGTATTGGGAAACTTATTTAACATAAAAACAATAAAAAACTAAGTAAAACATACTTATTTTTAGTCATTGTTTCTCAAGCATTCAAGTTCTCTAACATAATATTTTGTTATATCTTATGTTCGAGAAAAGTAGGTTTTAGCCACTTGCTTCAAACATTAAAGTTTCTCTAGTATGGCAATACTGTATATGTTTTGATAAACATATATCCAATAGGTTTTTAAGCCATTGTTTCAAATATATCAATTTGTCCAACATACCCGCTCAATATATCAGTAGGCTTTGTAGCCACGATTTTTCATATTTCTTAAATGTTGTATCTGTACATGATATACACAATATATATTCTCAAAGAAAGTAGATTCTAGGACCTTTAATCAAAAATAGAGTTACAACATCATTCCACAAACATTAATACACATCAAAAGGTAGGCCTAGTGCCACCTTGATCCACTAATATAATGCCATGGTTGTAAGTGTGCATGTACAATGTAGTGCTTAATGAGTCTCCAACAACATCTCAATAAATATATTCCAATTTTCCTCCTTCCATCAAAAATGGTAGTCAATGTTTCATCTAGTAAGGGCTGGAAAATTATATGAGCCTAGACAATCATTCACATCACAGATCATGAGCACAAAAACAATTTTGGGATTAAAAAGAAATACACATATTTATCACAAGATAAGATGAACCTGAAATAGCCATTGAACCAAGACAAAAAGCTCCCTAAAAAAACAAATTCACAAAGTTAAGCGCTTAGATATAGTCTAAATCTCAGGCTGCAAAGCCGAGAAATGTTTAACATGGTAAAAATCTATATGGCAAAAAGCTACATTTAAGCTGTTTCCATCGGTAGACAAATTGAAATTCTTTAGTATTGCACGACCTACAATCTGCCAAAGAAAAACTCAACTTCAAGTGAAAAGTCACTAAACCCAAGGTTGGTAAAAACAATTCAATATGCAATCAAGAAAATTTTCGAAATAGCCAAACAACTTCAAAGAAATTTTTTGAAGGTGTATTCATGAATGTTTTCGAGTTCACACCTAAGAAAAATTTCGAACGTCAAATAGCTTCAAAGAAATTTTTCTAAGGGTGTACTCATAATTATTTAAAAAATATACAATTCCTAGAAAAGGTTTGAAACAACAAAATGACTTTAAATAATTTTTTTTCAAAGGGTGACGACTCTTTTCGTAGTCATACACCTAAGAAAATTTCGCAATGTCAAGCAACTTCAATTTTTCATATATGCCTGTTTATTTTCGTTATACAGCCTAGAAAATGTTTGAAACAACCAAACAACTTCAAATAATTTTTTTTCAAAGGTACTCATCACTCTTTTTAGAGTACGCACATAAGAAAAATTTTAAAAGAAGCCGAACAGCTTTAGAAATTTTTTTCTAAGGGTGTACTTATGATTATTTTTAAAATATACACCCCAAAAAAGGTTAAAAACTGCCGAACAACTTCAAATAATTTTTTCAAATGTGTATTCATGACCATTTGTAGAGTATGCACCTCATAAAATTTTCGTAATAAGCCGAACAATTTCCAAAAAAAATTATAAGGGTGTGCTCATGTTTATTTCCAAATTATACACCCCGAAAAAGGTTTGAAACAGTCAAACAGCTTCCAATAATTTTTTTTGAATGTTTATTCTTGACTCTGTTAGAGTTTGCATATAAGAAAACTTTCGTAATAAGCCGAAAAGCTTCAATGATTTTTTTTCTAAGGGTGTACTTATGATTATGTTCAAATTCTACACCCCGAGAAACATTCGAAATAAGTTGAAAGCTTCAAAGAATTATTCAAGAATGCATTCAAGATGAATATTTGAAAAATCTACATTCAGGAAAAGTTTCGAACAAACATCAAGGAAAATTTTCAATTTTAGGCATCGAAGAAAGCTAAGAAAGCTTGAAAATCATACAAAACATGTGTCTTCAAGAAGAAATCCCAATCAAAAAATTCATCATCAAGGAAATCATAAAAGTTTCACTTTTTAGCAATTATCGCTTTCAAGAACTTCTTCTCTTATAGTGTCAACAAGATTCAACGGATGAGCAGCAACTTCAAAGGAAGACATCACTAGAACACGGTTGCCAGGAACGCCACTACAGCTGCGATTGTCGATAATAATTCAACATCGTCATGGATTCGCAGAACATGAACCACGTGAATCGCAATTTTACCAACAACGACTGGATGGTCTTCTCTGACAACGACAACAATCAATTCTTTGAAGACACAAATGGAGAGAGGAGACGAAGAGCAGGGGCACCAATGAACGATCTTAGAGCTTCGATTTTTTGTTGGACGAGCAGTGTTATCGTCACCAATAGTTGCAATTTCAGCAACATCAGCGATGATGTCGGCAAGGTTAATGACTTACGCAGCAGCCGATGGCCGATCTGCGGGTAACTATAGCGCTTGTAAACCCGAGAAAATTTCCATTTTTCGAAAATGGCAAAACGGTAATTTTAATAAATGGTACTGTGCTAAACCTGAAATTTTCTAGATCCTGATGAGACAAAGAGGACTTCTAATCATAAACTGCCTCGCGAAATCTAGCTACCTTGTTGAATTTTTGGCGACTTCAGATAATGAGATTTCACGCTGGCGCAGTATGCTGGCTGACGACACACGGCCAGACCAGTGATGCCACATTTACATTTCAAGAGAGTGACACTTGGAAAATCCATGTGGTGCACTTGAAGGGATGGCTCACCGACAATAAAGCGTGACAAATATATCGCCAATGCCGCGCGCGCACGTGTCACATCGCAATGTACGTACCTGGGCACGGACATCCAAGGAGAAGCACGTTGACTAACGAATTACTTGAATATTATATGGACGAAGCTTTGAATGACTAATTAACTAAGGTGTGAGATTAAACTAAACTAATTTATCTCAAGAATCATCGTGTTTGCGGGAGATGTTCGTTTCCCGCCACTTTTAATGGAGAACTACCAAGGGAATTATTATTCACTATTCGTGACTTATTAACTGAGGGGTGATCGTGTCACAGATACATTCCCTCTCGAGTAATAAGATCCCGCCATTCAAAGAGTAGCTGAGTGCATTCTACCCCAAACCCAATGCTGTCCAAACGCTTAAATGTTCTAACCTTAATCACCACCCGGAATCTAGGATAACTCTCTACCCGAATTGACCTAGGTCACTCTAATCGTCACTCGGGCGTCCTCACCTCTCGATCTCGGATACCCAGCAAGATCATGCCAATGTTGGCCAGTCATCACATGTATATAAATCGCAGATATAGAGCAGATGCAAACAAGTCATAAATAACTGAATAATATAAAATCAAAATATTAATCCATGCAATCGTGATAGGGTTTAACAAAACCCTAGATGTGAATCTAGAACATACTGGACTTGGTTATACACTTAATCAATCTATAAATCATTAGCCATTTTTAAGAAAAGAAGAAAACACAAAAGCAAGTGTCTTCTCCAATGATCTGGTCGCCGCATTATGCTGTGTCTCGTCCGTACGCTTCCCATCCCATCGACATTTTCGTCCTCGCTTTAATGATGCTGCCTTTCGCCTTTCTCTCCCGCTTCCAAAATGATCCCAAACCCTCTTTCGCTCCGCACCTCGCCATTCATATAACAATGCAAAAAATCAAGCATCGCCATAAGGATTAACTATAAGATAGAGCTAAACCAAAAGACATTTATCACGGTATGACACTGAGTGTTTTGTGTGCCATCACACCCCAAACTTACTGCGTTTATCCCCAAGCAAGAAACAGACTCTAAACCGGACACACAACCTACATACTATAACCTAACACCAAGATTGTGATGCACATGCTGACAGACTAAGGATCAAAATGGACCGACTCACAAATCTTGCCTTTTTGTTCGAATTTCAGGAGATCCATAAGGGTGGTCTAATTCCCTTCAAAGAATTCGCTTGAACACTCCGTGCGCTTGACAATGACGCACCGAGGTATCTCAATAGCCTTCCAAGGACCTATGCATTGGAATACGTGATCTCTAGCATAATTCTGGCCCGACACCCCCAAACTCGAGTTCAACTCACCTAGTCGGGAGAGTCTAACTACTGGCTGATAAGAACGCACCATGTTTATTCATTAACCACCACTGTAAAGAAAACTAGTGCCCGTAAGTTTATGCTAAGTGTCTCAGAAGGGATTAGTTGGTGACTCCCAAACTACCAGGTTAAGGGCACCTACATTCAGCTCCCTCGAACTTCACCCCGAACACTTAACCAAACCTAAGGGCCCTAAGCTATGGAAACTTCCATCTCTTCCGTCTCCCTCGTAATCTGCAGTGAACTAATGGCCCCTAGCCGCTTGGTTTGTATTAGGCTTTGAAAGGCCCCTAGGACTGTGCTTCGGGATTCCGATTAGAAGATCCCACTTATTCTCTTCATATGTTTTTTTATTTTTTTATTTTTTTATTTTTTTTATTTGGGGCTCAAAGGCAATCCTTTTATTTAAAGGTGTCCACTTTGGTGTGCTTAGAGACCCCTGGCCTGCTGAACCCAGTAGCCTGCTCGACGCCAGGCATACCCTAGAGGTGTCATCTATGTGGGTGGATAAAGCTCATCGAGAGGCTGTTTCTTTGAGTATCCTGAGGTGATCACTTTGTCTCCCACTCATTCAAATATGAAATTTCAGAGTATCTAACACCCTACTGATCCTTTCTCTCGATTTATACTATGTTCATCCAAGGATTATTTTGGACTCCGGCCAAAGAGGATCCTCGACTCCCATGTACGGCATCACGCAATCAACAAAAACATAAGGATAACCCGCTAAACACATATCAAAACACAGACTCGACATACTAAAGTAAACAAAACAAACCTAACTCAAACCAGCAGAAACGCTGGGTAAAATGTCAATACGAAATCATGCAACCTAATAAAATCCAATCACCACACCCCCAAATATGCAAGAACCCCATCTAGCTATAAAAGAAACAAGAGATGCGAGGAAACTTCCCGTGGACTGGCCGTGGTCACCGCGACTTCCGTGGTCGCGTAGGGCGAAGTCAAGAGCGTGCTCGATAACGCCACTTAGAATGGTCAGCCCGGCTAGCCAAAGACTGGCACAAGCCTCTGAGGCTCTCCACATCCCGGGTAATGAGGACTCCTGCGTTCAGGTCCATCCCGTAAAGCATCGACACAAGATACACACCGGCCCTCAGCCAAGGCCTGATCGATGGGGCCTCCTCCGTGTCGGCCGTGGAGGCAGGGTGAGTGGAGGACTCCACCACCACTCCAGATTCTGACCAGGCTAAAGCGCCCCACATTTGAAGCTCATCCTCACCGAGGGTTCATCGTCGATTCGCATTAATCGCCGTGTAGTCATAAAAACCAGCTTGTCATACCACCACAGGTTTGAATGGGTGTATCCACGCCTCATTGTCCTCTGGCAACTCCCGCTTGCTTGCATAGGTCGATATGAAAGGGTGCCCTGTGTTCATTTTCACACCCCGCGGAGGATGGCATCCTATAACCCGCCCAACATCTGGCATGTCTGACGACATGAGTTTACAGTGGCACGCCAGTTTACCACCTCACACACGCCTGAGGCCTAATTGAGACGCCAATTTATTGCGACGCTACACCTTGGGAATATAAGCCAACAGTCAGCCTCGCGGCACACATGTTCCTTCACATTCAGCTTCCACTACCCCGCCACGTCGCACCCGAGACCTTGATGTACCACGCCTACGAGCCGATCGTGGGCTCAAAGTGGACCAGTCAAGATTATAGAATTGGTTAATATAGACTCTCACAAGCCCACAACACTCCATGCACTCCTGACCGCTTTCACGATACGGAGGCGAGGTCATGACTCCCGCACCACACTCCGCCCCGCCTCGGACGAGGTGGTCGCATAGCTCGCCACTCCATTCAAGAATTGTTTTGCTAAAGAAGTCACAAGGTGGTGGAAGCTCCTTTCTTTACAAGATCCATTTTTACAATAAAAGTTGTCCCATCGGCCGCACCTCATTAACAAACTTGAGGTTTAAATTCAAGGCTTGCTCCTCACTAGTTCACCCCGTTTAGCTAATAACTTTGTCACTTACCCGACATAGGTGTAGAGGGGTGGCTCTAGACCTCCTAATCACCAAGGGGCGCACTGGGGCCGAATGGCACAAAGGAGGCCACTCCCAGGTGACCTAGACAATTGATCGAGCACCTAGGGTGCACAATGGGACCGAAGGTTGGAATGGTGACAAGGATACTGCCACGACCTCTAGGCGCACCTAATGTTCCTTTTGGCTCTAACCAGACCTAACGATAGGGACAAGACGGTGCCGACCTAAAAGAGTTCTGAACTCACTGGGAACCGACAGAACATGCTAGGGCACCAAACGGGGTCACGAGAGCGATGAGACTTCAGATGCGGAGACAAGTGGGGTGCTCTAAGATCTGCAGGCAGGCGATTGTGGTGGTCTGAGTTCAGAATAATGGAGGTGCTGGAGGATGTCGACGAGGTCATGGGGAGGACAAAAATGAGGGCCTCGTCAGAAACAAGGGCAACGCCGCGACGTTTCGAGCTCAACGCCGCTGACGCTCCCGAGGGTAGAGTCGCGCACGCGACGCGACCCAACGCCGCGAATGACAAAGAGGCTATAAATCCAATGTCGCGACGTTTGGATCCAACGTCGCGACATTCTAGAGGGTGGAGCTGCCAACGTCGAGACGTTGAGATCCAACGTCGCGACATTACCGAGGCTTGGTTTTTCATGGTTCAAGCAATGTCGCGACGTTTGGACATCGTGACGTGACAACGTCGCGACATTTAGACGTTGTGATGTGACAACGTCGCGACGTTGAGATCCAATGTCGCGACGTGACAAAGAAGGTCAAAATGAAAAATTTTCAACAATTTTCTAAGTTTTGAGAAAACCCCCTGAATGCAATTTTGACCCCTTCACACTTCTGAAATGATCTTCTCGAGCGGATCCTCCACGCTAATTGCTGCCTCGGGCCCTGAAAACAGACAATCAAAATAAAAGCCCGATTACGGAAAGAGATTGACAAAAGATGCTAAAAACTAAAACTAACAAAGTTAGACTACGAAAAGAAAGAGTTCAAAAAGCATGGGTTGCCTCCCAAGTAGCGCTTTGTTTATCGTCGCTAGCCCGATAATCTCCGAATCTCACGTGTCCGATCTCGAGCTTATATGACTCCCACGCACTCCTTCCGTGTGCTTAGTGAAATATCCGCTTATTCGCATGGGAACTCGCCTCCCCAAAGTATGGCTTCCAACTCGGGTGTTACCTTTGAATGTTCCTTCTCTCGTGGGTGCATAACTTCCGCCTCTCCATGAAAAAACTTTCCACCGTGAATGGTCCCTCACCATCTGACTTTAATTTTGAGAAAAAGTTTATTTGAGAATTAACAAGAGGACATGTTGCCCCGCCTCGAACTCTTTCCTAGCGATATGTTTATCGTGCTAGGCTTTCATCTTTTCCTTGTATATTCAAGCATTCTCATACGCCTCGTTGCGGAATTCGTCCAATTCACTGAGTTGTAGCATCCGCTTCTCTCCTGCTAATTTGCTGTCTGTGTTCAACATGCGAGTGGCCCAGTAAGCCCTATGCTCCAATTCCATCGGTAGGTGGCATGCTTTCCCATAAACTATTCGGAATGGCGACATACCCAATGGTGTTTTAAATGTTGTCCTCAGATGCCCAGAAAACTACCGACCAACCGCCCCGAGCTATTTATCGTTCTCCATAATAGACTTTGTCTCTGGTTCACACCTCCGTCTCGCCCATCTACTGGATGGTATATAGCTGATGTGCGTATGTCGCATCTATATTTTTCAAAACTTTGTCAATCCATATCTTATTGCATGTGAGTTCCTCCATCTCGATCGTCATGGAGTGCCGAAACGTAAACATGGTACTGAACATGGCTACCACCGCATCATTTGGTGCCGCTTCTGCATTGCTTCTACCCATTTAGAGACATAATCTACTGTAAGCAAGATTACAAGTTACCAAATGAGGAGAAAATGAACTATGAATCCATCCCCACAAATCAAATAGCTCAACTTCTAGAATTGTGCTACTGGTGGTTCCATCATTTTTAGAAATGCTCCTAGTCTTTGGTATCTTGTCGAGGTGGATACAAACCGGTGCGCATCCCGAATAGGCTACCAAGAGAAACCCAATTGAAGTACCTTTGTCGCCGTCCCTCCGGGCCTCCGAAATACCCCCACATGGTAAAGTGTGGCAGTGGTTTAGAATGCTGCTTATTTCATCTTCGTACATCGCTTTATCACTCGTCGCAAGACAAGGTTTCAGAGTAGAATGGGTTCCTCCCAAAGAGGTTTCAATCAGGCAAAGAATCCCTTCAAGCGTAGCAACCGGCGGATCACTGCCAATACTGTTAAATAATTCATATAGTCTGGCAACCATGGAACCATCTTTTTCGCCCAGGAATCAAGTAAGAGCTACTTCGCCCGATATCATTACATGGACTCCCATTCTCGCCTTCTAATCGTGATGGTTCGCAACTAGGCCTTCGTCTTTCGTTTTAATCTCTAAGTCAAATTTCGCAAATGTGAGGACCCACCTATTAGTTCTGCATGGCGCCTCAGTCACAAGGTACTTTACGGAGGGTAATGTGCACAATTACCTTATTGCCAATCAATAGGACGAATTAATAAAGGCAAAACAATGGCCAACAACTTTTCCGTGGTGGCATAGTTCAACCTGGGCATCATTCAAGGTCCGACCAAGATAGTAGATAACCCGGAATATTCTTTCGCTTTCGCCCTAGGCACTAGCTCGACGTATAATCACTTGCGCCATTAATAGCTCAATGGGAACCAATCTAAAGCACACAACGGTCGATACTAATTTATCTTTCAAGACTGAAAATGCTCGCACACACTACTCGTCGAACTCAAATGGTGTCCCTTGGACCAGTAGATTAGACAATGGCTTTGTAATCTAAGAAAAGTCTTTTACAAAACATTCATGAAACTCAAGGTGGCCCAAAAAACTTTATGTCCCTTACCGCCGATGGCTTAGTTTCATTGTTTCACTTTTGCTTTATCTACCTCTATTCCCTGTAAATCCCAAGGTCCACTATGCCTTCTTATACCATAAAATGACACTTCTCCCAATTACAATAAGATCGGGTTTCGAGATCTAATCAACACCGATCTCAAGTTGTCCAAGCAATTGCCAAAGGTCCCCCCAATACGTAAAAGTCATCCACGAACACCTCAATTGTCCTTCAAACTATCCGAGAATATGGCCATCATACAACGCCGAATGTACCTGGCATTACACAACCAAGAGCATTCTGCAACGCACACCATACGGGCATGTGAATGCCCGCCTTCCCCGATCTTCGGGCTATCGCGAATCAACAGAATGGAGTACCCATCCAAAAACAATAAGATTCGTGATCCCGCTAGGGCCTGATCCAACATCCGATCCAGAATCCAGCAGGGGGAATGGTCTTTCGGTAGCCTTGTTCAATTCCTAGTCAATACAAATCCCTCCATCCCGTGGACTGCTCTTAGAGTGGCAAAATGTTTCACAGTTTTATCACTGTTGTTCCTCCCTTTTTGCAATTCCACCTGATTTCTACTCATGAATCTCAAACTGATAAATAATCCCCAGACAACATTTAGTACCTCCAAGTACTACCTCTTCATACCGGATTAACTCCTCCAAGCTTCCACCGGGCGCCTATGACCATCTTCTAACAAGATTCGAGCGCATGCACATGTAAGGGCAATCCTTTCTAAATTCGCCGCAGACCCGCCTGCGCGCCTTGCATCCCAGAGATCCTCAATAGCTTCTTCCTCTCGCGCCGTGACGTGAAATAATCACCGGTAAGGTGGAAGATTCCTCGAGATAAGCATACCCTCACGGCTAGGCAAGGGCTGGCTCCATCTCGGGTGGCTATTCAACAGGTGGCACTGACATTTGCGTATTTTCTCCTAGGGGTTCATGGTTATTTCCTATTAGGTTCAAGTGAGTCCATCCATATTCTCGCCTTCTTCTCCCCATTTTCCGAATCGCTTAGCACCGTGCTAGCCTCCAAAGGGGACAAATGAGACCACTTAGCTGTATTACACTATACCTCTATGGTCTCGCTACATGTATCACTGTCGGTGTCTCACAAATTCTTCGAACACGTTAAACTTGACTTCATCTTCCCGCACCCTCACTCTTTCAACTCTCCTCCGACCGTCAATCACGCTTCGCTGGGCTATAGAAACGGTCTACCCAAGATTACGGGTATTTCATTCTCTCTCATATCTAATACAATGAAATATGCCGGGGAAGATGAACTTGTCGACCTTCACTAAGACGCCTTCTATCACCATCTGATTACATCCGCTCCGCTTAACCTGGAGTGTGACTATAGTCAGCAGCCCACCCAACCCTAAACGCTTCAAACATGGATGACGGCATGAGATTACTAGCCCCAAGTCACACGTAGTTTCCCTCTAAAAAGATGAGCTCTCACGGTGCGTGGGATAGTGAAACCGCCTCGGGTCTTTAGGTCTACCAGAGCTTCCCAGTTGATGGCACTACTCTTCGCTGAGATTAACCGTCTCAACCGGCGCCTTCTCCTCGACAATACATCCTTCATAATTTGATGACAACTGGCATTTGTTCAAAGATCAAGAAATGGGAATGCTGACGTAGTTTAACACTTCACAACTTCGTGAACCGCTTGTCCGGGGCTTTATTCTTCAGGCGTTGTGGGTACTAACTGGCCATGGGTCCAACCGTGACTGGGATGATCCGCTTCACCTCTTCCCCACATTTTTTTCTCGGGTCATCCTTTGTCTTGTCATTCCGACCGGTCTCTGATGGCTTCCTTAGTTTCTACCTCCCTATCACCGGTGGTGGTTGCCTCACATTGCTAATTCCCTACCACTTCTCAATGTGACCGCTTCGGGCATGTTCATTCCTTCCCATCTGCCCACTCAAATACCGGTATGAACCCCCGCCGCCTTCTATCAATAGTCGCATTCAAACATTTATACCTCTAAGTTTCTCAACTCGCGCCGCTTGATTGTTCACCGTGGCCTCGGGTGTTGCATATTCACCTTTGTCTCATTCATAAAGCTGATATGCGAGGTAAGCATTTACGCAAGTACTGCCTTCCAAGGTCCACTTTTTCTGCATGTGTTCGTCACTCGAGGTGGTGGCATGTTGTTCTGATTGTTCCTCCATCCATAGCTCTGATTGTTCTGACTACTACACCACCCTTGGCCCTGATTCTGGTTATGGTAGTTGTTGCTCCCATATTGACCCTCAAGTGACGCTGGCCGATTATACGTGTAGTCAAGCCGGCCCTATATCAACTCGTTGTTGCGCTGATTAAAACCTTGACATACACCGTATGTTTCATCAAGGTCTGATCGATATCTCTATGTTGTTGTGCTATCTCAAAGAATTCACACAAATCTACTGGGCCAAGGTTTTGTACGGCATTCGTGGTACTCATTGCCTAGTCAACTGCTTAGTGTCGTGGCAACATGAGTAACCAAATTCACGAGAACTTTTGTTCATTATTACTTCATACTAAATTGTGTAATCTCATTCTAGGGGCTACCTGGACAGGCAGTGAAAAGATCCTGTAGATCATGCTTGGTTCATAGTCTTCTTCATTAGCGCCTCCAAGTACCAAACACTATTTTGTCGTATCCCTAAGACCATTATGTAAAGCGTGGATCTCCAGATCCATCCGGGTCACCAGGATGCGGCACTTCCTAATGGGCCATGAAACCTATCCATGCCTCTACTAGGTTCTCTCTCCCTAGCCGTCTCGAATGTATCGATCTCTGCAACTGGGCCAGTAATTTTTGATAGGGTGAACTGTCGTGAACTGCGACTAAGTCATTCCATGAAGTAATGGAATCCTAGTATCGACTTATCAACCACAATGTTTGGGCCTCATCACCGCTTAGATAAAAGTTAATCTCAACTCCGAGTGCCTCTTCAATGACCCCATTGTACTTGATCATGTCGCAGACCTCGAGGAAGTTAGTCAAATGCATATTCGGATTCTCATTAGGCAATCCGTGAGTCAGATGTTCTGAAGATCTCAGAAGGTCACCACTGTACCTCAAAGTTGTTTGCCCCAATAGTATCTTCTGATAAATCATCTCAACAATTGTAGGTAGGGCAAACTCTTCTAGCAACAACATGAATGTAATCATCCCCGTCAGATTAAACGGGCCGGGAGCATGATTCCTACCATTATTCCCATTAAGGGCCCCTGCTTTACTCGCGATTATATAGACTAAAACCTTCAATTAACTTAGTTACAAGAGCCTTACAATTTCTTGCATCTTGTCTACTTGAACCATTGATAAACCTATAAATTACTTTAGTACGTTTTAATTTGAAAATGGTTTTAATCTAACACACTACAAGAGTATCATCTGGGCAGTAAATGGATTGAAACCAGATATGTCAACTGTACAGATTTCATGAATTTTAGAATCAACCACCTCAACTACTTAAGATCCACACTGATTGAACCCCATGAATAGTGATGGTTTAATCTAGAAGATAATAGTTCTAGACGATACATAGAATGTAAAAGAATTTAATGTTACAAACATCACACACAAAAATAATAAAATAAAATAAATAAAATAGTAAAGGAACAAATACTGATATAATCAGGTGAGAGGAAAGTAGAGACCTAATCGCTTCCATGAGAAATGAACATCATCATGAAGGACTCAATTTACAGCCCTATCAGCAAATTTCTGCTGATCACAGACTGACTCCAAATAAATCGAATAGTAATTTTCAAAACAAGCCCGAAAATAAAAAAATGTTTATAATAATGTATCAATCCAAAAGAATCAAATAATTAAAACGAAATTATGTTATGGGGGTGAAAATGCAATTCTTCCGAAAAATGGCAAATCCAGACTCACACGTAAAAATCTAAAATTTTTCTAGATCCTGGATGACAAACCCGGACTTCAATACTGAATTCATATCACAACGAAGTTACCCAAATTAAATTTCACACTCCGGCATACTCTGATTCACAAAAATCTCGAGCCGACTTCCAAGGCCGAGTGGATCTTAAACGAGATTTAGAAAATCCCAAAAAAAATATCAAATATTTGAAGATCTCTCATCAGATAGATAACTAAAATCGTAATTTAACAATTATTTAATGAAAACGGACTGAAGGAAACTGATTATGGCTGACGAGCCACATGTTCCATGGCACAATTAAAATCAAAGCTCATTTCGCTCATACAAACCGAGAGAGGAGTAAGAGAAAGAGAGAGAAAGCAAGCCTTCTTCGATTCATCACCGGCCCAACTCGACAACCGGGAATTGTGCTCGATCTATCGCCACAGCAGCCACGCGGTACTAGAATCACAAGATTCTCGCTAAGTCCAAGGTCTGTGCTTTCTACCAAACCAAAAGGCTGTGGTCCCGTGGGAATCACACCATTTGAGGATTTTCTTCTACCTGTTACACTTCGGGCCTAAGGGCATAGGTGTATTAAAGTGGTGATGTCGTCCGCTTTTTCTTCGACCCTATGACTTATTTTCAAGATAACTCGCCATCACTCATCCGACCGAGTGATTCAAATTGCTAACAGCAAACTATACTGATAAGAGAACAACTACTGAAATAGGTCAACCCAAATTCGACCCATTTGGACTCAAAAAAATGCATTCAAAGTTTATGCCCAAGCGCTTTTTTATTCTTGCTTTTACGACCTAAGGACTGTATTTTTTATTACACTCGCCATCACTCATCCGACCAGTGATTCAAATTGCTAAGTACACTAGACTGATAGGAGAACAATCCTCATTGAAAGAGGTCAATCACCCGACCCATTGGGACTCAAAATTATCCAAAGTAACAAAGACACTAATTCCCTGGGACACAACGGTCATGGCCTCCAATCTCCCTAAGGCCATAACTTCTTCGTCCGAACTCCGTTAGTGTTCTCGACCTGGAGTCTATCGAGTCAAGATTCAACCATATTCCTGCAGAGGATACGGATGAACATAACAACATGACTGAAAATTTATGGTGGCACCAAGTGTCCAAGTTGCTCGCCAGTCGACATATGAATAATCGGGTTTTAGCATGACCATTTCATGGCACATGCTGGGCTATCAGATGGGGTAGTAATTGCCATGAGTTAGTATAAGAAAATCATGAGAACAAAGAGGTTGAGTTCACTGATTTAATCAATTGGAAGTGATTAAAATGCTTAAGAGTTACTAGAAAGTATAGTATAGTTAATATTAATTGAACAAGATTAAGGTATGGATGTTAATGGATTTTATGGATAATGTGACTTGTAGGAGGAAGGCATAAATATAAGGTGGAGGTGGAAAGTTTGCTAAAGGAAGAAAATGGGCTTAAATAACTAAGAGATTTAGGAAAATGTAAATGTTTATGAATATATATATATATATATATATATATATATATATATGTTTACCAATGTATATGTTTTCATATCTACAGTATAAATGTTCACCAGAAAAAAAAGAAATGTAGTTTTCGACTTTAAACATGCTATTGAGAAAATATGAACTGATTATGGTTTCCATAGTTTTATAAAGATGTGTTGACAAAATATGAAATGATTATAGTTTCCATATTTTATAAAGTATGATTTCTGGTTTCCATATGAAATGAAACCATTTATGAATGATATTTTATATATACATGATTATACGAAAAATGTTTGAATCCATGGTTACCCTATGTTACAAAGATAAAGTTTAAATAAAGTCAGACAGCAGATTTTTACAATGCAATGTACATGGAAAGGGTATAGGATTTTTTTATAGAGGGAAGGGAAGAAAGCTATTGCTATACACATGTAAAGTGTACGAAAAGTTTACCAACGTATATTGTGATTTATCTCCAGCAATGGTATTTAAAAGAAAGACACGATTTATCGAAGATTCTTGGCCATCTGATCGAGATCAAGCTTCTCGTAAGTTCTTTCATGGGTCAACAGTGGTTAACTGTGGTACGATTTCTGGGAGGTTCCTTTTGGGGCCATTGTGATCGTGAAGATCAAGCTTTTCGAGGTTCTTCATGGACCAATGGTGGTTAATTCGTGATGCGAGTTCCATCGATATGATAGATCCAAAAGGAAAAGAGTATATTGTGATATGTTGATACAATTGTTTTACATTGTATTTGAACTATATGGAAAAGAAAGTAAAGTAAATGTTTATAAATGAGATCTCTATACAATTGTTTTACACGAGTATTTGAACTATATCCGGAAACATTACTTTCCTATGAACTCGTACTCTCACTAAGCTCCTTAAATCTTACCCTTTTCCAAATGTTTTATAAATGTTTTCGTAAAACCACGCTTCCAGCATCCTCCGTTGACACTCCGCCTCACGTGACAACCACCTTTTTGACAATGTATAGTTTTTGTTGTAAATAACTACTTGTGCACCTTTATTTTGTAATGTATATAAGTTTTAAAAGATTGTTTATATATCTATAGTGTTCAGAAAATGATTTTAAAGTTTGATTTGAAATTGGTTGTGGTGGACTTGATGTCCCATTATTGGATGTGGAGAAAATTAAATTGTTTTATTACAGGTATTGTAAATTGGGACATGTCCGAAAAACAGAGGAAACTCTGCCTAATTTTCTATAAAGGGTTTAATTAAAAAAAAAAAAAATTGTCCCACCATGTTTCATAAGAATTTAATGGAAAACGTGAATCCTATAAATGGGTTCGCTTCCACGGATTCACTTTTAAAATGTTTTAAAGAAATGAAAGTTTTTTTTTTTTCAAATTCAGATACACGAGGGTCCCCTCTCGAGTTAGAAAGAAACCCAACAATATCCTTCCAGTACTGAAATGTACCTAATTCCCGATAAATGTGCATTACTCTATTCTGTTGCTGGATGTGGATTTGTCCAAGATGCCTTAATATGCAATTGGATTTCTCCATATTCACCGATTAGAGGCCCCTGCTTTTCTCAAAGACAAGGATCTAATCAGCTACTTGAATTTTTGACCTTCTTGCAAGATCTAAGTGTTTTTCTTTCTCAATACTTCACACCCATTTCTAGACTCCAGATTCATTTCCCCTTTCGCAGGGTCAGAAAAACTTTACAACTCAATTGATGACTGTCTTTAAATCTGATGGTTCTTCCTTCCTTGATTCAGCTTCCATAACACAGAGTCAAGAACTTCCCATCAGATTAAGGCGAAGTCTCTGATTATTTACATTAATAAATGTTCCCCTCCAACATAATTATGACTGAAAAGGGAATTTATCGAGGTGAACTTTCAGAGCTTAATAATTCGTCAATGGTAGTCTATCATGTCCACAAGTGGAATGTTCCCAACTCTCAGGAATCTCCATCTCTGTGTCAAGTAGAGGGCCTTTAAACTGTGAAAGGTGAAACAATTCTTGAAATGGTATAACGGCTATTATCGGGAACCGGGTCGATGAATAAATAACAACATCAATCAAATAAATTCCAATCCAAGTATCTCTCTAAATGATGCGTAAAAGATTGTAACTCACTAGAATCCAATCTAAATCGTTTCTCACATCGTGTGACATAATCGATGGGGCAATGGATCATCGATCAAGACACCCAATCGTAATCAGAACAAACTCGAAACGACGAATTTCCAAAAATTTGTTCACCCATTAATTTCGTGCGTAATGGTAAGAGAAAAACGAAATTAACCACCTTCATCGCTTTCTACACGTATCAATGGTTCAAGATCTTAAAAGAAAGTAAAAAGAATATAAAATAAAAAAATATATTCTAAAATATACGTTGAGTCCTCTCCTCTCTTCCCAAGTATGGCATTAACCCGGAGCTACTTTACTAAAAATTATAGGCTATTTATAATCGTCCTAAATTGGTACATGATTCCAAGCCTGTGTGGATCCTAAAAGGAAGGCCCACTCCATTATTTTCAAGTCACGACCCCAAAATGGAGTCGCGACCAATTCTTCAGATTCAGGACTTCGTTAGTCATACTGAAGATCTTCAATTGTGATCAGATTCCTCAGAATCGCTGATGAGCGTCGCAATTTTTCGCGGAGTCGACATGGCTCTACCGCCGCCAGACTCAAGGTCGCGACTCTATTTCGTCGTGACTACGCCTATGGCCATGTCTTTGCCTTCCCAGTCATGACTTCTTTTTTTCGGGTCGCGACTTCTTTCGCTTCGAGCTTCTCGTCCTATACATGTCGTTTGGCCACGACGCTGATAATCAAGGCGACTGCTAATTTCTTTATCACCGCTCCGGTCGCCACCTCGTTACTTTGCCGACCCTTTGTCCTTGTCTCAGTTACATGTACTTAGTCGCAACACCGATTATCTCTATGGCAACCTTCTATATTCATCAGTACAAAATTTTTAGTCGCGGATCGAAAACTCCGGGTCGCACCAATCGATACTCCGCTTTCCTTCCGGGTCGCAACCCTATTCTTCTTTCGTTGCAACCATTTTCCTTCTCCGCCTCTATTTCGATGTCGCGACTTATAAAAATGGTGTCACAATTTTATGGTTGCTCTTCGCGGTAGGCTGGCCTTAGTCGCTTAAATGTAGTCATACACATATTAGCTGGGTCACAACTTGAAAATCCTTCATGTAGAGACCCCTTGTCTTTGTTTCATGTCGCAACCTCAAAAGTATGTCGCGACTTCGAATTGAGTCTTTCAATTAAGAACTAGTTGCAACTTCATTTTTCCTGCAGAGACCTCATCTATGGCTTCATCAACCGATCAACGTCGCGACCTTAAGTTTATGCCATGACTATGTCATCTTCATTCGTGTCGCAGAACTCTCAAGCTGCGTCCCGACCTCATATTCTTCCTTGAATATTCCTTCTGTTTCAGCAACTCTTCCTTGGTCGCAACGTCTATTTCTGGGTGACTTAGTATTTTTGGTCGCAACCTCATGTTCCTGTCACGACTTGGCTTGATGCATCCTTCCATTTCTCCCTCAAGACTCGTCTCGTGGTGTCGTGTGACCGGAAATAGCCACGAGTTCCTTGTTAACACGACTTGCTCTCAATATAATTTCCACTTCGCTATTAGATTGCCTCTTTTCCCGGTTTTGCCGATTTGATTCCGCTGTAATTCTCTCGTAAATTTATATTTGAGTAAATATCTATATTTATTATTAATCGCATTCATATTGCCATTTAAATTAGAAAACGATTAAAATCCACTGAGTTTTCGACTCACGCTCCCTCAAGCTCATTTCGTCATGGCCATGATCGCTCTTCATTATCTGTATGATTGCTGGGATTTCTATAATCAGGCTTTTCTCGCTCTCGCGAAACAAAGGTGTCCTTCCGCTCAGATCAAAAGGATGTAGTTCAACTTGACCCCGTCTTCGCATGCACTCACTATAACCTTGACTGCAATCACACACGAAAAACAAAGA
Source organism: Tetrastigma voinierianum (assembly GCA_016808115.1). Classification (NCBI taxonomy): domain Eukaryota; kingdom Viridiplantae; phylum Streptophyta; class Magnoliopsida; order Vitales; family Vitaceae; genus Tetrastigma; species Tetrastigma voinierianum. The sequence continues at coordinate 45,260 of JAEQBH010002845.1, read as the reverse complement.
CCAAATTACCAAAGACTCAGAAAGAAACAAAAATAAAAAGAAAATTCCAGTAATATCTAATTGCCTCGTCAACATCAACACCAAACTTCTCCCGACAATCCGGGCCGCCAAAACTCTGACAAAATAAAGCGTGATGTGTAAAATATATACGCCTACGCGCCGCAAGTGCACGCGTCAGACGCAATATATAACGTAATTCCAAGCATGCATATCATCAATCCACTCGGGAGAAGAGCGTTGACTATTGAAATTAGCCTTTTGAATATTATCTAGGACGTAAGCTTTGGAAAACGACTAATTAACTAAGGTGTGAGATTAAACTAAACTAATTTATCTTAGCAAATCAACAGAAATAGGAGACTAGTATTCTTCCATTTCCCCGCCACTTTTGATGGAGAAAACTACCCAGGGAATTATTATTCGCCTATTCACACAGGACTTATCGATCACGGTGATCGTGCTCTACGAGATACCTCTCTCTCATATCCGCCTATCTCGCTAGATAGGCTGGAGTGTATTCTACCCCAACCCACGTCTCGAAACGCTAAATGTTCACTTTAATCACACCTAACTGACATCTTGGTTTACTCAAATTGACCGAGGTCGCTCTAATTGATCCCCTGGCGTCCTCACTCGATCTCGCACAATCTAGCAAGATCATGCCAGCGTCGCCATACATCACATGTATAACCGCAGATATGTAGAGCGCATAAATAAGTCATAAATAACCGAATAATATAAAATCAAAATCTTAATCCATGCAATCACATGTGGTTCAACAAACCCTGATGTGAATCTAGAAATATACCTGACTTGCTATGCCACTTAATCAATCTATAAATCATTAGTCGTTTTTAAGAATAGAAGAAAACACAAAAGCAAGTGTCTTCCATCGTCGCTTATGCTTCCGCGTTCTCGTCAGACGCTTTCCCATCCCCATCTGTTTCGTTCCTAATGATGTCGGTGCGAACGCATCACGCCGCACGCCAATGTCGCACCGCGATGCAAGCATCGCGACGCCGGTCGTTGACTCTCCGCCGAATTCGACGCCGTGACGCGGGTCGCACTTCGGTACGCGACGCTGGTACGTCGTGACGCTGGTATCGCCGCATGTTCCCCGCCAACTTTCTCGCTTCTTCTTCTCGCTTCCAAAATGATCCTAAAACCGCCGCTCCACTATTCATATACAATGCAAAATCGTATCTAGCTATAACTGCCTATTAACTATAAGATAGAGCTAAACCAAAAGATAGACGCGGTATGATATATTTTAGGCGCCATCACCAATGAGCCACATGTATGATGTCATAAAGGGGAATAAGGAATAAAGAAAAGAAGAAATCACACACATGAGGCTTGAGGAAATGGGGAGGAATTATTCCTTCAATCATACTAATAATAATGATTCAAAATGGGAGAGAAAAATGTTAAAGGAGAAGAGAAACAAAGTGAAATACATTTATGAAAAGAGAAATGGAAAAGGAAGGCAAAAAAAGAAAGAAAAGAGTTCTTAGAAAAGGAAAGAAGAAAAAGAAAAAAAAAAACATTATAAAAGGAAGAGAAAGGAAGAACAAACGGGGCATGGAGAAAGAAGAAGAAAAAAAAAAAAAAACAAAAACAAAGTTGTCCAATTTTTACTATGGTCCGATGTGACAACTACATCAAAATTAAGCTTTCGGGTCTACTCAACTAGAGTTTGCAAGAGACAAGAACTGATGATTCACATTTCACGCTCCAGTGTGGGTTTCTCCTACTCGCCTCTTTTATTTAAGTGAACTGAATGGTCGGTGGGGTTAACCGATCACAGGATCAGCCACCACAGACTGGTTTACGTCCGGGACTAGGCTTTAAGGTCCAGATCTCGTTCCATTTAGTGCGACCGTTGGAAATAAGGCACTTTGTCAGGGTTGGTTTTCTTACACTGCATGACGGGGTTTTAAGATTGGCTTGCATCCGAGGTCGGTTCTAACTAGTAAAATTGATAAAATTAATAATAAAAGAATTATTCCCGTGTTAGGGGCTACTGGAGCCATGGGTGATCAGTTCGGGACCGAAGTCGGACTGTTATGGATTTTAGTGAACCGCTTTTTCGAGACGCCGCCATGCCTGTGGGCTAAATTCTTAGCCAAGCAAACAAAGATCGACCAAAAATTTCGAACTAAGTCTAGACTCATTATGGCCGAATGTTTTATTTACGACTTATTTTTTTTTTATGATATGATTGACACCGGTAAATATCGAATATGTCAGCAGGTTAACATAGTTTAAATGGCAACATAATGGATGGGAATTATATATGTTTACATGGTAATTCTGGCATGAAGTACGATCGAGTAAAAATGTTTTATGTAGTGTGCTGTAACATGAGAACCTGGTAGTAATGTTAGCACCATATGCACAGGACATCAGATTATGTTGGGTGTGTGCATTTAGTGGTCACCATCATCATTATTGTTGATGGAATGGGTAGTGAGTTCAGCATTGACGACGTCCAATATATGTCCTACTAAGCACAAAATAAAATAAAATAAATAAATATAAATAATGTGTGCTCGGGCGGAGCAAGAAGGGGGACCGTTAACCCCTGCAAAGCCAATGGCAGTGTAAGAGACCCGTGAGCGTGATCCTGGGCAGTTTTGTAATATGGGTGTAAAGAGATCTGTGTGATCCTGTGCTATATGCCCAAAGAAGAGATACGGTCATGATTATCAAGATGTGACTTCGGGTCAGGTGATAAGAGCCTGGATTGACTCGGGATTGGCTTTCGCCCATTGGCACTTCTATTGGATAATGGAGCCAGTGAGGCTCGATACATGGGTCATTGGTAATATCAATGACGGTTTTCACACTCTCGTATGCACGTGTGAGGAGCCTATGGAGTGACTCCTGATATGGGCATGATGACATCATGCATGACAGATATTCATGTAGACATTTGAGTGGATGTGTATTTGTCAGGCACCATTGCATGTGTATTTAGATGGGAAGTAGCCCTCAGAGGGAGTCATTTCATCGGGCTTCACACTCGTCGTGACCCTTTCTCGTATGTGTCCACAGAGGTGTCTGACCATGATGGTGGACCGCATGCGAGATGAGAGCTCTGAATTTTAGGCTTCGCTTGTTTTGTTTTTGTCATGCATTATATTCTAGCGTAACATGTATACCTTTTGTCAAGATAAAAGGACTAGTAAATGACCGTTGATTAAATAGTCTATCATATATTTTTGTATATTCAAATTAAATATGAATGGGTTCCAATATATGAGACAAAATGAGTGTATATCAGACACCGCATATCCATAGGTTTCCGTTGTGTTGACGTATATTGTCACGGTCCCCCAGATGTGGGTGTCACAACTTGGTATCAGAGCATAAGTACACGAGTACCTAGGGCTCAGGACACGGGTTTAGGCCATGGTCATTAAGGTGTGTCTGTTATGAGCATCACAGCTCGATGTAAGGGTTTAGGTATGTGATTACCTAGGCAATCACGGGAAATGATTAGAACATTGCATGCATTGTGTTTTTATGTGTGCTTTGGTGTATAACATGTTGAAACATTTCCAATGCCTCGTCTTTACTTCTCAATAAGTAAACATAACAATATCTTGTGCAATCATCAATTAATGTAAGAAAATATTTCTTACCACCTCTAGTTTGAATAAATTTCATATCACGTATATCCGAATGTATTAATTTAGAGGTTCACTACTTCTTTCAATTACTGGAAAGAAGTTCTTGTGTAAGTTTAGATTCCGCTACGTCAAATCTCACATTTATGATTTGGATCTATTTTAAAATTAGCAAACACTCCATATTAATTAATCTTCGCAATGTATCATAATTAACATGTCCTAGTCTCCACATGCCACACATTTGAAGATTCACATATACAAAAGATGTTCTTTTATTGACATTCTTAATAGGAGGTACAATGTCATTACATTCATTTTGGAAGAGTCTATCGCTCATATACCCTTTCCCACATACATCCTATTTTTCAAGTGAGATGAAGGTTCGAGATAAACACCAACTGAAGCCTCTTCTACTAACAATGATCCAGACATCAGATTCTTTCTAATTTCGCACATGCAACACATCATTGAGAGTAGTTCCTGCCTATGTTGCCTTTGGCATATACCTTCGGGGCTTCAAACTCGAAGAAGAGGAGTTGCCTGATAAAGAGTCAAGCCCATTATCTGTTTGATATGATGAGAACAACTTTTGTCTGAGCAAACATGACGAGTGTTCTCGTGTCCACCCACCATTCCTTGGTATCGCCGCTACGAAGTTCACCCCAAAGACTACTACGAGAGGTTCATGTCTAAGACACACACTACCACATCAAGCCGAGGGCGCTTTTGTAATATCTCAAATATACCCCGCTTTCGACTTGTTTTCAGGCACACAGTGCCAAAACACTTAACTTCTGGTACCAAATCAGGACCCTAAAGCACAAGATACAAGGGCACCTTGTAATTATTAAAAAATGATAAGAAAAATAAAAGAGAAAGATGAGGGGTTAAACTAGAATATGCCTAAGTTGATTTTCAAAAGGAAGAATTTGGGATTCAAGATGTACTATGGAAACTTAAAGGCAAAAATGGATTTCTTTTGCTGCCAAACATGGTCTTAACAAATATGGATTAAAAGACTAAAATTGGTCTCATTTGGGAGAGAAACCGTAGAGAGAGAGGGAGAGAAGAGAATGAGAGAAGAAGCGAGTTAAGAAGAAGAGGGGAAGAAAGGCAAAGCCAAGCTCCAAAAAAGGTAATGAACTACTAACCTGAAAGATGGATCCTTGGTTTTGTTTGGTTAATGGTTATTTGTTGTACTCCAAACCTAGGGTTTGTTAGGATTTCATCCTAACTAAAGATGTATTAAATTGTGGTTAACAAAACTCTAAATCAGACAAAGCAGTTACTAATCCTCCCTTTCGGAGGCCGATTTACTTCATGACCAGTATGTTGAAAAGCTATTGGGTTGTAACAAACCCTAATAAATTTGTGTATTGTATGATGGTTAAGACCCATATTAGAATGTGTTTTTAAATAAACTATATTGCGCCTTTTGAAATAAGAGAAGGATTGAATGATAATTGAGTAGAAAAGAGATCGCGTATTTAATTTGAAGTGGCCTCTGGGGCATTTATGAGGCGAGCCGATTGAGCCAAACATACAAAAAACGTGGCAAAACACACATCTCCCGGGCATCTGGAGAGTTCCCACCGGTAGGGAGTTAAGTCCTACCGTAGAACTGATTCCGGGTCATTTGCCAAGTCCTACCGGTAGAAGTGAAGTCCACCAGAACTTGCTCCGGTTTTCCGCTTGACCGGCTTTTGTATTTTGGCCATAACTTCTCATTTCTTATCCGATTTGAGTGATTCAAGTGGCTACGTAGTAACAGACTTCGAGGAGAACAAAACTTAAAGAATAGGAATCTTCAAATTCTGATCCTAAGAGGGCCTAAAAATTCACTAAAGTAAATACAAGACAAATTCCGTTCCGGCCTTTGAACATAGAGGTCCGGTTGTTTCGACGTAACTTGAGTTCAAGTGCCCGAATTGGGTAATTCCACCGAATAGAAAACCCTAGCACCTTTATATTTGCTGAGTACAAAGACCCTGTGTCAAATATAAAGTTAGAACCTCAAAAAATTAGTAATATAAACTGCTCTAAAGGTAATCCTAAACTGACTGGCCATGAAAATGCCATGACTTTAGCTTTGACTATCCATTGGATTGCTTCCACTTCCTAAGTAAAGGGTAGATTCATAGAGGAATAAGAATATATGATTGAGGTGATTCCATTTATATCATACTGCAAGAGCAGAAGTGCCATATGGAATAGGTATGAAACAAGGAAAATGTAGAAATGAAAATGTATAAAGGTGTTCAAGTGAAACATGAAAATGATTATGGTAAATGAAAATGAAAACGAAATGAAACATGAACGGAACATGAAAGACAATAATATGAACACATAGTTAATATGTGGCTGATAGTATATGATTATTATCACATATAACCGTAAATGATAACAAATGATAGTGGTATACTTGAATAAGTATACGAAATGAATTTATGAATGAATGTACATGAATGAATATGTGAATGGAGTGTATGAATGGAGTAATTTATGAACAAGTATACATGACTTATATACGCTAATGTAATTTATGACTGAGTGCATGAATGAGTATATTTGAAATGAACACGTGAAGAGTACTTATGAATGAGTATAATGCGGAATGAATATGTAAATGAGCATATGAAATGTGTACATAGATTATGATATCTTTGAAAAAGATAATATGAAAGTGATATTAGAATTGAAATGTGATTATGGATCTGTTATGAATGTTAATTGTGAAATATATATGTATATATATATTGATTTGAATGATTGTTATTCGAATGTTCACACGTATGCATGTGTATGTATTCGACGATAAGCAAAATTATCGTGGTAAAAGTAAATTGATTTGAAATGTATCATTGAACGAATCGATACGACGGATTCACCTAACTCCGAATTCGCCAGAAGGTAACCGTATTTGTCTAATGCGAAATCATTGCTAATGAATGATGCATGCGACAGATTCACCAACCGACCACGTGGAATGTCGACTTTTATAGCCATATGTGAGACGGTAATAATTGAACGCTAAATCACATTGCTAATGCTGAATATTGTACAGACAGATTCACCAATCGACTGTCGCACGCCACTTCTATGTTCATATGCGAGACTGCACAATTGAATGCGAAATCACATTGCTAATGAATGACAGACAGATGTGATTCACCAATCGCACCGCCGTGAATGTCGAATTTATAGTCATATGTGAGATCTGCATTATTGAATGTGAAATCACATTACTAATTAACGACAAAATGTGCAGATTCACTAAATCAATCGTCAGGATGCCTAATTTATAGCTATATGTAAGAATCACACACCAAAAAGGGAAAACGATGGAATTGAAGATTGTATTGTTTAAGATCTTTTACACATACCATAGTAAAAAGGCATCATTTTGTAAAATGCATTTATTGAATGTAGCGTTAAGGGTCTTTGAAATTATGATGTGTTTATGGGATTGCCCGAAAGAAGTGTTTCGACACTAAAAAGGTCTAAATAAAATAAATATAAACAAATGTTTTGGAAAGGATAATTGAAAATGTCGAATTGCTTAGAGACTCCCCAGCTTGGATCCGCCATTCGGGTGAGTGGGGATTCGGGTCGCGACACTTTTAGGAAGAATTTTAATAAGGCGAAGTAAATGTTTGATTGAAAGCGTGAATGCTTAGGGCTCCAACTTGGATGGCAATCGGTCCAGTAGGGGATTCGAGATCGCGACACTTTGCAAATGAAGAATTTATAAAGCGAAACTAAAAGGATTTAACGGGCATCGAGATCACGAAATGTATTTCTAAAGGGAGTTGATTAATGGCTTAGTCGTGATAGTGATAAGGAGTCTAATATGTGGTATTAATTAGGTTGGTTTTTGTGTAAAGATTGATATGATTTGATTTATTCTGAATTGCCATTGTATCGTATAAGTTTACTTTGAATATGATTTGATCTATCGTACATGTAGTAGATATGAGTTCTGACTTTGTAAACGCGTGACACGGGGAAAGTAATATGAACAAGATAATGATAAGAATGCGAAAAGAATAAAAGCTACATGTATAATACGGATGAGTTAGAAGTCACATAAGAATAGGCTTCGTTATATGCATAAGTAAATGTAAAAAGATAGTGGCTGGTAATTTTATTGGTGAATTCTTTATACATATGTTCAGCTAAACGTAAGCTTATACGGGTGTTCAATCGGGTGTAGGTGCGAAGAAGGAGATAAAGAGGACAGGACATTCCACACCAGCGGTACGGGCCATCTCAGAGATAGGTGCTCACCAGCACTGTTTTCCGCAATCTCTGATGTTTGTATTAGATATGTATTAGGTATGTATTTGTATCAGAAATGGGACTTAGTAAATATGTATAAATTTTAATGGATACCATTCCGGTGGTGGTTCATTGGTAAATGTAAATGATTGTTGGTTACTAAAATCATTTTATGCGCCCCTGAGATATAAGTTCGACTACGAAAAAAAAAAGAAAAAAAAAAGTAAGAAGTCCCGGTATATGGTTTTGTACCGAGGGCAGGTTCGGATCATGTCGGGTCGGACCGGAATCGGGGCGTGACACGTTTCTTCTTCGGATTCCCTTGTTCCTTGCGACTATGACAGTCCTTAGCACGGTGCCCTTGCTTATTGCACACATAGCACTTGCCTTGGAACTTTCATTAGGACCTTGCTTAGGACCGTTGCCATTGTGCTTCCTCTTCTTGTGATTGTGGGAGTACGCCCTTGTTCCTGACATTGGCCTTGTAGTTTCATGATGCCCTTGCTGCCTTCTTCTCGGATGCACGGTTGTCTTCCTCCCCATTCTCGACCTCCTTTATCAAGTCTTAGTCATTTCCTTCTACTTATACTTTAGGTAATTCTTGAATTCTTTCCATAGTGGTGGCAATTTTTCAATGATTGCAACCACTTAGAAGGATTCACTGAGATACATGCCTTCTGCATGTATGTCATGCAGAATCACTTGTGGATCTTGAACTTGGCTAATCATTGTCTTGGAATCAAGCATCTTGTAGTCTATGAATTTTCCTACTACAAACTTCTTGAGCCCTGCATCCTCAGTCTTATACTTTTTGTCCAAGGATTCCCACAGTTCTCTTGCAGTATTGAAGGCATAATACACATTATACAGTGTGTTGTCCAAGCCATTCAAGAGGTAGTTGCAACACAAGAAATCAACATGCTTCCATGCCGCAAACAACAACCACTTACTGTCGGTTTCATTTTCCTTCAATCTTGGGAGCATCCTCTTGAAGGAAGCGGGCCAGGAGTCAAAGGTAGAACGACATATTTTGTTGCCACCTTTTGAATTCTGTCCCATTAAACTTTTCCGGCTTCTCTCCATGACTCATAGTCATTGGCGCCATAACAGGCGTTGGAGGAGGCACCACAGTAGGAGTAGAATCAGTAGCCATTACTGTGTGCAGAAACAGTATATTAGATTTGAAAATGACTTAGCCAAATTCTGAGCAAACACAGTATATATAAAAAATGACTTAGCCAAATTATGAGGAAAAATTAAAAAAATAAAAAATGAATAAAAACCAATATTTAATCAAAGTGGCTACTATTTACATAAACAGTGTATAAAAATTGACTTAGCCAAAGTATGAGCAAGCGTAGCGCCCCCAAAGCAGGAAATTCAGTTGACTACCCGTCGGCCGCGGAATACAAGTGGATATCGGGTTGCAGAAGCGTCATGAATCGGGCGAGTCTCCTTTGTACGGGAGGCTCTGCGGAAATGCATCACTGCATGAAACTGTCCCAATGATCAATATAATTACAACATGAGTAAAGCGACCACTTGGGCCCATAAGCGGTACTCATAACAATATACGCCAAAACATATCAACTATGTCGATAGTTCTAAGAGTTAATATTTTACTCTTATACAACATATATCAACATTAGAGAATTATAATACATGTATAAAATCGTAAGCCACAATCAGAAAAACTTTCTTTACAACCTCGATTTCTAGAATGAGTAAGTCACACATATAGCTCTACTGTGCTGTAAATAATATCCCTTGACGGGGTGAAATTTAATGCTCAGTAGTGGAATAAATACTAAGTGGGCTACTCTACACCTAAGTGCGGTGCAATGTTCCAAAATAAACACACATTCGAAGCAATTCGCGTGATCACTGCCGAATGTCTTTCAAATCATCTCGGTACCCGAGTCCTCACAGACTCCCTCACGCTCGCTAAGCCTAGTATGAAATTATTATTTTGTTTGTTTGTGGACTGACCCTCCGTGTGTATATATCAATTGGTAGATCTCAGGCCCGATTGATATTATTAGTTTTGAAACGACCTCGTATATATTAACATTTTAAAATGGCCCCTTGAAAATCATTCTCTAAACTTCATCTCATGCTTCGCTCACATAGTCTAGGGTGTTGGTGCATATGGAATACATGTATACCCAATTCCAATACAGTCTAATTCACATGTAATTATATAAACATGCATATATTTACTAAACAATCAATTCACCTGATCATGTCATGTAAATTCTCATTTCATACATCGAAATTAGTTCGTTTTGAAATTTATTAATGATAAGCAGCCAATTTAACGAATCCCTTTCGATCAAACACATTTTCACACAAATATATTTTTAAGTGTCACTATTCCTATGAGCAGTAAAACCACAGGGTTTACGGGTTCCATCACTCATCCAATTCATCGGTTCCTTTGTGAACACTGCATTTCACCGACCATTCAGACTTTATCAAACCAATACATGATTTAATACAATATTTCCAATTCTAACAATTGATCGGTAGCGATCCACGGTACATCAATGAGTGTTCAAAAATTCATATCAATTTGGTCTAAGGTTTGGGACCGATCAAGCGTACCTCCACGGCTCATTCGGCTCAAACATTACTTAAAGTACTTAAGAAGAATAAAAGCCAAGTAGAGAGAAGCCTGCCTCGGAGTTTGACTGCATCCCGTTATCCACGCAAAGCCCTCTCCGCGTTGAGCAGCTTCCCTTCTTGTCCTGAAGACTGCCGACGGTCGGATCGCGCGTATTTCTAGAGAGAAGGAAGACTCTCTCTCACTAGAATCACACCATTTTAGCTCATAGATCTTGTACCATCCGTTTTTCTCTTTTTCTTATTTGAAGAGAATAGCTTGCTGTTAGTGTTTTGTCTTATTATCATTAAATCAAACTCCAAAACGACCATTATGTCCCTTCTTTTCCCAGGTTTGACATTATTTATCTCGGCGCCATTTTTCATCGTTTCTCTACTATTACCATACATAGTACGTGAATACGTGTTATATGCGGCTCGTCGCGCCAATCGTTTTCTGACACACGACCATGATACCTCAGCGTGTCAACTAAGACTATCCCGGAATTCTATGAAATTTTACATGGTAACTAGATTTGTGAGAGACGATTCAGCGGTCTGTCCGTTTCGTGTCGAGATTTAGAGAATAAATTTCGGATTTTTAACCAAAATTACAATTTTATAACCGAAATTACGATTTTGTCATTTTTCCATAAATTAAAATTTCTCGGGTCTTACAAAAACAGTATATAAAAGATGACTTAGCCAAATTCTAGGAAAAATCAATAACTAAATAAATAAATAAACACCAGTATTAATACAAACAGATTACTGGTTTTAGAATTAAAAACAATGGAAAAAAAATTTGAGATTGGACAAAGACTAAGTAATTAATCAACACGGTCACGATATTTACGTAATTATTGAAAGCGGTTCTGAGGATTTTATTTCAGAACTGATATCTATATTTAAAAATAAACTAAATACAGTGCAGTGGTTCTGTATTCCATAACTGATACGGATATTTAAAAATAAACTAAATACAGTGCAGTGTAACCTGCGTTTTTGGCAAAAATAAAAAAGCGATTAAGCGAGAAAGAAACGTTTTGCAAAAATAAAACCAAGCAAGTCTGTAGCTTATAAGCGAGCGTTCGATCGAATATGAAAAAAAAAATGAAGCGTTAGGCCTTTGCATAAATATAGAACGTGACGTTTTATGCAAGGATATATGTAAAAAATAAAAAATATTTGTCTTAAGATTGTTAGATAGCAATAATGTAAAATAGAACAAACCGAATAGCAAAGACGAACAATTAACATGTTGATGAAAGCAGTTATAGAACCTAAATCAATATGTGGAATTGTTTTGCGGGGAAAACCGGAGGAATAAGGATAAGTAATCGAACACAATTTACCGTCAGAGTCTTGTGTTGGACACAATCTCCTTAAGAGCCGAATATTGCCCTCGCAATGGTCGCTTGAAGAAAGATGTGGTCGTTTTCGGGATGAAATGATCTCCCACTTGTTAAGAAATGCGAAAGCACTTTCTTTGTTGGCAGTCGAACCCGAATTGTGCAGGAACTCAATTTCTCTCTCAAACGTATGAAATGAAGCTTGGGGATGGGTCGTGTCTGTTCGGTTCATGGCGAACAGACACAGTCGCGTCTGTGTGGAGAAGACGCTTCAGTCCAACGGTAACCTACGCTTGTCGTAAGGTGAGTTTAATCTTGCTCCAAACCTGAACTCGGCCCGGTGTGGGGAGGGGCGGAGGCGGCAGCGTAGTAGTGAACAAGCATGGTGGGTGCACTCCCCTTCGCAGGCCCAGGGTACCTTGGGGCCCAGGCTTGACTCTGAGGTAGGTGTATGCATATCCTTCAAAGTCGACCACGTCAGATGTGGGAGTGAGAACTTCCTGAAGCTTAAACCTTTAGTTACCATTTTCGAGGGTGATGTTTGGAGGCGATTTAATTCGCTCCTTAATGGTTTAGAAACGACTCGATATATAATCTTCATCTCCTCGTGAAGGGAGAACACACATTAAAGTGTGGGCCCATGAGAAAAACTGTGGAATTTTATTGTAATTTCATTTGAAATTTAAATTTAATTTGTGCTAGCTTAGTTTTTCCAACAATTGGGGCTTCCCAATGCATATAATATGGCCCTCACGACCTAATATCTGAGGGGCAATTGTTTGCACTCGAATTGAAAATTTGGCATAATCTAGCAATTTTAGCATTATGGTTGCAAATATCATTCATATCTATCAATGTTCAAGTACCATGTTATTTTATTAATTCTCAAGGAAATCTAACACTTTTATTTAGCAATTAATTCCTGTAGTATTCTCATCCGTACATTTTATACTTTGATTATGTGGAACTGTCAAGAGAACTAGGGAGTTTGCATGCTTTGATTAAGTTTTATTTACAGTCATTCTGAGTTTGGAAAGCAACTTTAATTTTAAGCAATTATAAACATATTTTGTATGTTTCGTGTGAGATTCAAAAAACACTTCAACATGTTTAATATTTAGATTATATATTTTCTAATTAAATAAGTTAATATTTAAGTAAAAATGAGTACTTTCTACAATTCAGGTTTATTTTTCTACTTTATTTATTTGTAATAATTTGATATTTTAGTTACATTGTTGAAAAGTAATTTTCATATATTTGAAAGAGATTAACAATTGTTTTTAAATATTTTTTTGCATAAACTTTATCATTTTCATACAGTATATATATTACTAACTATTATTATATTAAATAAAAAATAATATTTTTTTAACATAAAAAAAAAACCATATTGACATCACTTAAAAACTAATTTAATATTATTAAAATTACATTTTATAAAATAGTTTAAAGTTGTATAACAAAATAAACTTTTAAAATCAAAACTTTACCTTGTATATGAGTTTAATTTATTATTATTATTTTTCTAAAGAGAAAAATAATTTCATCGATTCAAAATAAAATACATCGATATAAGCATTGAATCAAAATTGTTAAAAACAAAAAATAATGAAACAATATCCAAGTTAATATCATAATGAAACGATTCAAAGTCTATATATTCGATAGTTGATTCTACACATTTAATATTACTATTATGACTATAATATTAATAACTATAGTTCTGCAGCATATTAACGACTATTGATTTGATTTATTGTTTTTTATCGTGTATACGTTACTCGTTTGAATCGTCCAAATATAAATAAACACCGCACCATAACAACGAAAACCAAACCATCGTATTAAGATGATATAATCACCCGCTGCATCAAGACAACGACAACGACAAACGCACGAAGATGACGATAATCACATCAAAATGATGACTAAATCACGAAAAAACAAATAAACCTAAATTTTGGTGTGGAGTAAAAGAAAAAGAAAAAGATGTATAAATGAATGATTTCAGGTCAAGAATGATAAAAAAAATTATATTTTTTTGCTTAAAAAGAAGATGTTAGTGAATAAAAAGTTTAGAGAAAATGAGGTTAGAGTTTATGAGTTTAATTTATTTATTTTGTCATCAAAAGCAATAAATAATAATTAAAAGTCTAAACAAATAACTAATAGGAGCATTGGCAATTTGGCATTATATAAATCAACTCTATGCAATTTTTAATGTAATTTTATGAGAAAATCTTGTCATTTGAATAAATATCCTATTATTATTAATATGTTGCAAAAAATAAAATCTTGTTATTATTAATCATTTATTTTTTATAGTATTTGGTCACCAATTTGTAAAATGATTTGCAAGCCATTTTTCTTTAATTTTAAATTTGGAAGAAGCATCCAGAAAGAGGAAAAGAAAACTGTTAAGTAGCTAAAAGCTTGAAACGACGTCGTCTTCACTTTTTAGTTTTAGGGGTTATCTTCATCTTCCCGCAAACCCTAAAACCTTTGAATCGCTCTAGATTCCCTACCGTCCCCATTGTCCCGGATAAATTATCGCGCAAGCAAAAAACGTAACCCTAGTTTGCTCATACTAGCCTCTCCTGATAGTTTTCTTTCTAGTTCCGGTCTATCTTTGTTGACTACCATGGCTGCTATGATGGTAATCTCTCGCCCTCACTCTTTTTTATTTGCTTTTCCTTTTATGTTTGGTTCTGCTGCGCATGATTATAATATTGTGTTTGTCTGCAACGACGACGACAACAGCAACCTCAGATCATTCTACTGAAGGAAGGGACAGACACATCACAAGGGAAGGCTCAGTTGGTGAGCAACATAAATGCGTGTACGGTGGTAGCGGATGTGGTGAGAACAACCCTGGGTCCAAGGGGTATGGACAAGCTCATTCACGATGATAAGGGAAACACCACCATTTCCAACGATGGTGCAACCATTATGAAGCTTCTTGACATCATTCATCCGGCCGCTAAGATCCTCGTCGACATTGCTAAGTCCCAAGACTCCGAGGTCTTGCTGTAGTCTCTAGATTGATTGATTTTTTTCCCTTTATTTTTTTTTAACATGGCTTTGCCTGTGATTAGTGTGTTTTCACTTTCTGGAGTTTCAGACATTTGTTTAACTTTGTTTTGGAGATCAAGATGCAACTTTGAAAACCCGGTTTTGAAAAATTAACCAAGATTGAAACTCAGATTCGGATGGGCTTAGTTGAGGTCAGAGGGGGATTTTTTGTTTGTGATGTTGATATCATTCCGGTTTCAAACAATTCTTTGGCAGCCACATATAGAGCATGCCCTATTTCCTATATATTAAATGAATATTTTTCCTTGTTTGCGTTGTTATATTTTATTTATCGCGTTTACTGAAACAGATCTAAAATGAATTGGATTTGTACCATTTTAATTTTGGTTGAATCAACAATAACTTTGGCATTTCTTTTATTTTTCTAAAGAAGTTTATATTTATATTTGCGTTTATGTATGTATATATCTATAACCTTTTGAAGTATGAGAAATCATTAACAATATATTTGTTTGGGATGAGTTATGATGGTTGATTATTTGATTCAACATGGCTCTGCAGGTTGGTGATGGAACCACTACTGTGGTTCTTCTTGCTGGTGAGTTTTTGAAGGAGGCAAAGCCTTTTATTGAGGATGGAGTCCACCCCCAAAATTTAATTCGCAGTTATCGTACTGCAAGTTATTTGGTAATGTTTTGGATTTTTCTCATCTCTGTATAAGGTTGAGATGTTAGACCTAATCCTTTTATCTTGAATATTACCGATAGGCAATTGATAAGATCAAAGAACTAGCTGTTAGCATAGAGGGGAAAAGTCTAGAAGAAAAGAAAAGCTTACTAGCTAAATGTGCTGCTACAACGCTGTCTTCAAAGCTCATTGGTGGAGAAAAGGAGTTTTTTGCATCTATGGTTGTAGATGCTGTTGTTGCAATTGGACATGATGACAGACTAAATATGATTGGAATTAAGAAGGTATTATACCAGTTTGTTTAGAATACTATTTCAGTTATCTTGCCTTGGTTGAGGAATCTAGCTTATTGTGAACCTTTTATTGAATGCCTTTGTTAAAACATGTCTAATTTATCATTGTATGAAATCAAACTTCAAGAATTCGAGAGATTCTTTAATTATTTTCCGCTATGAATCTTACCAATAATGAAGGTATTTTGTGTCAATTGAATATTTTAACCTTCCCATCGTTATTTCCACCCACTGAATCTAAAATGGTGAGCATTCTTGATATATATTTGAAGTGTAACAGGTGTGTTTGCATGTTCTAGTGCTTATTTAACACTCTCCCAGCCAAGACAACTAGGAAAAAAAATTACTATCATGCTTGCTGTAATTTTTTTCGTTTTGTTTCTCTGTGATATGTACATCACATCCTTCTATAATTTTTTATCCTTCCTGGTTCTTCTTTTTAATAAGCTTCTCTGACTGCAGTTGCTATATTTGAAAAGAACTGATGGATTTATATTAAGTGGCTCACTTTGAAGTCTTTCTCAGTGGAATAGGTTCGGTTTAGGGCCACATTGTCTGTGCTTCAAAAATTAGTCTGTGATGGCAGCCAAATTTGAGCACAATTTAGTTGAGCCTCTGACAAAGGTTTCCAACACATACAGCCCCCCAAAATTTTAAGTTTAATAATTTCCTTTCATCCATGTTCTTTTAGATTGGCTTTCTAAGGTTTGAGCACATTATTGTTTCATGGTCTTGCCCATCTCCGTCCAAATTTGTGCTGCCATGGCATATCAGGGCAAATGAACATTTAAGTGAAAAATAGACAGCAGCCACAGGAAGTAGCTGGATCTATGACATACTCAGGTGATCCTGTTGATTGCTGTGGGAGTTGCGCAAAGTACTCAAGTTTAACTGAGTAGCATTGCTGTTGTACTTAATTCTGAAAATCTATGGGTATCTGGCAGTAGGATATAGCATTTCACCATGAGAAAAACAACTTAAAGTTGAAGCTTTCATAATAGAGAAGCAAAATTATAGTTTTAAAATGTGCGCTTAAAGTGCACCTAGGCCTAAGGTACAAACTACTCCCTAGCTATAGCACCTTGCTTGCCAAGATCCATGCCTTGTTGAAGAGATCATGTTGGAATCTTAAAGTTTTTATTGATTGGATTAGATTTCAGATCACATTTTATAAAATTCTTACTTTTACTTATCAAAAAAAAAAAAAAGTTGTTTGCATCCTAGGTTAGGTTTCACTTTACTTAGGTGTGCACTTTCTGTATTGTGCCTTCCACAGTTCCACCTAAGTTATAGGAGATTTTTGGTGCTTTAGGTGGGTGTTGCACCTTCTAAATTATGAACAAAACAAGAAGAGGAAAAGCTAAACGAAGTTTCAAGACATGAAATTTCAAAATTCTCTATTTTGGATTATATATAGTAAAAAGTTTCGTAGTCATCTGAGAAGCAAAGGATCTGGTGAGAGTTTTGCTTGGTCATGTGGGTTCTGATTCCGGTTGGTTTTTTTTTTTTGATGGATGGTTCTGACACTGGTTGTTGCCTAGCATAAAGCTGATAAGGTACACAACTTCCTGCCTGGACAAAGCATCTACCTGTGCTTGTCCAGAGTCCATCTAGAAGTGATTTCGACAACATTGCTGAACATTTTGAATAATCTGCATGTTGATTCAAAAGCTAGTTCTTGGATTGCCCCTTTTTTTTTCTCTAATTTTAATATTTTTATAGTTATAAATAGTTTTATAGAATTCAAGTTTCTTGGGATGGTTGAATGCTTGAGTCGAAACTCTGCTGCCACCTATCCAATGTTTTTGTTTTATTGTTTCATTTTATCAAAAGGATTATACTATGCTTGTTTCTGTGGTTTATCTAATGCTTTCTGCGAGCTAATTCTTGTTTTTTAAAGTGCACATGGTTGTTGCTTACTTCTGAGGGACATTGTTTGAATTGCATCCTTGCCATGTAACATAGTGATTTTCCTACATATTTAGCTAGAGAAGAGTTTGTACTGTGTGGCATCCAACCTATCTCCCAATCTTTAACCTCTCACACTACTGACTAGCATGGGACCCAACATGGGGAGGGAGAAAGAGATGCTCTGAGGATTCACCTAAATTCTTCAAAGGTACCCATCAAAGTAATCTATACCAGTCAGTCTCAGAGATGACTGCCAAGGCAACTTCATCTGAGTGCTTGTCTAACTATGAGATTTAGGCTGCTGGACAACAAAAGAACCCGTGCTTGTTGTCTCAGTTTCTTAGACCATTTTTTTGTCATTTCTGAGACCTTTTTTTTTCTCTTCCTTACCAAATTTCCTATCAAGAATTTTTTTTTCTTCCTCACAAACTTTGTGCTCAGAGGGCCCATCAGTTACATAAAATAAATCAGGAATTGAACTATTTCCAAAATGTCTGGTGACATCTGGCTGCCCAATTAGAATATCTGGCTCACAAAGTGTTATATGTGGTATTAATTGTAGATATAATTAGGCTTTTTGCCTGCAATGTGATTTCCTTGTTGAAAAACAGCATTGCTAATACCTTTGGCATGTATCCAGCTCTGAGTGAAATTGTCTTTCATTTATGTCACTTATAAAAAAAAAAATTGTTTTTAATTTGTGTCATGAAACATATCCTTGGGGGTAATTTTACTCGTTTTCGGTGTGCAGTGTCTCACTGAACCACATTGATTTCTTTTGCAAGCTGCTGTACCAATTGATTGTTTATTTCTGTGCAGCCTGGATTTTTCATGGTTTAAATTCTAGGCTGTCTCATTCATTTCAAGGAAAATAGAAAGAAATTGGATGACTGGTCATTTGAATGCCATGTTTGTTATCAAACAAGTTGTCTCATTTTTCTTGATTACCTTTATTCATTATCTATTATGCTTTATAAATCGATCAAAAAAAAATTATCTATTATGCTTTATAATGTTTTCATTACAATGATATCCTTTTTTTGTGGTGCTTTGTCTGGTTCCTTTGCCTTTATATGTGTGTACGTACTATAGGTTGATATGCATCTGCATATGTATCTATAAATACATGCAAAGGCACTAGTGCACCTTCATTTTAAGTATTAATGTGTTCAAGTTGGCCCATCAAAAAAAAAAAAAAATGGTCCATGTTAGGCTCTGGCATTTTCCCATTTTTGAAACATACTTTCCAGTTGTGCATTTTGGTTACAAGGTCTTAATGCTTCTGTTACTTATTTCTCAATTTCCTCGCTTTCTTGCTAGAACTTTAATTGGCTTTTAGTGATTTGACATTAATAAGACTGCAATTTGGTTTTCTTCTGTAGGTTCCAGGAGGTACCATGCGGGACTCTTTTCTTGTAAATGGTGTTGCCTTTAAAAAGACATTTTCATATGCAGGGTTTGAACAGCAACCAAAGAAGTTTCTAACTCCCAAAATACTCTTACTAAACATTGAATTGGAATTGAAATCAGAGAAAGAAAATGCAGAGATAAGGCAGGATTGTTTTGGATTCTTTTGATTTATACTCCTTTCCATTCTTCAATTATTACGGCCTAATTCTTTTTGTTATTTTTCAGACTTTCAGATCCACTACAGTATCAGTCAATAGTTGATGCAGAGTGGAATATCATTTATGACAAGTTGGATAAATGTGTACAGAGTGGAGCTAAAATTGTTCTTTCACGGCTGGCTATTGGTGATCTAGCCACACAGGTGGTGACTTCTTTTTTTTTTTTTTTTTTGATACATTAAGACTCGAGTTCCTTTAAGATTATTTTTTGATAGGTAAGATTTCCTTTAAGATTATCCGTGAAAGTTTTGGACATTTATTATAAAATTTAGATTCTTTCAAAATGTTAAATTTCTTGAAATTCTATACTATTTTCTCTGTTGATTCCGTTTAAATGTTTATAAAATTGTTGGTGATTGTATGGCTAGGGTTTGATCATATATGAATTTAGCCTGAACCGTTATTGCCTAACCAATGAAATAAGGTTTGAGCCTTCCATAAATTCATATAGATCCATGGTTATAGTTATAGGAATGGAAAAGGATAAATAACTCTGTAGTTTTTAATATTTTGTGCAGTTCAACAGAGTGAAAAGTTTCTTATGCGCTATTGCAGCAATTTAAAAGGTTTTCAGTGTTTTTATTGTTTAATGAATCTTATAGACGTGTCTCTTATTGGAAAACCTACGATCAAACTTTAAGATGTATAAAAAATTAATTGAATATCTAGAACTTTGGCTATCTTCTTTTTCTGCTTTCCTTCTCTCTAGTGTTACTGTGCTTTTGAGCACTCTTGGACTTCCATTGACGTGGTCTTTTCCTATAACCCCCTTTTTTTATATTTTGATTTAATGTGTTATGAGCACCACTTCTGAATTCCTAGATGCTTTTTTCTTCTCATCCTTTGTCTTCATCTCTTTGTCTTTTTTTTGTTTTGTTTTGTTTTTTAAATTTACAAAATCCTTGGTCTTTGAGTTGTATAAGTTTCACATAAGAACAGCCATGAATGGGATGTGTAATTATTCAGATAAATGATTGTTATGTATTACTGGCATATATATCAATGGTTTGTTTATTAACAGCATTTTGCAGATCAAGATATTTATGTGTATCACTAGTGTATACCTATCAAAATTTCTGTGTATCACTAGTGTATATATTAATGGGTTTATTATATAAACAGTATTTTACTGATCGAGATATTTTCTGTGCTGGTCGTGTAACCGAAGAGGATCTGCAACGAGTGGCTGCTGCTACTTGTGGAACTGTACAGACGACTGTCAACAACGTCATTGATGAGGTTTCTCCCATGCATTTTGTCACTCACTACTATTTTTGCTTGGAAAACATCTGCACTATCATTGGACAGTTTTCTCAGTAGCATTATTCCATATATTAGCAAGAAGAATTTCTTTTGTTCTTACTCAACTGAAATATTTGAGTTGGGCTTTCTTACAAGGTTCTTGGCTCTTGTGAGCTTTTTGAGGAAAGAATGGATTGGAAATGGGCGCTTTAATATATTCAGTGGATGCCCATTAGGTCTAACAGCCACTATTGTTCTTCGTGGTGGAGCTGATCAGGTCTGTCTTTTGCGATCATGCATGATTGAGATTTAGATATGGATGTTCATATTGAACTAAAAACTCCTCTTGCATTCCACAGTTCATTGAGGAAGCTGAGAGGAGTTTACATGATGCAATTATGATTGTTAGAAGGGCTTTGAAGAACTCTACTGTTGTTGCTGGTGGTGGTGCCATTGATGTATGAATTTTGTTACTACTTTCTAGATCTGATCAAGTATAGTAAAGGATGCTTTCAGCCTTGATTTTAAAGTGCTGTTCTTGATGTCAGATGGAGATAAGTCGATACTTGAGGCAACATGCACGCACAATAGCTGGGAAGTCTCAACTTTTTATTAACTCTTATGCGAAAGCTCTTGAGGTGGGTAGTGTTTGTCTTTTGCTTTCTATGAACATGATTTTCTTGGCTAACCCCAGAAATTGGCCGCGATTTCTAAGGTATAAAATTAATTGGGGAGACAAGTTAACTTCCTTGTCTTCCCTTGTGTAAAGCACTTGTACCTTGTGCAGCATGTTCTACTCAATTCTGCTTCCTAGTTTTCTCTCCATATCACCTGAATTTGATGCTTTTTGTAGATTTAGGCCTCTATCTAAACACTGCTTTATTCTTCTTTTATCCTAGGATGACAAACCAGAGTAGTGAATATTTGGTTTCTTTTTAATTGCTTTGCTATGAACCAGTAAAGATCGACTTATTGATTAAAACTTTGTTTGTGATATCCTTTTGAGTTATCTTCTCATAAATAGGAAAAGTTGTTTCCTTTTGTGTATGACTATTGTTGTTGTCGCTGTTGTTATTGATAGGTTGTCTTTTATGATCCAGCATTGTATTTTCTCCACATGTTGCAGGTCATCCCTCGCCAACTCTGTGATAATGCCGGGTTTGATGCAACTGATGTGCTGAACAAATTAAGACAAAAACATGCACTTCCATCTGGTTAGCATGTCTCTTTTAAATTTAATTTAAGAACTCGAATCTGCTCACCAATCAGTTTCATCTATTTAGACAGTATAATTAATTCAATCAGTAATGCACTTATCCTTTTTCCTGCACCTATTGTTGGTCAGGGATCCATTTTCCTTGACAAAAAGATTACTGGTTGGATGGTTATGCATATCTGGCTATTTTGGTGGTTACGAATTTTGTATGGGGTCTTATCTTTTCACTTGAGTATTTGTTAGCTAAAACTGCAATATTTTATCAGGTGAAGGCGCCCTTTATGGTGTGGATATTAACACAGGTGGAATTACTGATTCATTTGCTAACTTTGTCTAGGAGCCAGCATAAAGTATTTATCTATTTTCTTATCTTTTAATTATTTGTTAATTTATTCATTAATTCTTTTCTTTGATGTTTTCATTTTATGATCATAGTGATTGAAAATAATTGCAGATCAATGCTATTAATGCTGCTACTGGGGCAGCTTGTCTTATCTAAGCGTTGATGAGACAGTGAAAAAATCCCAAGGTAATGTGCAATCTGTTTCTGCTGTTGCCTTCAAAACTGCATTCCGGTTTTGTATTTCCAGAGGACTCCATTTGTAGCATCTAGTTAATCAGGTTTTACCCTTGTATTTGTGAGAGCATTGAAGTATTGCAACTTCTATTATGGCATTGCCAAACCTTATTTTACCTCAATGTCTGAAATCTCGACCTCCAACTGTGGATGACTGGGGAAGCCCTCTGTATACTTTACTGAACCATCGGCCATTGGTTATATCAGTGCACTTCTTGAATATAAAGTTTTTGAAACTTCCCTCAAATTATCGGGGTTCTGGTATAGGACACTTATAGTTTGTGATGTATCCTAGGCATTTTTGGCTCTTGAGGCATCCTGTTCCACAAAATTAACTGTTGCTTTTTTTTTTATGAGGTTATAAATCACGTTGGATGTACAGCTACATATTCATAATCCAATCCAATATTTTCTATGATGAAAAGATTGGCCTAAGATGAATAAGGCTTTGCTTAGCAAATGGAGTTGGCGGTTTGCCAACGACAGGAACTCGCTTTGGATGAAGGTTATTTGCTGTAAATTTGGCGAGTCTTTTGGTGGCTCGCATACCTGTGATCTCAGAGGTGGCTATGGGACTAGTTTATGGAAGGAGATCAGGAAAGAGTGACCTAGTTTTTTCCAGAACTCGGTCTTTGCCCTAGGGGATGGAAGAAGGATCAACTTCTGGAAAGATGTTTGGTGTGGAGAGGAGGCGTTGTGTGCTAGGTATCCCTCCCTTTTTAATTTGGCTATGAATAAAGAGGCCATGGTTGCGGACATCTGGGATAGTGGCGAAGGGGTTGGATGCTGGTCCCCAACCTTCCTAAGATCTCTCAACGACTAGGAGATTGAAGAGATGGTAAGATTCCAACGGGCGAAGATAAGCTTTTATTGAAGGAAGTTAAGGCAAAAAGATTCTCGGTAAAGGTCATGTATAAAGGTTATGATATTTCCCAGCATTTGATTTTACATCGTTTGATTTGGAATCGGTCTGCCGTCATAACAAAATTGGAATCTTTACTTGGGAAGCTGCATGGGGCAAAGTGTTCACTTTGGATAATCTCAAATGCCGAGGAATGGCTTTCGCAAATAGATGCTTTATGTGTGAGGAGGGCAAGGAGACCATAGACCACTTACTGATTCATTGTAAAAGTGCTAAAATGTTGTGGGACTTGTTTCTGTCAATTGTTGGGATTAGTTGGGTGTTCACACATTCGGTCCTTCACACCCTTTTAGCTTGGCAAGGAGTCGCCGTGGGAAAGAAGTGGAAAAAAATGTGGACAGCAACCCCCTTGTGTCTGTTTTGGACTCTGGCGTGCTAGAAACAGGTTGACGTTCAAGAACGAGGTCACCTCAGCCCAAAGAATTAAAATTAACTTTGTCTCCAATTTGTGGACTTGAACTAACTTGTATAGCAATGATAATACAAACTCTGTTTTAGATTTCCTCACATGGTTGGGGTGTAGGTAGGGTTTAGGGTTTGTTACCTGTTTCTTTTGTTTTGGCTCCCTTTTGTCCACGTCCTGTGTACTCCTAGGAAATTTCCCTTATATAATACTTGCTTTTTACTGATAAAAAAAAAAAAAAAAATTTCTATCATGAAAAGATAGCGAGATGTTTCTGGCTTTTCTGGGCCAATTTTTGTTCCTTGCCCTTTATTATTTGCAATTTATGTGCTTTTTCACTGTAGATGTATCCTGGATATACATACCTGTTCAGCTAATATAAAGGTACTTGATGTGATAATGCAGTCGAGGCGCTCAGGGAGATGCTGCTGCAAGTGCATAGGTGGTAGAGGGGTGAGGTGGAGCTTTCCGTGGCCGTGGACGAAGGAATGCGAGAGGCGTTGAAGATACTTGATTATATGCTCTTGGAAGTATTATTCAGTTGGCAAATACATGTGTCACAGGTTGGATCTTTATGATCCTTTTTTGACCTTAAATTATGGTGTGGATCAAGTTGTAATTTAGATTAGAATTCATTCCAACTGGTGTAGCCTGCCTGTATTGACTTGGCAAAAACCTTAGTAACTCTCACTTTTGGACAATCCAAAGCTTAACTTGGCTGGTTGATGGCTTTTATTTGGAGTGGGCTGAGGGGCCATTTAGGTGGGTGGGTGAGCACTTACACTTTGGTGTGAATACCATTTGTTTTCTAGTTGGTTTTATTGCTGGGAAATTTTTTTTTGAGAAGCGTGATTTCCATTTTGCTGTTGCATATTGGGATCATATTATTTTGGTCATCGCTGATTCGCTATTTTAATGCAAAATTAGTAGAAAATGTTGAGTTGAGTTTGATGACAGATTGTTATGTTGCAAGAGGAACGAACTTGAACAAATCATTCAGGAATTGGTAAAAAACATTTTTTGATGATTGGTTGATTTTGAGAAATAAATCTTTGATGTTGAGTGCATTCAAGGTCAACTTATTGAATTAAGTGGATTATTGGTTTGAATTGAATTCATGTCTGATCTCTGCTTTAATAATGTTATACATACTGATTCGCTAGAAACGGACTTTCGAAATCATAGTAAATTCAATGAACTTGTAAATTTGGAGAACATATGCGGAGTAATGAGGTTTGTTTCTAAACGATAAGAAAGTTGCAGCACCTTAGTGTGTAATTAATTTGATTCATAGCAAGCAGCTTGTATTTGGAGGGTAGTAGCTTAGAGCATGTTTGGTTTTTGTCTTTGAAAAATACATTTAAATCCAGCTTTTTTTTGGTTCTAGAAGAAAGAAAATACTAAATTTAAAAAACAAGAAGAGGACACTAAAATAGTGTTCTTTGTGTTTTCAAAAAATGATTTTAAGAATAATTTTCAAAAACGGGAATACCCTAAATTTATATTTTTTTTAAAGTTAAACACTAGTAGTAAACCGTCCCTACTAGCACTTGAACTTGGATCTCCCCATTCTTATGCCTTTGCTATTTTGAAACATTGAACGTTGTATTACACGAGTTAGACATGATGGACCCTTAATTTGAATCCCTCGTTATTGTGTCTTGCGGCTTCAATTGAAGTTATGGTTCAAGGATAAAAGAAATATGGCAAAAAAAAAAAAAAGGGGGGTAGGGCTGATGGCTTTAACTTTTGGAGCCGATCTGATTGCAAATCAATAATGGAACTTTCAGCACATGGAGCTATGATAAATATTAGTATCAAAATATCATCCTGGACTGGAACAAACTGATATAAGGCCTTAAAAACACATGGCTGAAAATCATAAAGAAAGATCAATAATGAATAGAAGACACCCCCCAGCTGAGTTGCATTGTACAAGGTTCCGCCCTGAACTCAGAAGCAAGCATCTAGAAGACAACAACAGCACAGCGCCGCCAAACTGCACATGAAAGAGAAACATATGTCAAGCCTCCCCCGTATATTATTACATACCATCAAGTTTTATCAATTGAAATAGGTATCATCCTGTTAAAGACACTATTCTTCTAATCCTTCCTGTTCTTGGAAAAAAAAAAAAAACTACCCTTGTGATGTTGTATGATCTTGGGAAGTTTACACTGGTAAGGACCAATGCCAAACTCCTCCTTTTGAGGGTAAGAACTCGACTAGGTCCTCTGGTTTTAAATATACGAGTTGAAGTGATAAATAACTAATGTGTTGATGAAGAATTGAAAGTAAAGCAGTGGGAAGGCAAACAGTGAATCAATGAATACCATCCTTCGAGGCAACCTCTGGTTTCGTTCTTGGGAGGCGGCTGCGAGTACTGAGAAGGATACACTTGCGGAGGAGGAGGAGGAGGATACGCCTGCGCAGGGTACCCTGGCGGAGGGTACGCATCCTTTAGGTACCTTCAGCTGGATATCCTACTACAACAGCAAATTACTTAGTTAAAAATACTCCAGTTCATTCCTCCATCGGATTGCAGAAAATTTTGAGGAAAATCGCTGAGTTCGAGGAGGAGGAACCAAACGGGATGATCTATTTTTCCAAGCAACCAAATTGGTTATAAACAAAAAAGAAAAAGGAAACCATAAACATGAAATTCTTACCTTGAGGAGGAGGAACTCCAACAGGAGGCTGCTGTTGATTGTAGTAACTCATCACCCTTTTTTCCCTATATGAATTTGATGGAAAAAGAGGATTTTTATAGAGAGAGGAGGTGGTTGGAATATGATAAAAACCTGGTAGCATAACAATCCTAGTAAAGATATCTGTTTGCCTCTTAGAATCAAACACAAACACAGATAACAAACATTGTGCCTTCCCTTCGCTCAAGCTCCCACAGCATGAAACTTATTGCTTTGGTAATTATATTCTGTCATGGGAATATCTATTTATCAGATTCTGTTCTAGCCCACTGAGATTACGCGCTTTGCTAACACTTTACTCTTTTCAGACAAAGCGACTGATTGAAGATTATAAATAATGATGTCATGTAACCTATACAGAATTTGTGAAAAATATATTTTCTTCAGTTACTACTTACGGACCACAATTAATGTTAGAATTAATATTAGCATATAATATAACATGGATGTGTCCTTAATGCCAATCAAATAGTGGATGAGTCAGAAACAACTACTACACTAATGTTTCAGTTTTAAACAAAAGTTAGGTTGGTAGTCAAATCCAGTTCAATCCATTATCCACTACTTTTAGAAAGAACATCTTCACAAAACGCTTCTCTGCATTTTGTCCCTATGATACAGGTTTTACTTCAACCACTCCAGAACCAAGGAGACCATCTCCGTCGCTGCTTTGTTGGGAGTTAGGGTTGATTCTTTCTGCGTGCTTAACAGCCCATATGTTGAAATCTGGAGAAGCAACCAGCTCTTCAAGCCTTTTTGTTGATTCTCTCGTGAAAGTTTCCCACTCGTCTTTCGAGGAATTTTCTCCCCTTTCAGGGTGTTATGGAAGGTAGAATGAGCCAAATCCTCTGAACCAGGTCGTTGATCAGGAGGTGTTCTTGAATCTGGAATCTGAAATCTTCTCCGGCTGCTCTTTGGATGGAATCAGTTCTTTATAAGCCAGATTAACAAGGTTTGCATCTAACTTAGAGATGGTACAATTAAAGAAAAATAGAAGAAGAAAAGAAAGAGGGGATAAGGAAGGGTTAAACAAAACTGGGACTAAACACTAAATTTTATTAAACTAGGTTAGTGATTTTGTATTTTCCATATCAATTGACAAATCATCTTCAGATCCAACAGAAATGGAGAGAAAAGTTTGAAAATTTATAACGATATACATAATAGATGGTTTTGTGTGAGATGGATAGACTTCCTCAGGTTTTGTAAAAAAAAAAAAGCTTAAAAGCATGGTGACTTATGAATAAGCATAATTATAATGCTGACCTAATAAATGAAATGCAAGCGAAATGGTGATGGAAAGAACATAGGTTTTTTCTGGACAATGGAGTGGGCTTATTTGGCCTGGGTAGTGGAAAATCTCAATCTTGTAATTCTCCTCAATATCCATGAGATAAATATTCCACATATTAGTGCCCCTACTGCCAGTAGGGATCAGAGAACTCTGATTACAACCAGAAAAAATCAAATGCGGTACCAAGCCAGATATGATGTAATGAATCTGAAATGAAGGTTCCTTTTTATTCTTTCTGTGAATAAACTTCCATTCATTTAATTTCTGAAAATGAGCACATTTTTCAAAAAATTGACTTTTCATAGTTGTCATTTTTCATTGCTTCAAATAGGTGGGAGTGGTTCAGACGGAAAAACAACTAAATGATGTTCTATGAAGAAAAGGAAAACCTGAAAGAATCAAAGCAGCAGCCACGAACCGGATGGACCATGCAACAAAATGAGGCGTACTTATATCAATTGATCCATCTTCTTTTAAGACGAGTTTTCGGACAACCCAGAAGCCCAACCAAGCTCCAGTCATGACAACAAAGATCAGCAGAAATGCTGCTAACTGCAGTTTATAGTTTGATAAGCGTTCCCATCAGTTACTGCCTATAGTGCATAAGATAAGGTACAGATCTGTTTTGTTGCTCACAACAAGAAGAAATTTAAATTCAGAAAATGATCTCCAATGTCAACCCTGAATGATCAATGATTGTTCTTAAGAATGCAAAAAACAGCAGCAATATATTAAGGTTCAGACAGAAAGCACATAAAACCAGAACATGGGAACAACAAAGATAAAATTAAACGTCTCATTTAGATAATAAAGGTGTACTTCTAGGATATGTGTAAACTTACTGGAAGGAAAACAAAAGAGAACAAAACAAGTAGAGAGCTTCTATTAAGGAAAATCTAAATGCACTTTTATGGTAAGGACAAAATTAGATGGTTCACATAAATGATAGAGATGTAAGAAAATATAAGACAAGTTCATTTTTCAAATGTCAGAGGCGTTTTCGCCATTTGACATCTTCATCTTATACATGACAGACTCATATAACAAGAATATCATGAATCAAGACTAGATCTTTATATACCAATTAAGTCTAAACCAAATAAAACAGAAATCCCAGGTTTTAACAATGGGAGGCTGCTAACTGAATTGATCCAGCTAAAGGGAAAAAGAATGAGGCAATAAGTCTAATGAACAAAATCTTGCACAATGCAAATTTTAAGGTTAAATATCAGAACAAACATAGCCATTTTTAATAGGTAAATATTTTTTTTTCCTTGTTTGCCCACATTGAAATTGAACCTAAGAACCTCCATAACCTCACCCCAACCTTTTACCACTTGGGCCATGTCTTGAGGGCAAAAATAGCTGTTTATTAGTAAAGACTGATAATATAGTTGCCTTGTGGTCTGTCTATTGCTATGGGTTTTCCAGTCCATCCAAAAAGCCAGCATAACATGATTGCAATAGTTGGCTTCTCTTTGTGGTGGAAGGCAAAGGCACTATACTTAGCTCTAACAGTGGACTTTCAAAACACGTATGAGATCAATGAATTGATAATGGTATGATAAAAGAGAGGAGATTGGATGCTCCTTTTCTGTTTCTAGGCTTTTTTTTTTGGTTAGGTTTATAGACCCTAACTAGGAACCTCCCCTATCATCCAAAGCCTGTACGACTAAGGGGCTTCCTGCATGTACAAGTGTGCTTCTTTTTCTGACAATCTGTTAACACCACATTCAAAACATTTACCAGTGGACCAACATGAACTGAAACAATCTATGGGAAGCTATAAAGCCATGAACTTGTTGAGTTAATAGCTATTGGCAAAAAAAGATAAAGGAGTGGTTTTCAGAACAATTTACAGGTAACTTACATACAGGATTGTACATGTCTTCACTGACTCCCATCTCCGCAAGTAGTGAATGCAATAATCCAGGCAAGTAGTGGAGGAAAAATGATCCGAAACCAACCTAAAAACAAGATCAGATAGATAAGAAAGTATCTCTTAACAGGAAAGGAAGTTAACAACAACGTGAGTCTTTCTGGGTTGATATGCCACAGGAATGGTATACAAAATAGCAAGTGCGTTCTTCCGGCCAGTAGGGAGAAGCCTCATCCCCTGCCAAACCACAGAAAACCAGCTGATAAAATGAAATAGAAAAAATAACGTTGCATAAAAATCTAAAAAATGGTCAGTTGAAAAACTTATATTGGTTTTTCTACCTAAATTAACTGGTTAACTTTTCAATTACATGGGAGAAGTCCCAACAATTGTAGCAAAGATTGAAATATTCAACACGAAAAAAAAAAAGGGCCAGAGAGAATAGTGATACAGATGGATAACAAAAACAACAGTGATGGTATAAGGTTACCATGTAAACAATATCTGGAATTTTCATGATAAATCAGAAAATAGCGTGCTGACATAAAAAGAAAAAACACAACAATAAGCGGAAAAATTTGTATAATATCTGTTAAAAATTTGGATAACGAAGATATTACATTTCATGTATTAACATTAAGAACAGTTCTTTGCTTTTACCTGAAAAGGATCATCAATATGATGAGAAGGACCCCAATTGCCATTGCACTGCTGTAGTAGAAAACCAATGATTTGCTCAAGGAGGATGCTAGCATTAACATAACTATCCCCAAGACCAAAAATATTATGCGATATAAGAAAAATTCTGCAAAATAGATAAATAAATAAATAAAGGAGTTACTAATATCAGAAATAGAGGGAAAAGGGAAATATGCAAATATCATACAGAAAGTACCTTCTTCAATGGACACCTCAAGGATTTGAAAAGAATGAATAAGGCATCCATTATATCAAACTTCTGGTCAAAATGGTGACATGGATATTACCCATGAACTTTTAGTAAGCTTCTCCACGGCTTTCGGTACATTCCTATCCAAAGAGATGCATTCCTACAGAAGGAATTATAAAACTGTTGAGAAATAGAAAAACCTGAAATCAGGTGGCATATTTTTTAATGGATAAAGAAAAAAGGAAAAAAAAATCATAAAATGCATCCCAAAAACTTCAAATTTAATTTAAAATAGCTGTTCAATTTTAAATGTCTAGAGATAGGACAGAATTATCTCAAGACAATAATTTGAATCTTCAGCATTGGCAGTAAACATAAGTAAACATTATCTGTACCACCAGATACATTCAAAGCCGAAAATGTAATATTCTCAGACCTTTTTTGAGACATGGTGCTTTACAAAATTTTGATTCTTTATGGTCATTTTTTATAACCCGTGGATATACGAAGTATTTCTTGCCTTGCTTTCCGATTAATCACGGGACTGTTGGCAGAGGATCAGTGCCAAGAATTTAATAATCAGTATTCTACTGTTGATTCCAGATATAGTAAATATACATAATCAAATGCAGTTTCTACAGGAGCCAATTACTTGAGAACGGTCGACAAGTTATATAACCAAGAAGACTCTCTTGGCCTATGAAATAAGCATGAAAATTGATGAAGGCAGTATACAATGCTTTCTGAAAAATGGCTACCCTCAGAAACCACTAAACTCGAATTCCTATTTCCAATGGATCAGCCCCACAGCATGAAAAGTAAATGAAAAGAATATTTCACTTACATGAACAAACTCTAACACATTGGCCTGGCGCCCAGGTTTGTCACTGAAACCTTCACCTTCATGAATGGAAGAGCTGGCATAAACTTAAGCTCGACAACCTAGTTGAACTCTTTCCTTTTTAACACCTACGATTAGTCTAGAGCCAGGAGGAATTTTCCACGGCCAACCTCAGGGAGATACTTGCAGTGTAGTAAGACTGCTTAACGACTGCCACACCACGAAGATAAAATAGCAACAGGTCACCAATAATACATACATACAAAAAGATTTTTCCTTTTTTTTTATAGGTTAAACATTACAAAGCCCTGATGATCCTCTACACGGATTTTTTTTAAAATCAATTTTCTCAACAACCAAAAAACGGAAACATGCCTGAAATCTCACACATTAATTTCCAACCATAGGTAAAACATAAACCCTAGGTTTCAAATAAAGCATTTGAATATAAAAGAAAAGTTAAAAACACTAAATTTCGCGATTCCTAAGACCATAGATTATGGAAGAGAGGCGTACAAAACAAGTTCATTGGCTAATACAATGAAGGGAATAATCGAAAATGTCAGAAAAATCCAGAAAATGAAAACCGGTTTGCAGAAATACATTGCTTCAAATCAGTGAAGCAGAAGATGCCGGAAGAAACGGGAGATCGTTTGTGCTATTTCGGATTATACGGGCTGAGAAATTTGACCACACTGAGCTGATGGGCCTTACCAGTGGCCGAAATGAAACATATGAATTTTCGGCCAGTCGTACCGACTCATAAGGACTTTTGTAGTAAATTGGGTTGATGTCTCAACATAAGAAAGGCCCAATCCACATAACCCTATAACTCCAGTCTCGTGTGATAACCCTCCGAACACTGGAGTGTGTCTTATAGTTCCATAATGGCAATAATAGTGCTGCTGCTTTTATTATTTTATAAAATTGCTGATATTATGTGCTGGGTTGGACCTGGACCTCTATTATAATCATTTTACTTCTGACTAATTTTATTATTAGGCTATTTATATTAGTGAACTGCATCATTGTTAACTGTAAACTTTACAAGGATGAGTCTCAAACTTAATATCAACAGCATGTGAATCAGTTAAACTGTATTGATAATCTATGTGTTATATTGCCAATCATGATTTGATTGTTAATGTTTAATCAAATTGTTTCTTAAGTATGAATCGAACACATCTATTTAGTAAATTCGCGATAAGATAATGAAAAGCCATTGTAAATCTGAATGACGTAATATGTCATATAAAGTTGAAGGAATAAAATCGCTG
The DNA here is from genome assembly GCA_016808115.1 of Tetrastigma voinierianum. Classification (NCBI taxonomy): domain Eukaryota; kingdom Viridiplantae; phylum Streptophyta; class Magnoliopsida; order Vitales; family Vitaceae; genus Tetrastigma; species Tetrastigma voinierianum. The sequence goes on along the minus strand of JAEQBH010002845.1, from coordinate 12,591 downwards.
GCATAAGTCATACTATATTTATTTAGAAGAATCGTTACAATGGATATGGAAAGATGAATGAGTGATTTAGATTGGTAATGATAAATCATGCACTCGTTGTTAATGAAAAAAAAAGGTTGCAGAAAGAATGACAATTGAACCCATCCCTTTGAATCAGTCCGAACACCAAAAAGACATGACATAAATAACTAATAGATGTTAATCATTGAAGCTCAACATATGAACATCCGGTCCCTCCTATGATGCTTCAGCTTCATTAGCAAATAATTTAATCAGGGTCCACCGGTCTTTAACAATATCATTAACACTAATCCATATCTCTAATGAACAAACGGCTGAATGAATTAAAGGCATCAACACTTTCATAATTGCCCTCTCTTGAAAATGAGGGGTATTAGTTATCTAGGTGGACAGTGAACCTCCCCAGTCAGCACCAAGACATTTAAACTGAATGTGGGTATGGTGCGATATTTTCATAACACATGCTGGAAAACATTACTGGACGAGCAGACCCAGGAAAAAGACTTTGGCTTTGTCAGTTAACTCAAAGTTGAAGAATGTATGAAAAATGAAAATGAAAAGATGAGTGGGTGCATTATTGATCAATCGCTTTGAATGAGACCTTTTAGTGATCTGAAAGAGGGAGTGTACATTTCAAACGGGAAGCACTAATAGTAATAAGTTAGCTAGTGGAGCTTTCTAAGCCTTTACATCTTACCTACCCTTTTACCATTCATGTCTAGGTTTAGATTCATAGCGATACTAACTCTTTTCTGCAGCCTCATCGCCCATAACCCATTCTGGCTGGTGATCCGTCTGAGATTGGTTTGCATGGTCATAAACTTATAATTTATGGGGAATTATGTTTAACATCTTTTTTTGTTCAAGTAGAAAATTCTTTCGATATGCATTTATACTGTAATGTAACACCTAACAAAATTAATGCATAGTGTAACACCCTTAATCCTTATTATGCAATAAAGTGGTACATTATGTACAAGTGCATGTGGACAATTTTTTTTTCTTAAGAATACATTTTTTATCTATTAAGTTGCCTTTGGTTTCTTTTTCCACCTTACCTCAGCCTTGTTTGAATGATTATAAACTTATAATTTATGGGGAATTACGTTTACATCTATTTTTTTCAAGTAGAAAACTCTTTCAATATGCATTAGTACTCTAATGCAACTCCTAACAAACCTTGTTTTATTTGATGAAAGAAGATTATTGAACAAAAAACTTACAAATATGATTGGAAAGAGAATAGAATAATTATGAAATATAATATTTGTAACATTTTAGGAAAGTTCGACCATCAAACACTAGAATTCGCCTTATGACACACAAGATAATTAGGAGCTCCATTAGTTTCTTTATGGATATGAAAGTGATAGTGGGGATAGCTTCAAGTTAATAAAGTATAAGTTGATCCTTATGAAATACAAGCACATTGTAGCATAAATTGGATACGTACTGTTTCAGATAAATATGGATTTCTCATTTGAGCAACAATTTGGTCTATACTAATTTTGATCTCAACAAGTTTTTGACACTATTATCGAGGATTAAAGTAGAGTTTAAGAATCAATATTAATAAAAAGAGTAGCTGTTTGCCTGCTGTAACAACATGCTGCAAGCATGCCTCTTGTTTCTACTACTTTGAAATATATATTTAATGGACATGTTTTAGAAGCCACAATACTCGACACGTATACTTGTGCATGGACCTTCAAACTTTCATCTGTTTTATACACCTGTTTGGCGCCCATCAGGTTTTTTGGCGCCGCTGCATCAATATTTAAACTATAACAAACCTTAATACTAATATAACGCAATGCAAAGAAAGAGGTTGGGGGCATATTGAAAAACGTTTTTTTCTTTTAGGGTACATTTTTCTATTAAATTGTCTTAGTTTGCTTTTTCCACCTTTATCTTTACAATGTAGTATGATATAAATTCTCCAATAACCTGTCTACCTATAGCCGCTGCAGCTGCTACAAGTGTTGGTTCTGCCAGCTGCCTATGGTTCACTGACTTTAACTACTCATACTGTCTATATGAAGTTGATTTTGAAAGATAGGCCCCTTGTAAAGGCAATTCATGAACCCAAATTCATTGAAATGTTTTTGAAATATAGACCCTCTTTTAGGGCATAAAAATGGACCAGGGGTTCAGTAGGACAGTAGGGGAAAGGGGGAGGGGAGGGGGCTTCCGTGACTAAGCGGGTTCGTGTCAGTCCATATTCTTCATTTGATTAATTATCATGTTATTATTATTATTATTTTATGTCTGTTTTCGTTATTATTGCAATGATTTGTTTTATTTGGGACCTAGGATATCCTTTAAGTTTCTTTGTGTTATTGCTTAACTAAGAATCTCACACTCACACATCTTGAATTTTTGAGAAGACCTGATTCTTGCATTCTAGCTTCTGTATCACTTTTATTACTTTTCATCAATCCTTCTTTATGGTGACAGGTGGATATATCATAAATAATTCAAAGAGACCCATCATCCAATAAAGAGTGACAAAACTATGATACAATTAATATTTTTCCTTAAAAGGCACATAAAATCTTTGTGTGACAGGGTTTCTTCTCTACTAAGATTTTAGAAAACTTAAAATTTAGACTAGCACATGCACTCGTAACCAAAGGAAAATATTTTTTTAAAATAATCAGTTGTTACTCTTTCTTTTTTTGGATTGTCTTTAGATTACTCATGCAACTGAAACTTTTTCATTGGACTTTGATGTTTTTAATTATGGATCAAAATATTTTATAAAACAAAAAAACTTAGCTTACTATCTGAAACTACTTAAAGTTCATTTAAAAATAGATTGTAAAATATTATTGTTTTCTATTTACAAGTTTACATAAAAATTTGGAAGCCTATTTTGAAACTTATAACACTAGAATGAAATTTGGTGCTTTTTTAGTTTATGGCAGATATAGACTTCTAGGATGTTCATTAAAAACTTTAAACCCGAAACATTTTCTTTACCAATGGTACGAGTTGTTTTTGAACTTTGTTTTTTCTTTATCTACTTCTTCGTGGCAGTAGCATGAGATGCTGATTACTGGACACTAGAAAGGTAGCGAAGAAAAGTTTGGTTTTGATTGAGCAAAAGCAACTTTAAGTGAACAAATAAAGGCTACATTTAGATATACATCTTACAAGTCCAGTAAGACTCAAAACGAGTCACATCTAGCACAAACTCTATCTAAAGGCAGAGGGATTGCAGTATGCAAATCCTGATCAGAAATGGATAAGAAGGTATCGGAAAGGATGGATGGATCGTTGTTTTCTTTTTGTTGAGTAGGAAGACTCAGTTTCAGAGGAAAGACCAGACAGGAAGCAGGATGGAAGACGTGGTGTTCAGTTCAACTTCTGCAGTATATCAGATGGTTATTACTTTATTTGCCATCTGATGCCTTCCCAGCCACTTTACCATATATCATATATACTTTTAGCTCTTACAGTCATAAATATATTACTCTGAACAAAGAATAAGAAAACACACATGACAAAAGTAAATTACACGCGCATGACTCAGTTGGGCAATTCCGTGGAACAGAGAAAGCAAGATGATTCAATTTTTTTTTCTAGTATCAATTTAACGTGCTCAGACTTGGATTAAATGCTAAATTTTCTATTTTCAACTAAAATTGAACCAATATATATATATATATTTGTATCATTAATAATGGAACCTCGAGAATGTGTGAATTTAGAAGCCATTGAATAATGATCGAACTACCCCAGGCAAACAGGGGTAGCTAGAGAATGATAGGCATGTGTGTGAACTTGTCACTCGTCTACCAGAAAAGCTCACATTGAAGAGTCATCCACAGTCCCATACAGAGACTTGAAAATGGCTGATTCCATTACAGTGGGACAACACTTCTGTGGCCAAACCATCCGCAATTCAGTGAGTTGTAATGGTTGCTGGAAAATACTATAAGTTGGATAGAACCTCCCAGCATGCATTCTTTTTTACCCTTTTCTTGTGTTTTTGGCCCTACATATTAAAATTGCGTAACAAGTGTTTATCTTGATGGCATTGCCTCGAGATTCATAGCTTCAGTTCGGATGATTTTTTAGCTGCTCAACTAATTGACCCATACTCTGAAGTATCAGTTAAGATCTCCTTTTTCACGCCGCCCTTAAAAAATGATAGGTTTTCAACATCTTTTTCCCCCTTACCCTTAGGGATGCCTTTTTGTGAAAGAAAATGGAAAGGACGACCACGATAGTATATATCAAGTCCTTGGCAAATTGTCCTTGAAAACTTCTGACAGTGGAGGCAAAAAAAAAGAAAGGGGGAAAGAAGAGTCGGAACAGTGAGGGCATACCTCAACAGAACCGTAGCTATCTGGTTTAGGATTCAGTTCAGATTGAAGCACCCAATTAACTGCAGCCTATCTGATCAGACCTCTTCTCATATTCAACAACTTCCAGCAGCTTCACCGACTTCTTCGCAGCGAATTCTTTCAAAACGTCTGCATCATAAAAAGAGGAAACAGATTGTGCTGAGAATAGTTGCGCCTTTTTCAACACATCAAGTGATATGAATGTTTTGGATTATTACCTTCAAAACTGACGAGGCGATAAACTTGTCCGATGAGCAAGGTATCATCTGGACGGGAGAAACGAGCTGCTTCAATGGGTACCGTTTTCCATTCGCCGTGGGAGAGGTAATGACGAGTGCGAGATAGTGGCTTGGATTCGAACTCATCCTCGTGGGCGCTGCAAACCAATCAAAATCCTCTCGATTTTGTTGTTCCCTGGATGTTGAATCACTACCAGCGAAAGCCGCCTCCGCAGCGACCAATTCCCCATCGACAATCACCGCCACCGCTCGCCGATCCTAACTCACCGCTTCTATTCAATCTCAACGTTTCAGACAGCGGCACTTTTTCAGAGTTTTCTCCTCTTGGAAGTCACGTTTAACCGAATGACAGACTTCTCGAAACTGTTTGTTTACCAATTCAGATTATTGAAACTGGGCGGAAGTGGGGGCTGTTATAAGTACCCTAGCCATCAATGAGACGGTGACGATTCTGACCTATCTTCCCGTTCACCGACGTACGAACAAGAGAATCCAGGGATGTGACAAAGAGATCACCGAAAATCGAGGAACCAAAAAATCACTGGTTTTCTCTCACTTCACTATAAAAAATAAAAATAAAAAGGAAATAAATGCGAGATGTGATTCCGTGAAGAAGATGAATAAAAGGAGAAGAAAGCAGGAGCAGTGGAAATGTGAAGTAAAGTGAAGGGAAGTGCAGTGAGGAAGAAGAATGGTGATGAGGATGGCTAATTATACGAGCTTCTGAGTGGGCAGGCGTGTAAGATCTGCAAAAACACCTGGTGTGAGACAGCAGAACCTAATGGTTGCGTCACCACAGATTGTGTATATGTGGGGCCTCAAAGTCCAACCTCTGTAAATTCAATGATGCATGTCCTCCATCTTCATCTTCTCATCCTCAATTACCACTAAAAGTGACAACCCCAACCTAGCTCCCTCTCTTCACCCAAATCCCCACAATTCATCTACCATTTTATAAGATTTTAAAATAAATTTACAATTAAAGAATAATAAAGATACAAGTAAGAAATAATTTATTAGCTAATAAGACCCAACTCACTCAATGGTTAAAGGAATTAGGGCGTTAAGTCAGTGACTTGAAAATGGAAGAAGTAGTAGTTTCGAATCTATGTTTGAAAATGGAAATGGGCCAAATTGAGCCTATGCTTGAGAAATAGAAGATCAAAGTTAAAGTTTGTAACTTAAAACCAAAAGGCAAACTGGGTTCAAGATCTAATGGAGGCTTTGGAAATGAATAAGTTGGAGTCTTTGTCACAACATGTTCTTCAATAATAATTGTCAAGAAAAAAATTTATTTCTTATGTTAAAAGAGTGCGGTAAAATACTGGGAAAAGAAATGAAATTTTGGTAGCGGATTTTTCATTTTTTGTGAGGATCGACGTGGCACTGATTTCGGGATGTGACTGAAAGTTTGATGTAAGATTCCACCACGAACGAATTAACGTGTAGTTTCACGTGGGGTGGTGGATTCCTTCAGCTCACACGTGTTTCTTCTAAATCAACATTGTTAAAATTCAGAATTCTCGTTCGTCTCCTACTCATTTCATACATACAATCGAAAGAGAAACTCAATCTGATTGAATATATGGAATAATTGATGCTTGTGAAAATGGCATATCAATAACATTGTATAATTTCTCTTTAAATTGAAGAAATGTTTCATCAAATATTGACTTAGGTTGCACAACATTTAATATTATATAATTTAAACACTATATTATTTAAAGAATAATAGCTTAATACATCTACTACAATTAATCACAAAGTCCAAAGTTAGTTAAAATGTTATACAAAAGTTAGGTCTTATTTGGGGAGATAACAAAAAAAATTAAAGGATCGTCTTGGTGAGACACCCTTTCAATGGTTCTGAAGGTGGGGTTGTAACTGAAATCTAAGGGTCTTCAATCTGGTAAAGAAATGAAGGGAGGCATAAGATTTGTTTTATTATAATCAAGGGTAAGGAGGTTGACTTTGGGTGGAGGGATGGGTTCAGAAGATCAAGATGAGAGTCAGTTCAATTATGGTATGGATTTAAGTGGTGAGGCACTTCTTTGTGGTTTGTCATAATTAAACCCAACATCATCTGATCATGGAGTTGACGGAAGAGGATTGCCGTGCAGGAATGATATGAGTTGAACAGCCCAGGTGGATTCTTGAATGTTTCATGTATGTCGCCTTTGTTTGGCAAATATAATAAAATATTTTCTTAATTATTTTTTCTTAATGAAATAGGTAAAATATGAATTGTTTAAAAATATGTTTAACATCTATTCATTTAGATATTATAACATACGTTTTAATAAAGATTAAATCAAACATTATATTCTATCAACTCTTTACCATTTAGTAAGACATTAGGATTTGATGAAATCTAACTTTATAGAATACATGAATCTGGAAAGTATGAATGAACTTTAATTTATTTTTCTTTTGAAAAAAGAAGGTGACAGATGAGATATCATATAAAACAAAATTATTAGAGAAATTAAATGGGAAGAGGTCGTGCATTGACTTAAAATGATAACATCTATATATTTATGTGGACTTTATTCTTCATCATCACAATTATTGCAGGTGCACCCACTTGTGATGCTTACAGAATCTTCTTTATTTGATTCATTTCCTATCATACTTAAGTACAATCTATTATTAAAATTCTTCGACGATGCCAAAGACATAACATGATAAGGGTTGGGTGGTTGGAATATAGTTTGAATATTCCCTATACAGTTAAATAGTAAAACTGTGTTATGAATTCAGTATAAATTTAAAATTTGTTCAATGAGTTTATTATATTGGCGGAATTGAGACGAGAGCATAAAATGGTTGGGCTGGGGCCCAAGTGGCATGTTGATTGTCAGGGCCCAGTGGATTTGAGCTGTTGTTAGTTTGAGTTTTCAGTTTTGCAGCCGTCCTTGATACGTTACATCTTTCAGAGTTGGAACTCTGCCACTGAAAAGGGTTGTTCTGTAACGTCATATCTTATCCCATCCATCAATCACGGTTTATAATCATATTCTCAAAATTATTATAGACGAAGGTGGTAATTCTCTCTTTTTGTCGTATTGAGGAACAAGAATGGGCTATCTATAAAGATAGTAATTCAGGTGCACGAGTTGGGGGTGATTGGGTCAACATCTGGTTGGATAAAATTTTACTCGATTTTTTTAGGTAAAAAATATAGCATCCTGACTCGGCCATAAATCTGGGCTGGTTAAGCCAAATTCAACTTGATTTTTGGATTGTCGATTAACGAAGCCGGCCGAAAATCATAAGTTTAAGTAAACGGGAGCTGGCCGATGGGGTTGAAACAAATTATCGCGCTAAGCGTCATTCTACGGTTTTTGGACGTTCGTTGGTGAATCAGTTTGATAAATGACTTACGCCATTGTCGCAAAGCGGTCGATCAATCTACGAACGGAAAAATGGGATCAGATTAAATGTGCTAAAAGAACGTCCAAGAGGTTCTTGAACTTGGGTGGAAGACCCTAATATAATAATCAGGGCATGAGAACGTCTGACTTGCAACACGACTTTCGGGAGAAGCTTGACATCTTAGTTATGAATCGCTAGAATCGGTATAATCGCGCAGTTATGTGCACAGTAAAAATGTAACAATAAGCACTTCTATGCGTCTCTATTATAGCATTTTTTGACTTCAACTAAAAGATTGACACCTGTAAAATAGAGTAGTATAAAAATGCAGAAATTTGTAAAAACCAATCCAAACTTTCAATAACCGAGTGTGTAAAAAGAAACCTAATTTGGAATCCGGCACCAAGGGAGATCGATGCCATGCATGATTGGAATCACTAAAATTAGTAATGAAAAACACCAATTTGGAATCCAATTTTAAAGGAGGATAGGATCAGTGGTACTAAAAAAAAACCTAATTTACGATCGAGTTTTAAAAGGAGGTTGATGCTTCCCGGCATAATAGAAGGAATATAAATTAAGAGATTAAATAATTGAATGTCAACTATTATAAAATAAAAATATAATTAAATCTGATATATTATTTTAAGTAATTTTGTTCATGTTTGACTTTATAAAAGAATTCTTTATACAATCAAACATGTGATAAAATCATCTTCCCTATATTCTAACATCCAGAACTTTCGTTAATAATAGATAATGGAATAAATTGTATTACTTACCGAGATCAAGGATCGAAAATGAACTTATCTATTCTCATGGAGGTTAGATACTACAGAAAGTGCTGATTCTACCATGAACATATGACATCGACCAGTTACCACCACCATCTATTCACGTTTTCTCATATCTACATATACTCAGATATGTACAAAATGTGCTGATTAGTAGGCGGATTTTATCTTGCAAAAGCTGAGGATGGGGATTTTGTATTGAAAAAGTTGTACCTACAAGCCCCAACCTTTAAGCGGGAGGAGTAATGACCATTTAGTAACAATAGAAAACTGCATTTGGTATAAAGTAGATGAGATCAAATTCATAGTAATTTTGTATGCGAGAACCATATGGTTTATCTCTTTATTATTGTCATTCATAAAGTAAATAATGAGACTCTTCACAACCTCCCAGTTTCTAGCTTTGCAAGCTCTACATAACCTTTTAAATCCATAATTATTCATAGGATAGGGACAAGGTATTTGAAAAAACCTTTTAGAAATTAATGAAGCCAGTTTTCATGGGGCGATCCCATTCATGGTGATAAAGTGCACTGGAGGGCCCAGGACGAAGTTTCTTCGCGAGGAATTTTTGGAGATGTGGGGCATGGCGAGATGCAGCTGAACCATTGCTGTCTGATACCAAATATAAACCATATCCCCTTCACTGTGTGTTGAATTACATGACTTGATCTGGGACAGAGCAGGATAACAATGGTTAAATTTCTAAGGTTCATCATCCATCACCAATGTCTCTTTCCCCAGCTGCAAATCCCCTATTTAACCTCTATTTTGCGAGGTTGCCGACCTTTCTGACCGCGACACCGCACCATGACTTGGTTCAATGATGATGATGAGTGCTTTATTCTCAAATCTCTTTGATTCTGAACTTGACAGATGTTGGGTTTCTGAACACTTACCGAGTACTTTGGATGGTGTCAGGAGGACCGCCGAGATGTGTCAACTGGATGTTAAAGGTCCTCAGCGCTGAACTTTACATACCTCTGCATTTATGCATGTGTGAATTATTGTTTTGTTTGCAGTTCATTTTTGGTATGATTTTAGGTGCGTTTATACGGTTTTCCAGACTGAAACGAAACACCTATCAGGCTTTATCTGGACCCGTTTCTGTGCGTTCTGATCTACCATAATTCTTCATATTCACTGGGGAAAAGTAGTTTGTTGCTTGGCATTGTTTTTAATATGTTTTTGGTTGATTGTAGTGTTTTTTTGTTTAACAGGAAGAGATGGTGTATTTCTTTATCTAGTGGCAGCCACTCTCTAACATAAAGAAATGGGAGGAAACGGCTTTAATTCCACTTCTATGAACTGCAGGTGATGGAACCCAGTTCTCACTGCACTTGACAGTTCAAAAATGGGCTCTGGATCATGCGATTACAATGGCGATTGAGTCGTTACCCATTCAGTTTTCTCGAATTGCTGTTTCCAAAATCCCTGTTTTCCTCCCAAATTTCTATAATTTCAGCAATGTTTCGGATCTCATTCTCATTCCTGCCGAAGAATTTACGTCCTCTGTTAAATTACCCTAATCAGCCACCCTTCTGTTTCTCTCCCTCTGTGCGAATTGAATTATATCAGTGGATCATAAGATTTTCTGCCATCTCAATTTGGCAACGCCTCTCTTTAGGTGACCAGTAAAAACGTGGATGATCGAACATTGAACACTTCTAAACAGGTACAAATGCGCACCATTATTGCCTTCCAGCAAACCGCCCATCATCAACGCGCAGATGGCGACTTGGAAGAAGCTTCGCCTTGATTAGTTTGTTTATGCAGGAAATGGTAAAAAGATGTGCTATCTTATCAAAACTTAGGCATGTGTTATCAGATGGAGACGAGATCAAAGACAAGGTGGAGCCAGTTCCAGCAAGTCAGGCAACGATGACCTTTGATGCAGGTATTAGTGAAGAATTTGCAGTGAGCTCAAAATACAGTGAAAGACTCAGTGATCAAGATGGACTAAAAAAATGATATTAATGGTTTATGATTGATCTTTGTTGTGGCGACCAATTGTTTTCCAAAAGGCCGTTTGTGAGTCCATTGTTAGAGTGCTTTTCTCGTGTGGCTGCTGAATTGGAAGAAGTGATTTGTAGCATAAGACATTACAGATTAGATAATAATGACAAGTGGAAACACTTTAAGAAGTAATCAAGTTTGTGACATATTTGGTTTTCCTCTTTTATAATTTTCAGATATAAATTCATATATTGTTTTCATGTTTGTAGTTTGTATTATTATATAATTCTTATAAACTTGGAATACAGTATTTTCTATCATCTTATGACCAAATCTTTTAACAAATTTAGATAAGGTTCATTGTAACAAGTCTTCTTTTTAATTGCTTTATTTAGTAATTTTAAACTTTTTTGATAATTTGGAGGAAGCAGTAAATGAAAAGAATCTACCCAATTCAGAGTTTCATTTTTGAGAATTAGAGAACGGAAATATTGAATTTGGCATTTAATAATGTGGTTGACATACATACACTGTCAGATATTTGGAAGTAGGAAATAGGACTTGGGGGCATGGAATGCCTCCAAGTATTAAGTTTTGAAACACTTGTGGAAATAGAATAATATTTTTATTCATAATAATTTTGTATTTTTATATGTACATATTTATAGATATAGTAGAAATCCTACAATCGAGTTATTCACATAATTAAGTTATTTCTTTTAACAAAGGAAATATCTCTAAACTATGAAAGAATATAATAGTTTCCTATAATTAAGTTACTTACCTAACAGGAAGAATAGTAATAAAGAATTACATTGAGAATCTTTGGCTGTATTAATTCAATATGTAACCTCTCCCATACAAGATTGAATGTGATCTTGCATTACACTTAGCTTGCTCAAAACACGAGAACACTCGACTTCAGAGAAGCAATTTTTTGTTGGGGATATTGATGATTGATCTTTGGATTGATCTTGACCAGCATTAATTTTATAAATAGTTCTATCTTAATGAGAACATCTGCTCGTAGCATACGATCATGTTGTGGGATTATGAGCAATATCACCATCTTTGCTTGTGTCATAATAAAGCGAATCGGTTGCCTATATAGGATAACCTAGACTCCGTCGATAAGTCTTATTACAACAATCTTTCCGCATGTTCCATTCACAATACACAGAATTCAGCATACTGTGGCAGGCGTGGCTGTGCATTCTCATCTTGCTTCTCCCATGTGTGAAGTTACCACCTACAAGGGTGAAATCATCCCAAAGTGGTGATAAAGCCATCATTGCTCAGGTAGTCCCGATCACCATATGCATCCACACTTTAATAATCTATGTTTTTAGTGGACAAAATGCCATTCTAGGAGCGGACTTGGATACATGAAATCGCGCGTATTCATATGTTTGTTCTCCGAATTATCATAATGGCTGTTCAATGCCCAATGCGCGTGGGAATACAGCCTAGTGTGGGTATGTACATCAGCCATTGGCAGGCACCGAATATCTCACTTTTATCGACGGGCACGTTGATCTGACACGCAACTTCGATCGCCGCTCTTGGTGCATCGGTGACATCTTGGTATTCAATTTCGCGGCTGTTAAAAACATATTTTCTTTTTGAGACGAAAAATCCGCATCGATTGAGAACGCGATCCGAAAATATTTCAAATGATCGGTACATCATTTAGATTAAAGCCCGGCAAAATAACTAACCAAACGCCGCCCGCTGTTGGATGTTCACCGCCAACCACCATATCATCACATACAACCAGTGAACGATCTATATGTTTTTAAGAATGGTAGCGATCTGATTACTCTGTTCGGTAGCGAAAGACTCATGGACTTTGTG